>CM070628.1:14406132-15058038 GCA_036346255.1 Ampelocalamus luodianensis
TCGGCCGGGGGACGTCGGATGAAGGCGCAGTTCGCCGGAGAAGAACCTCGGTTGGAGCTCGGTTTTCTGGAGATTGCGGCGAAAATAGATTGATTTGGAGGAAACCAATTCAAGGGATTGGAAGAGGGGATCAACACGGACGCGTGAGCGCAAACGACTCGCATTTATATGCACCGTAGAGAAAGATATGGAAATTTGAATTTTTTAGTTCGTCTCATATGCGTACTGGACTGCTGGCTGTTCGGAGGAACACGATGATGAACAGTACCTCGCGCATTACTGTAGCATCGGCAGGAGAGAGAAAATCTGGATTTTCGGAATTAAAAGAAATCCCAAAAATCAAGGAGACCAAATAAATAGCAAATAAATCCGAAAAAATCTCAGAAAATACCTAAAAATTCCTTGAAGGACAAGGAAACCAAATAACACAAATTTTTATTTAATTAATGTTTATATTAGTCAAATTAAATATTTTTAATTTAGGAAAATTCCAATTAAGCTTTATTAAGTCAAATAAAATTGGTGAAATTTTTCAGGGACCTAAACTACTCAAAAGATTTTTGAAAAGCCAAATTTTGGGATGTTACAGTTATTTCTTCAACTCAATTGCTCAGAAGGTCATCGATCCCCAAGGACTAGATGCTCTGCGGTAAGTGGTGACGACTCTATGTCATCTTGAGATGTATTTCCCTCCATCATTTTTCGATATCATGGTCCATCTCATTGTTCACCTTGTGAAAGAGATAAAGATATGCGTACTGTGTTCCTACGTCATATGTACCGTTCGAGAGGTACATGGGAATTCTCAAGTCCTACGTGCGGAATCGATCTCGACCGAGGCGGCATCATCGAAGGTTATGCGGCGGAAGAGGTCATTGAGTTCTGCGTCGACTATATGGCTCAGTGGATCAGATGGGTGTGCCTCTATCTCGTCATGAGGGAGACTTGATGGTATCGGGACCATAGGAAGAAATCAATCACTCCGTCTGGATACATACGCTCAAGCCCATTTCATGGTCTTGCAAGACATGACGAAGTGTCCCGTACATCGACGAGCACAAAGACATGGTACGCCAATGAATCCAAACCGGTCGGAGGTTTGGATCATGAGAAAACACAAGTCGATTCAACGGATGGTTAAAGGTGCGAATCACTGGGAGGTCATCAAGTGATGATACATTGCTATGGTTGGCACAAGGGCCACAATTTACAATTGTCACATGGCAAGGATATGACATAAATGGGTACACATTTTATCACGACATTTCGGGATAGGAAGAGCACGATCCGAGCAGCGATGTCGCATAGATGCATTCAATACCGTAAATTTGAGAGCTCGTACTATGGGCAAATAGAGGAGATATGGGAGCTCGACTACGTGCTTTCAAGATCCCCTATTTGATCTTGTTGGGTCCATCTCCCAGTGGTGAAGGTTGACAAATGCAGCGTCACTACCGTGGACCTTGAGCGTGTCGGATACAAAGGCGAACCATTCGTGCTTGGCTAATCAAGTTGTTCAAGTATTCTATGTAACCGACCCGGCAAATAAGAAGCGCCACGTAGTTCTTCATGGAAAAAGAAGGATTGTCGGAGTTGAGAATGTAGTGGACGAGGAAAAATACAATCAATTTGACGAGTTGCCTCCTTTCGGAGATGGCATCAGGCTCGAGGAAGAACCAGGTGAGGAAGCTAGCTATATGCGCGCGATCATTATGAAGGGCTATATTTTAATTAAAAATTTAATCCATTGTAATTAATTTATTCTATAACATCATGTGTTATGGACTTGTAATCTCTCATATATTTTGATATTGATGTCAATGTGGGCGTTCATCGTGATGGCAAACAATTGGTTTTAAGTAAAATGTGTTATGAGCTTGTCTTGAGATATAATTGTCACTAGGTTTTGTTATCTCTCATATATCTTGATATTGATGTGAATGTGGATGTTCATTGTAATTCATATATACTTGTCACGAGTTCATTGTAATTGATAATTGTGCGAGCTATCACAGGCGGTTGTATTTAAGAACCGTCGTGATATCCCACTACAACAGACGGTTCTATACACAAACCGCTCGTGATATGAGTTTATCACGGACGGTTTAAATACCGCTGTCTGCTGATATGGGCGTATCCTGAGCGGTTAGTAGATAGAGCCGTCTATGATTACTTATCAAAGCGGTTTTAGTAAAGAACCGCCTCGTGATATCCTCTTATAAGGTGGGAACCGCTAGGTTTCCTCACTCGCCCCTTCCTCTCCGCACCACCCAGGTTTATCACGCTCCTTTGCCTCCTCTAGGGCTCCGTTCACCGCCGCCTCGACCTCGGCTCACTCGCCCGACCTCGCGCCGCCGCTCCGACCTCGGCGCCCCTCCCAACCGCCGCTGCTCCCGACCTCGGCGCTCCCGACCTCGGCGCGCCCCGACCTCGGGCTACTCCCAGCCATGGCATTGCTCCCGACCTCGGCGCCCGACCTCGGCGCCGCCCCCGGCCGCGCGCAGCTCCCAACCTCGCGCTCCCAACCTCGGCGCCCCTCGGGATAGGTTCATTTTGTTACTCCCTTCTGTGTGTGAAAAATATCCGAGACAACTAAGTTGAATAAACATAGGAATGAACTAATGCGAATAAACATAGGATTTAATGTTTCTACGAAATGGCATGTGGTTTGATAGCAATCGATACCTCATCGAATGAGAGCACATATGTTTGATGGAGATGCATGAATTGGTGCATTACTTATGCCGCAGATGGCGAGGCACCATCTTCCGCCATCGCCCGCCGCATGACGACAATGACACTAAAGCGAGATGGCGAGGAGAATCGAAGATGCTGTGGGCGGTGGTCATCACGGAGGTTAGTGAGTTTGGGGTCCCTCTGCGTCCCAAGAGCTCGTGGCGAGATTTGGACCATGTGCGGGATACTTGCAAGGCAACGGTCCCCATCACCACACCAAGGTGGAAGGATCGGCGTAAAGAAGCGAGAGGCGCTTTGTGAGACGAACTATTACAAAAGTTCACTATCGAAGCGGACATGGCACGCGTGGAACGGACGGCGATGCTCACGATCGATAAATCGTGGAGGTCGTTCAAGAGCATTCTTGTCACGAAATGCGTGAACACGGTCGACGCCTCTTCGCGCGAGCGGCGCTTTGTTGCTATGAAGGCGGCGCTTGAATTTAACGAGCAAAGTGCGGCACACAAAGCTCTCGGACACGAAATACTCATCCGCATGCACTACGGCACGGCTGGATACGCAGGAAAATATGATGAATGGGCGGCGGCGGAGGACAATCGTTTCTGATGTCACGGACCAGCGTTCCCTAGCACGGTTAAAAGCGAGGCAAAAGTCTCCGTCTTCGGAAGCATCTCTTTCACAAACCTTGGCAGACGAGGAAGTGTCTCAACGTTTGGTAAGTATGTCAAACTACCTAGTTAATAACTCCATATATAACTTCATAGTGTCTATAATAACATGATGACTTCTTGCAGCGTGAATTATGCGCCCAAACTTTCCAAGACTCCTTCCATGTAAGCAGGAGAAGAATATACTCTCGTACACTGGAAACAAAGGAACACCCGGTCGTATCACGAGTCTTGGGGTTACCGTACCATGGAGTCATGGATTCGCATACGACTCTGCACATACAGGAGTAGGAAGAGATCTAAGGCGAGCGTGAGGACCGGTTGGTACGGATGATTCGAAAAGTTTGAAGGAAAGCGGCAACATTGCGAGGATCAAATGAATCAACTCCTCGGCGATCGCGATGCAAGCCGCCTGTTAATTTGGGAGCGATCCCCGCTCGACATCGAGTAGC
This sequence comes from Ampelocalamus luodianensis, assembly GCA_036346255.1. Classification (NCBI taxonomy): domain Eukaryota; kingdom Viridiplantae; phylum Streptophyta; class Magnoliopsida; order Poales; family Poaceae; genus Ampelocalamus; species Ampelocalamus luodianensis. Next base: position 14,409,950 of record CM070628.1, read on the forward strand.
GTCGCGTCCACGCATAGTGCGGACATGGCGATGTCCAGTGCGATAGACGAGATCAAGGTAATGTACATCTATGGAAGCGGCAAAGATAGACCTATAGGACACCTTAGCTAATTGCGTATCGTTTTGTAGGAGCGACGGCCGCAAGCTCGTAGTGAGGTTAGTTGGGTCCATTTCTGTGAGGCGCGAGATGGTGCATCCATACCGGGAAGGCGGTGCAAAGACGGTGTCGAGGTGGCGCAGGTTACGCCCGGTGGAGGTGGACATGGTACATGAACATTTCATGGCCGTCCGTGGAGATCGCCCGGCGAAGAGATCACAACACTAGGGGATGCCGTGCGATTTTATCCGATGGCCCAAGAAGGACATCGTCCGGACCAGCGATGCGCGATCTCAACACGACCATTCCTCTCCAACGGACCCTCCATGACTCCACCTCATATTTCGCCTCGAAGGCCACCTTTCGGTTCCTTGGAGAAGACATCGAAGGAACAAGAAAAGTGTGTCACCGTGTCGGGTCGATCGTCTCGCAAGAAGACGCGCCAATGCTTAAGACCAAATCGAAATCGACGGCGCCCCTCAAGTCAAGCAAGTCGGGAATATCCATGAATACATCCTCGGAAAACCGTTGTGCTCCCACGATGATTAGGGCGTCTTGGATATGCTTGTCGGGCTTTGCATGCTGGTACTTGGATAGGACCCAAAAGGAGGGTGCGATCTTTGGAATCACCGTCGGATACGAGGATAAGCATTTCTTCAACGGGGACGAACCACTTCGTCGTGGGCTTCAACGACCTATATGACCTATTCAACCTCGTTGGCCTTGACGCCGCTTCACGATGTTGGACTTTGTAAGTGCATACAATCAAGTTCTACATTCACGCAATACCGATAAATATCACAACTCATTTCTTATATGCGGATACATGATGAAAATGTCCGAAAGTGGAAAGAACCAGGTGGGTTTCTCGACCACATGTGGTATCATTGCAAACCATCCAAATGCACTCGTCTTCGTCGAGAAATACATAACACGAGCATTGCTTCATCAGTGAGAACACGAAGTACATCGTGGTGCCCTACAACCAGGGTAAGTGTCACTACTTGCTCTACTTTATCGCAAAGACGAACTCGGGTTTAATGACTATAGTGACATACATGAGTAGGTGCCATCTGGATCCTTTTAGTCATCATACCAAAGAGGAACCATGTGATATACCTTGATTCCTAATCCGCAACAACCACGACTTGACATTCTAGGAGGAATACTCGGCGGTATGCTCATTTCCTTCATACATAACTCTATTTTAGTCTTCATTAGTTTGAAATGGTCAGGATAAATTTTGGAATCATGTAGGTCGTTCATCGACTATGTTGCCAACAAAGGAATATCGATGGAAAGAGTGTCCAACTAACACACAGGACAAAATTTCCGATGCGCTATAATATCGATAATCCTATATCATACTTCATAATAACGCATCTCGAAGTGATATATGTAATTCTATTTTTGCGGTGCATGAAAAAAAATGATGAGTTATGTGCAATCTCGTTTGCCATCATATGGAGCAAATCATTAGAGCTAGGAAGAAGGATCCGAGGTTTGTGAATCTTCAAATAATTATTTTCTAATTATAAAATTAAATATATATGCATAACACTTTACTCTTGCTAGCGACAGGGCTTGAATATAGAATTATATGGACTCCTTGATAATTAGATCAAGGACATTTGAGGGAAGCTCTGCGGCTTTATCATATTAGAGATAATTAAGGATACCGGAGAATTTCACTCCACTGCCGACCGAGCGCATCACCCTGCCGGCACTTCTCAACCACCTGCAAATAATTGACTCAATTGTAATCCAATTTATTTTGTAACAATACTTGAACAAATGTGATCTTTTGTAATTTATTTTGAGTAATGATCAGATTCAGTTTGTCGACAATTGATTATCTGTGATGTATCTGTTTTTTTGCATGTTTGTTTCAGAGGGCATGGCTAGCAATTCCTGAGGCTAGCCAAAAATCAGGAAAAATGTAGTTAGTTTAATGAACTATCACGACGGTTTTTATAAAAGCGATGTGTGAAGAGCGATATCGCTGAGCAGTTCTTTATAAAAACGCGTGCGCGAACTCAGAGTATCGCTGAGCGGTTTTACAAAGAACCGTCGTGATATTTCGACTTCGCGACGTTTTGTATCGTAAGCGCTGCGTGATACTCTGAATCTTCCTGAGCGTTGTTGATAAAAGCATGCGTGATATTCATATCACGAGCAGTTTCTCGGCCGCCCGTGATAACCACTGCTATCGAGACCCATTTTGCGAGCGGTTGGCAAAATGCGTGATGATGGTTCGAATAAATCGTGATGGCTTTTCCTGTAGTAGTGTCAAACCAATAAAGTGGACACATATTTAGAACATGGGGTTGGACCGACCCAACATGAGACATAGCTATTATACTTATGGTTCTCTCTACACAATGTGTACGCCTTGTCCTTAGACACGAGATTGTCGCATGTACTTGAGATGTGAATCAACCTACTTAGGGGCTATCAAACGCTACTCAGAATGGCGGTAGTTATAAAGGTAGCTTTCGGGTTTGTCATGAAGCATCTTTGCGAGGCATGGTCGGTCGAGATGGGATTTGCCCTCTCTACGAGAGAGATATCTGGGCCCTCGGTGATCGGATCCAAATGCATGGCCATGCTACTTAAGGTTAAGAGTTAACCTAGTAATGGATTCGGATCACATGATCGAGAAAGAGTGGTCGACTTGGAGCTCGTTGAATATCGTGAGGCAAAGGGATTGGTATGTACATAACGTTGTGATGGTTCGTCGATATGATCTTTGTGTGCGTTTAGGAGTTGGCACGTCTTGCTAGAGGCGCTACCAACTATTGACCAAGTATGTGTACTCGCATCATGTCTAAACATACGTGAACCCATAGGTCACACACTTAAGAAGTGAAGCCTAGTCGGATTGGATCCGAATTAGACTAGGTCGTGAGGACCGGTTTATTAAACTTCTTTCGCTTAACCACCCACTTGGTCCTAGCAAAGACAAATCAAATAAACTAAGTCTCGAGATATGTATACTTCCCAAAATGCAGATACACACCGTTACAAAAATTATGCATCAATCCCATCCATACACATAGAGCCAAGCTAAAGCAACAAGCGAAAGACATAGATAATATAAAGAGAGTTATTACAAAAGAGAGGTCGACTGCCAAATAACACATAAGTAACTAATTTAAACAAATGGAAGCAAAGGGCCATAAGATGGCAATAAACAAAAGCCAATCGGTGTGCCTTTACCCACAAGGCAACCAACCGACCGCCAAGCTAATCGCTCTAGACACCGCCACAACAAATCTCACAAAAGTGAGGCCCCTCGAGCTCACCTTCTTCCTCTGCAACAAAACAATTAAGCATAGCATCCGAGTACAAAAATTGTTTTTGTACTGCAAGAGCGACGTGTAAGATAACGAACTATAATTAACTACATGCAAGCTTTATTTAAGTGGAGGAGGCTCGACTTATTTTCAAGATAAAGCAAGTTTTCTTTGCAATAAGGTAATACGCTTAAAAGCAAGTTTGTAATTAATTCTTATTGTTCAAATAAAAGTGAGACAGTATAACAATAGATAGAGAACAACAATGTCCTGAAGTGACTAACCCAATAGTCACCACAACAATAGCATGAAGTACCCTTCATATCACCCATGTCAAGTTTTAAGTTTTTAAAAGGTTGTAGTCTAGTTCTTGTGGGAAATAACCAAGCGTGTCCATAACCTAGGACGAGGCTATTCGAATAGTTTTAACCCTGCAGGGGTGTACCAATGTACCCACACGATAGACCGCCTTTCCACCAGCCACGGTTAGCATACTTCCTTTGGTATGCGTGCACGGCTAAGTCTAACAAGACACTTTCCAATGGACGATGCTAATTAAGAGCCGCAACCCACGGGGATAAGGACACATTAGAGCGACCTAACCTGACCGCTAATGCTCCTCCCACACCACACACACACACACATGAACACACCCACCCGGCTCATAATTAACACCTCCCAAAGTACTTAGTCAAGAGAGGTTCCATATCCCCTCATATGGTTAGCACGCAACAATTGCTTGGATCAATGGCACAAGTAACTCGGTCCTTAGGACTTAGGCACCATTCCATTCACACCCAAGTATCACACCAACATACCATTGTGCCCAAGTCAAGATATAATTTTTATTTTTATTTTTGATTTGCAAATTAGTAAAACACAAGGATTGGACATAATGGAATAATATAAGTATTTGTGTGATCAAGACCATCGACTAAGTCGATGATCGCCCAATACTACCGATAACTAGGCATGGCTAAGCAATATTTATTCGAATCTACTAAGTGACAAGAGCTCATCCAACGAACTCTAATCACGACAAATAACCTAGGCTCGGTAGTAGAGGATATTTATTTACCTACAGATTATGCAACTAGAGGATTAACTAATCAATTTAACATCAAAATAGAATGCATACATAGAGGTTAAACAAAATATTAGACTTTAAAAGTAATGGGATCAAATGGGAAATGATCAAACCTGTGCACTGCTCAATGTTGCTCACTATGTTGCATAGGATCACTCTCAAGGGCACAATGTCGTCGAACCTACCGAAAGAGCGAAAAAGAACCGATAAGAACAAAGAAAACGAAAAGACTCTAAAACCAAAATGTTCAATGCTCAAAATTTCACAGCAAGAATATCATGATTTAAAATGAATTTAGAAACAAGAACCAACTGATTTGGACTCTTAATGCAAAAGATAAGATCAAAACAATTTTGCTCAACCGAAAAATTGCAATCATTCTTGTTCACATAATTAAATTGTTTGGTGAAAATTTCTAGAAAGGTGGTGTAGCTGAAATTTTTATGGTAGGTAGCTACTGACATTCTAAGGCTAACACAAGTGGTTTCATCTTAATTGGAGTTAAAATGATTTAGTTATGATTTTTCTAAGTTATAAATCTACAGCATGTTTAATTTCGGGATTAAAGACTCTTTCAAAACCTATACTATGCTAAAGTACTTTATGGATGCAATTATAGAGCTTTAGTTTGCTAAATTTGGAACTACAGAGAAAAGATATGCATTTTTGAAGTTTAAAACAATTAATATGTGCAAATAAAAGCTCTCGGAAACTAAATGGAAAACTAAGAATCGGGAGGTCGTGGGCGTTGATCAAAAATCACCGGCACACGAGCTCCCGCGAACTCCACCACGAGCACTGGCGCCAAGACCTCATCGCGCCTGGGAGGTCTTAGCCGTTGATATTGAATCCAACGGCCGACCACCGGATGCACAAAGGCACTGCGAAGGAGCTCCTCGCGCACTAGGGAGGTCGTGGCGCCGATTCGATCTGCGGTCCCGAGCCCCATGAGGAGGTCCTAAGGCCAACTCACGCGGGAGGTGCGGATGGTTAAGATCTCCAGGGAGGTCTAACGGTCCGATCGAACGAGGAGGTCCTAGGCGGTCCACGATCTACGTGGGAGGTCTGAATGGCTAAGATGAAATTGAGGAGGTCCGGGCCGCGAGTTAGCGGCGAGATACGTGGAGGGTGGGATCTCACCGAGGAGGTCATGGATGGCCATGATCTTGCGGGAGGTCTGTCGCGACAGTGTTTAACATAGAGAGGTGCAGACGGTTAGGATCTCACCGAGGAGGTCCTAACGGTCTAGATCTAGGCGGGGAGGTCTGAGGCTTCTTTCAAGGACCAGTGGTCTTTACAAAGAGGACCTCAGGGGTAGTTTTGAAGGTTTTCTTTACAAAAGACCAGGTGGTTTTTTGCAAAGAGGACCTCGAGGGAAGGTCCTCATGGAAACACAGAGGTGGTCTTATACGGCTAAGATTTAACAGGTGGTCCTATACGGCTAGGATCACCACCAAGGAGGTCCAGAGACTTAGGATTTTTGGAAAAGATCCTAAGGGCCGGATCTAAACTTGAGAGGTCGTGAACAGCTAAAATTAGCCCGAGAAGGTCCAAGAGTGGATTCAATGGCGAGGACCTCCTGACAACGACAAAGGTGGCGGCTAAGACAAATTAAAAGCATCTAATGATTGACAATAAATGAATCCAACAGAGCACTTAAAGACTTCGGACTTTAATTCTAAACCCATGGCCCACACGTGGTGACTCCACGAAGATGAATAAGACACCATTAACGCACCAATTGATAAGCAATGATTTGAGCATTAAAGTTGTCAGAAGAACATGAGCCAAGCGGAGGTTTTGGACCGACAAAACCCGAGCTCGTTCCCTGACTGCCGTGCCGCGACGTGGACCTCGTCGGCGAAACCAAGAATACGGATGAGTCCCAAATAGGAGGAGAACCTAAAGGTGCCAACAAACTAGGGCTAGGCGCACCCTACCGGCTAGCGGAGATAACCACTGGGAGACCAAATGCGGCCTAAAACGAAAACCAAGAGGTCTAAGAGGATCGGGTTTTTTTTTGGAACCGAGGTACTCACCAGGATTGAAGGAGAACTGGGAGTGGTCGCAAGAGCTCCGGTGGCGAGTGGTGCTCATGGAGATGAAGAAGGCGACCAACTCGGCCCAAAGCAGGCTCCCCAAATTGTCAACCTCTGTGAAGGTTTAAACAAAACAAGTTAGGAGACTTGAGGTGACCAAGATGACAAAGAGACACCAATATTGCAATATTGAACCACTGGAGCTCGAAGGTCGCCGAGAGCTCCAAAGTCCAAAGAATGGTGGCAAAGACTTTCCGGTGTTTTGAGCACAAGAGCGAGAAAGAAGTTGGAGGTGCAAGAATGGATCCAAAGAAGCTTAAGGAGAAGCTCGGGCTCAATATATAGCGGAGAGGAAGAACAAGGCGGTTTCACGGTTTCAACAAGCTAGGACACTCGACATGATGGGAGTAGGTTGTCGGAGAGACTTTTGAGCAAAAAGTGACTGCGGACATTTAATGTTGGCAAGACATAGCCGCTTGTCACCCTAGAGTTGACAAGGCACTTTGCTCTCTACCGCCATGCACAAAATTGATAATGCCAGGCCCACTCGACGTGAGAGAAATGGGGAAAAACTGGTCAAATGAACTCAACGGCTAAATCAGCGCTGAGCTCCACCAGGGAGGTTGTGAGCTGTTGGATTGAAATCCAAGGGCTCAGATTTTGAGCTAAGTATTAGAGGTCCTAACACTTAGGGGAGGTCTGAGCCACAGATCTCAAGATGGACGGCCCACGATCACCCAAGTGCTAGGGGTGGTCGTGGAGGGCTGAGGAGGTCGCCCCAGGGTGGTCTTTGCAAAAGGTGCAAAGGAGGTCCTAGGGGAGGTCCTCGAGGGTCGTCTTTGCAAATAGAACCTGAGGAGGTCGTGCGGGTGGGAGGTCTTTTACAAAGACCCGAGGAGGTCCTTGATCGTTGGATTTGAAATCCAACGGCCCTGGTTCACCGCCCAACTTTGGCCAGAGCCCGACACGGCATAAGTGGCTCGGTGCGACCAAGGCCTGAAGGTCGGACCTGGGTTTGAGTCTAAGTTTGACTCGGACCAGGTTTAGAGTTTTAATTTGAATTGAGAGTTTGAAGGGGTCTTAAGAGATAGAACTAGCTCCAAATTTTATGAAATTTTGACAAGTAGCCGACATTGAGATGGACATTGCGTAAACTTTCCAGAGGTTTTTGCATTGTACCTTTTCCTCCAAAAATCACACAATGTGCTAGGCTAGGGTTTGACTGCATGTCAAACAAGTTTGACTGACCCTTAAAAATATTCGAACAATTTCTAAGAATTGTGAAATTTTTCAGAGGGGTCACAAACCATCCCAAGAACTTAGGAAAAATATTTCCCGAGAAGGATCACAAGATTGGACAAGATTGTTTTTGGAGGATCAAGATTTGGATCAACAGACTTGTGACTTTGTATTTCCATACTCTTGTACAATAATTGTTTAGTACACACAGGAAATACATGACGTAAGAAAAAGTTTTAATTTCTACTCATTTTCTTACATTTGAAACACAAGTACAGAATTTGGGATGTTACATGGGCATTGAGTCCTAATATTCGTAGAAGCCCATTGTAAGGACGTCTATAAAGGAGGCGGGGCGCAGGTTGGAGGTTGATTTTTCGTGACATCCTCAAACCCTAGCCGCCACCTCTCCCACGCCCTAGTCACACGCGGATCTAGTAGTCCGGCGTGCGTCGCTCCTCCGCACGTGTGGATACCTTTGAGGCGCCGCATGCGTAGCGTTGGGACGAACCGCAAGAGAGAGTTATGCGTGGGACACCACGACGAGGACGAGGAAGTAGTCGACTACTCGCCGACGTCTCGCATCAACTTAGTACGACTACTTTGCCCGACGCGTTACATCAACTTCGCTGCCGCACGTCTAGTGGTAAGACCGTGATCTATAAGCTGCAGTGATCTTGGTTTACGGGTAGAAATTTTTATTTTGCGCTAGTGTAGCCTACCCGTTTCCCTACAGTGGTATCAGAGCGGTTGCTGTCATGTTATAGGTTCGGGTGATTTGCATATGGAGATATGTAAATCGGTATGATCGATGTGATCGATTGTATAGTTACGTAATGGATTGATCCGGTTTCGTGATCATGCCGCTAAGGTCGTGAAACAACATACCCTAAGTCGGATTCGCCATCGGGTAGACGGTGACACGTAAAACGGTTCGCGACATGCGAAGATCAATATGATTGATCGAATCGGAACCTAGATTAATAATCGATGTACCGTGATAAATGCGATCGGGCTCCATGAGCCGAAAGTTGTCTCGGTTCTCAAACCACGGCATCTTTGCACGCGAAGATCAATACAAATTGGTCGAATCGAGCGATGTCGATTTGTGGTAAATATGATTTGCGATCAAAATCCTAAGTAAAAATTGCATACTGCGAGTAGGGGCGCCGCCTTCGAACCGATGGGAAACCCCTCACCCCTATCCGTGATTGCGATTCTATGCATAAACTTGTTTTTGCGGGATGTATGTGACCAGATGGCCTAATGTGTATGTGATGCATGTTTGTAATATTTGCATGACTGCGTGTAGGTAGATGCGGCAACACTAGTGGAGCCATTGTGTTGTCAAAGTATTGTATTAACGGCTGCGTCTTGACTTGTGATGATTCCTAGTATCCATGTATTTTATTACTATTTGTTATGAGTAATAGCTTATAGTAAGTAGTACTCGGAGGACACATCACTTGGAGGATGGCACACATGAACCATGGAGATGGAGATCATCATGGTGGATGATTCTATGGCGATGGAGATCACCATGAGAAAATGGGCCATCTTGAGTCACAAGCTGTGTGAATGTTATTCTGTTGTTTACTCCTATGCATGTTTGAATGGTAGAAGTATAGCGATCCCTCACAAAGTGTTAAGTTAAACATATGCCCTCCCAATTAAACTTTGCACCATCCATGTCTTGTAAATTGATGGTGGTCTATAAAATTAGGCACCATCAACTTTCCTTGACTAGATGGGTTTTGTATCGGATACTTACATGCATAAGGATTGGTGAACTTAACAAGGTTATCATAAAGGTTATGGGCCTTGGGGCATAAAGGTTGGGCTACGGGGTATAGAGATGTCACCCAACAACAAGAGTCATATAGAGATATGATTAGCAAGGTGTTGCTTACTTGAATTACCTTGTCTCCTAGCGGTGATGCAAAAGCTCACTAGTAGACTCGTTAGTGCGGATCTTGAATCGCTAAGAATCAACAGAGGGATGTTGATTTTAGTGGGAGTACATTCTATTAAATTTGTTTAATACTGGTTTACTCTATCATGGTTTTATTTGTCTTAGTATTTTGCATTTCCTATTGTAGATCAATGGCATCTAGCAACCACGCACACCCTTTTGCTTTGCGATCGATTCTTGAGAAAGATAATTAAATGGAACAAACTATTGGATTGATCAGAATTTGAGAATTGTTCTCGAGGCGGATAAAGGAAAACGTTCGGACACCCCAATCCCCAAAGAGCCCGCTAACAATGCGTCTGCTGCTGTTAAAAATGCCTACAAGAAAGCATGTGATGACTCTCTTGAGATTAGCTGTCTTATGCTTGCATGCATGGAACCTGACCTTCAAAAGGAGTTTGAGGATCAGGAAGAGTATGATACGATCATAGCGCTTAAGGACATGTTCAGACTCAGGCCAGGACTGAACGGTTCAATGTCTCTAAGGCTTTTATGGAATGCAAGTTAACAGAAGGTGCACCCGTAGGCCCACATGTGATCAAAATGGTTGAATTCTGATCGAATTTGGATAAACTTGGTTTTCCAATTGGCCAAGAGGTGGCAAGCGATTTCATTTAGCGTCTCTTCCACCTAGCTATGGACATTTCATTTGAACTACCATATGCATGGGGCGGATAAGGGCCTTAATGAGCTTTGTGGGATGCTCAAAAGCAGAGAGTGACATTAAGAAGTGTGCGAGGCCTAACCATGTGATGGTATGCGAGAACAAGTCTAGCTTCAAGAAAAAGGGTAAGAAGCCATGGCCAAGAATAAGGGCAAGGTTAAAGATATGATCTCGAAGCCAACGCCTAAGCTAATCTGGACTGGAGGCGAGACGGTATGCTTCTATTGTAAAGCCAGCCCTTTGGAAGAGAAGCGCAAGAAGTACATGGATTCGATGAATGCAAGAAGAAATTTGGAAGTAAGACTTCCACCTATGGTACACTTGTCATAAATATTTTAGACATTTTCTCGTGATTCTCCTATTAACTCTTGGGTATTTGATACGGATCGATTGCTCACATTTGCAACTCGATGCGAGGGCTAATAAGAAGTAGAGAAGTCGCAAGAGGTGAAGTTGATTTTCAGCGTCGGAAATAAAGCAAGGGTTGCTGCGTTGATGAGTCGGCACCATACAACCACTTCCTTCAAGATTTATTATGGAATTGAATAATTGTTATTATGTTCCTAGTATGAGTGAAACATTTTATCCCCTCATGTTTGATGAGAGATGGTTATTCATTTGCAAGTAAAGACAATGGTTGTTTGATCTCTAAAAATGGAATGTTTATGGCTTTTGCACCCATTGTGAATGGGTTATTTATTTTAAATCTTGACGATGCGCCTATCTTTAACATAAATGCTAAAAGACTTCGGCCTAATGATTTGAATCCCACCTATGTTTGGCATTGTCGTTTGGGTCACATAAGTGAAAAGCGCATGAAGAAGCTCCATGTCGATGGTCTTCTAACCGTTTGATTTTGAATCATACGAGACATGTGAAGCTTGTTTGCTTGGTAAGATGACCAAATCACCTTTCAAAGGTTCTTTTGAGAGGGTGTCAGACTTGTTGGAAATCATACATACTGATGTATATGGACCAATGAGCACAACTGCTAGAGGTGGATTTCATTACTTCATAACTTTCACTGATGATTTTAGTAGATATGGCTATGTCTACTTAATGAAACATAAGTCGAAACTTTTGAAAAGTTCAAAGAGTTCGAATGAAGTTGAAAATCAACGTGCCAAGAAAATTAAGGCTCTGCGATCCGATCGTGGTGGCGAGTATTTGAGTCATGAATTTAGCAATCATCTGAAGAGTTGCGGAATTGTTCCTGACTAACACCGGGAACGCCTCAAAGAAAGCGGGGTATCCGGCGGCGTGTCGGACCTTGTTGGACATGGTTCGATCGATGATGAGCGATCGAGATCTACCATTATCCTTTTGGGGTTACGCTCTAGAAAGCAGCTTTCACACTTAATAAGTGCGAGTCTAAATCCGTAGTTAAGACACCATATGAGATATGGTAGGAAGAGTCACGGTTTGTCTTTTCAAGATTTGGGGATGTGAGGCGTTGTCAAGCGACTACAATCGGACAAGCTCACACCCAAGTCGGATAAATGCATTTCGTGGGATATCAGAAGAAACCTTTGGATATTACTTCTATAACCGACTAGAGGGCAAAGTGTTTGTCACTTGAAGTGGTGTTTTCTAGAGAAAGAGTTTCTCAACGGGGAGACAAGTGGAAGAGCAGTGCGACTTGAAGAGGTTCAAGATGAACCAATCGGGAAGACTCGGCGAATGATGCCCATGTGGCGAGAACAAGTTGAGGAACCTATGGCAAAAGCACCACCACCACGAAGGTCGAGAAGGCTCGCAATGCGCGAGATATGTTGTTGTTAGACAATGATGAGCCTCGACCTATGCGGAAGCAATGATGGACCAGACTACGAGAAATGGCATAGTGCCATGAGATCAGAGATAGCATCCATGGGAGACAATCAAGTTTGGAATTTGGTTGACCGCTTTGATGGTGTTAAAACCATAGAGTGCAAATGGATCTATAAAAGAAGATTGATATGGATGGAAATGTTCATATCCATAAAGCTCGACTTATCGCAAAAGGTTTTCGGCAAGTTCAAGGAGTTGACTACGATGAGACCTTCTACTTTGTAGCGATGCTTAAATCTATACGGATCATTCTAGCTATTCTGCATATTTCGACTATGAGATATGACGGATGGATGTCAAAATGGCTTTCCTTAATGGAAATTTGCAGGGGCGTGTATATGATACTGCCAGAGGGTTTTGTCGATCAAACAATGCTAGAAAAGTATGCAAACTTCAAAAATCCATTTATGGATTGAAGCAAGCATCTCGGAGTTGGAACATTCGTTTTGATGAAGTGGTCAAAGGGTTTGGCTTCATAAAAAACGAAGAAGAATCTTGCGTTCACAAGAAGGAAAGTGGGAGCTCGCTCGTATTTCTAATCTTATATGTAGATGACATATTTGCGATTGGAAATGATATTCCTATGCTCAGTCCGTTAAGACCTCACTGAAAAATAGTTTCTCAATGAAGGACTTAGGGAAGTGGCATATATTTTGGGTATTAAGATCTATAGAGATAGATCAAAAGGGCTAATAGGATTAAGCGAGTACTTACATTGACAAAGTGTTGAAAGCGGTTCAACATGGAGGAGGCAAAGAAAGGGTTCTTGCCCATGTCTCATGGCATAAATCTTGCAAGACTCGGTGTCCTTCGACAAGCGATGAGCGAGATCGCATGACTAAGATTCCATATGCCGGCCATTGGATCTATCATGTATGCTATGATATGTACTCGCCGAGATGTTTCCTATGCTCTAAGTGTTACTGCGAGATACCAAGTGATCCGGTGAAAGTCACCGAGCGGGCGGTTAAAAACATCCTCAAGTATTTGAGTAGAACTAAGGATGTGTTCTAGTCTACGGAGGTGAGGAAGAGCTCGTTGTAAATGGTTACACGATGCAAGCTTCCAAACCGACAAAGATGATTACAAATCGCAATCGGGTTTTGTGTTCATTTTGAACGGTGGTGCGGTTAGTTGGAAGTGTTCCAAGCAGGAGAATGTTGCGACTCTACAGCGGAGTCGAGTACATTGCGGCGAGCGACAAAGGAAGGTGTTTGGATAAGGAAGTTCATAAGCGAACTAGGTGTGGTTCCTAGTGCGTGCGATCCTGCTGGATCTTTCTTGTGATAACGGTGGGGCCATTGCGCAAGCCAGGAGCGAGGAATCACCAAAGAACAAACACATCTGCGGCGGTTTCATCTCATTTGAGAGATCCTCAATCGAGGAGATTTAAAGATATGCAAAAATACACAGTTTGAATGTTTGAGATCCTTTGTGAAACCTCTTCCACTGCCTAAGCATGAGGCGCACACAAGAGCTATGGGTATTAGATATCTTCTAGATTGACTCTAGTGCAAGTGGGAGACTGTTGGAAATACGCCCCAGAGACAATCATAGAGATGATGATATTTCGTTGTATCCATGATTTAATAAATGTTCCTTGAATATTGCCTTTGTGTTGATTAACAAGTATGTGACTTGTTTGTGAAACTCTTTACTTATATGGTTATTCTAAAGTTGTCCTTAGTCGGAGTTCATGTGAGGACACACGTGAATGATGGATTAGCACATGTATCGGTTGATGACCATGTTTCACGGGTCATAGACATGGAGATGTCAAACCAATAATGTGGACATATGTTTAGAACATGGGGTTGGACCGACCCAACATGAGACATAGCTATTATACTTATGGTTCTCTCTACACAATGTGTACGTCTTGTCCTTAGACCTGAGATTATCGCATGTACTTGAGATGTGAATCGACCTACTTAGGGGCTATCAAACGCTACTCCGTGGCGGTAGTTATAAAGGTAGCTTTCGGGTTTGTCATGAAGCATGCTGCGAGGCATGGTCGATCGAGATGGATTTGCCTCTCTACCGAGAGAGATATCTCGGGCCTCGAGTGATCGGATCGAAATGCATGGCCATGCTACTTAAGGTTAAGAGTTAACCTAGTAATGGATTAGGATCACGAGGATCGAAAGAGTGGTCGACTTGGAGCTCGATTGAATATCATGAGGCAAAGGGATTGACATGTACATAACGTTGTGATGGTTAAATGCGATATGATCTTTGTGTACGTTTAGGAGTTGGCACGTCTTGCTAGAGGCGCTACCAACTATTGACCAAGTATGTGTACTCGCGTCATGTCTAAACATACGTGAACCCATAGGTCACACACTTGAAGTGAAGCCTAATTGGATTGGATCCGAATTGGACGAGCATTGAGTCCTAATATTCGTAGAAGCCCATTGTAGGGCGTCTATAAAAGGAGGCGGGGGTGCAGGTTGGAGGTTGATTTTTCGTGACATCCTCAAACCTAGCCGCCACCTCTCCACGCCCTAGTCGCACCGCATCGTCTAGTAGTCCGGCGTCGCGTCGCTTCCTCCAAATGCGTGTGGATACCTTTGAGGCGCATACAGTAGCGTTGGGACGAACCGCAGAGAGGAGCATGCGTGGGGCGCCACGGCGAGGGCGAGTAGTGCGACTACTGCGCCCGACGTCTTGCATCAACTTAGTGCGACTACTGCGCCTGGCGTCTTGCATCAACTTCCGCTTTGCGTCTAGTGGTAAGACCGTGATCTATAACTGCAGTGATCTTGGTTTACGGGTAGAAAATTTTATTTTGCGCTAGTGTAGCCTACCCGTTTCCCTACAGTGTCGGCCAAAATGGATGCGTTCGCCAACGTGGATGCACTGGTGGCAGGAGAAAATATTTTTTTCCACATGGCACGAAACCACTCTCAAAAGGAATAAATGATGGTTTTGCATGGTATTGATACTTGGAGTATGCATTTTATCCGGTATTACAATTCAGGGAAGAACTTTAAACTAGGTCAAGAGTTCAGAGATGAACAATGTACTTAATCCTTAGATTAAATCTTCCATACAACGTTCTTGTTAGTAGTAATTGTCAGCCTTAGTTGTAATCTCAGTTGTTCCCTGAGATCAATAACCCTGGATACTCAAGTGAAAAACTACAACCGATCCGTGAGCTTGCGGTTATCATTGTACGCGCATAGATCGTGTCAACACTTACTAAAATAAAGAAACTAAAGACGAAACCACAAACAAAAGATGGTCACATTGGCAAAATACATTATCCAACCTCAATGGCCTAAAAAAGAAGAGAACAAAATGTCTTAGAATTCTCAAGTAAAAATAAGTAGAATGATAAAAGTAAGTAGTGAAGTAAATAAATTAACTTTAGTACTTACATTCTTTCAAGTTAATGAAGCGATGGACCACATCATCATTAGCGATGAACCACAACATTAGTAACATCATTAGCGATGAACCTGAGTCACGTGCCCACGTCGCTGCCTAGGTCGTGTGCCCGCGTCGCCGCTTGGGTCGTGTGCCCGCGTCGCCACCTGAGACGACTCCGGGGTGTACAGTTTTTAGGTTAGGGGGTGCACATATTATATATATAAGTTGATCCCCACTAAATTATTTTTGAACCCGGTGTCCTGTGACACCGGGTAATCCCATTTTCTTCCGCACCTAGCACCACCAACACGCATGATGGTCCGAGAAAGCGCCCTAGTCTATGCACTCACCCAAACACCGCACCACCGCCCTCATGAAATCACGTGGCGCTGCTGCGCGACGTGGTGGTCTCGATATTCAGTCAGCTTGTACTCAAGTCAATGTATGGATGGCAAATTGGGTACTGGCAAGGAGGCCTTAGGGCATACGCTGTAGGTTGGTTGTGGGCTTTTAGGCTTTAGTTGCCAAGCCAACCAAGCCCATCTCGGCATCTCACACAATGTCACGATCCAATAGTTTTATCTTCCTCCTGATGTTTGTCTCTTCTCTTGAGACCTCCCTCCGTGTGCTTTCATGTCGAACAATCCACCACTACATACCTGCTTCCCGATGATTTCCCCAAATTTTGGGTGTGCTAGTGCACACACGACACCCTACCTAGCTTTGCCCATGCAGCTGATATAAATTTGGCCATCTCTAGTTCCTTGAAAATGTACATGTACTCTAGTTGTGCATAATTCTCTTCTTGGAGTAAGATCCCCATCAACACCAGAGTTAGTATCACGGAAACCTAGCCGCTAGACATTCACTGTGACATCACCAACCCCTCCCTCTTCTCTGGCATTTTTGCCGGTGTTGAGTGGGTGGGGGACCCATTGATTTTCAAAAGTAATTTTAGGTTTCATGAATTTTTTCTGTGTTTTTCCTAGATCAAATGTTTTTTCTCGGCGTGTTCTTCACCGGATTTCCTTTACATGTAATGGGTTTTATCGGCCCGACTCATCCGGACGACGATGCATACGCTGAAGATCGACACCAGGCACAATTGGTTATAAATACCCTCTTCTAGTTTTCTTCCGACGAACAACTGCTACCAAGGCGCATGACCTATATATTTATAGAGATCCTTGGCAATCTACTTCTCGCCTCTATGATTGTTGGCAATCTTGTTGACGTTATAAGATTTGGAGTCTATGGCGTAGAAGATAAACAATGTTCAGCACGTTCATCGACTCATGGCTTGGTGGTAACGAGTTGTTCTTCTAGAGTGTTCAAGGTAAAAGTCGGATGCCTATATACTTTAATCTTATGTTATTATTAATTCAAGCAAGAGGACTTTTCTATAAAAAAATTCTCCTCTTGGAGAACTAGGCAGATGTGAAAAGGTAAAAAAGCAAATGGAAAACAACAATATCTCAGTCTAGTTATAAATGACAGCAAAATCAAATCATACCCTAAGAAAACTAAACAAATTAAAACCAAAGGGAATTATACACGAACAATGCATGACATAAAATTACTCCCTATAGTTAAAAAGAAGCGTCGTTTTAGAACGGATGCATTCAACTATTTTAACTTTCATCGACAGCATCTTGAATATTTATATTGATCATATGTGAATAATATGAATATATTTGTCTCGAAAAATACCTTAATAATATTATAATTTTATTAAATTTCTAACTATAGTACTACAATATAAATATATTAATAATCAAATTACGTTTTGGAGGCCATGTTGATTAAGAAAGACCCAAGCAATCAAGGGGAACGCCGGTGGGAACAGGACGCCGCGAGCAGAGCGAGAGAACGAAGTGGGCTTTGGTGATGTCCGAATTTGCACTTATTTTGCATTTGTGATGGAAAAGAGTAAAATAGATGCATTCAATGCTTAAAGTGGTGGTTGTTTTTCTCTCTCTTTAAAGAATGAGCTCTGGAACTTATCTTTTTTGCGATAGCCTAACATTTTATTTATATATTTTGATCATCGGTTCCGACCTAACGATCATATGTCATCAGCTTCCCGTCATTTTCAGATTATGTAGGAACAGAAATAAGAGAAGCAACCACCCATACAAAAAAAAAACCTCCAGATTAAGCCCAGATGGATACGTCTAGAAACCAGAAGATTCAGCAAACAAAAAACTATATATTATAAATTGAACTCGTTTCCCTTTCATGGAGTATATGGCTCGACGTGGGAAAAGGTTCAGTGACCAGCTACTTTTGTGGGATGTGGCGGTATTCACTGCAAATGCAACGGGTGTCAATTCGACGAGTAAATTGCTGCGCCAAAGATACAGTGCAGCGTGATCCATGGGAAATTATGTTAACTTCACTTGAGTACAGTACATTCATTGCGACAGGTATGCATACTTGGAGTATATGGTACTAGTATCGTATATCCACGCATGTACTGAAGAACCGAACACAAGTTGTGAATCCAATTCGAAATGTGACGCTAGATCTCGTGATTGATCTTGTCACGCTCTTGTGATTGATGATTGATCTTGTGCAGTCAAGAGAAGAGTATTGAGCTATCGACTAGTACATGGGAATATGGGATCATGCGTTAGCTCAGTGATTGCCTCCTCGTTCTAGGCTCAAATAACACCACGCATAGCCGGTCTCAAGCGCTACTATGCCTGAATCCTGATCCATACGAGAGGATGGAGTTTATCTATCAGACGAACACGACGCCGGGTAGTCTAGTACTCTGAACATTGTCTTTTCTGACCAAAATCGCTCGGTGCATCGGTCAAAGAAGTGAAAGAACCTGACATAGGCACAACCGCACGACACCTTAACACAAGTTATTATGTGACAGTAGTAGTAGACTAGTAGTACCGTACGTAATGTCTCACTTCTTCTCGAGAAGATAAGGCCCCAAGTTGTGATACGAACAAAGCAACAAAGCATCAGCCCAAGAATTGACATGTCTGTTGTTGAGCCTATTATCTGGCCAGCGATCGACTTTCATGCTAGACGTACTCATCCGTGACCTGGAAAAGCAGGCCGGAGCTATCCAGCATGCAGTGATCCACACCCACTGCTAGCTAGCATCAGAGTGTCCACTTCCAACTTCTGCGGCCGACAAGAGCACATCGACACAAACCGAACATGGCAACTCTCTCTCTCTCTCTCTCTCTCTCTCTCTCTCTTTCGATTGCCTTTCTGTCCCTAGTTGCATTGCCACTAACTTGCTGACAATGTTTTTGTGAGTGAAAATTGCTGTGGACATGTCGCAGGAGTAGACCTACTCACAGGCAGCCCGACCCGATTCTTCGGACTCGGAACGGAACAAGCCTCAATTTTATATCGTCACTGGACCTAGGCTGGGCTTCACATTGCCGCCTCGAGCCCCCAACTTCCCTGCGCCGTTGGCCCTTGGGTCAGCACTCCTATCTAAGTGTTCAATCAGAGAGGATACCTATGGATATCGTTTATCTCATATTTTATTCTATATTTTTTCTTGTAATCAGAGTTGGACACAAACAGTGCCGGATACGAATACGAATGCAAATAGTCTCGATAACGAATACGGAGCGGATACATGCCGAAATGAATACAGATTGTCTCGATCACAAATATTTAGTCGGATATTACGTGAAAACAGAAAGCACACATGCCGCACATATAAAGATCAATCAACCATACTATATGTCCAAAATACAACTACATTAGTAATTCAACAAGCAAATTTAACTACATCACACTATCATCATGACTAGTTAAAGAAGTAATAGCAAGTCATAGCGATAGCAGTACAAAAAATGTGTAAAATGTAACTAGCTAAATGCATAACAAGACATATATAATATATACAAAGCCTACGTATCGATAATTAGTTAGGGATACACATAACGTTGATGGGTAGCAGGTCTCTAGCACCATAATTTTCATGTTTTTAGAAATATTTTATTTAAAATAAGGTTTTATAAATTTTTCATGATTTCTTAGAATTTTACAAAGCTTAAATATATTTTCAGAAATGAAAATGATTTAATATGAATAAATCAAACATCCATTAAATTCAAAAGTATTTTATTTAAGTTCCCTATGTTCCAAATTATTTTTGTAAATTTTCTGGAATTTTTCAGAGTTTATTTGCTATTCTTCATGGCTTATTTGGATTTCCTATATTTTTTTCTAAAAAATAAATAAAATAAATACTGGAAATCCTCGTGGGCCGATTTCTCTCCCCGACCCACTGGCCTAGAGTCTACCAGATATCCAAAATAGTATTTACTTGATACTATCCGATAAATTATCAAAATAGCTCCAAATCCGACAAATACCTCATTCCTGAATTCGTTTTCGTATCCGGCAAAAACTATCCGGTTTCAGGCTCCGAATAAGATCCGAATTTATCCAGACGGATAGACGGTCGGAAACTATATGCTCTGTTTGCACCTCTACTCCTATCCTCTTGTTTCTCGCGTTGAGTTGATTCGAGATAGCAATTCAGGCCTTAAATCCTTATGCTTATGGGCAGAGCTAGGCCTCGGGCTTATGGGAGAATGATCGGAGCCCTAGGATCAAAAGCCCATGAAAAAACCATCGAAAAATCAGCAAAAAAACAGCTGATCCAACTCGAGGCTTGACCCGTGACCAGCTCCGCCCCTCTTATGCTTCCTCTATTCGATACTACCTCAATTTGGGCGCTATGCCAGTCCATGACCAAGCCCAGGTGAATTTGCCCCTGTTTGTGCATATATTCCATTAATAAATAACAAAGAATGATATTTTATTATGAATGTTAATAATTTTGGGCTTCGAGCCAAGGCTTCTTAGGCTCAAACTTGACGTTTCAAGGTCGGGCTATTACAGGTCTAGACTGAAGCCCAACCTGATGCGACGTTTGAACGAGTTTACATAGTAGTAACCTGGATAGATTTCAGTTTAGGTTTGCTGCACTTAGGAGCTGTTTGGTTGGAGGTCTGGACCAAATTTGCCTGGTCAGACCAATCCCTAGTAGCTGCCTGTGCTCTGTTTGGTTGGAGCATGTGGATTTCCTACGATGCCTGATCTGAATCCCTTCGGGACGTCATTAGCCAGAGCCGGGTGACCAAAATCGGACGCCATATTCCAAGCATGCACAATCAGTGTGATATCCTCCCCATTGTCATGTAGAGCCAACACACTACGGCCCAACAGAATGTATATTTTATGTTTTCTTCAGGCATAGATCATCAATCAAACACTACATCTTCAGACTTGCTTGATCAGATAAAAATTATCTACTTTTTATGTTACTTTTAGGCACCATTTTTTCTCAAGCATGGAGCTCGGGACGCTAACCAAACAAATCCTTAGCTCATGCAACTACTTCAGTCGATGTTCTATCACAGTAACAATGTGATACATTTGCTGTGTTTCAAACTCACGATCCGACGACCATAAACAAAAAGATCCATGTGTTTTAGTACTACGTAAAGACCACCAATTATAAGTGAAGGATGACTTAGGCCCTGATGGAACCAAGACTTTTTGGTAGTAATTTTGAAGCATATTTAGGGTATGTTTGGATCTAGAAATTTCGCATGAAGCTCACGGGAAACAGCTTAATTTCCACAAAAATTCTAAAAACAATATGTTGAAAATCTAGGAAAATTCATGCGTTCCAAATGTGGCTTAACTGTTTTCTGCAAAATGCTTTATACAGGCAGTTGATCATGCACCGTCCGTTTGGTATGTACGACGACCATCGGACGGCGATGACGGGCTCTCTCACCGAAAGATCCGCACCAAGCTGGTCACTGGTCAGTCAGTCCACTCGCCAACGCAGCAGCAGCAGCAGGCACAGCCGCTCGCTTCCCTCGCCTCCTCCGCGCCTTCCTCCGCGGCTCCGCCCCGCCGCGACCATATAACCCGCTTCCCCACCGCGGAGTGTCCGCCCACCCCGCCTCGGCCGGCTCCGCCCGTGCCCACATCCGCACCCGCATGGCTCTCCACGTCGCGCCGGCGGCCTGCGCCGCGGGCCGCCTCCTCCTCCTCCTCCTCGTCGTCGCTGCCACGCGTCGGCGGCAGGCCCTTCTTCCGTTCCCTGGCCGCGCGACCCTTCCGCAAGGCCACCTCCCCCGCGGCACCAGCGCCGCAGCTCCGGACATCCGCAGGTACTGGATGCATGTGCTTGTACGCTTTCTGGTCTGCTTAAGGGGTGTATGATACTCATACAGTTAGTTGCTAGTTTGCTACTTGCCAATAATTAGGGTTAGGGTTTAGTGGGATTTGATGTCGTTGTCTAGGTAGCTCCGGGAGCTAAGAGATGGGGGCGTTGGGGATGGGGACACTGCTGTGAAGTTGAAATGTGAGCTAGGTGTGGCCGAGCACACGGTTTTGTCCTTGTAAATGACCTCTCCGGGCATAAACTTTGTATGGTTTAAAGAGTTCATTAGGATTGAGGAGCAGCGTGTCAACCGCCAGAGGCACAAAAAGAGGTAGATTTGGGTACGCCTAGCCTGTGAGACATGAATGGCTGAAGGGAACATTTGATTTTCGTCCTATATTTGGAAGTTGGATGCAAGTTGCGGCAAAAAACGGTGGCTGCTGGCGTGAGTAAGCACGTGGTGTGCTCTTGACAAGTTGGTTTCTGTACCTGTGCTGTATGCACAACGTGTGCTACTTACTGGGTGTAGGCAGGGGCATCATGCATGTGAAAAATCTGAATGTGTGGATGGCAAATTGTGCCCAGTGTTGAAAGTTGAGGTCAGTTTGGTGTGTATAACGAAATTGCAGGGGTGTGTATTGGGTGAAAATGGCCTAAATGTTGCAAATGCGTGAAAATCATGTGTGTGAGTTCCCAAAAATTCTCCAATAAATACCACATATAGGGAAGGGGTTTGACATGTATATTATGTTAACCACGGAAGCTTCTCTTTTGGTGGTTCATGCAATGAGGCAGCTAACTTGTGATGCTTGTTGGCCTTTGGGATGTTAAGTAACTCCTTTTGTTATGGTGATGTTTCCTGAAACATATAGCAGAATAGCACTAATAGCATGGTCCTGTCGGTCTCTAGTGATCATTCAGGAGTTTTTTTTGTGGACTGTAGTGGTTTTCACTCTGTGTGCAATATTGTGATCAGTTGCTCACATGAAACTACTAATTTTTTTGGGTGAACTGAAAGATGCTTAGTTTCCAAGCTAGCGTTTTTTCATTTTAGATATGATGCTGTCAAAGCCAGAGAATTTGATATCATTCCTGTTTGATTCAATTTTCAACCATAGTTTGTACAAAAGCGATCTTAAACAGTGACGGCACCCCTGGAACGAGCGATTCTCCACATGTGGTGTGTTTTGGGGAATTGCTGATTGACTTCGTCCCAACTGTCAATGGATTGTCATTGGCAGAAGCACCAGCCTTCAAGAAGGCTCCAGGAGGTGCACCTGCCAATGTTGCAGTTGGAATAGCTCGTCTTGGTGGGTCATCAGCTTTCATTGGAAAGGTATTTGTAAATTTTATTACTGTTTCAGCATGCTATAATACCAGAATAAAGGAAGTTTCAAGCATGTGTAAATGCACTTTATGTCTGGTTACTGGAAAATAAAATTACATGCAGGTTATGTTGCACAAATTTATCTTTTCAATATATTGTTTTTTTTACATTGGCATACACCTGCAAATATCATTGAGTAAATTGCACTATAGGTTCCGAAACCTGTTGCTTTGTTGCACTTAGGTCACTAAACTTCAATCTTCTGGGCAAGTACTGATATGAAGCATTTGAATGGCTCGCAATAAGTTTTCCAGCATTTTAGGCATTATATTAGTGGAAGCTTGTGCATATTCCTCCTGCTCATCGTTGCAGAAGATTCAGATGCTTCTACCATGCTTGCACATCTTGATAGCACACACCTTGAAATCTTGCCTAACGACTAGAGCATCACCTCTAAAGCTTCCAAGCTTAACAGATTGAGGAAAGCAACAAAAGGGCCAAGAAATGGTTCCATGTTTGCACATTTCGGTACTTGAACTAGCTGATGGATTTATGCGATACATTCTGCAAATTTGGTGATCTTCCCGGAAGATTTTGCAAGTTTTGAGACCTGCCCAGAAGAAGTTGTAATTTTAGAGACCTAAAGTGTAATTTGCTCATCATTGCTTTCATTTCACAATGCATTCCTATGTATTCCTTGTATTTATTTCAGCTCATCTATTTTAATTTCAAAATTAACATAATCAACATTATGTGCTGTTCAATCTTGAACACTTGCAGGTTGGTGATGATGAATTTGGTTACATGCTAGCTGATATACTGAAAGAGAATAATGTAAACAATCAAGGATTGCTGTTTGATCCTCATGCTAGAACAGCTTTGGCATTTGTGACACTTCGAAGTGATGGTGAACGTGAATTTATGTTTTATCGTAATCCAAGTGCAGATATGCTGCTTGAAGAAGAAGAACTTGACCTTGACCTTATAAGGAAGGTATGAAAACAGCATGGTGTTATGATACTATGGCAATGGCTATGCTTCTCTACTACCATCGACTTCTTTAATCATCTAGTATATTTATGACAAGCTGAACCTAACTCAATCATGGTAACCATGCTAGGCAAAAATCTTCCACCATGGTTCAATAAGTCTTATAACTGAGCCATGTAAAACCGCACATATTGCAGCTGCCAAAGCTGCAAGAGATGCTGGGGTACTAATTTCATATGACCCGAATTTGCGGCTCCCACTGTGGTCATCAGCTGAGGATGCTAGAGATGGTATCCTGAGCATATGGGAAACTGCCGATGTTATCAAGGTAACAACTAAAAACTTAAGTTATTTGGGTTTACAAAAGGCTTATTTGTTTTGATTGTGCAACTGCTTTGAAATAGATAAGTGAAGAGGAGGTTTCCTTTTTGACGAATGGGGAGGATCCATATGATGATTCTGTTGTAAAGAAACTTATCCATCCAAACCTGAAGTTGCTTCTTGTCACTGAAGGTCCAGATGGTTGTAGATATTATTCAAAGGTAATTTTTTTCTGTCTATGACCAGTAGATTACTCTCTCTTTTATCATTTCTTGCAACAACTTATTTTAATAAGGAAAATTTTGCTGAGATAGGGCCTCTCTTTCTCGTATCTCCTTGAGCACACTTGGTTGTCTGACAAAAATCATACATCATGTAATATAATCCTTTCCTGAAGTAATAGAACTATATATTTGTGGTGAACATGTTCAGACCTGTAGGGTGGAGATTACTATCTCTGTTATTATTTCCTGCAGTCACTTGGTAACCTTGTCTTATGTAACTAAGTCTGTATAATATGAACATTGTTCTTCTTGTAAAACAACAGGAATTTAGTGGGAGAGTTGGTGGATTAAAGGTAACTGCTGTTGACACCACTGGTGCTGGGGATGCATTTGTTGCTGGAATACTATCTCAGCTAGCTGTGGATTTTTCACTCCTCCAGGTATGACTAGTACTGCCAGACTATGAACTTGCATTCCTTTTATTTTCTTTTTTTCACTGAAGGCTGTCCTGAAATTTTGTTGCTGTAACTTCATCCATGTTTTTATTGCAAATGGATGCATGGAATGATTTCCAAATGAACAAGTGATGGATATTTTTGTTATCTTTACATAGAGTCCAAGATCTTTAGTTTTTGGTAACCATAGACTACGATGCACGGACACGCGTGTCGGACACGACACGCATTGGACATAGGATTCGCCATTTTCTAAAAATTGGCGACACAGGGACACTTATATAATAATAATAATAATATATGCATATGTATTATTTAATATTTTTATACGTGTTTATCAAACTGAAAGTGTAAAATAGGAATATGTACCTCAAAGATGATCCTCGTCTCCTCGCCCCTTCAGTTCTTCATAAATCATAAATTCATAACTTCATATTAATACCAGAAATTCAGAATTCCTTAAACTTGTGAATAGAAAAAACTTGATTAGTAAATGTAACTAACAATGTAATATGTAGACTTAATTCTTACAATGAAAGTAATTAAGCAACATCAAACACCTAAGTACCTAACAACCATCAAATAATTGACAAATGATAAGAATCAACAACAAGTAGCCAAGTTCAAACATAGAAACCTAAAGACAGAGTGCAACCAACAACTCAACATGAAGTAGCCACTAGCCAACATAGGAGTGGTTCAACTTAAGTTACATAACAAACTCAAATTAAAGGCTTATTAAAAGATAGCATGTGACTCCTAGACTTCTTGTTCATCCTCATCTGGGTTCACCACATTAGACCCATCTTTAAAAGACACACTCTCCAACTCTGGTTCATCAAGAGAGAGATTAGCAACTTCTAGAATGCCGACACCACTGAGAGATTCAAAGCTAACACCCCCCCCCCCCAATCCCACATTCTTGCTGCCCCAGTTTTGTAAGCTTGTGTTCTCCTTGACAAAAGTCTCGAATTATTGTGCACAAAGGCCAAATCTTTAGCATGCTCACGAGTTAACTTATTTCTCTTCATGTTGTAAATAAAGTTATATGTGCTCCAATTCCTTTCGCAACAAGAAGAGTCCGGTTGGTTAGCTATTTTGAGAGCCAAACTTTGTAACATAGGAATGGATTGTCCATGATTTTTCCACCAATTTATTAGATCAAGGATCCCTCTATCGTAAATGGAATCAAAGTCATTAAATTCTGCAGAACAAGTGGAAAATCTAGTGTATTCCTCTTTAACTTGTCTGAACTGTTCAAGTACAGGGAAAAACTTCTTAAAACACTTTATTCTCATTTGTGAAATCTCAAGATCCTTGTGTGTGTGTGTGTTTTTTTTTGGGGAGGGGGGGGGGGGGGTTGTACACGGCCAACACCTCCATTGATCCACTTCACACTATAATATCTACAAAAAGAAAATCAATGGATTAAAACTTTTGCAAGAACTAAATGTTAGCAAATAGCAATTACAGATTTACAGATCACCTTGGATCAAGTGAATGCGCCAAATAATGGAGTGGAGTATTGACTTTTGCCCACCGATCAACCAATATGCTCTGAACAACCAAGGAAAAGGTGGACTCATTATCTTGCATTCCTTCCCACTTATATATCGCTTTCTTTACATTCTCTATCATGATGTCCCACATCTCATAAATAAGATGAAGACATGGTGTGCCAGTGCTCGCCAAACGTAGCATTTCATATATAGGCTCAGTGAGTTCAATAATGCAGTTCATCTTGCCCCACGACACTTCATTGATAACTTTGTCTCTAACAAATTGTGCCATCTCTACATTGTCATCTTTGTAAGCCTCCCATGCTTCACTAATTACCATGCTTTGAAGTGCCCTCTTGACCATGCAAAACCGCTTCAACATGACCACAACCGAGGAAAATCTTGTTTCAGCAATGGCAAGCATCTTCAGATTGCTAAACTCATTGAACATTGAAAGCCTCATGCCATGGTTCACTATGAGATTCTTGATCATATTAGCATCCTGAGCAATTTCAGCTATCCAATGGCACTCATCAAAGATGAGGACTTCATCACCAGTTCTTGGCATTTTAGTAGCACAAATGCTTTTCAGAGCAAGATTAAGAGTGAACAACACAGGGTGTCCAGAAAATGTGATTGTACTTCTGCTGAATAATCGAACCCGCACCTTTGCAATTTGCAGCATTGTCAGTGATGACTTGGACCACATTTCTTGTACCTACTTCTTCAATAACAGCAATCAACTTCTCTACAATGTACTCATTTGTCTTCACCTCGCCTTCGACATTGATAGCTCTCAAGAACATGGTGCACTCACAGAAACAACGATAAAGTTTATGAGTGGTCGCCTCTGTGCATCTGACCACCCATCTGAACAAATGGTTACTCCTTTTTCAGGCCATGTGCTCTTTGTTTGCTCCAATAAGGACTTAATGAGCCCTTTCTTGTTAAAGAAGAGTGGTCCTCAACTTGTATCCAGGAGGAACATAACCAGAAATGTTGTGGTTTGCCGTGTAGGTATATGAACTTTGATAATGTGGATTTCTTGCAATATTGAAAGACAATCCTGTAAACAAAAAACATAACCCAAAATAAGTTGAAAGCTTCCAAGAAATAGTGTCAATTGGATAAGTTCAAGCAATGTTTTTGATTCAAGTTGATTACAAACCTGAAGAATAAAACATCCTCGCAATCATAGCATCTAGTTGTAGGCAAGTTTCATTGTTGAAAGCTTTCTCCAAAACTGAGCCTGAAGTTCCCCTCCACTTAGAACCCATGCTAGATGAAGCAACACTAACACTATCAACAGTACTAGTGACGGTCGTTGGCAAGGGAACATGTCTTGGCTTTGTTTTTGCTAACTCTTCTTCAGCCTTTGCAACTTCACTTCTAAGTTGAGTAAGGATAGGTACGGTTATCTTTGGGCACATTTTGATTCCACCATTAGATATTTTTAGCAAGTGTGCTTTCACTCTAGAGTAGCTCCCGGTGTACACATGTTTACAATACATGCATTGGAATCTCACGTTTCCTCTACCTCCACTGGTCCTCTCTAGGCACTCGACATGATTCCACAACGGAGCCTTGACATTTTGCTGCTCAGCACTTGAACCACCCGGTCCATCTAATTTCAAAATCACATTAATTTATCATGATTTAATAGAAATAGAAAAAAATATGACCTGTAGCGATGAAGATCCAAATGTAACATAATAACGGCTAATTTGCATGTTTAATCATGTTCAAGCAAAACTAGTTTCCATGAGCTCTGATGCATAGCGAAATTCTGATGCATGACGACGGTAAACAAACAACAATCTACAAACTAGAACTACAAACTAGTGCATGAACTAGGGAAGAACTACAATCTAGTAATCTACAAACACTCACCGTCATCAGTCGTCACCAAAGTGGAAGGGGCGGGCGGCGTCGGGGAGCAGCAGAGCAGCGTCGGGGAGAAGGGTGGCATCGGCGTCACCACATCGGGCAGCAGGGGCATTGGGGTCGGGGAGAAGGCGCGGCGACAGGGAGAAGGGGAAGGGGCGGCGTCTGGAGGGAGGGGGGTCGCCGCTGGGGTTGGCGACGTAGCAGGGGTGGGCGGGCGGTGTCGCGGCTGCTAGCAGGGGCAGTGTCGAAGGGGGTTAGGGGAGGGAGTGAGCTCTGGAGTCTAGATGGAGAACGCTAGGGTTAAGGGAATAGGAAATGGGCCAGGCTACCACCTTTGGGCCAAATGGACTGGCCCCAAATGGCCAATACGTGTTCGATCGTGTCCGATTTTAATTCCATTTTTTTTCACGTGGCTAATTTTGAACACGCCTAAAATACGTGTCCGAGCCGTGTCGTAGCCGTGTCCGTGTCCGACACGGACTCGCCACCTTTCAGACGTGTCCATGCATCAGAGGCCATAGAGAAAGGCATGCATAGTTTGCTGAAGTTGAGCAGCCGAACAGGCCATCCACAATTTTGACATTCCTAATTAATCTCAATTTTCTGAATCTGATTTTTTAAATGACTTCCAATCCAGAAACCATGAACGTGAGCGCTCCAACAAACTGAGTGAGGGTAAATGTTTGTCAAATTATATTTGAGAACTGCTATACATCTTTCAATTTTAGTGCTCTGTGATTGGTGAGAGAGAGGGAGAGAGGGTGGGAAGTGAGATTAGATTAGGGATATAGGGGTGGGGTGATATCTGGAGCATTGGATCTCCATCTGATGGCTCAAAAAGTGACTGATTTCCAAGAAAAAATCAGTCGCATGTTGTATAGACACTCCCATTATATTTTTACCTTGGGCATATAGATACATCAATTTTTCTGTTCAACCTTTAGCTGTCTAAGTTATATTTTTGTAAGATTAGCAACTAATAGATTGAGATTCTTCACATTTTTCTTGAAAATTTTATCCTTGAGGATTTTAAACGCTAGAAGCTATCTAAAAAAACTATCCAAAACATCTGATGGACAAGCTACTCATTAGTGGCATACATGCAAATCGGAAATCATTACATATAAATATCGCAAATATGACAAACATTCATGAGAAAAGCAATTGTTGTGTTGAAATATCTGGAATCACAGTTTCACTACGATCTTGGAATTAAATAGCTACTCCTAAACTATCTAGCTGCTGCATTTGCTTTTCCAGGACAATCGATAAAACTGTATTATTTATTTTGTAAACATAGTAATCTGCAAGTATTTGTGCTGTTTGTGTGTGTGACATGGTCACCATTCATTGTGGACATAGTAGTTTGATATGTGAAGCTACAAAACACCAAACCATGTCCAGCAAGGCTAGGAAAGAATATGCCCTATTTGCAAGATTCCAAACAGCCATCCATCCATACATATGTTGCCAGTGGCAGTTACATTTTTACCAGGACGCCATGTTCTCTATCCATTGGTGCTCACAATTCCAAGAATGTATTAAGTTTCTTTACTGATCTACTGAGATATGTAATAACCTGTCGCGACCGGATTTCTGAATCTAAACCCTATGTGTATTTCTGCATCAGTCTCTGATCAGTAGCTAGTGCACACAGTGGATACAACGTTGATAACAAGTTCGAATCACGATTAACATAAAAGTAATAACAAAGTACCAACCTTAAGGTCGCTTATTACAAATTTACAATAAAGGTCACACGACCTCAAGTCTTACAGCAGCAGAAACAACAAATGTTAAACTCCGAGTAGTGGCCCATCAAATTACCCACCGACATTCGACTGGGGAGCATGGTTATTAAGGCGGTAAGGCGAGGCGAGGCGACCCACCCCCCTCACACCTTTTAAGCGCTAAGGCGTGAGGCGAGGCGACGCCTTAAGCATCATAAGGCGCTAAGGCTTTGTGTGTAAATAGTTTATCTCCTGTGATGCAAAGTAGTTTTGTGCTTTTATTCCATCCACGTATATGGGCCAAATTAAGCCCATACAAATTTGTGCATCATCCGAGCTATATCGTGCCCAACTCAAGGAAAAGAACCCACATTCGTGCGCGCCATCGTGCCAAGCAAAAATATCTCTCGCCTCTCTCATCTCATGCTCTTATCGTCGCCATCCACGCCGAGTCCACATCATCTATCTGTAGAAGTTCACACAAGTTGGAGAGGGCAACGGGCGACGGGGATGGCCGCGCAGATCCGCCGTAGCCGGAGGCCGGAGCTGCAAGGGACGGGATCGGCGAGATGGAGGCGCCGCCGCCTAGGGTTCCAGCATCGCTACTCCTCCCGCTGCCTCCTCGCTTCCTCGACTCGCCGTCGGTCTCCTCGCTTCCGACGCCGCACGCCTCCCTCGCTCCCGACGTGTCGCCGGGCTTCCCTCGCCTCTCCGCTTGGCTCCGGCCAGCCGTCCCAAGGTCTCGCCGGATCGCGCGACGGGCCCCCTCGCTCGCCCCGCCGGATCCGGCCACAACACCGCACGGGCGACGGCAAGGCGACGAGCAACGGCAAGGCGAAGCGACGCTTGACCTCGTGGCGCTATCGCTAGGCGACGCTAGCGACGCTTAATAACCTGGTGGGAGCGTAACCTAGTACTCCGGACGTCCTTCATCAAAGCCACATGCGAAGTAGTCGTAATCCTCTTCCGTGTCACTGAAGGTTCTGAGATTTAATTTGAGTGTAGCATGTGAGTACATAAAGTACTCCGCAAGTCTTGGGAAAGATGCATATGCATAGCTTTAACAAATGGGGCTTATATGGTTCTTTTGCACAAAATAATATTTTATATTTAAACATTTTACATAAAGCACATTTGACGAGCATAGTTTCAATAAATAAATTAATTGATTCACTAGTGAAGATTCTAGCTACCAGTCACTAGTATCGAGGCTCTAGGCGCTAAGATTTAAAGAGTAAGGCTCTAGCTGCCCATCTGGCTTTAGTTGTCAGAATAATAATCCAACAGTTCCAACTACTCCCGGATTTCCAAAATAATTCTTTGAAAACAAAACTAAAATATACCATGTAAACGCATCTTGCCCGCCTTTGACCGTGGGGCACGACTTTTTGAATAGTTTTACATTTTACAGAGATTGTACAGCTTAACCCACATGAGATAATCAGCTTATAATATCCGTTGTACACACTTCCGAAAATGTGCAACTTAGTGATTATCACAAGACTTTTACAATACATCATCCTTACATTAGCTCGCCTGGTGAGCTTAACCTCAAGTCATGGACGTCAACTACCATCGACCTGGAGCTCATCGTTGTGGAGGATAGCCTGCTCGAATGTGGAGTTCATTTACCAACATACGACGTAAGCCCCGACAAACATGGAAGTTCACTTATCATGCTGCACGATCCAAGATATGGAAGTAAATTTACCATAACTTGCACATCTCAAGATATATAAGTACATTTACCATAATCAAGAGAACACCTGTCACTACAACCTACGAGTTTAATGCTTAGATTCGGTAAATTAGTTGGTTAAGTCCTCCCCATTCTGAACATGTGGTTGTACGATAGTACTCAGTTTCGATAGACACAAGCGTCGGTCCTTAATCGACCAAGGCGAGACAGTCAAAACTCAACCCACTCGCTTTAGTCTAAACAAGTTTTCCATCATTTTATTTTATTTTTCAAACTACTGGCAATATCTATTGCCATACATTTTTCAAAAAGATTTGCATAAAAGGTAATAATAGTTTCCTCCCAATGGGTGATTATGACCAACAACACATGTCTAAGCAATTTTACTGTTTTAACTATTCCAACAATATTGTAATCAACAACGTGGATTTGCTATGCTAGGGTGATAATGAATCATGGATAACAACTTCAAATGACGGTAATACCAAGTTAGGATTAACTAACAACCTACTTATCATTTTATGTAAATATCAATGCATATTAATTTTGAAACTTAAAACAGATTTAAAAAAAAGATAGGTACAATATGGTCAAAGGAGACTTGCCTCACACGTTCCGGTTGGTCTAAACTTGCTTCGACAATGTCGGATTCTATACGTGCGAAACAAGATAAAATAAATAATAGAAAAACAAATAAAATCTTAAAATTATAAAATTAGTACCAATAGAGATATTATAAATTTAGATGAATTTAGGAACAAAAATCGACGGAATTTGAGTTCGTATGAAGTAGAACGAACATTCGGAAGCTTGTCGAAAAAGGAAATTGCTGAAAATGGGAAGGAGGGATTATTCCATTCCCTCCCTAGATTATTCTGTTTCATATTTAACATATTAAATCAACACTAGCTGACAATTGGGCTTCACTTGCAAGTGAGACAAGCAAAGAAAGAAAGGAAACAGGTTAAAGGTGCAGGCGGTGCGCGCAACGCGAAAAATGGGACCCTGGGTCCTCGAGGATGCGAGGGGAGGCGGCGACGTTGGCAGCGGCGGCGGTGGAGAAGAAGGGTTCACGGCGAGTAATCGACCGAAATTAGTTGGGGAAATGGCGGACTCCCAGGAACACGTTATGACACGATCAATACCTCAAGAAGTGGTTGGGACCGATGCGATGGTGTCGCGTGTTCCGCCAAACAGAGGAGCCGAGGCTTGAGGCAAAACGAAGAGGGTGCAAGGGGCAGATTGAATCGACAGGCTAGCGCGACTTGAATTCACGCACACGATGGGAAAATGGCGGAAAATGAATTTTAGGCCTTGAAGGCGCATTGGTCGCGGGCAAGGCGTTAGCTCGGTTCGGGCAGCTCGGGCAAAAGCTAGCGCGAAGGAGAGAGAGGAGGAGGGCAAGAAGAAAGATGAAAGAAAGAAGGGAAAGAAAAAGAAGAAAAAGGGGAAAATAAATGGGCCAAGAAATGGGTCGGGTTAGAAGAAAAGGATTTCGGCCCAAGAAGTTTTGCGGGAATTTTTTTTTTCAAGTTACGAAATTTGACAACGAGTTTTGAATTGAGATGATCGAATTTGGATTTGAATTTCGGATTTGGAATTAAAAAATGCAAGAACTCTGAAAGAAATCCAACACTTTGAATTAATTAATTTGAAATAAATTTTAAAAAAGGACAAAAATTTGGGATGTTACGTAACCTAAAGTTTAGGAAAATATTCAGTTGGCACCACATATGTATCACAGCCAAAATTTACTACAGACAAGTAAATTACGTTTCTTGTTACGGATTTGCTATTTATAAGTCGTCTGAAATTTTCTTGAGTTTAAGTCAATTGTTATGGACATTAGATTTATGTAGAGATTAATGTGTTATATGATTGGATATTGATTTAATGGATAAAACATGTAACTTATGCTTAATAAAATTTCAGCCACCTTACAAATAGACAATCCCTTCTTGTTATGAGTTATGACATCATTGCTTTTCAAGCTAAACTGCTATTATTTGTTTCCGGCCCTAAAGTCTGAAAGTCAGCTGCATGGGGCTTTATCGCCAGTCTTATTTTTGCTTGTGTGGCTTAAACAGGATGAAGGTCGATTGAGAGAAGCCCTGAAGTTCGCAAATGTCTGTGGAGCTCTCACCGTGACAGAGAGAGGCGCAATCCCTGCATTGCCCACCCGACAGCAAGTGGTTGATACCCTGACCAACGTTGTTACTTAAGCAAGTCATGCATATGTACTCACCTTATTTGTTGTGTAAATTAATGTGAACTGGCCTTAGCCCTCACGGCACCACGTTGTTAGAATAGATTTAGTTTGGCCGTGCAATTTGGTTTGCATACTGCTTGGCGCCTTGGCGGTGTAACCCCGGCTCCCAGGCACACCAAATAACCTGGTGCAAGACACGGTTTGCAGTCCAGTTTCTCATGTAAAATTGGATTTTGAGCCACGGAGCTACCACTTGCTGTGCACTACTCCATGTATTTTTACCGCAGACATCTGCTGGTGTTGTAAGGTGAAATGTTCTGCTTCCACATGTATTTTCGCAATAATATTAAGCAGTTAAATTAGCCATTGGAAGCATGCGCCATGCTAGTTGTTCCTTGTCTGGGCTTCATTTGTGTTCCATTTTGGGCTCAATTTTCCTACCCCCTCTGTTCGACATGGGCTCAATATTCCTAAATCTCGACTCTTTCTCTACTAAGCACTAACACAGCTGGGGCATTGGCAACAGCCAACAGTGCAAGTGCGCAACAAGGATCTGTCGCGAAAAGGAAAAAAAAGAAGTTTGCAGCAAGGATAAAGTATTAGGTTCCTCTTTGTTTATACCTAGTCTGTACGCGCGGATGCATATTAAAGGAGGACTAAATCTGAACACCTCGCTTTGTAGACACCATTCCTGAACTTGAGGACGACCTTCCTATAGCTTGAGTGAACGTTAATCTACACCGAAGAATGTTGCCCCAGATCATGCGATCCTGTCTACCTAGCCGATAGGCGCTACGCCTAGGTCAACCTTCCATCCCCTATAAACTTCCGTCTCTTTTTCTGTTTTATGTATCGCTCTGGGTTGGTTTGACCTATACCTGAAAGTACGCAGGAAACTCTGCACTAACTCCACTCGCAATCATTCTCTCAGCAGTCAACGACCAATGTTGCTTACACAATCCAGCAATGAGCAAGCTCCCACCTTTTCTCAACAGCTTCGGTTTTTGACCGAACTGATTTGTACATGAAACTCAATACAAGCTGTCATGCCCAAATCACGAGAAAGGAAACGGTCACAAGAGCTGCCGCTAGAAAGCGACCATTTAGATTTTGAGGGTACGTGGATATATACTGGAAGGACGATGGGCAGCCAAAGCAGCCCAACTTTCCGGGGATCACGCATGATTTTCGACATGCTAATCTGTATCTGCAAACCCAAGTCCAAGGCGAGAACAGCAATTGCTCGGCCACATTCCAACAACCCAATCTCATCCCAAATCTTGCAAATATATCTGTGGAGCCGACCTCCTCCGGTTACACGCCATCCCACAAACTGAAACTACGCAATCAGCCCATAACTTCACATACTATACCTGCACGGCTGCACCATGGTCCCAAGAACTTGATACTCCATTAACCTGTGTTATCGTGTAGATACCACTGTTCCAGGCAGCAATGCAACTGGCATGCTGAAATTCCCAGACTGGTGAGTGATGGCCGAGGTTTGATCGATGAAATCGGGTCAAACTGGTCAAATCTGTGGAGTCTATGGTGTGCTGGGGAGGGGAATGAGGATAACAGGAGCACATGCTAGTGTCCATGGGGAACCACAAGATAGTTTTTGATTATGCAGATCGAGTTAAGAGGATAATAATGCAACAAAGGGGAGTTAGCCCCACGAGCGGAAAAAATAAACAAAAATGCTATGTGCACAAGCATGGAATTCTTGCTGACTGTTGTCGAAAAGTGGCAACACAACCTTTGTTGTCGAAAATGCTATGTGCACAGTGCCGCCCAAGCATATGGATCCGGCCAGATCCAGCCCGTCGGCGTCCTCTCCCCCACCGGCGCCCTACCGCCATTCTCTCCCCAACCGGCAACCTCTCCAACACCGATGTCCCAAGCGGTCTCCACCGCCAGACTCCTAGGTCGTCGCCGCCGAAGCATCTCGATCCGGTTAGATCCAGCTCGTCGGCGCCAGGATCCAACCCACTGACACCGTTTTGGCAGCCAGATCTGCCTTGCTGCAGTCGACACACCGAGAGATCGACGTCATCGCGGTTGATGTCATCGCCGGGTGTGGAGGTTGTCGTCGTCCCATTCGTTTTTGTTTTTGCCTGTTGCTTTTGTCTTGGTTTGTGTTTTCGCCAGCATCTCATCAGTGTTTTCGCTCGACGTTTGTCTTGGTTCGCGTGTAGCGCTCGTCGTGTGTTGCGCTCGTCGCATGAGGAGACGACGGTTTATCTTCTCTTTTGTGTTTCTCTCTTTTATTTAGAATTTTGCTAACATGAAAGAGCTAACCAACAGCTGACAGACACTATTAGGGTTGCCCTTAGATGTCTCCTAAGAATTTGATATGAAAACTTGTTAATGCTCCTCGGTATCCGCTCCGATTACATCTATTCATGGTGCGTACAGCATTTCTTTATACCAAATGGTGTGGTGTATATAGTTCCACATGACTAGATGTAAACATGGGGGCACGTTGTCGACACGAGACGCAGAACCATGGAGTTCGCTTGGTCCCTGCGACGGATGGATAGCTTAGTGGCATCGAATTCCATAATTTTGTCCCCAACATACGCGCCCACATGGACCCGATGGCCACCTCTTTTCGGTGCGCCCGACGCGTCGATGGGCTCGTCGCAGCTGTGCCGTGCGTGCCTTTGGCCCAAGATTTTCACGAGCTGGGCCTCGTCGTTTTGGTAAATTAGTTGGTTGATCCAATTCTGCTGCATTGTGCTTTGGGAAGGGCCCATGTGGGCCTTGCGTTTTTACTTTGTTGCAAACATCTAGGCAGTACGTGTCAAGTATGCGTAGTGCATTCTCTCTAAAAAAAGAGAGAGAGTATGTTTGGTGTAAAATATTACTAGGATTAAGAAAGATCTTGTCAAACAGATGCGTGCAAGAGAACTAGAGAAGTGTAGAACTGAGGCAAGTGGCAGCGAAGTCTTATATATGGAGTCGAAATCCAAGAGGAAATGGTAAAAAATGGCTACCCACTCGTGCGGGGGTTGCGTGATACAGAGCTAAATTCTCCAATGATATGTGTAACGTATAACCTCGGAGACGTCTGAAGATAACAGAAGCGTTTCATTCTTGAATTAAAATACTTGGATCTATTTGAGTGATAATGTGGGAAGATATAAGTGCTTTTAGCTAAACCAATCAGTTGCCCTGATTGAACACCTCTCGAGACTTCCCAGCACTCCTCTTCCGGTCTAGTCTCATGTGCACGAGACGCCTATTTATATAATTAAAACCCTAGTAGACCCCCACAATACGCGAGAGGCCTATTTATATAAAACGCTCCCCCCCAAAAAAAACTCCGCCTATACACTGCTTGCATGCATGCAATATTTTTTATTGACACATGAACTGAAACCATCAAAGCAAGCAATCCCCAGCACCGAAAGCCCATGCCCGGGATCTCTCCCCCGAGCCATAATTGGCACCGGGATGGAGCAACTGACTTGAGCATGGACACATGCTTGCCCCATGGCACCCACCACAAACATTCACATCTTCTGAATCTTCGTCATTCTTAAGCCATAACCGCGTCATGCATGCACACATGGAATATACTATCATGTGGACCGTTTGATGCTCTTCTACTACATCCAGCACAGAGTCAGAAAATTTTTACCGAGGAGACCATATGATGAGAACTAAATATCGAGAGATGCTAAATATAAATATTTTGCTATTCTATGTGAACAAATTGAAAACTATATAAAAGTTTTATTAACCACAGGAGGGACCAGAGCTCTCACTAGTCCCCTTTGTCTCCGTCTGTGACTACATCTGATCAATAGGAGTGAAAGACCCCATTCAATTGCCTATATGTAGCCCCCACTAAATTTTGTGTCCAAAGAGTTGAAACGATTTAATTCCGGGAAACAGGCTTGGATGGGGGCTTGTATTAGGAGCCAAATCCGTCATTTCATGGACCAATTGGCAATGTACCAAAAAGTTCAGTAGGTATTGCTTTGCACAAAGGCTTATTATACCCATCTACTTAAGGAAAGAACATGGCTTAATGATCCGTTGCCATCATAAAGCTAGGTGAGGAGAACATTTGGAATCTTGATAAGTAATTTTGTGGTCGTTCTCCTAAAAAGGCCTAGCTAGCCAGGTAGAACAAGGCAGCCTTTCTCTTAGCCTTTCCTCTCCTTTTTCTTTTCCATTCCCTACTTTAATTGATAATATCTCCTAGAGGGTCCTCAAAAGAGTGCATTTTGCAAGTGCTACATGCACATATGCAAACCTTGCAAGCATTGCACTTTTGAGGCAGGTGTGGGTTTGTATCCGATGAAATAAAATCAACCTTACGAAAAGCATGAAAATTCTGTTGATTTGCTATGAATTTAAATTACGTGATACATTATAGAACTTTGGCGGAAGTTGACAATACTAGTGACACACAACCATAATGTAACAAGGATTCTCCGGTGTGCTATTGTAATAGTTAAGAACAAAGTTTGCGCATACCCTCTCTGGTTGAGTGCTTTTTATTTGATAAACTATGTGCTATATAATCGTGTGATAAATGCAAAAAAAAAAAGTCACAAAGGCGATAATGATCTTTAGAATTGACAAGACTAATACTTGCTATGAGCATATCGTGATCGTAACTTTATTCAAGGCTACTTTTAGTGTCAAAAGACACCACAAAATGGTTTGCGATGTGACTTACGGAGACAAAACATCTACGAAAACCTGTCACACAATACTTACTTTTGTGGGTATATTCGTGCACCTCCTCTACTTTCATTTTATCTTATTCTCCCCACCTTTTCCAAGCTACCCAGTAGCATGAATCACATAGCAATAAAAAAAAACCAAACCGGAACTCAATCCCGTAACAACAACAGAAGCAACTAATCAACGGGCCCGATCACGTCAGGACCACCCGCCATCCGCTCAGTGACTCGCCAGTCAACTCCGATAAAGCCACGACAAGTGGCAGTAGCGTAGGATACAAACCCATCATCCATGCGTGTGCGCTGAAGAGAGCCAAAGTTTTTTTACGGTGTACCGGGCCAGATACACGATATTTTTCTACCACTAGTACATACCCTGCCACCCTTTTTCTTTTCTTTCGATGTGTCGCAGTAGTGCTGCGGACGATGATGGTGGGGAGGCGCACGCGGGGGAAGGGAATGTCGAGCGAGCCACGCATCGAGCCAGCCCGGCCGGCCGCGCGCGCACGCACAGCACAGCACAGCACAGGCGCAGCACAGTGAGCTTAGCGAGCGGCGATGTAAAAAACCTTCCTCTTTTCCTTCGCCCGCTT
This sequence comes from Ampelocalamus luodianensis, assembly GCA_036346255.1. Taxonomy (NCBI): domain Eukaryota; kingdom Viridiplantae; phylum Streptophyta; class Magnoliopsida; order Poales; family Poaceae; genus Ampelocalamus; species Ampelocalamus luodianensis. The sequence goes on from CM070628.1 coordinate 14,449,352, forward strand.
TTGTTTGCCACCTTTTCTAGTCGCCGCTCCCAACCGAACTGTTCCCCGGCGCCTTTCTACCGTCCGCGCCGCGTTTGAAAGACTGTGCGGGTGGCGCAGCGCCCGACGCCGGCCTAGCCGGGGCCCTCTCTGGAATGGTTTCGCAGCTTTTTGGTTGCCCTGTCGGCGTTGTGGCCTTGTGGCCTCGTGCGTGTGCGTGCATGGCGTGGGAGCCGTACGCGAGGTGTGCTTCTTGCGAATTCCCTCTGAACAGAAGGAGCAATAGACAGTGCCGTACTAACTTGGAATGGAGGAATTGTGAACCAAAAAAAAAATAGACGACTTCACATCCGAACACACCAGGACTGCGACGGCGCAAGCGTGGAGGAGGAGACGGTGCACAGAGGCACTCGGGGGAGGTCGGGCGAGCGCCGTGCACACAGGGCCACGGTTGGACGGAGGCGCAGGCAGACGGCTAGGGCCGGCGCGTGGGCCGACCAGAGTTGAAGGAGGAGGGGGCGACGGGTGGGTGCTCAGGGCCGCAATATTGATTCGTGTGAAACGTTGTACACAAACTATTTTTGAAAAAAATATACTGATTCATGTGAAATTACTCTGACACAAAGAGAGGCTAAAAAAAATCGTAGCACGGCAGCTTTGTTGGTATTATTTAATATTGCAGATAATTTAAAATTTACAACAGGGTGTGGTGTTAGAGACTGACACGTCAGGATGTTCCCCTCCATAGTCTTGCTAGCCCCCTTCCCTTCTGTAGTGCAGTAGAAAAATTCTTCCAAAAGAAAACTCAAAAAAAATTGGAGCCCGAGACTACTGTCAATGCATTTCAATTTTGTTCAGTTTTACATTAATGAAGTTTGGGGCTTGGGAAGCATAATTTTGGGGCATCGAGACACACTGCGTAGCCGTTTGGACAGTAAGAAATGAGGGAGTAGGAACGAGATTGAGATACAAGGTCAGATAAATTTAGCCGTTGGGTCGAGGGATTATATTTATCTTACTTTATATTCCAATCTCATTTCCACCCATCATATCCCATAAACTGAAACCAAGCTACTACAATGTTTTTTCTGTAAATTATCATTTTAACTAGCTAAATGTCCGTTCTTTACTACGGATAAAAAAAATCATACTACCCCTGACATGTCGAGTCAATATCGTCGGGATCGGCCTGCCTGGCCACGCCTCCGTGCTCTCAAGTAAATGGGCCGGGCTGAAATAGGGGATACACACTCTGGATATCCGGCCTCCTGAATATCAGGATAATCCTTATGCATATTTGTATTTTGACTGATAGTGAGCTAACAAATCTGTATTCATCTATAGTAGGTGTGAATCCTTATATAGTAGGTGTAAAAGTCTTTTGATAAATTGCAAAGACTTTTTCTAAGGCCATAATAATATCTGACTTCTCCACTGAAAATGTTGAAATTATTTTCAAAGAATTGCATTTCTTATATATTTTAGCAATATATTGCTTTAGCAATATATTGCTTTACAAATTAGTAAGTCAAAGCTATACACATCTAGTAGAACATAAAGCTAAGTTTCATTGGTCTGTAAATAGATGCCGTTTTAAATGCATGCAATCAAATTCGTAAAACTTTGACCACCACTAGTATATAAAAAATGTTTAGATATTATACGTGGAAACTATTAGTGGGTTTTGTAATCAAAGTACTTTCATATAATTATTGATTATTTTCAATAATATATAATTTGAAAAACTAATGGTCAAATGTACGTGAAGATCTCGTAGATATCCGAAGGGACGTCTGTGCGGAAACAAAGAGTAGCCAACACTAGGATCATGTCCCTATTGTAACCTGTGTGTCGCACGAAACGAAGTACATGCCGAATGGTTTATTCGTGGATTTTCCGAAATTTGACCCCTTAATCGGTTGCTAAATTGTAGGGTACGTAATTTAGTCCCTATAACATCGCCTATTTATCCTACCTTGAAACCATTATAACATGAGATCTTTTATGGGAGAACTAGCAAATTCGCAGCTAGATCTGTTTCAAAGTTTGTAGTATCAAATGATATAATTTAAATGCTTGATAATATATTTACGTATTCTATAGGCTATTTAGATTTTTAATATATCATAAACATTAGAAGTGACATTAGAAGCGTGAAGGAAAATACAACCGAAGAATGTAATTAAAGTATGAGATTTAATAGAAAAAAATCATTGAGCATAATAAGTTATTGGGGTTCTTAGAAACGTAACCACTCTCTATCATGTATGGATCATGTAGCTGTATACTCCTATTCTTCCTCTATTAGTTACTCATTTTCAAAATATATGCATGCACATGTTTCTCTATTTTATCTCAAGCAATACATTGATTATGTGTGTGGCAAATTATCTTATAAGTTTACATAGTACTATAGACATTGCTCACATATACACCGATGCTCCATAGGCGATCTACCTTTGTCAATGATCAGGACATGGGTCCCATATCGAGCTTACCCGAAAAATAATATGAGAGCACAATCTAAACGAATACCTTTTATTACCATAGATACAATAGATGTATAAGAATACAATAAGAAAGTGGATGTATAGATTATTGTAGAACTAATAACCTATTGATCATGTTGCAGAATACGTGGGCTATAAGATGCCGCTGAAGGCGTGACAATTAATGCTGCTGAAGGCGCCTATCTTCACGCGTGTTTCTCTATTAAGTCTTGAACCATCACGTTTCTTAACCAACTGTTGTAAGTTGCCAGATGCGCTAATAACCGCTCTCACGTTAGTCACATAGAAAACTGCAATGTCTCCCGACCAGTTTGCTGGTCGAGGATGGCCCAAAACCATATAACTGATCATGTGGTGTCCATCACTGGTCGTCTCATGACTCAAACTAGTTTGCGACCAGTTTGACCATAATAAAGGGTATTACACTTCCTTTAAACACTGGTCGTAGGTTCATATTCGCTATAAAATTAAATAGGCCTCTTATATATGGGCCTGTTTTGACAGAGACACTTACTTTGATCGAAAAGGTTGTCTTGGTCAAGAATCTTTGTCAACCTTGGACTTATCCCCCCTCACGCGTTGGCTGCCCCACAGAACCATGTGTCTTCTATCTCTTCTTACCGTCACTACTTTTCTGCTTCAACCTCCAACAACAAACCCAATTCTTCATCAATCCCTCTCAGCTGCTACCCCTTCCAATGCAACACTCCACCACATAGTTATCTTCTACTTTTCTCCAATTATTGCTTAATGCTGTCTATTGCAACATCAACAAACATACACGTGCAACCATCGCCGATCCCTATAGGGCACACCCGTAACGTTTCTTCGGTGGCCCTGAGCCGATTTTCTATGGTTGCGCTATCTCTATTCTGAGTTGTTTGTTCCTCTGCTTCTGTACACTTATGCTTTTATTTGTACGGATGCATGCATGTATATAGACATGCACGATGCTATACATGCTCGATGTCTTCTTCTCCCGTGTCGGTCGCTCCTCTTACTCGACGTTGGCCAACTCAACACTATGACTTTCTCACTAACCGCGATGATCTTCCATCTTTATTGATGCTGGCATGTCTGGTTTAGTCGTTGTCTAATAATACAGATAATCTTCTCGCCGTCGTCGGTGACACTATGCCCTTCATCAGTGATGACACGCTCCTAGTTACCCAATAGCCCCATGTCAAGACCCGAATTAGCAACCTAGAACCCTTGATGTATACAACACTAGCCCCAGGATCAGTAGCTAGTGCTCATAGTGACATCATTGATTATCAGACACATATCTCATAAATATAAAGCTATTGCATAATAATAAACAAGCGTAAATATACATTATGGCTTTTAGCTTTCATAATGACCGGCTAGGCCAAATACCTTTAACGAATAGCAGTGGAAGCTTAATTAAAATGCAACACGTGAGGCCCTCAAGATATACCCACATGCAATCAACTGGGGCTCGCAACCTAGTTGTTGACCTTCTCGATTCCAATCTTGACGAATGCGATTAGGCGCTCACATAGTTTTCTTCTCTTTTTACTTACTGAATGATAATATTGAGCGAGTGTTAGTACACAACTGTACTCCAGAGCCAACACACAAAATGCAGTTATAATATATACAAGGTTGATCAAAGGGATCGCTCGTGGTTATTTTATTTGCATAAAGCCACTATTAAAATAGATTAAGTATTAGACAAATGGTGAGACTTAGCATTTTGACTAAACCAATTTTTAATGAAATTGAGTGGTTTTTGTGTAATAATAGTGAATGTTCATCCACCTGCCAATGGAGAACAATACCCGAAGGTTCCATCCACACACGAGTGGATATTAGTTCCACCCACCTCATGCTATATCATTTTTCTAGGGCTGCATCCACCCGGTGATTCCAAGGCTGCTACCACCTGACAATTCTGGTCGAAATACCCCAAGCAATTTCGGGCTGCAGCTGCCTAGCAAATTCGGGCTGCAACCACCTAACTCCGCAGGCCACACCAACTGTGAATCCCATACCACACCACCTATCAATCCCAGACCACACCACCGTGAATCCCAGGCTGCACCACCCGCAAATCCCAGGTCGCATCCCCCCGGAATTCCAGGCTTTACCCATCCATGAATCTCAGACTGCATTCCTCTTGCGAATCCCACAACTGCATCCACCCGACCCTTTCCATTGGCTACAACCATGACAAATCAAATCCTTGGGCTCTAACCTGACTCGTCATGCCATCCACAATCTGTTTTATAAAGTATAAATCTAATCAAGCAAGTTCTTAGCATCATCTACGATCGTGGGCATGACTATTCAGATAGTTTTATACTCTATAGAGGTCGCACAACTTTACCCACAAGAGACAATCGTCTTATAATATCAACACACTACTGTAGGTGTGACTCGTGAGACTGAGAAAATCATCACAAGGCTTTTACAATGCCCCACTCCAACACAACCTCACCCGCTAAGGTTTCACCTCCATTGGGGTGCAACCCTCCGGAGGTTCCCTCTTGTGGCGTGTGGTTTACTCGTGCTTTATAGCCATGCCACCCTCGAGGTGGTTTTCCTATGACTATAACCACGCATGCCACTTCGCGGGATGATGAAGTAACACTGAAGCGAAGTAAATTAGTAAGTCAGGTCATACCCATTATAGACTTATGGTTGCACTGTTAGTGCACGAGAGATCATCACAGGAACCGATACTTAATCGACTTGAGTGGTACTTCCCCGTACCCATCTCGTGTACTCTTATATGCATCCGCCCGACTTTCCATCTACCCAAGTCTAATAATAATTTTTTCGGATTTTGTTTTGAAACCCCTTTCTAGTTTCAACATATCAGTCAAACTCCAACCTCGACTACCCAAATCAAGTTTTGAATCTCTAATGATGCCAAGGCAAATTAATGCCCACATGCCAATGTATCTAAACAAGGCTAAGCATGATACCTAGATACAGACTTAGTAACTAGTCATGTATACCATGATTTCTAGGGTAACAAAGGGTAGTGTTCAAGTTCAAAGATTGAGAGTATATACTCAATTAACATTAAGGTATTAACTATAAGCTAGGTCAACATATTTGTATAAAGCATACCAATACAATTTCATAATTAAGACAATATAATTTGCATTCAAATGTAGGTGCAAAATGATCAAAGTGTTGACTCGCCTTGCTCAATGTTCTAATAACCTTGGTCTTGTTCTTGCTCTAGCCCAAATTGCCACTCTTGTACGACTTCAAATTCTAATTACATGAAATAAGATCGAACCAAACCCAAGAACATCTTAAAACAATCATATGAAATCCACTAAATCCAAATGCACCCGAAGTAGAAGGAAATACTTCAAACAAAATTTAAATGAATCTAAGAGTGTTTAATGAAGGAAATACTTCAAACAAAATTGGATATATCCACGGGTATTTGAAAGAAGGAAATACTTCACACAAACATGGATAAATCTAAGAATGTTTGAAGAAGGAAATACTTCAAACAAAAGTAAATAAATCCAAAGATATTTTGAAAAAGGAAATTCTTCAGATAAAAGTAAATAAATCCAAACTTTATTCGTTTGTCTAAGAGTGGGGTTTGGAGTTTATGTAGACTTAAGGTTAGGAAACTATTTAATCCGAGGTTAGGGCGAGAGGGGTTGGGCTCTCGGGATGTCTGTCGGTGAAGATAATTTTGAACAAACGGAAGAGAGAGAGAATATTCACAGGAATATTTCTCTTGGATCATTTAGATGGGAGATATTACCTTAATAGTTAGGATCTACTGGTCCTTATTCGTGTTACAAATTGTGCTTTTATCGGAAGCGGATAACAATGTGTGATAGATAGGATCGACTTGACCTTGACTGGTTGATCCATTATGACCGTCCCCTTGAGAATACCTTATTGCTACTCTCACGTGGAGCATAGTTGATTTAAGGATTTCTTTTTGTTATTATTTCCTATTTATCAAGGAAGTTTCATAAAAGTCGGTGAGACCTATGTGTAGGTACGAGGATGATGAGGACATTACTCCTTCAAATACAAACACCACTCCTATACAAGGTCCAATTATAAGAGCACGTGCACAACAATCAAATTATCAGGTGAGCTCGTTTCTAGGAGTGTATAATTTTGCATGGGAGGATGAATTGCTACCTAAGTCTTGTGATGTTATTTTACTCAAGAACCAAGGTAAGGAGGGCAGTGTTACTACAACTACAAGTCAATGCTGACGAGCACTCATCAAGGCCTATGAGGCCAGGAGGGGAAGGTCCATGCGGTGGGAGAGCACAAGGGGAGAAGTCCAAGAATCCAAAGCCCAAGTTTTGGATCAGATTTCTAAGACCAATTTGGACCTCCCACATGTCCAACCGAATTTAAACTCAAAATAAACTCAGAACTCAACTCGGATTCGGTTTGGGATAGCTCAACATGTCCATAATAAAAATGTCATAACTTTCACAAACGAAGTCCGATTCGGACGTTCTTGTTCTTGTTTGAAAGCTTATTCTAAGGCCTTTCTAACAGATCTGACTACCTCCAAATTCGTTTGAAGTGCATTAGAATCATCAAAACAAGACAGCGGATCAGGAGACAGAGTTAGGGTTCTACTCCACTTGTTGTGACCGCCGCCTCTCCTTCAATATATACTGTGTGCATGCCACTTTTAGGGTTTTAGGCTTGTTTAGATTAGTTTTTCCACCGTGAAAACTTCGTCGTGTGTTCTTGTGTCGACTAGACCAATAACTACGATTTGCATGCCTCAACTCGTGTGAATTCATATTTCCTATTTGCAATTTCAGATTGCTTTGTATCTTGTTCTTGCTTGTTCTTCGATTGCTCACAGGAATTGAACTGCGTGTTCAGGTCAACCGAGTTCTTGGCACGGTTGATAACGACTCGGAGTGTGGTTTAGCGATTGCTTGGTGATCTGGTCATGATTAGTTGGTAGCCTACATCGTCAAAGTCGTACCTCTACAAATCGATGTATCATCCTATCGGAAGATCGGGACCCAACTTTCTCATCAAGTGGTATCAGAGCTAAAGTTAACCAGCAGGAATTCTTGTATTCCTAGTTTAATTGGTTGTTTCGGTTTTTAATACCTATAGTCTAGAAAATTTGTCCTACAAAAAAAATTAATCTCTGCTATTGCCAAACCCCGTTGTGCCTTTCAATCTGCTAGTTTTGGTTTGCTAAATTGAATTTGTGTCTGTTTTAGCTTTGTCTAGTTGCTGGTCATATCTTTGGTCTTATAAAAATCCATTTTTTTTTGAAACCCTAGCTGATCCATCACATCCTAAACCCAAAAATAAGATCCAAAAGAAAATTTCCACGTCAAAATCCATTTGGAACACCCCAAACCCTAATTCCCAATTTCGGCCAGAAGACACCCTTTTCTGCAGCCTCCACGAAAATCATCATAACTTTTGATTCTGTGATCCTTTTCGAGTGAAACCACCGCCATTAGATCCAAAATTCATTATAAACCTGTTTGTAAAATTTCGATACAATCCAGAAAGGTAGTCAAAAGTTATATGCGGTGAAATTTGACCAAATTTTCTGTTTGAATATGAAACTGTATGCACATGTGATTTTTTCAGTCGGTATTCAGAAAGTGGCCCAAAAAGAAAAATTGTAGAAACAGACGTCAGGAAACAGAGAAAAAAATCATTGAAAAAGAGGCATCTGACAAAAAAGTTACGACCAAAATACCGATGTACTATCCAGTGGATAGAAAACTACAGTTTTCTGTGTTGGGTCAAGACCTGTGCTATTCACTCCAAATTGCATTCTATTGAATTATCTTGTGTCTACCACTCCTATACATTGTTATACACTTGTTTTAGCCTTCATCCATCCTTGGTTGATCAGCAACATAGGCTAAGTGCTGATACAAACTATAATTTAATTCTGTGTAATTTCTAAAATTAATTGATTGTTCTCCTTGCTACCTAATATTAAGCCTGTCCAAGCTCCACTTTCTACTAATTGAGCAGATCACGTCGAACCAGCCCTTGCAATCACTTTACTCATCACTTGAGTCAAGTCACCACAAACCAGCCACCAGTTGCATCATCTGTTTGCATTAGTAAGAACTTGCAAGAGCTTGGTAAGAGCTTTAGCGTGTGTGACTTGATAAACTACAGAACCTAGTAGTGATAGGAAATTTACATTATCTTTTTAGTTTTCTTGTTTTCTACTAACCATGACAGAGTCACGCGAGTCTACACATGGTGAGAACAACTACGCCCATTTTCTAGAGCATGAGAGTGAAGGCCCCCTCACACCACACAAGAAAGGAATCGTGCAACACCTCGAACGCTTGCTCAATAGGCATGGTGAGAGCACTCACAATGCCTTGGATCAGATCAACAACAGCCTCACGGCCCTCCGCACGCGTGTTGAGCACCTCGAACAACGTCGACCACTTGTTGCAGCCACGGTCTGTGATGAGCCGAGGGTGGAGGACCCTCTTGCTCGACGCACACCTCCTCCCGTGCGCGCTTGGGCAGATGCACTTCAACATAAATACTTTAGTAGTATGCAAGACCTTGCGATTTGTGCTATTGATGAAAAGGAGAGGATTTGTAGTTCCACCATATGTGAGTTTGAGAGAGTCTTAATTGATAGTGTGAGAGATAGTCAATAGAAAAATGAGAGGTAGAAGATAGGAACAATGAAGTTATTTTTGAGACTATCCTATCACTTTCTACTACTAGTGTTATTTCTCACATTGTGCAGGTTGATTTTGAAGACAAGGAGTTGAATGTTCAACAACTGACACCATTGGAAGCAAAAGATGAGGAGACAACCACGGTTGGGGATGAAGTACTTGCTGCTTCGTGGTTACATCATGATAATTTGATACCTACAACACCTACATCATCTGAGGAGGACATTAAAGGTAACAACATTGGTGCTGATTTGTTAGTTCATCAAGAAAATGTTAGTAATTGTGAGAACTCTTTTCATCAATTGGAAATTCCAAGTTCTGAATTTGATATGCTTAATCTACGTAATGTGGAATTGATTACTCATAAGGAAGTTCTTACTAGAGTATCTCCTAATGATGCTTTGTACTATATCATATTTGATGATCCTAGAGAGCTATCTAGTGTGATTGAGAATGTTGCTGAAATTTCATGTTTAAAATCACTAGTTAGTACTTATGCCTACACATATAAGTTCAATTTGATTGGAGATTATGGTGTAGATGATAAGTTTTATGTTTATCGAATATGCATTACATGTGATAAGCTTGCTGAATTGAAATTATATGTTTTGCGTAAACAATCTTTTGTGCAATGTTATGAACCCAACGAAATGAATTTCAATAATAGTGCTTGCTGTTTTAAAAGATTTGTTAAGCCTACTTGTTTTTCCTTTACTGAACAATCATGTACAAGTAATCAGAGTAACGCAGTTGAAACATGGAAGACACTAAGAATTTTCTCCCCCATATTTGAACAACTTGATCTGGTTTGTGCCTTTAATATCTTGTCCATATACTTAGACAAGTCGAGAATGACTTTTTCCCATGGGAAGGGGAATGATGTGAATGAAAGTATTGCAATGTATATATCAAATGCATCATATGGCTGCTGTTGTGCTAATTATTTTGTGCAAAACAATGTGAATGACACAATAATTGATTCATACATATATCATGTGTATACGTTGTTATCTTTGTTTAGTACACTTTCAGGAAATCATAATGTGTTAAACGGAAGGAGTTTGTTTGTTTAGCACATTTTCAAGCTAACGAAAGCCGAGGATGGCTTTTCGTGAGGAGAGGATGATGAGGACATCACTCCTTCGGATACAAACACCACTCCTATAGAACGCCTAATTACGAGAGCATGTGCACAACAATTAAATTATCAGGTGAGCTCGTTTCTAGGAGTGTATAATTTTGCATGGGAGGATGGATTGCTACCTTAAGTCTTGTGATGTTATTTTACTCAGGAACCAAGGTGAGGAGGGCAGTCCTACCACAATTATAAGTCAATGCCGACCAGCACTCATCAAGGCCTATGCGGCCCGAAGGGGAAGGTCCATGTGGTGGGAGAGCACAAGGGGAGAACCCTAAGAATCCAAAGCCCAAGTTTTGGATCAGATTTCTAAGCCCAATTTAGACCTCCCACATGTCCAACCAAATTTAAACTCAGAGTCAACTCAGAACTCAACTCAGATTCGGTTCGGGATAGCCCAACATGTCCGTAATAAAAAAGGTCATAACTTCCACAAACGAAGTCTGATTCGGGTGTTCTTACTCTTGTTTGAAATCTTATCCTAAGGTCTTTCTAACGGATCTGGCCCCACCTCCAAATTCATTTGGTGCGCATCAGAATCATCAAAACAAGATGGCAGATCAGGAGACAGAGTTAGGGTTCGACTCCACTTGTCGTGGCCGCTGCCTCTCCTTCAATATATACTATGTGCACGTCACTTTTAGGGTTTTTGAGGCTTGTTTAGATTGGTTTTTCCACCGTGAAAACTTTGTCATGTGTTCTTGTGTCGACTAGATCAACAACTGCGATTTGCAGGCCTCAACTCGTGTGAATTCACATTTTCGTTTTGCAATTTCAGATTGCTTGTGTATCTTGTTCTTCAATTGCTCGCGGAATTGAAACTTGTGTTCAGGTCAACCGCGTTCTTGGTACGGTTGATAACGACTCGGAGTGTGGTTTAGCAATTGCATGGTGATCTGGTTGTGATCGGTTGGTAGCCTACATGGTGAAAGTCGTACTTCCACAAATCGACGTATCATCCTATCGGAAGATCGAGACCCAACTTTCTCATCAGTTCACACATGACAAAGATATGTCCCACCGACACGTGGGGTCTAGTTTACTTACTGATTTCTTTTATTGTTGTTTCTATTTATCAAGTAAGTTCCATAAACCTTAGCTGAAACCTTCAGGTATTAGCTAGATGTCAACCTTACGATTTAGTTAGTGGTGTCTACTGGTTTGAGTTTCATTATTGAGGTGATCTTTACTTAATCTAAGTACTTATGTGGCTCAGCATACACTAAAGTACACTTACTACACTAGGTTGATCCTCAGCTAATACCCGCCAATTGCTATTCTTAGTTAAGTCGATGACTACTTATTCGCTATATAAAGCCTATGTGTTTTTACCTACTAATTCTCGTTTAGTGCTTATCCTATTTTAGCTTCTAATTCCAATTAAGATCCAGTTATGCGTGAGGCATACTTGTTGTAACATGTTTTAATTGAATTGTGCTTGTTGAATGAATTAACTCTCAACTCAACCATTGCTAATGACCTAGGGCTAGCTACTGGCTAAAACATTACTTGAATTAATTATTTTTAAGTATTGGCCTAGGGTTCCATGGTAGTTTAGACCTTCTTATTTATACATTAATGACACACCACTAGTTTAAATTAAAGTTTTATCACTATTACATTTTAATTATCGTTTAAACTATTTAACCCTCATGCTAAGGAATCCTAGGGCTATAACCTAGTGATACACTAATTACCCATGGTTATTCTATAACACTTGTAAGTTTTGGTGGGTCCTAGAGGTATTTGATTTATCTAGCAACTTGCTTATGTCTAACTTAGTCATGACCATAGTATTTAATTAATCATCGTTGTTATTATTAATTATTGTCTAGATCCTATGTGTCATTGGCATATTGACCAACCCTAGTTAACCTTTAACTAAAGCAATTATTCCCCCTAATTGACACTTTGTAAGGGTATGTCTCTACTATTTATCATTTTATTATTATTGCTTACTTTGCTAAATTACTGGTGGTAGGTACTATACTACTATACACCAATTGACCTAATTAGCATAACAACCTAACTAGTACCTAATAAGGGGCCCACTGGTCAAATAACCCTTAGTTAGGTTATTAAGTCTTAATTAATTTCAATGAGGTATTTAACTAAAGCGATTGATTTAGCTATTTTTATGGTCAATTGTTCATTTGGGCACTCCTAAACATAATGTTGTATTTTAATAGTGCCTGGAATAGAATTTCAATTCTTAAAAATAAATGTCCATAGCCTAATAGTAACTTTTAACTATCCTTTAACACTATTCAATTTAGTTAATACTAAATTATGTGGGACCCAGCCATTATTGAAACATTAGCCAGGTTTTAAATTTTAACTTGAGCCCTAATTGATATGGTCCATTGATCATTTGACAATATGTTTTATTTGCTAACATCTTCATATAATACCGATCATCAAGCATCTATGACCATTGACTTCTTCAATAATACCGATGGTTACCACTCATCGTCGCGTCCCTTGGCTTCCTCGACTTAGGTCTTTCACTTCAACGGCTCTGGCGAGTAGCACGATATCGTCCTCATGAATTGGCTAAAGTGACCAGTACGACATTGTCATCATCTCCACCATCGCCGCTCCAGCTCTTCGCTTCACTACGAGTCATTATTTTCTTGCCAGAAAGACCGACACAATTGCACTCTTTCGCGGTCTCCTCTCACACCATTCGTACTATGCTTGTTAAAACTTTTATTGTTTCCTCAAAAATTTAGTTATTTTTTTATTGGAGTTCGTATACAAATCAAATTGCTAATTTTATTTAATTTAAGCCGAATTTTAGTTATTTGGGGATTTTACTTTTGAATTTCTATGAAAATCAAATTGCACTTTTAATATATATTTTTTTCCAAATGTAAATTATTTTTTGTTGGAATTTGTATACAAATATAATTGCTAATATTTATTTAACTTTTTATTCTAAATTATAGTTATTTAGGGATTTTACTTCAGAATTCGTATCGAAATCAAATTACTTATTTTATTTTATCTTATATTCAGAATTTTAGTTATTAAGGGATTTAACTATGGATTTATCGAAAATAAAATTACAATTTTTATTATATTTTTAAATTCAGAATTCCAATTTTTTTGTTAGAATGGTATACAAATCCAATTGCTAATTTTTATTTATTTGTTATTCCAAATTATAATTATTTAGAAATTTTACTTTGTAATCTGTATTGTATTCAAATTGTTAATTTTGTTTTATTTTTTATTCCGAAGTTTAGTTATTGTTGGTTGGAATTCGTATACAAATCCAATTGCCTTTTTTAAAAAAATGTTTCAAATTATATATATTTTTTAAGAATTTTAGTTAAGAATTCGTATAGAAATCAAATTACTTAATTTATTTTATTTTAATTCAGAATTTCAATTATTTCTATATTGTACTTGATATGGATTCTTTCTTTTAATCTAGACCGTTATAATGTGGACCCACCATCACGAGCGATGTAGATCATTCTCTTTTCCCTTCGATTAACGTGGAAATTTCAAGCCCTCAAGAGCGAACGTGGTGGCTTCTTTTGGCTTTGCTTTAATAAGATAATATATAGCCAAATTGGTCCTCAATGTTCCCCTTTGGGCTCACTTTCGTCCTTTAACTTTAAAAAATGCCAAAAACATCCTCAAACTTTTCTTTTTAGGACAATGAGGGACCTCGTCAACATGGCATGCCAAGTGACATATTTTTGCATGAAGGTAAGTGTAAAGACAATAATGCCCCTGGCCCATGACGTGGGATACTAATGCATGGATGTGACTATAAATATAATAATGCCTCTGTGCTCGCCGCACCTCATCGCCCACATCCGCCGCTAGGGCTTAGTCTCCACCTGAACAAAATAAAGGGAAGGAACAAATTAGTACAAGTGAAAGAAGGGGAGTATAACAGTGGAATGGATGGAGGAAAAACGCCTTTTCCTGCTGGTTGTCAACCCTTGATGCATTAGGATGCCACTCAATATACACATGTGGCATGACATGTGGACTAAGGTCCCCTTTTGCCCGAAAGAGAAGTCTGAGGACCGGTTTGGCCTTTTTTAAAGTTGAGGGATGAAAGTGAGTCTGAGGGGGAACTTTGAGAACCAAATTGGCCATTCTCCTATCTTTTATGGTACACCCATGACCTCTCAAGAGGTAAGAGCCATAATGATGCGGGGTGCCCGATCTTCACCACTTAGAATATGGGATACATCGTGAAATCCAACGAATCAATGATGTCAATCGATGCCATTGCAACGACCTACGATGCATGAACTCGCTGAACCACACACTATGGTTGAATCCACTTGACCACGACCAAGTGGGGATGATCTCCCTGCAATCCAATCAAGAACAAGCAAGAAAATCAATGGGGAAAGCACAAGTCCAATGGGGTAGCAATTAGCTAGCACAAACCCTAGAACAATGCTAAAAGCAATATGTGTTTTCATCAAATTTCATGGTGAATAGTGCAACTCCCTTCCCTAGGGTATTATGGGTGTGTGGGACACTTCCCCCACTCATGGGCTAGGCCTAACCAACCTATAGTTGGTCCAAGTGGCCAATTAGGTTTCTAAGCCCAATTTGAAGCTAAATTGTTTTCAAATGTGTAAAAGGGTTCTAAAATGGATACATGGACCAATTAGGACTTCTTTGACTCATGGCACACAAGCCCATCATGTAAAACCATGTGGATCCCTCAAACGGGCTAAAAATCACAATTCAACCTTTTAAGCTATTTTGGCCCAATTTGAGGGGTGGAACTTGGATCCTTGTGCTTCTAGCCGCATGGGCTTGGTGTGGGACTACTTCCTTTGGCTCACGTAAGGTCTGGGAGTGGGCCTCCCTGCCCCTTTGCCTTGGCTCAGGCTTCCCATTGGCTGGGCTTGTGCTCCTCCACCTTTGGTTGCATGGCTTGAGGACAAGTGGGCTTTGGCTTGCTCCCTTGGTGGCTTGCTCCCTAGTTTTGCCACATGGATTGATGGTGCATGGGCTTTCACTCTCTTGGCTCTTCTTCTCTCTTGGGCCTGCCTCCCTCTCATTCCTCTGGCCCGCACTATTTCTAGGGCGTCCAGAATACCTACATTCACACAAGCAAAATCATAGTCGTATTCTTTCAAGCAAACTATAATTATGAACATTAAGTTTAGCTTTAACCTTGTGATAGTGTTTGGACTCTTGATGTGTAGGTATGTATGTCTTGAAGCTGGAGCAATCCTCATCACATAAGCAAATCCTAGCTATTGATTGTAAAGGGTTGGCTTTTGGTAAGAGTTTTAACTAGCTATTTCCGGTTACCAATCTCGGTAGTTAAAGGAACCATGAGCGCAAAAGAAAAGCATTAATGGTATTGATGAGGATTCTTGATCAGGTCAACCTTTTAAGACAATGTTAGAGTATCTGTCAAAATAGGCCCACATATCAGAGGCAACCACTATAACAATTATGAACCTACAACCTATATTTAAAGGAAGTTTAATACCCTTTACTATGGACTAATTGGTCGACGACCAGTTTAGGTCATAAGATGACTAGCTACGCACATCATCTGACCAGCTATACAGCTTCGGGCAATTCCCGACCAGCAAACTGGTCAGGAAATAGGACCGTTTCCCACGTGAGTTACGAGAAAGTAGATATTGGTGCACCTAACAACTTGCGACAGTTGGCTAAAAGATATGATGGTTCAAGACTCAACTGAAGAACGTGCGTAAAGATTAGAGGCAGCTTTAGCAGCATTAACTAGCACCCCTTCGATTACTA
The DNA here is from genome assembly GCA_036346255.1 of Ampelocalamus luodianensis. Lineage (NCBI taxonomy): Eukaryota > Viridiplantae > Streptophyta > Magnoliopsida > Poales > Poaceae > Ampelocalamus > Ampelocalamus luodianensis. Next base: position 14,465,416 of record CM070628.1, read on the forward strand.
TAAAGGGAATAACTCACATACTCTGTAATAAGATAACAACGATTAAGTCAATCAGCTTTCATATTCAAGTTCATCGATCTGTAACACCTTCATTGTATTCTTATACAAACACTCAATGTGTCCACAACAATAAAGCATCTTTGTTTTGATAGTGTTCTCATATTATTTTCCCAGATAAGTTCAATAGGGAACTCCATGTTCCGATCATCAATAGTCAGCACTAGAAGGAGGGCTCCATCAACTCAAAGATCATCATCGCTGTGATGTTCTTGCGTCCTCACCAATAGACGAGGAGAAATCCTTCGATCTTGCTAACTATGCCCACCTCATGATGGAGGACTATGTCCCTGAGGAGGCATACAAATGCGACTTCTTCGACGAGTATGTTCTCGAGGGGAAATCTTCGCCGCCATCAACTATCCCGTTGGGAGTGAGGCAGTGGGGACATCAGTTCCACCCTCAAGCAACTCCGAGGGTGGCTATGTTCAAACTCCTGTCTCAACTAGAGAGACAAGTCACCACGATGCCGGTACCGTGGCGGTTCATGATGATCTTGATGACAAAGACTTTGTTGAGGTGATGGAAGAATTGTCTCCAAAACATCTACTCCATTTACTCTTAGGTCTCGACTACTACCCCTCCTCTGATGAGAATGGAATATTCTCACCCTCTATCTACTCTGAGTTTTATGAATGTGCAGTTGTCAATGTCGGTGAGACCGTTGAATCATGGGCGACACGTGAACTTTGTGAGGCCCAGGAGTAGGCCGAACATGTGGCGTAGGAGCAACACAATCAACTTCTCGCCGCCAAGAAGAAGGCAATGGAGGGGCCCGTTGCTAGTACCACCACAGCGTGTTGGGGACATCTAAGAGACCTACCATCAATGCAAGTGGCGAACAACATCCGCCAACCATGCCCTAGGTCGCCCTGAGGTCCACAGTAAGAGATTTAAATGTTGAACTATCACCCTCACAAGCAGAAACTCTCGTCGATAGGGTGCACATAATTTCAAGTGTAATTTCTAATCACCAGATGGGAGAAAACAATGAACATGACCTTTTGGTCATTCATTCATTGGCTGCCAACCTACAAGAACTTGTTGCAAAAGTGGAGAGCATTTCGCTATCACCAAGGTCTCAAAGCAGCTCTAGAGCAGACTAGTCTGAGTCTAGACATCACTGTCATGGTAGTAACCTTTGTCAAGAAGATGCTCCACCTCGGTGGAATGTGTTTGACAGATTGGGCCTAGGTGAGCGTTCTAACCGTGGTCATACAAGGCCTTATTCTCCTAATAATTATGATGAAGGTCATAATATCTAAAAACGATTAGGGTCATACACAGGGTGCAAATCTTTCTCACCCGAGCTAAGAGATATCAACTAGACTAAAAAGTTCAAGCCAGGGCATCTGGAGAGCTTCGATGGGATGCAAAATCCCTTGGAATTCCTCCAAATTTACACCACTGTTGTCCAGGCTACGAGCGGTGATGAAAAGGTAATGGCAAACTACTTACCAATTGTACTAAAAGGATTTGCTCAAACTTGGTTGTTTAACCAGCCCAAAAATTCCATATTTAGTTTGGAAAATCTGTGCCATGCCATTATTGGCAACTTTAAAAGTTGTTACACAAAACCCGAAAAAGAGGATGATGTGCATCGTCTTCGACAGACTTTTAGAGTAAATCTATGTCAGTTTGTTAAAAGATTTGTAGAGGTACCTAATACTATCCCAAATATAACTGATGATTCTATTATTCGAGTGTTCAAATAGGTGGTGCGGTACAAAAGATTCACAAAGGATCTCAACATCAACCAACCAAGAACCATGTTAGAGCTGTTTGACATGGTTGATCGCTATATGGATGCTCATGAAGCGGTAGAATTGAATCGTATGGTCGATAAGGGCCATGCACCATCATAACTTGGTATGGAAGGTTCAGCTAAAAAAGAATGTAACAAACTGACCAGACTTGACGACCACAAAGGCAAGGCCAAGAAAAAGAATAAAATGAGGCATGCGCTAAGAGGTCATCGCTATAGAGCAGCGCCCGACTTATAATAAAGGCAAGAGTCCATGGAGGAAACCGGCTGGTTGTCCAACCGACCAGTCATTACCCAAGGGCTCTGGTATGACCTGTGGAAATGGCTGCTGGTGCCCGCTTCGCAGCATGCCTGATCATGACTTGTGCAACTGTCGTACTTGGCAAAAGTGCATGAATGACTTTTACCCACGTAAAGGGCCAATGCCTACAATACCTAAAGATGGTGTTCCCAGTAGTACCAAAGATGATGATAGAGATGAACTGATGGCATATAAAAAGCCCGACAACCATATTAATGTCATCTTTGGAGGGTCTGGTGCCTATCCATCCAAAAGGCAGTTCAAATCTACATGGAGGGAGGTCAACAGAGTCGACACTCAACTAGGGAAGCCAAGCTACTCGAAGTGGTCGGATGTCGTTCTAACCTTCAACAAAGCTGATTGTCCAAAAGGTATGTCTACTCCTCATAAGCTTCCATTGGTCGTTTCTCTTATTATAAGTAATTGCAAAGTAGGAAGAGTACTGGTAGATGAGGGTAGTTCTTTGGATTTGCTTTTTATAAATGCTCTGGATGAGATGCAAAATACCTCGTTCTAGAATAAAACTGGTTACAAATCCCTTCTTTGGGATAGTATCTGGTCCCATAATAATCTCTATTAGTCAAATTGTACTACCTATAACCTTTGGAGATTCTCACAACTTTTGGAAAGAATTAATTACATTCAAAATTGTAGATTCTGAGTTAGCATACAATGCCATTCTAGGTAGAGCTTCGCTGACAAAGTTTATAGCAACTACTCACTACGCCAATAGAGTATAAAAAATCCTAGTCTGAAGGGCATCATTTATGTGCAAGGTAATCACTCTACTACACTTAATTGTGATAAAAAATCTTTAGAGATTGTTGATCAATTACCATTAAGGGATTTTAATGATGTAGAGAAGTCGAACAAGGCTAAAAAGCATAGAAAAGCAGATCGGTTGAAGGCAATTCCCTAGCTGAATGAAAAAGTGAAGCAAATCCCACTTACTCCTGACCAGTCCAAGATAGTTCAGATTGGATCAGGAATGAACGAGAAATAGGCACTCGAGCTCATTGCCTTCCTTTGGGAAAAAGTTGATGTGTTCACTAGGACTGTTCATTCGGTAGTTTCGGTAAATACAATTGACGAGGATCTAATAATCCTCATTTTATTATTCTATAATCATGTAATATGACGTCACATGGTATACCCCTTAATGTTATAAGGGAGGAGTAAGTTAGGTGGTCGTAAGCTCTCCTACGACCACCCCCCCTAGTCGTAAGTATTTCTATGACTATAGTGTAATCGTAAGTCCTGCTGCGATTACGTCCGGTCGTAAGTCTTTCTACGACCAGTACCCAGTCGTAAGCTTTTCCTACGACTACCCCCTAGTTGTAAGTTCTGCTACGACCAGCCCTGCTATGACATCCTCATAATTAACTGGGTCCACTCGTCAGAAGGCCCATTTACTAGTGAAGATCTGAGCAGTCAAATTATGTAGTTATACCTGAAATAACTACAGATAATTCTCCACTATCTCTAATTGATAATCGTTGGACAGTGTGGGGAGGTTACCACTCCGGTAATTACTCTCATTATTACGCAATAATGAGCACCTAATTAGCCTGGAATGACAACCGCCCCAACAACATAGTATAAATAGGTGTCTCTTGGAGATAATGGGAGAGCCTTTTTGAGAGACAGACACTAGCAGAATTAGCGCAAGTATTTTCACTGATTGTAATCAGGATACCCAATACATAACACAGGAGTAGGGTTGTTATTCTCATTGGAGAAGGCCCGAACCTGTATAAAAATTCCCGTGTCTCCCTTGTTTGCGTGATCAATTGTGGAGACCCCCCGAATCAAATAATCTTTACGTAAGATCGGTTCTAAAACACCGACAGTTGGCGCCGACCGTGGGGATCTTCTGGTAATTCCTTGTCAACAGTTCTTTCTTTTCTCTTTGATGCTACCATGGCAGGAGAATGGAACGAGGAGAATTGGTTTGACTTGGCCGATTACGGAGACATCGACATGGATGCCGGCTTCGACTACGAGCTGAGTATCGAATCATCTGACGGTATTGCCGCCTCTAGAGATCTTTTATCAGATCTCGGAGATTGCATCACCGACGGAGTTCAGGAGGGATCCGTATCCCCCACAACAGTACGCCCAGTTGAGGAACTAGCGTCCTCGGGGGCAAGGGTCAACACGACCACCAACAGGGCTGCCTCGAAGCAGATTCGCAACACAACGAGAGTTTTTCCTCCAAGTGTTTGAGTCCCCCTAAGGTAGTACGACTTAGCGAGGTAGGTTCTGGAAACTATCATTCCAGAGCTCCAGCGACATCTGATGGTCCTCTTTCTCCGGATAATTCCGCAGAGAAGAGGATCGAACACGCTGTTCCTCAAAGTCCAACCATCCCGCCGCAGGACGCACCTGCAGACGGAGACGGTTATAACCCGGAGTTCCCCTACCTAGAGGGGTTTACTCCAAGTCGCAGATGGTGTCACTCGACTACTCCTCAAGTGAGGAGGTCATCCACGGGAGGTCTTCATCATTCCCCCTGATAAGAATCATTCTCCCAGAGGAAGGACTAACGATGCTCCCCGACGAGCACACTCTACACCCCCCCAGTGGCAATGGCAAGGACACCACCGCTGGTGAACGAGACGAACACTTTAATGAACGTGCGGGACATCCTCAACATTCTCGCACTCCATTAAAACCAACTCAGGGGTTCTGAAAGAGGCCATTCTGAGACAACCCGATGAAGAAAAATAGCAGCTCAGAAAAATCTCCCTGAGCGTGCTTATTTCTAGTCGGAGGAAGCTCAAGAGCTCTAGCACATCAACGACTTGCTGGAAAACCTAACCTAAGAGCTCGCTCGAGCGCCGGGGTACGATCGCTTCGCAGAAGAGATCGCACAAAGGCTTCGCAGCATGATGGCAAAACTCGAGCGTCCTCGTCAACAGCAACCAGGGAGCCGTAGCAGTACGACTCCATCTTCTGTCAGCCGTTTGGATAACTCGTCGCACAGGAAACGACATGACCCTCGCTCACGTCATTCTCCCGGTCCGAGGAGGACTCGTTGGACATCTAGAGACCAACCAGCTCCCAAGAGAGGAGATCTCTCACCACGTCAGGAGCGCAATGTACGGCGACAAGCAGAACACGAGGAGTATTTCCCTCGTAAAGCTGGGGCCTATCATAGGTCCAGCCCACCTGTGGCTGGGTATTGTCGAGTACGATCACCCGGCGACATTAACCCTTCTTTTTTACAAAGAAGGAGGCAGGAAGTCATCTCGGGATGTCGGGCGTTTTCACCCGACCTTCGAGCAGTTCGCTGGCCGCCTCGTTTTCGACCAGCGAAGATGGAGAAGTTCGATGGAACCCAAAATCCTATCAAATTCCTCCAGATCTACACTACAACTATTCGAGCAACAGGAGGAGGAGAGCATGTCATGGCAAATTACCTTCCAACTGTACTCGAAGGATCGACTCGATCATGGCTTTTAAACCAGCCATTCGAATCGATCTACTCGTGGCAGCACCTCTGCGATCTTCTGCTGGCGAACTTCCAGGGCACTTACAACCGCCCTGGAAAGGAGGATGACCTGCACCGGATAAGGCAGAATGACCACGAAACTTTACGCCAATTTATCAGGCGCTTCAGTCAGGTTCGAAATTCTATTCCGGAAGTTTCTGACTGATCCGTGATCAGGGCTTTCAAGCAGGGAGTCCGCAGCAGAAGAATAACGGAGGACATCGCTTTACATCCTCCTACCACCGTCGCCGAACTCTTCGAGATGGCCGATAGATACGCGACTGCTGCTGAGGCAGTCGAGTGGAACAACACTATCGATCGTGAAGATAATATCCCTCAGGAGGTAGGCGAAAGTGGTAAGAAAAAGGAGAAAAAGGCTAGGAAGTCCAAGAACAAGGCCAAGAGACACAAATCTCCTACAGTCGGTTCTAAGGAGGTCCTGGCCGTAAGCGACAAAGAGCCACGCAACCCCAAGCAGAATCCCGATCGAGGTAAAGGTAAGCGCCAAGATCGGAAGAACGACAAACCCAGGTGGTGTCCTTTTCACAAAAAAGAAGGGCATGACCTTCGTAACTGCCGAGTTTTTCTACGAAAACTCGAAGACTATTACTCTGGCAAGGGGCCACTTCCTACTCTTGAACAGGTAGGCCAAACAAGTGGACGGAAGGAGTCCGATGACGAGGAGGAGATGTCGTTCCAAGATCCACAACACACCATCGATCACATCTATGGAGGATCATCGGCATACGAGTCACGGAGACAGCTGAAGGCTGTCAAACGCGAGGTAAACACAATCGACTCACCTCTCGTCAATAAATTACCAAAGTGGTCGGAAGTCACCATTACTTTCGAGAAAGGTGACTGTCCGATCACTTCGACTAGACCAGGTCGGTTCCCCATCGTGGTCAAACCCATCATCAACAATTGTCGAGTAAATCGAGTTTTAGTTGATGGTGGAAGCTCGCTAAACATCTTGTTTAGAGTAGTACGGACGAGATCACGGTACCGGGACAAAGGTAAGGCCGGTACGATATTCATTTCATGGAATCGTACCGGGGTCTTCGGCCAAACCAATTGGCCAAGTTTCTCTTCCTTTAACGTTTGGTTCCCCAAGCAATTTCAGGACAGAGAAGGTCTCCTTTGATGTGGTCGATTTCGATACGGCATATAATGCCATACTCGGATGACCTACTTTGGCAAAATTCTTAATAGCTACTCATTATGGGTATCAATGTCTTAAGATGCCAGGTCCCAAAGGAGTAATCACAATATATTGTGACAAGAAGATGGCGCACTCCTGCGACCGTCGTTCCCTCGAAATGGTTGGACAACTACCAACTCGATACGAACGTCAGCCTTCGACAAGCAAGTCGAAGCCTAAAGCTGCACCAAAACCGAATGACCAGGTCAAAGATGTTCCTCTAGACGCGGAGGAGCCCTCGAAGACTGTTTGCATAGGGGATTCTTCCGACCCTAAATAGGAAGACACCCTCATCACTTTCCTCCGAGCAAACGCAGATGTCTTCGCATGGCAAACATCCGACATGCCCGGAGTCCCTAGGGAAGTGATAGAGCACAGGCTAGCCCTGCGGCCTGATAAATTACCCGTAAAACAGAAGTTACGGAGATTTTCCCCTAATCGACGAGATGCTATTAGGTCAGAATTGGACAAGTTGCTTAAAGCAGGCTTCATAAGAGAAGTTAACCACCCAGAGTGGTTGGCCAACCCTGTAATTGTTAGAAAGCCGAACGGCAAATGGCGTATATGCGTAGACTTTACTGATCTTAATAAACCTTGTCCAAAAGATGATTTTCCTTTACCTCGTATCGATCAGCTGGTTGACTCTACTGCAGGATGTGAGATGTTGAGTTTTCTAGATGCATACTCTGGTTACCACCAGATCAATATGTGTCGAGAAGATGAAGAGAAGACCACATTTATTACACTGTTTGAAATATTTTGCTATGTCAAAATGCCATTCGGTTTAAAAAATGCTGGGGCTTCTTTTCAACGTTTGATGCAAACGACTTTTGCTCCTCAACTACGCCGAAACTTGGAAGCCTACGTTGATAATCAAGTCGTAAAAAGCAGCAAACGGCTCAATCATATCACAGACTTACAGGAGACTTTCGACAACCTTAGAAAACACCACTTGAAGCTTAATCCCGAGAAGTGTGTGTTCGGGGTCTCTTCAGGAAAATTGCATGGATTCCTGGTCTCTACACGAGGAATCGAAGCAAATCCTGAAAAGATAAAAGCCTCACTCAGATGCATCCCCTAACCACAAAAAAAAAGAAGTCTAGAAACTCACAGGATGCATGGCGGCATTAAGTCGTTTCATCGCAGGTCTGGGAGAGAAAGGACTGCCTTTCTTCAAACTTCTAAGGAAACATGAGGGCTTCGAGTGGTCGGAAGAGGCTAACCTAGCCTTTGAGGAAGTCAAGAGGTATCTTACGAGTGCTCCTATTCTGGTTTCCCAGAAACCAGGAGAGACGCTCTTAATTTATCTAGCTGCCACGCCACAGGCAGTGAGCGCAGTACTGGTCGTAGAACGTGAAAACGTACAACGACCAGTTTACTACGTTAGCGAAGTTTTACACGGACCTAAGGAGTGTTACTCTCAGGTTCAAAAACTTTTATATGCCCTTCTCATGTCTTCGAGGAAACTGCGGTATTATTTTCAGGCGCACAAACTAGCTGTGTCGTCTGAGTTTCCCTTGGGAGCAATCCTCCAAAATAGGGAAACAGCAGGACGCATGGCAAAATGGTCAGTCGAACTTGGGGAGTTTGACATCCATTTCGTGTCCCGAACGGCCATTAAATCCCAAATCTTGGCAGACTTTATCGCCGAATGGACAAATCCTGAACCTGTTCAGGGTTCCCAGTACGATTCCCACGACCAGTGGACGATGTACTTTGATGGGTTACTTACGATAAGTGGCTCGAGGGCTTGGGTGGTCCTGGAATCTCCTACCGGAGAGACCTTAAAGTATGCCATACCATTAAACTTTCAGGCCACTAATAACGTGGCAGAGTACGAAGGTTTGCTAGCTGGCATACGAGCCGCAAAAGCGCTCTCGATTCGACGACTACTCATGAGAGGAGACTCTCAACTAGTCGTGAATCAAGTCGGAAAAGAGTACCAGTGCTCTAATCCAACCATGTCCCGGTATTTATCGGAAGTTCGAAAGTTAGAAAAGCACTTTTGGGGCTTCGAGGTACAATTTATCCCTCGAAAGGATAATTTCCTCGCAGACCAATGGCTTGTCCGCTTCCTCCGATCCTCGATGCGAAAGGGTTTTTCGGTAATTTCTCATGAGACCAAGCTGGCTCATCCGCTTCCTCCGATCCTCGCATCAGAAGGGTTTTCTAGAGCAACTTCAGAAGCCATCTCTAGTTGAAGAACTAGAGACACCTCCTATAGAAATAGCCTCTCTAGAGTACGAAGATACCTGGATGACTCCTATCTACAAGTATTTTCAGATGGGTTTCGTACCCGACGATGATCTCGAAGCAGATCGACTATGCCGAAAGGCCAAAATGTATACTTTGGTCGAAGGTGTCCTTTATAAAAGAGGAACTCAAGGGGTACTCATGCGATGTATTTAGCAGAACGAAGGATTAAAACTCCTTCACGATATACACGGAGACATCTGTGGAACTCATGCTTCTTACAAAACTCGTCGGTAAAGCCTTTCGACAAGATTTTTATTGGCCAACGGCCCTCTACGATGCCAAGGAGTTGGTCAAAAAGTGTGTACAGTGCCAGTTTCATAGCAGGCAAATACACCAACCGGCTCAGGCATTACAAACAATTCCTCTGTCTTGGCCTTTTGCGACCTGGAGTCTTGATATCCTAGGACCGTTACCCCGAGCTCCAGGTGGATTCGAATTCCTTTTTGTGGCTATTGACACGTTCACAAAATGGATAGAAGCCGAACCTGTAACTGGGATAACAACGGAAGCAGTAAAACGGTTCATGATGAGATGCGTGATAACTCGATTTGGAGTACCAAGTCGAATCATCACAGACAATGGCAAACAATTTTCGAGCGCAAAATTTCAGGAATTTTGCGACAAGTTGGGAACTCGTTTGTGTTACGCTTCTGTTGCCCACCCCCAAAGCAACGGGGCGGTCGAAAGAGCGAATGGCCAAATAATGAAGGGAATCAAGACCCGAGTCTTCGATCAGCTTGTCAAGCGCTCGGGGGCTTGGGTACAAGAATTACCTTCAATATTATGGGCAATTCGTACGACAGCTAGCCGAGCTATAGGAGAAACACCTTTCTTTCTAGTCTTTGGTGCCGAAGCCATGCTTTCACCTGAACTAAAGATCAGGTCAGCACGAGTCGAACAGTTTAATGACTCCATTCAAGAACCACTTCGAGTAGACGACATTAACCTGCTCGAGGAAAAAAGGGACCAGGCCTTAATTCGATCAACAGTCCACCAACAAGCCCTACGCAGATACTACGATCGTAAGGTCCAACCTCACAGCCTTGTTGTAGGTGACTTCATATTGAGGCTTATCCAATCCCAGTCTAATCGGAATAAACTTTCCCCCAGGGAAGGTCCTTACACTGTGGTCGAAGTTACGCGTCCAGAATCGGAACAACTTGCAATGGAGGATGGCCGTGTTCTCTCAAACTCTTGGAACATTGACAGTTACGCAAATTCTATGTGTAACAGGCTTCTACGACAATAAAGTATCAGGTTCTTCCTATCTTTTTTGTCTTTCTTTGAATTTTGCTTTTACTTTAGACCATTATTCATATGCTCATTTCCCCTTTACACTGGTCGGAGAAAGGACATCAAAACTAGTCGAAGTCTCTCCTCTCTGCATGTGGTCCCGCCCGCTGGAAGGAGCTTCCTAGTGTCGCTTTGTTCTTAACTGTTGCTACCAGTGCAAAGCTTTTTGGGCTCGGAAACATGGTCGAAATTTTTTTAAGCAAATTCATGTCACCTTAGTTTATTTATTTATTTTGAAAAATACTCTAAGAAGAGTGCACTTTTGAGATTTGTTTGACCATTTCTGGTAGACTTGATTGGTTTTAACTGGTCGGAGGCAGAAACACACCTAGTCGAAGCTTCACCTTTCTGCACGTGGTCTTGCCCACTAGAAAGAACTTCCTAGCGTCGTTCTGTTTCCTACTCTTGTTACCAAGATGAACTTATCAGGTAAATTGAAAATAGTCGAATAAATTTCTAAGGTACTCTAGATGTTTTTTTTTCACTCAAGTTGTCTTTATTGATTTGATTAATCTAGTTGGAGATGGTAACATCACCTAGTCGAAGCCTTTTTTCTCTGCATGTTGTCCTGCCCACTAGAGGGAACTTCCTAGCGTCGATCCGTTTTCCATTCTTTCGACTAGAGCAAGATAATCGATTCTCGAGAACTATAAGTCGAACAAACCTCTCTGTTTTTAGAAACCCTTTCTTTACTATTTTCTTAGTTTATTCCAATAAACTAAGTAAATAGTCGGGGGCTAGGATAAAGTTATAAACATGACTTCATTTCTTAGTCTTAGTTTTTTCCGAGTTGTCATCTTACGAGTTACTAACTACTCTACAAGATAATTCGCAGGGAAAAAGAAGGAGAAAGGAGGAATCACTCATATCTGGTATGATCATTTCTTCCTTCTTATTATCTTACGAGTTACTAACTACTCTACGAGATAATTTGCAGGAAAGAAAAAGGATCATATATTTATACATCACCAAAAAAGACTTGTCTTTACGAGTTCCTATTACAGACTACTCTGATAAAGGAGATTCTATCTACGTCTCCTCTGTGACCTTCTCGCCGACCGACTGCATCTCCTCGATCAGCCGTTTTGCTTCAGTTTCGGTGCAATCAAAGTCGGCTTCAACAGAATGAGGATTAAGGTTAGGGTCACGAGCCTTGAGCTTTGCTAAAACAAAGCTCACAACTCCTTTGACCACTTCCCTTATCGAGTCATTCTGGTTGGTCTTTAGAGTAGACACCAACTCTTGCAACGTACCGACTTGCTCCCCAATGGCACTCGAATGAGCGGCCATCGTGTCTTCACGAGGAGTAACCTTCCCGGCACGAAGCCCATCGAGTACATTGTTCAAAAGCGAAATGTTGTCTTGAAGATTGATCTTCATCGACTTCATCTCCTCCTAGGTACAAGTTGAAGCCTCATGGAGTTGTTTTATTTCAGTTTATCGCTCTTAATGGTGTAAGGATTAATTAGATAAAACAATTCTACGAGAAGATAAAACAATTTAGCAGCAGGTAAAAGATTTACTTACCCGCTAATTGAGAACCTAACTTCTCAATTTCTTGGTCTTTCTCCTTCGCGATGCGGGAGATCTCGCGGACAACCAAGGACTTCTCCTGGACCTCGACCCGAAGAGCCCCCACCTTGGCCTGAAGGGCCTTATTTTCTACTTCTTTTTCTGCAAAAGAATGAGAGGTTAAGAAGGCAAAGATCAAGATCAAAAGCAGCCGTAACTCCACATACTGTTTATTTTTTCCTGCAATCTCTGAGTTGCAGAGTTAGCCTCCTGAAGCTTCTTCAGAAGGTCAGTGGCCTTATCCTTTAGCTTGTTCTTCTCGGCTTTCTCGAAGTCGAGTGCATCAGCTAAAGTCTTTTCGTCACTCTTAAACCTGAAAGGTTAAAGGAAGACATGTATATACAGGTGAGCGGTCGTAAGTATTTCTACGACTGATGGGTGATCGTAAGTTTTTCTGTGATTACCCCCTGGTCGTAAGTTCTTCTACGATTAGTACCAAGTCGTAAGTTTTCTACGACAATCTTCTACGAGTACAGAGTAAGTAATCAGTTTGTAAAACGAATACGAGAATCGGTTACTCACCTCCTCTCTGCTTGCTCGCGGAGCACCGCTTTCTCTTGTCGTAGTTTGACAAGTTGCCGATTGTACTCGTAAATCGTGGCAACTTGTTCTACGGCTCTCTGCAGGGGAGAAAAACGATAAGAGATAGGGATAAAACCATACATAAGTATAGATGAATACTTACATTCATGTTTGACCAAGAAAACATGGACATTATTAGCGATGGATCCTTCAGCCCATCCATATCCTCAACTCGTTTCCACCAAGCCCCCTCGAGACGTTCATTGTCGAAGACATCCTCGCAATTGGGAATGCTGCAGGGGTGAGGAACTCGATCGCGAGATTGGTAGGCAGAAAATCCTACGATAGAAGCATGGCTAAAGAAATTAGAGCAAAAGTTAAAATACTCCTCTTCCTCTGATTCGGTGATAGGAGCACCGCCTGGAGGACCAGAAGGAACGTCTTCGACTACCTCCTTACCGGCACGGTGGTCGGAACTCTCACCACCGCCGACTTCCAGCGTCTCCCTCGTGGCCTCTCCTGCCTCTGCTGCCGTCCCTACGACAACCTCGGTGGTCGTAGTGACTTCTGAGGCAACGACTTCCTCCGCTGCAGGAACAGTAGCTGGAACCTCATCCACTGCCGCAGTCACATCTTCGACGGCTGAAGAGGTGACAACGGGCTTATCCGTAGAAGCATCCTTGGGGGCTGAAGGCATTGGGCTAAGACCGCAAAACAAAAGTAAGTTAACTTGTGAAAAAACAAAGGGTGAATGATGTTCTTACACTTCTGTTTCTCACATACCTCTGCGTGCTGGATCTAACATGGAATTTGGGAGCAACTTTCCCAATGGAAGGTTTCTTCGACTTCTTCTCAACCATGGTGGGTTGAGATTCGATCAAAGGAACGGAAGTCTCCTCTTCTCGACTCCCCGAGTGGCCGAGACCCGTCTCGACCACCTTGAGACCACTGCTCTCCTCGGCCTCATGTCCTACTGTAGCAGCAGTTTCCTTCACAAAAGACATGGAGCTTTTCCAGTTCTCCTTTTCTAGTTGCCTTGTGAAGCCACGAGAGGCAGAAACTGCGAAGGTTTTGTTGTCATAGTAGAAGGGTACCTTAACCTTGGGGGCTTTGCGTTTGAAGGCAAAAGCGGCTTCTTCTGCTTTCTTCTTCTCTGCAACCAAGTCTACAGCAAATTTAGCAAAAGGAGCGGGAGGAGCTGAACTCGAGCCACCCTTGTCGCCGACCTTTACAAGGCGACGCTTCTTGGCTAGAGGGGATTTTGCAGGCTCCATTGTGCAGTCACCCCAATAACCACCAAATCGACTTCCTCGTCGTCTTGGTGGTCTTCTACGCCTACTTTCTGTTGAAAAACAGAAAAAGAAAGTGGTCGTAAGTTTTTCTACGATCACTAACTGGTCGTAAGCTTTTCTACGACCAGCTCACAAGTCGTAAGAATTTCTACGACTATGATATAATCGTAAGGTCTGCTACGATTACGTCCGGTCGTAAGTCTTTCTACGACCAGTACCCAGTGTAAGCTTTTCTTCGACGAACCCTTTAGTCGTAAATCATTTTACGACAATAAGTGTCTAAAGACGAAGTCGTTTTTCGATTACCTTTAGGCGCTCCACCTTCTCTTCTGTGGTCAAAACCACAAGAATTTATGGAGCTGCTATGCTGAACGGACTCTTCTCACAGATAAGCCTGACGCGAGCGTCAATCTCCCCCTGTGGAAGATCTGTACACACAAACAACACGATTAGCAGACTAAATCGGGATTAACCAAGGACAAAGCCAAAAAAGTAAGTTTTCTACTTACCATCCTTGTAATCCCTGGTTGGGTCTTCCTTCCCCGAGTACCTCCACATAGGAGGAAATCGTTTCTTCAATGGACTAATGTGGCGCGTGATGAAGTCCTTCACCACGTGCCATCCGGTAAGCCCCTCCGACTTCAAGTCTTTGATGGCTTGAATGAAGGGGGCTATCCGGTCAAGATTACTGGGAGTCGAATCCCAGGAAGGGGACCTCTCGGCGGCTTTCCCGACAAACGAGAGGTTGTCTTCCTTGGTAACCTCCCAGTAAAACCACTTCTTCTTCCACCCCGGCCATGATGACCAGGTAAACATCTGAATGTACTCCTTCGACTTACCGTCGTGGAGCTTCAGACCGCAGCTACTGGCAATTCTGGCATGTCGAGCCATTTTGTAGTAGTACTGGAAAATCTCGAGGTCCGCCGGAATCCCCAGGTAAGCCTCACACAAATACACAAACACGCTCAGCATTGTGATGGAATTAAGACCAAGGTTCACTAATTCCACCCCAAAGTGCTCAAGCGCGAGTGTGAGGAAGGGGTGGGCAGGTAATCGGAGGCCACACTCATAGTATGCCTGGAAAACCGGAATTTGATCTTCCTCCCCCGATGTCCAATGCTCTCCGCTCGCGTGCAATCCACTTCACGAGTAGTCCCTCGGGAATCTTCTCAGCGGCGACCAGAGCAGTCATCTTCGCATCGTCCATTTCCGATTCAGCCCACTCGGAGACGACCCTAGCCATCTTTTCTAAAGAAGGGAATAGTTGGATTTGATAAAACTCTAAGAAAACGCACAGTATCACCGGCGGCGGGAGAGATGAGAAAGCAACGAACAGTCGGAGTGAATTAGTGAAAAGGTAAGAACCCTAAGTTCATCCCCGTAGTCCGTTTTATAGCCGTACACCTAAAACGAAACGCCGTGGAAGCCCAACGGTTTCCACCGCTTCGGGAATTGCTCTAACGGACAGGTCTTTAATCTGTCCGCTCGAAAGTACCGATACTCTTTTCACACCTCAAGTGAAATTACCTTCTTGACCTTTGGATCAAAAGAAATGCCGATCGGAAAAGATTTACTTCCGATCATAAGGCCACGATCACTCCAAAGTCGTAAGATTTTCTACGACTACCTTGTAATCGTGAGATTTCTAACAAATTGCCTCGACCAAGCATATTTCTGGTCGAGAGAAACACATGTTGAAGTGTTTTACCTTCAACGTTTTTTCTACAACCTCCTAGTGGTCACAAGATCATCTATGACTCCTCAACCAAGTAAGTTATTTTCACTTGAAGCTGGGGGGCTAGATGACGAGGATCTAATAATCCTCATTTTATTATTCTATAATCATGTAATATGACGTCACATGGTATACACCTTAATGTTATAAGGGAGGAGTAAGTTAGGTGGTCGTAAGCTCTCCTATGACCACCCCCTAGTCGTAAGTATTTCTACGACTATGGTGTAATCGTAAGTCCTCTGCGATTACGTCCGGTTGTAAGTCTTTCTATGACCAGTACCCAGTCGTAAGCTTTTCCTACGACTACCCCCTAGTTGTAAGTTCTGCTACGACCAACCCTGCTACGACATCCTCACAATTAACTGGGTCCACTCGTCAGAAGGTCCATTTACTAGTGAAGATCTGAGCTGTCAAATTACGTAGTTATACCTGAAATAACTACAAATAATTCTCCACTATCTCTAATTGATAACAGTTGGACAGGGTGTGGAGGTTACTACTCCGGTAATTACTCTCATTATTACGCAATAATGAGCACCTAATTGGTCTGGAACGACAACTGCCCCAACAACATAGTATAAATAGGTGTCTCTTGGAGATAATGGGAGAGGCTTTTTGAGAGACAGTCAGTAGCAGAATTAGCGCAAATCTTTTCACTGATTGTAATCAGGATACCCAATACATAACACAGGAGTAGGGTTGTTATTCTCATTGGAGAAGACCGAACCTGTATAAAAATTCATGTGTCTCCCTTGTCTGCATGATCAATTGTAGAGACCCCCCGAATCAAATAATATTTACGTAAGATCGGTTCTAAAACACCGACAACAATACACACGGTAAATATGATATTGTTAGTTCAGTAAATATGATGCTATTGAAAATATGGTTCGGTATCGATAAATCCTAATTGATTTTGGTACAGTATCGATAAATACCATATTTACCAAAGTTGACGTGAATTGCGAACGACATACCATATTTGCGAGGTTTGGGTTGATGCATATTTAGTTTGTGCCTTTGTTATACACTTCAATTATAAGTCCTACCATAATTGAATTTCTTGTGCCGATATCTTCCCCATAAATCAGTCTATATATGGCCAGAGAACAATATCAGCATGTCACGTTACACATTAGCCAACTAGGCTAGCAGCAGGCCAGCAGATCGGTGGCTATTCCCCAGTGCCAGCACCGCAAGCCTGCAAGGGCGTCTCCTCGTTTGGCCAGCTTTCTTGATTTTTACGATTTTCTCAGTTTTAGCCGGTTTTACCAGAAAAAATTGAATGATAAAAAACCCACATTTCTAGAAACCGAACCGAATACTGGTCAAACCGAGTTGACTAGTATGGTTCGGTTTGTTCGGTTCAGTACAGAAGTGAATAACCCTAGTGTTCGCATGACAACCATCTGATATGGTTGGAGTCCCAAGGGAGGTGATCGAGAACATGCTAGCCATATGACCTGGCAAACGGCCAGTAAATTAGAAGCTCCGGTTATTCGCTCCTGATCAATAAGAAGCTATTCGACAAGAGTTGGACAAACTCTTAGATGATGGCTTCATTCGCGAAGTTGACCACCTTGATTGGCTCACGAATCCGATCATGGTCAAGAAAGAAAATGGTAAGTGACGCATGTGCGTTGACTTTACTAATTTGAATGTTTTCTGTCCTAAGGATGACTTCCTTTATCTCGCATCGACCATCGGGTCGACTCGTCTGCATGATATGAATTAATGAGTTTTCTGGATGCTTACTCAGGCTACTATGAAGTCAACATGGCAAGAGATGAAGAGAAGACTTCCTTCATCACCCCTTTCAGTATCTACAGCTACGTCAAGATGTCATTTGGGTTGAAAAATGTTGGCGCCACATACCAGTGACTTATGCAAAAGACATTTGTCTACCAGATAGGGCGTAATCTACAAGCATATGAAGATGATCTCATTGTAAAGAGCACGGGAAGCTCTGATCATCTCTCTTATTTGGCAAAAACCGTTGTCAATTTGAATAATAAAGGAATCAAGTTGAATCCAGAGAAGTGTACTTTTAATGTTTCTTCTGGTAAATTGCTTGGCTTTTGTGAGGCCTCCCTGGGATCGAATCCATTCCAAGCTAAGTGGTTACGCTAGAAGCGCAATACTTAACGAGAGACGAGAACGATCCCGAGTGCCCGGATATGCGTCTCATGTTAGCTCCCAAGGATCAGTGGCTAACATATGCATATCCTAGTACACAACATTGCAATCACATCCATACACAATTATACAAGAGAAATAGAAACTTTGATACATCTTCAACATATAGAACCTTATGGTCCCAATTTTACATAAGAGGGCCAATCGGCCAAATCTAAATAACAACAATACAAAAAAATCGCAGCGGAAGATAAACTTAAAGTAAAAAAGGGAATACCGAGTTGGCATGCCCAAAATCCCACAAGCAACCAACTAGAGTTAAAGCCGTTGCGCTCGTCGTCCTTACCTGATCAAATAGACACTTATCAAGTACAAAGTTGTACTCGCGAGACTTTTCAAGAAAAATAAGGATGCATGTAAGTATCAAAGGAATGCTACTACACTAGTCAATTTTCGGCGTAAAGCAAGTTTTGCATAGAGATAAGCAATATAGATTCAACTTGCCATTTGTAAAACATTTTATGATAGTAAGTAATGATCAACAATGGTATAATCTCCAAATATAATCAACACACGAACAACCCATTTGTGGCAACATAAGATCTAAAAAACTAGCATAATGACGTAACATTTCCAACCATAACCCAAACTTAATTTCCCAAAAGCTAACTGTGCCTGCTTTCCCACAAGTGATGTCCATAACCTAAGACAAGGCTATTCGAATAGATTTAGTTACTCTGCAGAGTTGTACAGCTTTACCCACACGATATGCATTCCTCTTAATGTCAGCCAATGCACTCTTCCATAGGAGTGTGACTAAGGTAGCATAACAAGGCTGTTACAATATCATGTCCTAACTATCAAACCACCTGAGGCTTAGAATCCCATGGCAGGCTATCGTACGCGCTAGAACCACGGTGAACCTCGTTGCATAAGTAAGTCCCTTTCAAATAAGAGACCCTTAAGAGCAAGTAAGGCGAGACTTAACATGCCCCCGCCAGATTGACAAGAGAACAATTAAAAATAACAATAACAATTGTCAACCTGATTGTGTTCTGATAGCTAACATACAACAAATTAGTTAGCCAAACCTTCGCCATTATCCCGGCGTGTGGTTGCACGTAAGACTTGGTTCATCACACCACGGACCGGTCCTTAAACACTCAGACGAAGCTACACAATTCCATAACAACAAACAATAACAATAATTCATCATCACCCTACATCCATCCAAGTTAAGAACATAAAACCCATGCCCAACATGTCCACAAACCCCAGATGCGAAGATCTGGATACATCCTTCAAATCCATCATAATCCAATCCATAAAATCCTCAAATTTCAATAAGATTCAATTCAATCCACCGGCCGATGGACTAACTCCATCAACCGCTTTCGGCTACAACTACTAGCATGGCTAAGCAGCGTTCTACAAATTAGTAAACAAACCCATATAACATATATCCTTAATCATTCAAGGTAAAAGGGTAATCAACATTGAAAGGAGGGCCAATGTAACAATTAGGAATTTAACTACTTCTACCCATGAACATACTTTTCAAAATAGCATGCAATTGCGATAATAAAACTCACACAAAAGGTTTAAAAACCACTGGGAGCAATATGATCAAGAGGAGGGTGCTCGCACCTTTGCTGGTATCAAATGTTCATTCTCAGGTTATACTCATAATAAACTCACGAATATATCGATACCGTCAAAAACCTAAAGAAAGACGATATTGCAATAAACATCAAATAAAGCCAAAAATTCAACATACTCAAAAATGCATGAAATTTATAAAATCGGTAGTTCATGATTTTAGATGAATTTAGGTGAAAAATTTATTCCATTTGGATTTAGTATGTGAAAGTTATAGCAGTTTGAATTTCAGATTCCTAGAAAACCCAATTTGTCACTATTCACCTAATTTAATTATTTGATCAAAATTTGTAGAACAGTAGTGGGAGAAATGATTACATAGGTAATTAGAGAATAATAATATAAGACCAAAATAGTTTAGTTTACCTCATTTGGAGTTTTCAAGATTTAGTTATGAATTTCTAAAGTTATCAGCCTTTTTCTATTGTAAAATAATAGAGTTATGGATCATTTTTACAAAACTATATTCTCTGCTATAGATACATGTTTGAAACCTATTTTAAAATAAGATTAACTTAATATGAAAAATATCAAAACTGGTTTCATTCATTTTGAAGTTGATTAGAATTAGATATGTATTTTTGAAGTTACATGATTTTTCAATGTAACAAAAATTCACTTCGGAAATTCTTTAAGCAATTAAGTACTTTTCTCACCGAGCTCTATCCTAGCCTCAGTCGCTGACAGACGGGTCCCAGGGTCAAGGGTTGACTTGGTCAGCATTGACTCGGTCTCGGCCGAAGGCTATGCTAAAAGCGTATTTAAGAGGATACGTCTTCTAATCTTGAAAACGTAAATGTGCTCAGAGTCTACTAAGAATACCCTTTTTCATAATCGAAAGCGTACTTCTCCAGTTTTGCACGACCACTTAACCGGCCATATGGCCCACCTGTCATAGGGACCAAGTCTACCGTTTCTAGTTAAACCTAATTTTCGACATAGATTATGCCCTTAAGTGCTAATCAATGCAATTAAAACCTAATGATCAGCTACAGGACTGTCGGCCGTTCCGACCGCAGAGAGTCCACGCACCCGTGGCTTTCCTAGCGGCTTGCCGGTGCTGTGGTCCACGCTAGTGTCGGACAATGCCAAAAATGGGTTTCTCTTACCCTAGCGAAGCTAATGGCACTAGTGGCTAAGCTCACGACGGTGCGTGCCGGCAGCACGCCGGAGAAGGGCGGCGATGCTAAAACGGCAACAACGTAGGTGACGCCACGGTGCAAATTAGTGCAAAAAAACGTATGCTTGAGCTACTAGGAAGTCAGTGGAAGCTTACCAGCGGAAAAGAAAAGCTGGAGAAGCTCAGGAAGAAACCAGTGCCGTCAATGGCGACGCTCGGGTTCACGAGGGGAGAGAAACCTGCGACAAGAGATCAGTGAAGAATGGTTGTGAGGGGTTCAGGGGGCAGAGAAGATGGTGTAACCGAAAGCAATCGAGAAATGGCTCACCATGACGACGATTGGACGATGAACAGTGGCATCGGCCGACATAAGGGGCAAGACCCAAATTCACCAACTCCTGTGATGAAAAGACCAAATTAGTTGAGGGGAAAGTAATGTTGGGTTAAGGGACACAAGATGACTCGTAAGAAATGAAGAGGGTCTCACCGGAAATGAAGATGCCAAAGGTTGACAAAGCGGTGGCCCTCGGTGCGCGCTTTGGAAGCAGTGAGAGCACAAGTTTGCCCCGGATCCTACAAGCATTGTCAAAGGCTCAGATGAGCGAAAATGGAAAAGGCATGGAAAGTAGGAGCCGAGGGACAAGTCGGTGTGGATTTTACCTAAGAGAAACGCTCACACGAGCTTCCCTCTCCTCTGCCACCGAGAGGAGAAGTGAGCTGAGAGAGAGAGGTCGAGCCGGTTTTGAGCAGGGAAGAAGACGGAGGAAGCGGCGGCGTGAGAGGGAGAAGCTCCAGGAGTGGTTGCATGCGGCGGTGGCTAACGGGGCTGACGGCTTGCCAACGGCTCGGAGCGGACAAGCGTGGCCGCGTGGAGCTCGTGCTCTATGGCGCACCTACCCGAGGAAGGAGACGGGACTAACCAGTCGGCCAGGCGCGTCAGTGGCACAAAGTGCGAGCGGTGCGGTTTAGTTGATGCGGCTGGACCACGTCATGTCGGGCTCGGTCGGGACTATTCAATCACGAATGGACGGCTTGGATCTAGAGGGAGGTTCGGTCAGGGTCGGACTCAGCCAAATGGTGTGGTGCAGCCAAGTGAGAAATGGGTTCGGTCGGTTGGGTTAGGGCCCGGTTGGTTCAACAGTGAGTGAGTCTGAGTTTTAAAACCAGTTTGACCAATTTGCAGAAGGTTTGACCGAGACTTTAAAAATAGAAATAAAATTCTAAAAATTATGAAACTTTTTAGAGGGGTTACAGGGAGAATCTAGTACCCATATAAAATATTAAAACTTATTGTTCATGATATAAATTGTAAAGTTTAAATTCAAACCTAAATTGTGTCATTGAAATGTGTTTGAATTTTTTGAGGGTTGAATCTAGTTCCAAAAATTTTGGAAAAATTATATTAATTCATTATCATTCATATAGTATTTGAATAAATTATTTTCAGAAGATGTTCACAAGTTTTTGTTGTTGTTTTTAGTTGGAGTTCAAATTTGAAGTGTAGGTTTAAGCTTTAATTTAGATTTTTCAAGTACAATAAATGATGCAAATGATTCAAAAATGTCATTCATGTTGATAAAATGCATACTAATTCTTATTAATTAAATTGGGGATATTACAGCTTTCTTGTTAATTCTAGAGGCATTCAAGTCAATCTAGAAAATATATGTGCCATTGAATCTCTCCGACCACCTTCAACTGTGAAGGAGGTTCATGGTTGAATTGGTCAAATGACAGCGCTTAGTCACTTTATTTATCGATCAGGTGAGCGTGGATTGCCTATTTTTAAGGTAGTTCAAAAACATGATAAATTTCATTGGTCGGATTAGGCTAAATAAGCCTTTGAGGATATTAAGACTTATTTAGCAAGCACACTTATATTGGTATCACCCTACCCAAGAGAACATTTATTGGTATATTTGTCTACTACACCTAACGTGGTCAGAGTTGTACTGATTGTAGAATGAGAGAAGGTCCAACGACATGTTTAATATGTAAGTGAAGTACTACATGGACCAAAGGAGCTCTACCCTCAAGTACAAGAGTTACTCTATGCCCTAGTAATGGCTTACCGTAAGCTACGACATTACTTTCAATCGCATAAGATTACATTACCATCGTCCTTTGCATTGAGAAGTGTCTTACACAATCAATAGTCAATTGGTCGCATTGCTAAGTGGGCAGTAGAACTTCGATCATTTGATATCCATTTTATTGGCTGAACAACAATTAAGTCTCAAGCTTTGACAGATTTTATCACTGAATGGACCAATTCTGAACCATAGGAATAGATCGAGTCTAGCCAAGACAACCACTAGGCGCTATACTTCGATGGTTCTCGAGAACTGAATGGCTCGGGGGCTGGTATAGTACTAGTCATGCCATAGAGCGATCAGTTACAGTACATAATCCAACTGCACTTTCCTGCTATAAATAATATGGTAGTGTATGAAAGTCTTCTAGCTGGGCTCCGAGCAACCAAATCCCTCAGTGTATGTCGACTTCTAGTGATGGGTGATTCACTATTTGTTGTAAACTAGGTTAGTAAGGAATTTTAATGTTCCGATAAGACAATAGCTCACTACCTGGATGAAGTGAGGAAATTGAAAAAAATACTTCAACAGTTTTAAAGTCCAATATATCTCGCAAAAAGATAAAATTTTAGCGGACCAGTTATCAAAATCAGGCTTCTCACTATCATGAAATAGACATAAAGATTTGTTTCACTTCTATTGCTCATCGACCGAGCAATGAAGTAGTTGGATGTGCAAACGGTCAAATAATGCAAGACATGAAGAAAAGAGTCTTCGGTAGACTCAAAATACGCACAGGGGCCTGGGTAGATAACCTCTACTCAGTTCTTTGGGCCCTACATACTACGGACAATAGAGCTATAAGTGAAACACCATTTCAACTAGTCTACAGAGCAGAAGTAGTATTACCTAATGGAACTCTTTTGGGTTCTACACGTGTTAATCCCCATGATACCGTCAATCAAGGCGAGCAGCGTGAAGATAACATCAACCTTCTTGAAGAAAAATATGATTGAGAACTTCTCAAGTCGGCAGCCTATCAACAAGGGTTATGTCGGTACTACAATAGAAGAGTTTAACCGTACGCTTAACGTGGGTGATTTGGTTCTAAGACCAATACAGGATCAATGTAATTTGAACAATTTTTCTCCCAAATGGGAAGGTCCTTTTACTGTAGTCTCTGTTTCTTGACCTGGTTCTATTTGACTTGCTATGGAGGACGACAAAATTTTATCCAACGCTCGGAATACAAAACATCTTCGCAAGTATTATGTGTAACATATTCTATCTCATTAATAAAGTATATGTTTTGCATTCATTCATTGATGTCTTTGTATTCCAATTTATATGTTGTGATTCTATTTTGCTCTCTGCTATGTGATTTTTACTAGTCTACGTGACTACCAATTAGTATCCTAACATAGACAAGGTGGTTGGTCTGGTCTTCAGATAACTTCTAGTATAGACTTTTCCTATAAGCCAATTCTCATTAGTCAGAAACTCACCAGATTTACTTTTTCTGAGACTTGTTGCTGGTTAGTACTATGTATACTATGAAAGTTGCACTGATTGTCAGCCTATAAAATGTCACAAGTTCTAAGTCCCTATCATATATTTACCATATCACTGGTCAAACACATCACAATCTGGGGCTAGTAATATACTAAAAACAATAAGAGCAAAATCAGTTAATTACAAGACAAAAAAATTAATTCATTGAAAAATATTCCTTACAAGTTAAAGTCATTCAATTGTCTTTAAATTGGAACCTTACATTTTTCATATATATATATATCTACATGAGAAGCTACTTCCTCTCTCTTTTACTAGATCTCTTGTGTACAGTTCAGGCTCAACTCAGGGATTAACTTCTCCAAGTCCACTGCGTCTTTGCAGTAATACTTTAGCTTGATGAACGAAGTGCCTACATTGATCGCAATGACGGATTGGAGAGAAGTATTCATAGATTGAACCATCTTCGAGAGGTGGTTGACAATGAACTTTGTCCGAGTCTTGATGTCGTCGACTAGTTCTCCCACTAAAGGCTCCTTCTTTGTGAGTGAAACCTTTGCACACTTTATCTATACAGCAATAGCTTTTAATTGAGTTAAGATAAAAGTTAAAGCATTAGAATTAGCCTCTCTATCCGAAGGTTGGGGTCGTTTTTCGTGAGGTTAGAAGCAGAATATGGGATTCTGATCTTCTAGGAAAAGTTGGGTTATGGTATTAGCTTGCAGTGGCCGCCAAGATCACCCAAATCCGATTAACGGTTAGTGAGTTATGATTTTTTTAAGATTGCTGTTCCGCTGATCTGTCAGCATTTAGGCAGTTTGTAGAAAACCGATTAAAACTGATGGTTAAAGTGGAAATATGAGAACCCCAGTATAACGAAAGTTGTAGATAATTGTCGTAGCTTTCATGGAAGCACAAGAACGCGAAATTTGGATAAACGAGCTGAAATTTATGATAGTTTTAGTGCTCTGTCCAGAAAGTCTGACGTGAAATCGATGTCTTGTTAATCAGCTTAAAAGTGATTTTAGATGACCGAATCAGGGGAGCTCACCA
The DNA here is from genome assembly GCA_036346255.1 of Ampelocalamus luodianensis. Taxonomy (NCBI): domain Eukaryota; kingdom Viridiplantae; phylum Streptophyta; class Magnoliopsida; order Poales; family Poaceae; genus Ampelocalamus; species Ampelocalamus luodianensis. Next base: position 14,490,416 of record CM070628.1, read on the forward strand.
ACTAGGTTTAGTTGGGAAATTTGATAACCTTTCAATGAAGTCCAAGAACACCTAATTTGGACCACTGTACAGAAAGTTATGAATTTTAGAAATTGACTGTGTTCAGAGGGCAGTGCAGCACTTAAGAATTTTGGGGTCGAGATTGCGTTGCAATCTGCTACTTGTTGTGCTAGTATATTCAATTCATGTTTTTCGTTACTGTGGTCTTAGTTATATTCTTAATGTTTAGGTGGGGGATTGGTACCGGGGGCAGCACCGTCTTCACGTTCTCTAGTCTCACACGGTTAAGGCAAGTGCATTGTTTGATTCGTGGTTGCGATTGATTGGTGTTTGTGTGCTTTTTCGATATGTGATAGTATAGTGAGATTGATGGCATGATGTTGGTTTAAGATTGGTGGATGCTCCAAATATGTTTATGCTCTGTTGTGGAATGATGTTATCATTTTGTGGTAAATTGATGATGATTAAATGATGAGCATGTGCATATTGAGATCATGTTGAGGCTTGGTCACGTAGTGACCAAGTATGTTTCCCTTTGAGATCCCCGTCATGAATGTGACGGGCCCGAGATCCCCACACTCGTGGAGTGTGGGCATGAGGTCCCCAATACTTGCGGAGTATTGGGCAATTGGTCCCTGTGCGTGCGCGCACAGGCATGGGTATGCGGCGACGGTTGCTTACTCTGCATTACCGGTGTAATGCACACAGAAAGTTAAAGATAAAGGATCCTTGAGCATTGCATTTGCATATGAGATAATCTATTGTTGATCTCCTTTACATGGATGCTGCCGTTATAGTTTTTTTATGTACTTGCTGAGTCTATGGACTCACTCTTGCTTTTATTGTTGTTTTAGGTACCCGAGCCAAGAACGACATGCATGGGGGGAAGTAGACTACTAGTCACACACATGCCACATGAACTAAATAAAGTTGAATGATCTTCAGAACGTGATGGATTTTAGTAAATGCAAAGATTATTATGTTTTGTCTCATGCAATGGATTAAATGTAATAATGATGAGTAATGGAACTTCATATCTCTCTAGTTATGTTAGATACTTAGCATGTCTTTGATTATCTTTTGATGTCTTTGGATGAAAGTTTTTGTTAATATTTGATTAATCTGTGTGTTGGAACCTTCGTGTAATTAACTTTACAAGGGAGGTTCTGCCGAAATTTATTAAGATTGTCTAGTTTAGAATTATTAGAGTTTGTTTAGTAGCATTCCAGGCTCATGTCGGGCCGGGGTGTTACAGTTGGTATCAGAGCGGGCTGTAGGTCCGTGGTGACTAGATTATTTTTTAAAAAAAGGTGCTAATGTTAATCAACTTAAAAGTTTGACACACTGGTGCACAGTAGGATGGGGATGGGCCAATCATTGCATTTACGTTTCCGTTATATCGTTTTGATTATTGCTGATATGAATTGAGTTTGGCTGCTTATTAATTAGTTATTATGATTATTATGAGTGGGAATAGTCGTTGTTGAGAGGTTAAGGTCGCGGTTGTGACCCTGGGCTTTACCAGGTTACACCACCGTTCGTGGAGTGGGAATAGAGAAGTGCTACCCCGGATATCTTAGTACAGGTGTCGATAGCGAGAATCTTTAGAAGAGTTGTTCTTTTCCTTGAATTTGAATTTGATCAACTCTTATCCTGTTGCGATTGTTGGGTTGCTTTGAAATTATTGGTGTGTTTCCATTGGCTTAATTTTTCCCGTAAATCAATTATTGTGTTTCCCAACCGTTGAGTTATTCTCGCGGTTGGTGAACTTTGCTAATTGTCAAGATTGACTTTTGTAGGGGAGTTTTGTTTTTCTTATTGGAAAGCTTGACCTATTTATTCGCTTAATGTTTTTGGTTAATGAAAGTTTCCTTTTTGCAAGTCCTTTAGTTCATGAAGGCTTGACTCAACGATCTCTCTTGGGCATTTTGAGCATTGAAGATTAATGGTTGTGTTATGAGTTTCAAGTTGAGTCCGCAGTGTGTGCATGATCGATCTTAACTAAGGTCCTTATCAAGGAAAGTTGAATAAGTGGAGGTTGTCCTCTAGTGGTTCTTGATGAGCTGTGACTATGAGTATGATAATATTTAGTTGGAATCAATAGAGTTATTAAGAGGTGTGGTATTTTGATGAATTGGTCTGATCGTTAGGATTGTGGAATCAAGTAGATTTATTGGATAGCATGGAGTAATGTATCTCTATGGATTAGCCTACCCATTAGTGATGGTTGTGTTAAGAATGTGTTTGAACGATGCCTTAGAGGATATCAAATTTGGAAATTTTCGTAAACTGGTTACTTGATGATCATACATAATTGCTAGATTGAAACATGTATATTAGATTAGACGAACATTGAGGTAGCATGTTGTGAAACCCTGTTGTACAGGCGATGAGATTATTAAATGTTAACTTTGTGTTTATAGATGGTTATGTGACTACAAACAGAAGTAGAACCCTATTTGTATACATGATACATACAATTGACAATTGTTAATGACAGTTGGAGCGGGTGTGAGTAACACTAATGGTTGAGTGGATGAATGAGTAAGTGGCCTCGATAGTGTGCTTTGTAAAGTATCATTTGATAGTATGAACTAGTTAAAATAGGTTTGTTTCAACCTTGTGGCTTGTGTTTCTTTTGGAGAAATTTATGATGGGATAAGAGGCTATGATGAGTCTCGCTAAGAGTGTATTATTACATTACTAATGTGATTGTGATGAGGGATTATGATGATAATATTGAATGTTTTGTATAAAGGACCTGGATCGCTCGCGGATGTTGATTAATTGAATATGTTTCTAGTTCAGCGATTGTGATCTTTCGGACCTCATGTTGATGTGATAGCTGAATTTGTTTATAGCAAAGTGACGTGTTGAGAGGTTTTATTAGTTCCTAAGTGGATTAGGTGTTGTGATCTTCAAATACTCTTTGTCGAATTGCCATGGTGATCTTGTAACCAACGAAAGTCGAGTGAAGTAGAAGTATGTGAGATTGAAGTAAAGTTTCATAACTTGCAGCATTATTGAAGATTGTCTAAAACTTTTGTTCTTGCCCATAAGAGTTTTTCCAATTCTAAAAGCAGTGTTTTATTCTCGTCGAGGTTTGATATTCTCTCGATTGTGGGACGTGGCGCCTCAACTTTGATCACATCTTTTGGTTTTGAGAACAGTTTTATCGATCGTTTCTCTTGATCTTGTAACTCACCGTAAGTGGTAACATTTTCCTTTGTGCTGAAATTTATTTCTATTTGCCTCTTCTTCTAAGAAAGGGTTAACCAATCAGTATTGTAAAGTCTCGTAGGTGGTGTTTTGGCATCTAGATAGTGGTGGTCTAGTATATGGTTTGGTGAACCCTTAGGTGTTAGGTTGTCCGAGAGGCACGGAGTAATAAATCGATTTATTAGAATAATCCTTGGAGAGGATTTGAGTTAAAAGAATATTTGTCTTTGGAGCTATGATTTCGTTGTCGCAACTAGTAGGACCTATAGCGAGATGTAGTCCAAGATTTGGTGTTCTTTTATCGAGCATTAGAATTAGCAAGTATGAAAATCGGATCAATTTATTAGAGTATCGCAATTTGGTAGTATTGCGAGGCTATGAAAGTTATTCTTGATGATGTGGTTTAATGAGAGTGGGATTACAAAGTAATCGAATCGCCATGTCAATTAATGGGATAATGGAAAATGTTGAGTAACGTCAAGAGTGATTTGGCTTTAAATGAGTAACCTTCTGAGAGTTATAATCTTTGTAAAGGTAAACTGGTCAGGAAAACATTTTCATGATGATGTTAATGAGTGAGTAAGTTGGAATTGTGGGATTTTACTGATTTATTCGAGGATTTCTATCTTTTATATGAGAAGTTCGTTGTAGGAGTCTTGGAGTTTAATTTGGGCTTTGCATTTTTATGCTAGGACTTAGGGCACCCAATGATTATGTGTAGAGGAAGTAGATTAAGTGTGGGTTTTGACAGTGAGATGATCATTAATAGAACCCTTTTAGAGAAAATATATGAATGTGAGAGCTGTGAATTCTAAGTTGTTTATTTCTAAAAGATTGAGGTGATGTGATTGCGTGTGTGATCTATTTTGAGATGCATTGGAAGTCATCTGTCAAATTAATCATGTCGATAGAGGAGTTGTTGAGAGGAAGTTTTGGTGGCGTCGATAGAGCCTTTATACGGAGTTGTGGATGATGTATTTCAACTTGAGTGTAACGTTGAGATTGTCAAGTTAAGAGAGATGAGTTAGTGTGTTTTGCGATGAACTGAAACTCCAAAGTTGAGAGAGATTTTATTCCTAAAAGAGATACTGAGAAATTGATACTTCCTCAAAGGAGTGAATTGTTTCTCGATTCTCGCTTGAGTTTTGTCTTTGTTGACCAATGTCTTTCGTAAGTTGAGTTTGACTCGATTTTGGTATGTATGGTTCTTATCGGTTCAGGAAGAATAAAGGAAGTTTTTGATTTGGACATTTAAAATGATTCCTCCTTTGGTTTTCGTGATGTTTATTCGCAAACTGCCACTTGGAAGGTGGAAGGGTTTTCGTGATGAAATTCCGATTTTTGGATTTGATTCTTTAGCACCGCGTTGGTAACGCTTAGTTGCGATATGAATCCTTCTTTTTTCAGATGGGTTTTGTTGGTCAAAGAGTTTGCTTAAAGAGAGTTTTGTCGTATGTTTCTGGTTAAAGGAGGTGGTCCTAGCTTTAGTGAGGAGTTTATTTGAGAAGGTGGAACACGAGTTCTGTGTTCTATGTGCATGTCGTGTGGTTCGATATCTTTGGGAAGGTTAACCCAAGATACATTGGGTTGTTCTCGCTAGTTGGCGTATCGCCAGGACTGTCTCGAGTCCGTGCGCGGAGTACGTAACGTCTTGTATGTTCTGGTGTTGAGTGAGTACCTGGGAGATCCAGAGTTTGAAGCTTCGGTTGCGCCGTTGACCATCGAGTGAGATCTTACCTTCGAGTCTTGTCCGGTGAGTGTACCTGGAATGTTGGGTCGAGTGATAGATCAAACGTCGTATCACGTCCTTGTGTTGTGGTCCTCGGTCAAGAGAGGCCACTTGGGAAGTTGGAGTTTCGCGTGCGTGAGCTTTAGCGGTGTGGTTCACAACGGGTATGTAGTTACCGTTGTTCGATCTCATAGTAGTGGTCGATTACGTCAAGCTAGCATGTTTAGATTCGGGGTCGAATCCTGTTAAGGGGGGTAGAATGTAATACCCCGAAAGTGTGACAAGCAATAGTCGGGAGAGGTTAAGTGTTCGGGAGAGAAATAAATGAAATTTCGTGAAGGGCCAAGTAGAAAATGTGCAAATTAACAATGATCGGGGGAAATCGCTGTCTCACCACAACTTGGGCTTGGGCCCTTGGCCCATGAGTGTGGCCGGCCAAGTGAAGGAGGGGGGCACTACCTCCCCAAACCCTAGCCGAATCCCCTCTCCCTCCTTCCCCTCCCCTTTCGGCCGCCCCCTCCCCATCTCCACCCTTGCGCCCAAACCTCTTCCCCTTCCCCCTGGTTGCTCCCCCCTTGCGCCCCTTGTCCTTCCCCTCCCCTAGCCCTTGCTTTCGGTCAAGAAGTGGAGGGGAAAACCTCCATTGGTGCGGCCGGCAAAGAGAAGAAGAGGAGGGAAGAAAAGGAGGGAAGAAGAGGAGGAGGGAAGAAGAGGAGGAAGGAGTTCGTCTTCGTGTGGTGGGTTCTTCTTCTCGCCGCGTCTCTACAAGGGTAACGTTGCTTGGTCCTCGCTGGTTTGGTACCGTAGTTGCATTCGCGTCCGTTTTGGTAGATCGATTTTCGTCTCCTGTTATGCGGCGTTCTGTCCAGAAGGTTGGGGGTCGTTTTTCGTGAGGTTAGAAGCAGAATCTGGGATTCTGATCTTCTAGGAAAAGTTGGGTTATGGTATTAGCTTGCAGTGGCCGCCAAGATCACCCAAATCCGATTAACGGTTAGTGAGTTATGATTTTTTTAAGATTGTTGTTCCGCTGATCTGTCAGCATTTAGGCAGTTTGTAGAAAACCGATTAAAACTGATGGTTAAAGTGGAAATATGAGAACCCCAGTATAACAAAAGTTGTAGATAATTGTCGTAGATTTCATGGAAGCACAAGAACGCGAAATTTGGATAAACGAGCTGAAATTTATGATAGTTTTAGTGCTCTGTCCGAAAGTCGACGTTTGCTCTCCTCAATCTCCTTTATGAGAGCTTTATTCTCCTTGATAAGCTTCTCATTGTTCAAATTGAGGTCGTATCGAAGTTTGTCTACTTGCTTCAATTCCACTTTTTGTTATTGACTTTGTTCTTTCAATTGCTTCACTCCACTTTTGGATAAGCATGATAAAATATGGAAACAATATAATATAAAAGTAGCGTTTCTACCTATTGTTTCTTCCTGGTATTTTTGAAGAAGTGCTTCATGGTCCTGCGTAAGTTTGTCGCTAACCAGTTGGCACTTCCTCAGGTCATCCAAGAGCTTCAAATTGAGATCCTCAAGGCCCTTGCACTCTGTAGCAGCCTCCTTGAGAGCCTCTTCTTTTTCTTTAAGGCTCCTCTCTTTGAGAACAAGATGGAACTTGGTTTCCTTAGCCGCGTTGTCGGTGAAGACCAACTTGTTCTCATATTCATGGATGAGCTGACCAACAGTATGCTTCTCTTGCTTAAGATGACTAAAATAGCAAAGTTAGAATCACAAAAATTCTTCAAGTAAATTAAAATAAAGAGTTTGTTCGACTTACTCTTTGAGCTTTGTAATTTCTACATCCTTAGATGTATCCTTGTTGGTCGCATTCCCAATGAAGGCCTTAAAAAGGGCAAGTATTTCGGTTGTTTTCTATAGATATAATAGTAAGAAGTTATTACTATGCTATTTAATTAAAAAATCAAAGGATTTAAGTAAAGAGATTCTTAACTTGTCATCGAAGTCCTTGACTTGTTTCTCTAATTTACTATATCTAGAATTCTTTGGTATAGTAGGCTGGTCGACCTTCAAACTAGTCGAAGCACCTTCTGATCCAGAAGATAGCCTCCGTGCCACCATGGCACCAGTATTAGAAGTAAGGGTAGGAGAAGGAATGGTTTTCTATTCAAAAGACCAAGATAAAAAAATCTTAACAAAGAAAAAGGCAGATGCTCGGTCATAATATATTCAAAAAAGTAAAGACTACTTACTTGTTCAGTAGACTAAAGAGACAAATCCTGACCAGCGTCATGGTCGGAAGCAACCTTAGTCCTTTCTTCAATGACAGGGCAAACTAAACTGGCCAAAGCCTTTTTGACAGCCACTTTGGTCTGCCTTGTCTCCTCTTCAACTAGTTGGATCTTCTTGACCACTACTTCCACATAAATCGAAGCCTGCTCGAGTGCTTCTGCATGGGGAGGTTGGAGCATCTTCAACCACTTGTGCTAGCTCTGTTACAGGGGGAGTAAGCAGTGGCTCCTCCCTAGACTCCTCAATTTCAGAAATTGAAGCAAGAGAGGTGATCCGAGGGTTGATACAGATAAAAACATTTATCTAAGTAAATATTAATTTTTTTTATTATCAATAAGAGTAAAGTTATAATATTTAAAATGGAGACCAATATCGGTCTCAAAAGAAAATAAGACGTCAGTAGCAACCAATTTGCCACTGCCGAAGTGGTGATATTAACTTTAGGACCGCTGATCCTATGTTTTCTCACCAAGATGAGGGGAGCTTCTTCTTCCTCCTCAGTCCCATCTCCCTCACCCTGACCATACGAAAACAAAGGAAGATGACTATATGATTGTTGAGAAATCATAATCTGTTGTTTTTCTTCTTGCGTACCTAGGTAGTAGCCATGGCAGCCTTTGCCAACTTCTCCTGCGCATGGGGCTGATCATGAATACGCTTCGACCAGATTGTAGGAAGGATGTTGGTTGCCTCTGCTTCAACCATGTCACTTGACTACACAACGTCGACTGGAGCTGCATTTGTTGTCACAGCACTGGTTTGCTTGGCGATGACTAGAGTACTTGAGGAGATTGCTGGAGCAACTTTCACTCTGGTCATCAGTCTCTCGACCACGACCTGAGTAGGCACTGCAGCAGCAATCTTGGTCTTCTTGGTAGTTGGGGCTTGACTGCTTGACCCCGATTGGTCGATACCTCTCTTCCTGCCATACATCTAAACAAAAATGGGGAGTTTATTAGTTATGATCTTAAGAAAAAAATTCAAGACCAGATTCCCCAATTAGATTGGAGGGCTGGTCGTCAAAGATAACTGGCTCTGAGCCATCCTTCACATTTTCAACATAAAGGAAGCCTTCTGTTCGATCACACCCTCTTGCAAAACTAAAAACAAAGATTTTTATAGACTTATTAATGTTCACACTGCAAAGTCAAAATACTACCGCAAGAGACTTGGAACATAATATACCTCCAGGATTCTCTTTAGTTGGGTCATTATTGAAGGGATACGAGTAGACTACATTAGCTGGCGATTCAAAAATTCTACCACATAAACTAGGAAGTCATGCAAGCAAGAGATCATAGATCGTTACCACTAGACGTGCAGCGCAACGAAAGAAGAGTTGGAGCAGCGTGATCCAACATCGAGCTTGTCAATGTAGTGGTCGTAGTCGATTGTTCAACATTCTCGGTACCGATCCTCTCTTCTACAAACCTATCACGTTCGTTGCATAGTTCGTGGATTGCCCTATGATGAGGATTAAATTCCTAATTATTGGTTTCACACTTAAACCAAAAGCCACACAGCTTATGTGGTCGTAAACCTCGAGGCTAATGACCCCTGTGATCGTTAAAATCCTAGAGGCAACTATGCGAGTAACCTGGTCGGAAGGGGCCATGTACCCATTGCTCGACCAGATGATTGCTCATAAAGACTTTGAGCTGGTACTTGGACTCAATTCCAAAGACATCCCTTTCGTGTGAAGAATGGAACATGTACTTTATTAGCCCCAAACCACACGACATTTACAACCCTAAGTCACTGGCAATAGCTGTATCACGGTTATTGTGTCTCTTGCCAATACCAACTGGCGACCAATTACTCTCTTTTTGATTGAAACCGTCTTTCTGACCAGTCGCATCACTTCCAAGAGATCTCTTCTCTAAGAGTAACTGCCACCTCTTCGCCAGTTATTTAAAGGTGGATGATGAACAGCCAAGATAAGCCGATTTTGGAAGATCAACAAGTCAATTGAAGTAGTAGTATAGCAAACAACACACTTAGTGTAATTAGGGCTAGTATGTTGCTTTCCTTAAGGCATCTTTGTAATCGCCAGTTCATTGCAATAAAGTGCAACCCCATTTTCCTTTCAGGAACTCTTAGCCATTTTCCTCTTTTTATTTTGTAAGACCGACGACTCGATCGTCGACACCCTCGATCAGCACAACAGCAACTGCAGCAGTGCCTCTACAATATCAACACGTCTAGGGGTGGAATGTCGTACGCTGGTGTGCTAGCACCAATATGCACGGTAGGGCCTTCGAGAAGATGGGGGCTAGGCTTTTGGTGGAGCAACTCATGTACATCCCAACAGCCCTATGCATCCATTTATAAAGAGCCCATAACGGATCCTATCTAAAATCATTTGTTCTAACCTATTAAGTGTGTGACCCAATAGGTTCATGTGTAATTGGTTGTGACTCGGAAACACCTTTTTGACCACAAATCATTAGCGGTTCCTAGCAGGACATAACGATTCCTGAATACACATAAATATTATATCAAACGAACATTATGCAATATGATCTATGACCAGGTCCTTATCACTTACGACCAGTTCATATCTCTATACGACCAGTTCATATTTAGTTATGACCAGTTCATAACTCCTTACGACCAGTTAGTAGTCATGTTCGACCAGTTTACGACCAGTCCGTATCTGGCCAGACTGAACGACCTGCTTGTGTATTCTTCCTTTGCCTCGCGATATCTAGTTGAATTCCAGGTGATATATTTTATCATCCATGGATTGTTCAATACTTTCTCGATCACGTGACAGATAACTTCATGTGGTCGACTCTTCGACCACTAGTGGTACGACCATGCACTTTCTTTATCCGACCACATTGAGGGGCCCAGAGATATTTCTCCTGTTATGTCAGGAAGGACAAATCTTATATCCGACTAGTCACATCCCTCTGCATGTTTCATAGCATATCCAAAAGCTACCTTTATAACTACTCAGTTACGGAGTAGCATTTGGCAACCCCTAAGTGTACTATTCGACATGTAGGAAACCATGCTGATATCAAGTCTAAGGATTATACACCATCATTGCTTGAGACCAACTACTGAAACGTAAAATCATAACAATCTCAATAGCATCTCAAGGTGGGTTAATTCAACACCATGTTCTCTAACATGTATTCACATTATTGATTCGATATATTCATATCCATGACCGGTGAAATATGGTCATCAATCAATACATGTACTGGTCGATAAGTCACTAGTGTTTCGACTAGTAACATCCGACCAGAGATACATTTAGAATGACATCATATAAGTTAAAGAACTTCATTAACAAGTCACATACTTGTTAATCTTTATAAATGATAATTTATCCAAGGAACATAATAACATTTATTCTATAACTCATAAACATAGATGTGATACAATCATCTTCATGATTGCCTCTAGGGCATATCACCAACAATTATCCCCTTTCAACTGCCAAGCAAATTGGGCCCTTTTCTTCAGGGGGGCTAATCTTGTGCTGGAGGAAGTCATAGATAATCCTCCAACCAGTTAATCCGACAGTCACCAATGAGATTACTGCATCGACAAGTCTCTCCTCCTTGGCTGTCAGCTTCAGGGAGGTCATCTCCTTTTTCACGTCTTGGGCAGACTAACTTGGCGGAGGACCTTCGGAGTATTTCAAACGGCTACCTCCGGGAATCTTGGAGTAGAACCACTCCTTCTGATAATCCCGCCTTGTATCATTGATGGGGAGCGGGGGTAGTTCTTGGACATTTGGTCGTAGAGCTTGAAGTAAGTACTTCCACAGAACCACTGACCTCTATTATTTTTGGTGATTTGGTAGAAGTAGCGTTAGAGACGAATAGGAGGGGGAATGCCAAAAAAAAGCTTCGCAAAGATGCGAAAAGACACTAAAGATTATGATGGAATTTGGTCATAAGTGGAAGAACTCTATCTTGAAGTAATCTAGGACATCTTCCAGAAATTCACTTTCCGACAAACTAAAACCTAGTTTTACGAAGGAAGAGAATAGGATGATCTGACCTTCCTTTAGATTTGGAGCATCTTCACACCGCAATTACTCCATTTGATCAAGGATCACGCCGGGAGATATCCTTGATCCTCCAGTTCTTGAATCCTGCTCTCGGAAAGGGTTGAAGCTCCTAGAATCCCCATATCAAAGATCGAACAACGATTTTTGACGATGAAGAGGTTCGGGAACCATATGAACTAAGGATAAAGAGACTCTAAGGCGGGAGACAGAGATTGCAATGAGAAGCAAAGTAATAGTAAAGGTAAAAAGGAAGTCTTTTTATCCCTCATTACCATAAACCATTTCTCCCACATTTTCATTAAATGGTTGGAATGATCGAGCCTGATCAAATCTTATTGATGCACGTTTCAAGGAAAAAAAAGCCTTAAATAAATATTTCTTATTTTCTTAAGCCTTGGGGCTAGCTAACGGTTATGAACCTACAACCTATATGTAAAGAAAGTTTAATACCATTTACTACGGCCTAACTGGTTGATGACCAGTTTAAGTCATGCGATGATCAGCTAGGGACTTCGTCGGACTAGCTATACTATTTTGGGCAATTCTGGACCAATAAATTGGTCGGGAGACATGATAGTTTCCCAAGTGACTAACGGGAAAGTAGTTATTAGCATATCTGCAACTTGTGACAGTTGGCTAAAAGACGTGACAGCTCAAGACTCTGCTGAAGAATGTGCGTGAAGATTAGAGACGTCTTTAGCGGTATTAACTGCCATACCTTTAATAGCTATAAAGAGGATAGCCCACGTACTATGTAATAAGATAACAATGATTAAGTCAACCATCTTTCATATTCAAGTTCATCGATTCCGTAACACCTTCATTGTATTCCTATATAAATACTTAGTGTGTCCACAACAATAAAATATCTTTATTTTGATAGTGTTCTCGTACCATTTTTTCGGATAAGTTCGACAATGACCCCGTGTTTCGATCATCAACGAGTATTAATTTTCCTAAGAGCCAACTAGTGCACTTAATGCTACCGGTGAAAATTGATTAGGCAATTGTTTTTCTAAACGTGCATTGTAAAGATGTTAACGAATTCAAATTAAGTACAAACATTCATTTCGATTCAATTATGAATCCAAGAATGAGATACAAATTTGGATCAAATTTATTCAATTCAGATCATATTATCAGGTAAACAATTGGTGAATTGGGTTCGTTGACTTATTTGCTCATTTCTAGAACAACACGAAATCAAAATTAATCTGGACAAAGTTTGCAAATAGCTGTGTTACGTGTAGGGGTGCAACCCGTGCGAGCTGCGGCCAGCCCGCAGCTGCCTCGCCACAAAATTATGTGGGCTGTGCGGCAGACTGCAACCCATAGCACTACATCATTCGTGGGTTGGTGGTTTGGCAGCAGAAGTCAAGGTTGTCGTCAAAACTACGAAACTTCTCTCTAGTCTGTATTATGCTAGTGTATGATATGTTTATTGCTTTTCAAAAATACCAAAAAATATTTAAAAAATATGAAAAATCAAAATAACCCAAAAAAGGCATTATCAAGTAAATACTTGCTTACATCAACAAAATCATATCTAATCATTACAGTGTTTGACATGACTAAATGTTGCACAAGCTTCCTTAAACGAAAGAGTATTGCAAGCACTTGAAGTGCTTCAGATCAGTACTTCCTGCTACTGCCAAACTCCACTCAAAGCAAAAGGAATGTTTGCAAAGTGCTTCTTGCTTAAGATCAATAATAGGAATGTCTGCAAAGCAAAAAGAGCAGGAAGATTTAAGGAATAGCAGGAAGATTTAAGGAAATAAAAGAAATCCATGTACTGTATCCGATGCAGCATTTGACCCGCTAGGAGATATCCAGCCAAATTCAGTATCACAAGGATAAAAAAACAAATTGATGAACTGGATTAGTATAAGAGTAATCCTGAATATCTGACTCAGATGGACGAACGGATTAGTAACTCACTCATAAATATGGAGGTGCTACTCTAATGATCGATGAAAATAGAAATTCTAAAGCATTAAACAGGGACACGTTATATGTCTTGCAATGCTGAAATCTGAACATGGTGAAACACTGGAGAAGAGTAGTATTAGAGGATCATTCACTTCAAAAAGTAGTATCAGAGGATCTCACACGGAGCTTCAACTAAAAATGTATTAAGAGCCTATATGAGAAACTAAGTTTATGCCTAAACTTCCATTAACCCATATAACTTCGGGACTAGGGAGAGAGCTTGAATTTATTGATACAAATGGTGCCTAAACTTATTCTAAAAATCACATTGCGAAGAGTTTGTTTGGAGGAGCTTTAGACTACAGAAAATTACTAAATACTTAAGTTCAAGCCCATCTAAACTAGCCATGAAAAACTAAACAATGCTATAGCCATTGTCCAGAGAATATGGTAGGGTTAAACTATGTATAGCAGCAACTTGTCCATGATATGGTATAATATGTCCATTGAATGCTAAACAAGTTACTGTAGTTCAATATCTTATTGGCAAAATATATCATCTACCTTGCTTTCTCGAGTTGTAAATAATTAATATCATTTATTTTATAGAATCGTCAAGACCAATCATTGCAAGGAATTGGACTTGTAAATAGTCAGCAGAACCCAATTCAGATACATGAAAAGGTGTATAAAAGATATTTTCTTTTTCATATGCCATCTAAGAACCCATAACACAAGGATAAACAATGAAAAGCATTCAACTGCAAAAATGTGTTAAAATAACTACACGAGTCCATAAAAAATGGTGTACTACAAAACTCGAACACCATCTTTGTTGCGACATGAACAAAATCAGATATTCATGACTGCTCTTATACTCTACATTATTAGCCAATCTAATAATTCAGCTATCTTCACAAACAACACCTCCCTCTTGAGCCTCATAGACAACACCTGCAGTGGCCTCGGTCATGACAAGTTAGCAAAAATTGTCTCAAGACAACTACTAAATAGGACAAGCAACAACAGCATAAACTACTTGACAGAACATGAATGCTACGATTAACAAAATTATTCACATACTGTTTTCTTTTCTAAATAACTAGTCTACTAGTTACTGGGGCATTTCACTAGTAAAGCCCCCTTTAATTTCTGTGGTTAGTTCTAGTTTAACAAGAGGGAATTATAAATTTTTAGCTTTGGAAATGAATGCTACTTATCTTGTTCAATGTTATTAAGACGCTAAGGCGAGCTGAGGCGCCAAGGCACCGCCTGGACGCTGAGGCGACGCCTACGGCATTCTCACGCGTTACATACAGGAAAGAAAAAGAAAAAATAACAGGAGAGGAGAAGAAAGTTCCCACGCGGCCTGGCCCAATCCATCGTGTCAGCCCAGCTCACCCAACACCAAGTCACCACAGAGCTCATCTCCCCATCTTGCCATCTCCCACAAAGCTCATCTCCCCATCTCTCAATCGTCGTCTCTCCTCTCATCTGGCCATCTCCCACAGAGCTCCTCTCCCCATCGCCTGCCTCCACCTCCTAACGCCAGATCCACGTCGTTGCCGGCCACATTGAGTTCGCCTCCACCTCCTGACGATGGATCCACATCGCCGTCGGCCACATCGAGCCCGCCTCCACCTCCCGACACCGGATCCACGTCGCCGTCGGCCACATCGAGCTCACCTCCACCTCCCGACGCTAGATCCACATCACTGCCGGCCACATCGAGCCCGCCTCCACCTCCCTGAGGATGTGGCGTGACACCGTAGGCATGCGCGACAAGGCGGGGCGACGCCTTAGCACACTGGTGGCGCTTTACCGCCTAAGCGTCGTTTAGGCGACGCCTTAATAAGCATGATCTTGTTCGACTTCCACATGCTCAGAAGATCATCAAGGCAAATTAACAAACATATACACTAGAAGATCATGAAGGCAATTCAGCAAACATATACACTAGACACTAGATGTTAATCGTAGCATACGGTGGAGGAGATGCCAACCAAGAACAGGGCAAAGAACAGGGCCAGAGTAGCCAAGAAACGTATCTAGATGGTTGCGCCAAAGATAGGGGCGACGCTGGAGAAGATGGTTGTGCCGAAGATGGGGGCGACGGTGGAGGAGAGGGCTACACTGAAGATGGGGGCGAAGGCGGAGGAGGCGGTCGCCCCGACGATGGACCAATGGGGTGACGACAGCTAGGGTTCGGGCGAGGCCTCGAGCCCTCGACTGGATGAGGGGCGAGGAGGACTGCAGGCAACTAGGGTTCAGCCGTTAGGGGTGAGGTCCTCGCTGCGAGGTGTGAGTGAGCGAATCGGGCCTCGGGCGGTAATGCAGCGCGAACGCGGGCAATGCGGGCCGAGGCGATTTTCTCTACTATCGGCTAGCGGTCCGATTTTGCGTGGCGGGCTAGCGGCTTAGCGAACTGGCCGCCCCACTTGCACCCCTAGTTACGTGCTTTTGTCTGTGTTTTGTTCTACAATATAGTAATTCATTACATAGAAATAATTAGTCCATTCCAAACTTTTATCTCTTTTAATACTGCATGCCTAATTATAAAGATACTGATGCCTATTTAATGGCCATAGGTGACCTATTACCTCCTAGGTAATAGTCATGTTTAACACTACAATACAATACGAGGTGTACTGTAAAATTTCTCTTATAACATTTTTTTTAGCTTAATCAAGTGATAATCCCATATTTCTCCAATCTAAAAAGACAAAGCCTTTCTCTCTCTATTTCCTTAGGGCATGTACAATAGTATAGATAACTGTTGTCTATAGCATTCCTCTATATCATCTATAGACAGTACTAAAGACAGTTTTTACAGTGAGTTGTTATTTTACATGTTTCTATAGACAACTGCTTCGTGTACAATGTGTCATGTTTCTTATGTTATAGTCAACTACTACGTAAGAGACGGTATAATTCTCTATACTCATCTTTTCTCCTCCACGTTGTCTCATTTTCTTTGTGTTAAAATTTATAGATAACTAACGTTACATTAATGTAGATGGCTTAAACCGAAGCTCCATTTCTCTCTAGTATGTGGGGGTATGTGCAGTGCCCACATGATGTGTATAAATAATCACCCGCACATAGCCCACCTCCCCTCATTGGCTCCCCCGCCTGCCTCGCTTCCACCTACTCACCGGTCACTACTCACTACACACTCCCACTCCACCCCGCCGCGCGGAGCCACCACGACCGCCGCCATAAAGCAAACAACAACGTCCCAAACGCCACCCCAGATCGAACGCCCACCTCTCCGGCTGCGCCGCGTCGCGCCGGCCACACTGCCCACTCCGCTACGTACGTAGGTAGCAAGATCAGCTAGCGTCTGTTCAGCCGGTACCGCGTAGAACGGTAGAAGAGCAAGTGTTTATTGGCGCGGCGGGCGGAAGGGCAAGATGATCTCGGGCGCGGACTTCTACCACGTCATGACGGCGATGGTTCCGCTGTACGTGGCGATGATCCTGGCGTACGGCTCCGTCAAGTGGTGGCGCATCTTCACGCCTGACCAGTGCTCCGGGATCAACCGCTTCGTCGCGCTCTTCGCCGTGCCGCTGCTCTCGTTCCACTTCATCTCCACCAACAACCCCTACACCATGAATCTTCGCTTCATCGCCGCCGACACGCTCCAGAAGCTTATCGTCCTCGCGCTGCTAACACTCTGGAGCCACCTCTCCCGCCGGGGTTCCCTCGAGTGGACCATCACGCTCTTCTCCCTCTCCACGCTCCCCAACACGCTCGTCATGGGGATCCCGCTGCTCAAGGGCATGTACGGGGAGTCCTCGGGGAGCCTCATGGTGCAGATCGTCGTGCTCCAGTGCATCATCTGGTACACACTCATGCTCTTCATGTTCGAGTACCGCGGCGCGAGGATACTCATCACCGAGCAGTTCCCGGACACCGCCGGCTCCATCGCCTCCATCGTCGTCGACTCCGACGTCGTCTCGCTCGACGGCAGGAGAGACATGCTCGAGACGGAGACCGAGGTCAAGGAGGACGGCAAGATACACGTCACCGTGCGCCGCTCCAACGCGTCACGCTCGGACATCTACTCGCGCCGCTCCATGGGGTTCTCGAGCACCACGCCGCGGCCCAGCAACCTCACCAACGCCGAGATCTACTCCCTGCAGTCGTCGCGGAACCCGACGCCACGGGGATCAAGCTTCAACCACACCGACTTCTACTCCATGGTGGGGCGCAGCTCCAACTTCGCCGCCGGGGACGCGTTCGGGGTGCGCACCGGCGCCACGCCTCGGCCGTCCAACTACGAGGAGGACGCCCCAAACAAGGCCAACAAGTACGGCCAGTACCCGGCGCCCAACCCGGCGATGGCGACGCCGCCCAAGGCCAAGAAGGCGGCGAACGGCCAGGCCAAGGGCGAGGACGGCAAGGACCTGCACATGTTCGTCTGGAGCTCCAGCGCGTCGCCCGTGTCCGACGTGTTCGGCAACGCCGCCGAGTACAACGATGCCGCCGCCGTCAAGGAGGTCCGCATGGCCGTCGCCTCGCCGCGCAAAGGTAACCACTTTACATTCGATTGCTCCAGTTGCGCTCGTGCTTAGTACCGCGCTAATGTGTTCTGTTCTTGGTTAATCAATCGGCGGCAGTGGACGGGAGGAAGGAGAGGGGCGAGGAGTACGCAGAGCGGCACGACTTCAGCTTCGGGAACAGGGGCGTGGCGGAGAGGGACGCGGAGGCCGGCGACGAGAAGGCCGCGGTGGCGGCGGCCGAGCAGGGGAAGGTGGGCGTGGCGGCGCCCGCGGTGATGCCGCCGACGAGTGTGATGACGCGGCTCATCCTGATCATGGTGTGGCGCAAGCTCATCCGCAACCCCAACACCTACTCCAGCCTCATCGGCCTCATCTGGTCCCTCGTCTGCTTCCGGTAACCACTCCCCGTCTCCCCCATCCCATTCACATCGCCGGCGAAGTTAATCAACGAGTGTCCTATCGTGAACTAATCCGTTCCCGTTTCTTGGCACCTTGATGCGCATGCAGGTGGAACTTTGAGATGCCGGCCATCGTCGTGAAGTCCATCTCGATCCTGTCCGACGCCGGCCTCGGCATGGCCATGTTCAGCCTCGGTGCGTTGCTCTGCTCCCGCTGTGCATGTCATACATCATACTAATATAATATCGAACAATTGTCGAAGTACCGACATAAGCGTGTTACGCAACGCATGCAGGGCTGTTCATGGCGCTGCAGCCGCGGATCATCGCGTGCGGGAACAAGGTGGCGACGTTCGCCATGGCCGTGCGGTTCCTGACCGGGCCTGCCGTCATGGCCGCCGCCTCCATCGCCGTCGGCCTCCGCGGCACCCTCCTCCACGTCGCCATCGTGCAGGTAAAACGAAACAAACCTCAAGCCTGACCAACCAACCACACAAAGCGGCACACCACCGCACAGGGGCAGGCAGGCCACTGACAAGAGCCACCTTTTGAAAAGAAAGAAAGGAAGGAAGGAAGAAAAAAAAAAACACGCTACAAACAGCGGCCAAGTGGCCGGGCATGGCGGCATGCCAATATGCCCTCTGTGCCGGTAAAGTACAGCAACGCTCGCTTTTGCTTTAGACTTTGCACGCACAAACCGCTCGCCTTTTGCCTCCTCTTCGCCTCCTACACCCAAACCTTTTTGCAGCTCGTTTTGTTCCGTTTGTGACTGACTGACTCTCTGTTTGTTTAACAATGCGTGAGCAGGCAGCGCTGCCTCAGGGCATTGTCCCCTTCGTCTTCGCCAAGGAGTACAGCGTGCACCCTGACATTCTCAGCACGGCGTAAGTGGCTCCATGTCCCCAAGCTCAAGCTCGTTAAATACTTTAAAAATCTTGCGACGTCCAGTGCGGGCGAGATTCTCTGCGCCTGAGGCCATGCTCAGGTCTTGTCTCACCTGCCGTTCGCTTGTGTCTTGCAGAGTCATCTTCGGCATGCTCATCGCCTTGCCCATCACGCTGGTGTACTACATCTTGATGGGACTGTAAAGAAACGAAGTTGCATGTTACGACTTACAGCTATGCCGGATTAGGGGACAGAGGAGGAGACAAGGGAGCTGCAGCAGCTGCATACCTTGCACGGGACATGGAGAAGGTTAATTAGAATTCTTAGGTGTAGAGATGGGAGGGCAAAAAAAAATGTTAGGACAAGAGTTGGATTGGTTGAGAGAGGACTCCAAAGGCATGTGCAAAGCTTGGGGGAGACGAAGGACCCGGTTCAGGTTACAAGGTTTGGAGTTTTAGGAGGCTTTGTGGGGGAGGGTTTTTCTGAAGGGAGGGTGGCTGGGTTGGCCTTGTAAAATGGATGTCACTTTGATTGAAATGCTAAGGCTCTTGTTCATCATAGGATATACTACTTGGCATGGCATGATGTTTCAGCTTCAGTGGATAATATGTGACATGCATGGGGTTAGTAGCTTCAATTACGCATTCTTAGCAACACACATAAATGAATTAGGTGCGGTAATGCTTCATGAACACTTATTTCAGAAAAGAATATGATAATACGATATAAATAAACCTACCTTTTAAATTTCAGGTTATGTGTTGTGCCTAGCTATTGATAATGTTCCTAAAGCTAACGTTCATAAAAGTTCATCGGGGCATATAGAAATATATTTGTATTTGTCCAACAATATATATATATATATATATATATATATATATATATATATATATGGGTCCATTTATATAGAATTCGCATACTTTCTTATTAAAAAATTGTCACATTCTCAAAGTTCATTTACAACTCTATTATACATAAATTATAGTAAATTATTTATGTAGTTTTAGTTGTTAGTCACTGTAATTATTTTTGAAAGTCTTAATAACTCATATTTTCATCACATGATTCAAAATCTCACATGTACTTTGAGAGGTTGAGTAAAAATAAAGACAAAAAATTACATACTAACAAAATACGGCAATGTGATGAACCCGTTATGTTCTTCATATGTATTTTGAGAGGTTGAACAAAAACAAAAATAAAAAATAAAATTATATACCAATAAAATACGACAATGTGGTGAATCCGTTATATTCCGTGATGAGGAAGCTCGGCGCCAACCATCCGTGGCCAAGGTCTCATGTATACATCAAGGAAGCAAGTATGCATGCATGGCTCGATCTCCATTAGAAATGGATGAAAGGAGGAATTTAACAACAGTTCCATGGAAATAGCAGTGGCATGCATGAGAGGGTGTTCAACGATGCAAGCTCTGTGCCATGTGGTGCTATTATACGCAGACAAGCTAGGTTAGGTCGCTAGCTAGTCTTTGTTCTTTCTCTTCTCATGCATGTCCTGTCCACGGCCGGACACGCCACAGGCAGCCCCCGGCCGGCCCCATGAATTGTCCTGTCCAGTTGAAAGCCATTTCTGGCTGTAGCAGCAAGCAAAAGCACCTGGTCTCTCGTGCTCTCACTGCACAACCAAAATGTGCAAACTACTGCTCCTTCCTATCTCACGATAGCCCCATAGCATTGCAGAATAGCACAGACAAGAGGCAGAGAGAGAGAGAGAGAGAGAGAGTACTACTATGTGCAAGGAAGCAAAACAAGCTGCATGCTGCAGCAGCTAGCAGCATGCTGCCGATCTGAAAGCTGTGATTCCTTGTGCAAAGGCTTGCAGTATATGGGTGGCAGGTGAAAGCAGTAGGGTTTTACTCCAAAAGGAAAAACGGAAAGGCCTTCTGGCTCACACTGTGCATAAAGAAAAGTGACAGTTTTTTCATCCAAAACTGTCACAAGTTAATTAGCAATTCCCTATATATATATATATATATATATATATATATATATATATATATAGGGATGTATCTAGTGCTAATGGTTAATTGAGTGCTAAGGTGCTAATGCCAACTAGGAGCGTTGGATCTAGATTGAATAGCCCAGATTTGAATGTTAATCCCACCTCCAATCCACTTAACATTTTTGCACTAAACACCCTGGGCTTCTTTTCCCATTCTCCCCGCCCCGCCTCTGGAGCACCTCCACCTTAGGGCATCCGCGCGGCGCGCCTCACCTGCGGCTCCTGGCGCCGCCCCCCTCCCAGCTCCTGGCGTCACAACAACTTGTTGCCCCACGCCAATCCAATCAATTTGGGCCGATTGAGCTCCCCATCAAGGTCGCCGTCGCCCTCCCTGGCCCCTGGTGCCCCTCCTTCCTTCCCCTTGGCGCCGCCGCCCTCCCTTCCCCCTCTCGGCTACGGCCGCTGTCCCTTCCCCCTGGCGCCACCGCCCTCCTTCCCCCTCACGTACCCCTTCGTCTCGATCGCACGCACACCTGGCCTCCCGCGCCTCCTCGCCACCCACTCGCTACCGCCTCACGCACGCACTAGCCTCCGCGCTTCCTCACCGCTTCGCCGCCCGTCATCACCTCCTCGCGCGGGGGTGCACCAAGGCCGACGAAGGGGGCCCGAGGGTGCTACGCCGCACCGGTGGGGCCCGGGGCCGGAGGCAAAGCCGATGAAGAGGCCCGAGGGGGTGGCTGCCAAAGGGGCAGCGCGTGGCACAGCCACCGCCGAAGAGGGTCGCGCCGGAGAGGAGACCGGTGCAGGGCTGGTCGGGAGGGGGAAGGAGGGTGGCGCCTGGGACCAGGGAGGGCTGGAGGGCGGCGGCGCCAGGAAGGGCTGCTCGACGCAAGTGGCGGCCGCCGGCCGGGGGCCAGGGAGGTGAAGCGCAGCAGACAGGAGGGCGTTGAACGATGGTGAACAACGGGGAGGCGATGGGTGAGAGGAAGGCAGCGTGAAATGAAGGGGCAGGGGGTTTAGTGAAAAACGATTATGAAGGGGCAGGGGGTTTAGTGAAAAACGATTATGAAGGGGCAAGGTGAGATTGGAGGTGAGATTAGCACCCAAATCTGAGCTGTTCAATCTAGATCCAACGCTCATGGTTGGCATTAGCACCTTAGCACTCAATTACCCATTAGCATTAGATACGCCCTTATATATATATATATATATATATATATATTATATATATATATATATATATATATATATATATATATATAATGTGGTCATGTGTAGGTTGTATTTCCTCCTATTATTACTTTGAACAATGAAAATGCTTATTAACATTACTATCATTACTTAAATCATTTTCACATTATTTTGCATGTAAAATTACAGTTGCCCTCATAAGCGCATATGCTTGAAACAATATCGACAGCGACAGAAAGCACACCAGTACGATATCTCGAGTTTCATGTTAATGTTTCAGAATACGACTACAAATTGGGTTCCACCTCATTAGCATTGTAACATTAGAGGTTAACATCGACGAGAAGAGGAGAAATTAAATAGATTCTTCTTTGTACATGAGGTTGAAATTAAAGGTCTAACTTGCGGCTAGCCATAGCATTGATCAAGCCGAGAATACTAACAGGGGGTCGGGCCCTCCCATTCTTCCTACTAGTAGTTGCTCATTTGATAAGAACATGTCAGGTGCAGTAGAGTGATGCCAATTAGCATATTAATGACTTAATGTTAACGTGTGTGGTGGTGCTGAGAAATTGTTACGAACCAAAGGATCATGGAACAACATCTTGTCAACCTAATATCAATCACTCAATTAGTTCCTCGTTGTTTTTATTATAATTTTCATCTAGATAATTGAATCTAGATCTTTATTCAGAGAAATTAATCATAACTGTTTCTTTTTGAGAGATCGTCACCCAATTGTTGAATCATCGAAATGTTCAAAATGGGAATATTATATTCAAATTCCACATATTTTCAATAAGAGGGAGATGTAGATGGAATTTCTCGAATGGCTGTCTAATGTGGTAGTTACGATGCCTTCAATTAGATTCCTGTTCTTCGAAAAAAAAGATTCCTGTTGGATTAACTATTATGCAAAACTAAATGGAAATTAGATTGGTAGATGTATCATTGTATCAGGGGCAATGATACTATACATACGTACGGAGAGAGAGAAAAATCGAACGCTCTTCACCACTCGTTCTTTTCACTTCACCACCATCGAGGCACCGACTGCTCTTCACGCCTCTCCACCACTCGTTTCTTTTCCTTATCTCCCCCGTCCCCTTCTCCCCACTGCTTTTCCTCTCTGATCCACTCGTTTCTTGCCTTGTGAGGTGCTCATCTCTCATATGCCGCCCCTCCTACCCGGTCGTCGACGCCGGCTGCTCCCCTCTGCCTCCCCCTGTCGCCAGCTCTGCCGGCCTCCCCCTCCGCCCTGTTGCCTCCTCCCGCCCAGTCGCCTTCTCCAGCCTCTACCCCACAGACGTCGCCTGCTTCGCGCCTCCCCCTCCGCCTGTCGTCCTGTCGCCTCCCTCCCGCATGGTTGCCGATGCCGGTCGCTCCCCTTCCGCCGCTCGCCGCCCCTAGCACGGATTCGTCTTCCTAGACCACGCCGACTCACGCCAGGAGGCAGCTGCTCCGCCCACCCGTCGTCGTCCCTGACGGCAGCCAGCTCGTCTGGGACCGCCAGCTCCGCCCGGCCCACCTCCTCCCCGCGGACCTGCTGCCATCCTAGGCCACCAGGAGGCAGCTGCTTCGCCGGGGTGAGTACTCAGTTTTTGATGTGTTGCGCAATGTTGCAACCGTGAAACAAAAATGTTGCACACGGAGAAACAAAATGTTGCATACAGAATTATGAGATATTGCATCTTTTTTTGATATGTTGGTGCCCTCTAGATGATTGTGTGTGTTTGACTATGAGAATGTTTGTGATGTTTTGATTATGAGAATGTTTGTTTGTTTGATTATGAGATTTTGAGGCAATGTTGCATATGATTGTTTGATATGTTGCAACAAGCAGAAAAAAAAATGTTGCATGGTTCTTTGTCGGGTGTTGCATCGGACCGTACGGTGGGAAGCCTCCCACCGTACGTCCGAGCCGTAGTTGTGCCCTTGTATCAGCCACAGCATTACATAAGCTCATATATATTTTTTGTTTAACTCCCCACCAAATGATTGATATACACGCACACGTGCTTAAGTACGAACAATATTTGAATCTATAAAGAAAGTACTGGTATATATATTAACACTAAATATTGAATGGAAAGAATATCACCTAATTAAATTGTTGTAATTTTGATCTAGATAACTGAAATATCTCATTATTTAGAGATGTGGATGTCATAGGATATGCTCATGATCTCAATGTGTTGAACAATTGGCAATAGCGTTAAGGTATTTAACGAAACTCTCATTTTTAGAAAATTAAGAATGTTGTCAGGCTCTAGGCGGTCAAACCGGCCTTGTTGGCAGTTCGACCGGCCAAGGGGCTCGACAGTCAGACCAACCATATGAGGCTATATGACCGGCCAAAAGATGAAAACTGGAGTTTTGGCAATCGGCCAAAAATAACGTGTGAAGGGTTGCTTGAGGATGTGTTTGCACTTCGCTTATAATTTTTGGAGTTTCGAGCCGAAACTAGTTAGAGTTTTAAATTTCTAGAGAGGGTGCAGATTTTCACCCCTGAAATTTTAGTTGTATTGGAGCAGTCTGATTGGCCACCAGTTGGTGGTCAGACCAGTGGGCGGTCAGACCGGACATGTGAGCGATCAGACCAGATGGCTAGAGGTCAGACCGACCACCAATTGATGGTCAGAATGGCCATGGGCGGCAGTTTGACTGACCATGTCCTGTTCAGGCGTCGGGGCGGCGGTGAACTTCATGGGTTAGGCCAAAGTCATGGGTTTTGGTCATATGTGTTGCATGATGCATGCTTTGGCTAACATGGGTTAAGTTGCGAAGAAAATATGCTCAGAAACAATTTCTTAGTCTATTATTGTGTAGGTGGCTTGGAGTCAACGACGATCAATGGTGATGAAGACCAGGACTAGGCTAGGAGAGTTAAGGTCCAAAATGATTGAGAATGCTGGGTGAAGTCATTGGACTCAAGCATGACGCAAGATGGATAAGGATACCAAACGGAATGTTCAGTGCGACAGGTTGTATCAAGTGTTGGGAGGGTCAGTACAAGTGCTATGGTGTATGGTTCCGGTGGAAGCTGGATGGGAGAGACTTGCTGACATGAAGAGAGTTATCGATCAACCTACATGTGGCGAAGAATGGGATTGCTTCACGACAATTGGAATCGGTCTTCAGAGAAGGATCGAGAAGAGGTATTTTTTATCCTCACCAAAATACGAGGTTGGCATTAGGAAAAACCACGGCGCAAGACGGTGCAAGGAAAGACGGTTTAGGTCAAGTGAAGAAGAAGATCATGAAGAGACGGATTCGGGAAGCCTGGTCGTTATTGTAACACCCCAGCTTATCATGAGCCTGGAATGCTACTAAACAAACTCTAATAACTCTAAAGAAGACAATTTAATAAATTTCTCAGAACCTCCTTGTAAATTTAATTACACTGAGGTTCCAACACACAAGGTAATCAAATAATAATTAAAACTTTTATCCAAAGTCATCAAAAGGTTGAAAGTGACATGCTAGGATTCCAACAAAACTAGAGAATCATAAAGAATCACTACTCATCATTATTACATCAATCCATTGCATAAGTCATGATGTAGTATTCTAAAATCAATCATGCTCGTAAGAACATTCAACTTTATTTAGTTCATGTGGTGTGTGAGTGACTAGCAGTCTACTTCCCCATGCATGTCATTCTTGGCTCTGTACCTAAAACAACAATAAAGCAAGAGTGAGTCCACAGACTCAGCAAGTACATAACTAAATCAGAACATCAACATACGTATAAATAAGATCAACATCAAACATCTCACATGCAAATGAAATGCTCAAGGAACCTTTAACTTAATCTCGTGTGCATTACACTGTAATGCGTAGTATGCGATCGCCGCCAAGATACCCATGCCTGTGGCGCGCACGCACAGGACCAATTGCCCGCATTCGCAAGTAACGGGACTCAAGCCCACACTCCACGAGTGAGGATCTCGGCCCGTCACATTCATGACGGGATCTCAAAGGGAAATATGTTTGGTCACCGCGTGACCAAGCCTCAACATGTTCTCAATATGCATATGCTCATCTCTTATTCATCATCAATCTTACCAAAAGACAACAACATTGTACCACAATAAATCATAAGCATAATTTGAGCAATCACCAAACTTAAACAATCATCAAGTAAGCCATCTTGCTATGCAATCATATATCAAAAGCACACAAACATAGCCAATCAATCACCCCCATATAACAAACAATGCACTTGCCTTAACCTGTGAGAATGGAGGGCGTGAAGACGGTGCCGCTCCGTACCAATCCCACACCTGGACATGAAGAAAACCCCATTCTAAGACCAACATTCTAGACCAAAATCATAAGTAGCATCGCAATTGAACTCGCTAACATCTTAGCATTTTCTAATTCTCATAATTTCTAGCGATCAATCACTGCAGGCAGCTAGCTTCTAAAATACGTAACTTTCTGCTCGGGTGTCCAAATAAGATGATCTTGGACATTCTGGAAAGGTAATTAAAATTTCTAAATAAACTTAGTTGGGAGACCTCTGATTCGGCCATCTACTAGTCCTACCAATCCATTTAATCAGAGCAAACATTTCACGTCGGGTTTCTGAACAGCGACAAAGAAACTATCATAACTTCCTCTACGTTCGTCCGAATTTAGTGATCTTTAGTTTTCCTGAAAGAGAAGAGGATTAGCCTGTTTTTCGTTATGGTGAGACCCTCTGGAAACCCTCTAAATATGCGCTTCTATCAGGTTAACTAACACTAGTAATTCTGCTTCTACAGAAACACAGAAATACTAAGAAATTCATAACTTTGGCTACCGAGGTCCGAATGACTTGATTCTTGTCGGCAATGAAAGGTAACTACGATATCTACAACTTTCTAGGAGAGGTCCAGACCCAATTCTACTTTCAACCTACGCAAAACGACAATCTTTAACACTGCAGAACACCGACTTACTGACAGAAAACCGTCTCTGGACAGCAGTCCAACAGCAATATTCAGATGACCATAACTTTTGAGATATAACTCCGAATTGATCGTTCTTAACAATCTGAAAAGGTTATCGAATTATCTACAATAACCTAGTTGGGTGAACTTTCAGATTCTTCCAATTTCCTATCATATTTTAGGAAATATCCAGACAGTTTATTCTCGTCAGATTTCTGGCAGCAGAAACTAAATCGACCATAACTTTTGACTCAGACCTCGAATCGAGTGAACTCGGCGGCCACTGAAACTTAAGAAGTAGGTCCAGATATCTCTAGAGACCAACTCTTCAGATTCTGCCTCTAAGTAGTCGAAACAGATCCCGCAACATACTGGACAGAATTGAACGAATTAAAGACAGACTGGATTTAAGCAATTCTACTCGCAAACGCACCTAATCACCAACAAACCTTGCAAGAAACCTGATGTTACCCTTGTAGAACCGCTGAAGATCATGAACGGAAACACCAACTTGCGATCCCTCTCTTTTCCTTCTCACTTCTTCCTTCTTCTCTCCTTTTCCTTTCTTTTCCTCCTTGGCCGGCTGCAATGGAGCTCCTCCTCTTCTTCGGCCAGCAGCAATGGTGGTGGTGGGGAGGTGGAGAGGGGGCAAGGGAGGGTGGAGGGGAGGTGGAGAGGTGGAGAGGGGAGGGTGGCGGCTCAATGGGGGGAGAGGTGAGGAGGTGGGGGGTGTGGCTAGGGTTTGGGGGGGGGAGTGGCGCCCCCCCTTTGGCCGGCCACCCCCTTTGCCCTCATGGGCCAAGGCCCAAGCCCAGGTTGGATACAAATGATGTTTCCCCCCCTCTCTAACTGAAGAATTTAGTGTTTTTCAATTGGTTCTACCCTTAAATCTATTTAGTTCTCTCCAGATTAATTAAATCTCTCCCGGCGATTCGCTTATCTCACTTTCGGGGTATTACAGTTATCCACTTTGAGAAGCGTGCGTGAGTGTAGACCCATTTGTGTGTGGGTTTAACGGGCGTCCGATAAGGTTTTCTCTCTTGACTAGCCTCAACTATAAAAGGAAGAGGTGTGTGGGATTTGCAACCTCTAGATCTTTCCAAGTAGAAATCGTAATTTGTGATTTGGGGAAAGTGGAGTAGAAGATGCTAGGGTTTGAGAGAGGTGGATTGATTGAGTACTTCAGTGTTAAGCTTTTGTCCTCCATGGCAGAGTAGCTGTAAATCAACAATCTCTTGAATCAATCCAAGCAAGATTTCCTCTAAGATGAGTTCTCTTGTTCTTGTTCTCTTTGATGTCTTTTGGGATTTTGGTGTTCCTTAGGTTTTTGTTTGGGTTCTTACTGTGATCTTGCTTGCTAGAACGTATGAGAATCTATCTAGGGTCATCTTGACTATCATCCACCCACGAGCAAGTTTTTGGATCAAACTTTGAATTTTCTCGATTCTTGTGCCTTCTTGATCTCATCAAGAAATTTGTGAAACCTTGGCTTCAATCGTCCCGATCGTCGATTAAAATAGGTTCCAGATCTTCTTGATGAGCCATGGTTGAAGTTTTGTGATCTTCTCAGGCTGCTCCCAGGCCACAGGAGGTCAGACCGGCCCTATGTTGTTGAGAGGTGTTTTGCCTCAAGGTTCGTTGGTTTCAACGCAAGACTTCCGATGTGTTTGTGCTTCTAATCTTCATAGTTTCTATAGCTACCGAGGAGAGTAATACGTTGAAATCGGTCGGGATTGAAAAAGAGTATTGCTCCTATTCACCCTCTCTTGTCGATGTTCCGGTCCAACAAGAGAATATAATCACTTAATTTTTGGTGGGAGATTCCACCACCTAATTGTTGAATCATTAAGTGGTTCAAAATGGGAATATTATATATTTGAATTTCTCATATTTCAATAGAAGGGAAGTGTAGATCATATATGTAATTTCTTAGATGGTTTTGTAAGATGATAATTTTGATGCCTTCAATTATATTCCTGCTTGATTAATTATTATAGAAAACTAGATGTGACGAAACAATCCTCATTTTACTATTTATCTGTAATTATTATTATGGGTAAATATGACGTCACACGGCTAGTAAATATACCCCTTATAGTCTTAAGGAGGAAGCCAATTAGGTGGTCGTAAGTTATTCTATGACCATCCCCATAGCCGTAAGTCCTTCTACGACTACCATGTGATCGTAAGTTCTTCTACGATCACTTCTGGTCGTAAGTCCTTCTACGACTAGTACCCAGTCGTAAGCTTTTCTACGACTACTCTCTAGTCGTAAGTCCTTCTACGACCAGCTTTGTCACGACTTCCTCATAGTTAATGGGTCAACTTGTTTGTGTGACCAATTGATTACGAGATCTGAACAACCAATATATACAATTATTCTCTGGAGTAACTGCATATAACGCACCATTATCTCTGATTGATAACCGCCATGCGAAGTGGGGAGGTTACTACTCCAGTCATTACTACCATTATTACAGAATAATGAGGCGCATCTTGACCTGAAACGACTACCTCTCACGTACTATAAAAAGACTTCAGTCAGAGAGAAATAGAGAGATAAGCAATCATTAGCAGCATAAGCCTAAGTTTTTTCCACTGATTGTAACCAGCATACATAATACAGTACACACAGGAGTAGGGTTATTATTCTCTTTGGAGAAGGTCTGAACCTGTATAAAAATCTCTGTGTCTTCTCTGTCTGCGTGATCAATTGTGGAGACCCCTCTAATCAAACAATCTTTACGCAAGATCGGTTATAAAACACCGACAAGTTGGAAATTAGTTTTTCAAATGTATCATTGTGCTAGATAGCCCATATTTTTGTTTAATTCCCCACCAGTTGATTGAATGCATTTGCATTTGCATGCACACATATCTAAATACACGCAACAATTGAATCCATCAAGAACGGACTGGTTTATGTACCCATATAAAAACATGAGCAAAAAAATTCGAATGCAAAGAATATAACCTTACTAAAAGACAAAAAAATATATATTAGCGATCACCCTCCTACAGTCGTACTACATCACTACATGGATCTCTCTTCACTAACCTTGCTAAATTGTGTGATCCAGCAACATCAGTTTATCTCCATATATATATCATGCATGCACAATCAAAATCTATTCACCAGGTGTACGTAGCAATTTGGACCCTGGCCACCCGCATTCGGTCCCGAGCCACTACGCGGTAACGTGGGATTTGATGTGGACCAATCGAGCATGTCTAGCGACAAGCCGGGCCATCGCATCGAGTACCCTTCTTGTTGGGCCCCCTGTGCTCCCCTCCGCCTTGTTCTCCTCCTAATCCTTCTCTTAAACAAACCTTTATTTCTTCCTAATCTTCTTGCAGTGGTTTACCACCAGAAAGATGTTTAGCGATAGCACTTTAGTTAGTAGCATGCGCAATATGCAAGGTAACCACGATTCTTTTTAGTATTATTACGAATTTCCTGCACTCTAAACAACTATACAATCGGCATGCCTTGCAAAGGAATATAGGATACAGCAAGTTCAGCAAGAACACGAACACGATGAGAACATGGCCCAGTGATTAAGTTTGGAATCCCATTAAAAGCATTTTTGTTTTGTATTTTGCAGGTCATATATATGGAGAATTTTTGGATGTGAGTACGCGGGGCCTACGTTCAGTTGTACATGTAGTATGGTATCACGGCAGCACAATAATTCTTCTTGTTGGTGCTCACTGTTGAGTCCAAATTTATCAATTGGAGGACGGTTGGTATAACAAATTGATGTACTAACAAATACGTTTTTGTATGAGCCGTCGTACTCCGTATTTGTTTATCTTTTGGTTAGGTTGATACTCGATACACCAATTTGCAAAATGGGAATCGCTGCAAGTCATGGAACATTGTCGGCCGGTACGATAAGGAGACATGTATATGGCATACCTTATCAACTATCCGGGCTAATGATTCTCGTTAATTCTCCAAGAGAAAAGAAAGGGAAAGGAAAGAAAAGGAAAAGGGAAAAGTGTGTAATGATTCTCACGAGACCGGAAAAAAAGTTTAGCACTAGCCCTTTGTAGCAAAACTGCAAAAGTACCCGCAGATACGTCAGGTTTTGGCCTGCACATAGATATCAAATCTGGTTCATGAGTTAATTGATTGCTACAAAATTCTGATTTCACAAGGATGACGACGTGTGAAGCTTTCTTCTTTAGCTCACCGGAATGTTTGGTACCTGTTTTCTGTTCAATGTGGAGCAAGATTTTCTTTTCAAAAAGGTGAGTCAAGCGTGCGTTTTATGATTTAAAAAATTGCAACTTGCAACACTTCAGATCAATCAATCAATGCTGGATAATCCTCATAGCCTGTTTGAATTAGGAGGATTGAGCTGATATTTAATTCAGTCTTCTGTTTGGACTAATGAGATTGAACTGGGATTTAAGTTCATTCACCGCGAAAATCAGATTAATACTGCCTTCGTCGGCGAATACTTAGTACAGTTGACTTTTCATGGTGTCCAATGATAAACTTTGATGGCTAATTTTGTACTAATATATTTATAAAATGTTGTGAAAGTATAATATTACAAAAGTAATTCTTATGATAAATCTAAATATTTAGAAAAAATATTATTGATTGAAGATCACAAAGTTTGACATCTAAATCAAAAGTGCTTAGAATCCAGAGGCACGCTGTACTACTACTATCAGTTTGTCGGATTGGGATCCTCTACATTGAGCAGAGGATCTACGGTAGTATGGGATTAGGAGCAATCTTCATCCCGATTGAAAATCGAAGGTATAGTTTAAATGATACAATAGTTGCTACAGTAACTGGTACGGTATTTTACTATAGTATGCTACATCACTGTTCACCTCCCCGTGGAAACGCTACTCGCGCTGTGGCCTCTGCGGTAATGGTAATACAGAGGATTTGAAGCCCATTCTATCACGTTGAAGGGCCTATAAAATGTAGGTTTGCATGCGATTCTTCAAAGCTTCAACCATGTTGTCTCTATAGCACTTTAGCTATCTTGAGGCTTATTAATCATGTAGCTTAATTGCTACTAGTACTGCCACTGTGCCACACCGACTGTGCTTATCAAATGGAGTATAGTACTCACGACGACCACAAATTTGATCGTTAGAATCCGTGTCAGGTTACTCGTATTATCACAGAACTGAACTATGAGTATTGATCACCAGTATATGTGTGGACGTGTGGTACCTGCTGGTTAATTTATTGCGTAGTGTCAGTGCGTTTAATCGTTTCGTTATGCAAATTCAGCCACACCAAAATAGTTGATGTATGCCACTATTCACAACTTGTTAGCAACATTAATTGAAAAGGATGAGCTCTCACACGATCCGTGTCTGATTACTCCAATTGTACAGGTGTGGATGTGTGGTACCTGCTAGTTAATTTATCGCATGGTGTCAGTGCGTTCAACCGTTCCGTATGCAACCTTAGCCACACTAAAATAGCGGACATATATATGCCACAATTCACCACTTACACGCGCATATACAAATTCTAACTTTGATAGGTAAAAGTAGAAACCAGTACCGTTTTGTTTTGTCATGATGCGTGTACAACATTTTCAAAAGGTAAACAGTAGCAAAGTTGGCGACCGTCTCAGAGGAGCAGGGTGGGGTCCTGGACTCGAGTTCAGTTCACACCGATCTCTGGGTTCAGGCGCAGCATTGATCACAGTGACTGGCCGACAGGTCGGTCGATGATCGACCGAGATGCCATAACGAAAATAAGCAAGTGCAGCCCCATACGGTTGATCTACTCATCACCCCGGGAAGAGAGAGAGAGAGAACGTGACGGGGCTCGCCAGGAAAGACTAGAATAATGCAATGCAATGCGAGCCAGCCAGCCCGGAGCAATGCAGGTGCAGCAGATTAATAGACTTGGCCACTTTGGACTTTGCAGCGGCATGCATGGCAGGGAAAGGCAACGGGCGGGCATGATGGTGCGCCCGCGCGGAGGAACACGGCGGGATGGGCGGCCCGCGCAGGCCACTCATGACGGCCACGGCCACGACCACGGGCACCACCCACAGGGAAACCTCGCATCGCATCCAATAAAGCGAAAGCGCAGAGCCCAATGCGCCCTCGCTCCCGCGCGCGCTCTCGGTCGCGACTCGCGAGCCAGCCGCGCGTGCCGGTCGATTCGCACCATCCGCCGGGCGCTCGCGCAGCGCGAAGCGCACCATGCGCGGCACGCACGAACGTACGTACGTTGGGGCAACGCCTTTTTGTTGGCACCAGCCTTTGCCTTGCGTTTGCTTTGCCCCGCGCGGTGTTGGGATGGTATCATGGGGAGGAGAGGGGGGGCGTGCGGTCGCGGCCCCGGCCGGTTGGCCCTGGCGCCCAAAGGCGCCTACACGCAGGCCCGGCCCCTGAGTTGGCGCTCGTGCGGTGCTGTCGCGCAGGCCGGCCGCCGGTGCCGCGCCACGTCACAGACGCTGGGCGTGTCGCGGGACAGAGTCGCTATTCGCTAAGGCGTGTTTGGCATGGCTCCACTCCAAAACTCTAGGGGGGAGTTGGCCAAACCACCAAACACCAAAACTCCATAAATTGATGGAGCACCGCTTCTTCGGAGTTGGTAGAGCTCAGTTCATTTTGGTGGAGCACCTCTTTTCCCACTCCGTGAATCCTCGAAATGAATCTAGACACGGAGTTTCAAGGTAATTACCCACCTTGCCACCGGTTATAGAGAAAAACGCTTCGAGTTCCGGAGTGACCGCTCCTCGAGTTTTGAGGAGCCGCTCACGTGGAGCAGAGCCATGCCAAACACGCCCTAAGGCTGCTACGATGTGCTCATACTCGGACAGACCGAAGGTTTTTCCTCGTCTTCTTTTCGACGGATTATCGATGACATATCAGAATTACGGCATACTCCACTATCGTTTCTCGATGGACAGCATGAGAACAGCTTTGATCAGGATGGATTCGAACCTGCTGACACTTTCGTGACTGTTTTTTTTTTGAGAAGGAAAAGATCTCAGCTTTTATAAAGCATATAACAATTTTACAGAAACAGAATCAAGAGTCTGGGAACCCCAGATTTCGCTACAAGCCCAACCACAGAAAAACCAGCAGAGCCATTACAGAGATTATAGACAAAGACCAACCCCAAAATATCATACTGATAAGTCTGAGAATAACAAAAGACGTTGCAAGCGCCAACATCAGGCGGGTAAACAAAAGGATTACAAGTTTTTAGAGGCAAGACTGCCTGAATTACAGAAATCCCTAGACCACTCTTCAATGTTCCTCATGAAGTTATCCAGATTAGTGCGTTCAACCCCGGTGATGAGGATTCGCCATCGCTGCAAACAAGATAGAAATTTGTATATCACATCCATATATTGGCGAAGGTAAACCCCCTCAAATGCCACCCTATTTCTAACAGTCCAGAGAATCCAAGCGGAAGCTGCAAAACTAAACAAAATAATGTTGTAGTCAATAGCCCCCCCTCCTATCTAGCCAATTCAACTGAAAATCATCGACAGAAACTGGAATACAGTCCCAATTAAGAGATTCTTTGATACAAAGCCAAAAGAATTTAGCAATGACACAATTGAACAAAATATGATCAATGCTCTCAGTGCAGCCACACAGTTTGCAATTCAGATCCCCTTTCCACCCTTTTGCTAATTTGTTCACTTTCGTGACTGTTGACACATCGACACCATATTGGAGTAGTACTGATTTATTTGTGGACAACTCAAATCAAGCTTGAAAGAACATAGATATAGGAGCGGTGCGGTGTGTATCATACTATCATGCACGCGCCGCGATTTTTTTTCGCATAGTAGCTAGGGTCGATAGCCAAGTGAGAAGGATGGAAACGTACCATACCAGATTCCTGGAGAGATCATGCTGGAGTTGCACTAGTGGATGTGTTGAGGAACCGTCACTGCAAATCCAAATTCGAGCGATTACACTCAGATACAAAATCAGAATCGTAAGAACGATGCAAGAACACAAGCACACAACAATAGATGAAAACACAGGTATGAGAGGGGACTGCAGGCTGTTCTTTATTGCTCTTCCAATAATGAATTGTGTACATGATTGGGGGGGTCCCCTCTCCTATTTATAGTCTACAGTAGATGAGGTGCCCACCTGACCCTGACTGGCGGCCCGGCTTCCTAATACTCCCCTTGGGCTCTCATCCTTCATGTTCATGCCTCGCTAAAACTCCATAAAACCCAATGGGGAAAATTTGGAGAAAGAGTACATGTATCATGTTCTCGCTATGTCGCACTAATTGCCTCATTAAAAACCTTAACCGAGAAACTTCAGAAAACTCGTCAAGGGAAAAGAGTACAATTCACCCAATTTATTTAATCTTCAAGATTTATTCTTTGGGTACTGACCTTCGTGATCAAGCTTTAGTAATGAGTTCGTGAAGGTTCTCCCCGATTCTGCACTTCTAAGTCTTATCATTCCAATTCCACGCACGCACCTTTCAAAGCTAGATGTCGAAGTGACTTAGTGAACAAATCTGCAAGATTTTCACATGACTTAGTATGCAAGACTTAATTTCGCCCATCTTTTGCATTTCATGAGCATAGAAGAACTTGGGGTTGATATGCTTTGTGAGAGGACTCTTCACATAACCCATCCGCACTTGTGCAACACAAGTCGCATTATCTTCATAGATAATAGTGGGGTTTGTGCGTATTCAATCCACATGACCGCTGGATGTGGTGAATCATCCGCCGGCCAAGAGCATTCCCGCGGCCTCGCATGCTATAATTTCGAATGGTTCGTCGGTTGATACCAAACTCGCTTAGATGATTTCCATGAAATTGCGCCCACCACACGTAAATACATAGCCTGCTTATGACTTAGTCAGATGGTCCGACAGTACCCAGATCTGCATAGCCGCCATTGTAAGGTCCTCGTTCTTTCAGAGAATGTGCCAAGATCTTTACTTCCTTGGAGGTATCGAAGACATCCTTTATTCCTCGCCAATGCCTTTTGGTAGGTTCTGCACTATACCTTGCTAAGAGATTCATCGCGAAAGCAATGTCCGGCCTAGTGCAGTTTGGTAAATACATGAGTGCTCCAATCTGCGCTTAAGTATGGGAATTCGGTCCCGTGACTTCCTCCCCTCTTCTTTAGGTCCGAACGGGTCCTTGTCTTGCCGCAAGGATCTCCGATCATTGGCACTTTGAAGGATATGCCTTTTCAAAGCCGAACCTTTCCAACACCTTTCGAGTGTAGGTTGACTGATGTACTAAAATCCCTTCGTGGGTATGCTCAAGCCGCAAGCCTAGGCAATATTTGGTTTTACCTGCATCTTTCATTTCAATTCGACTCTGTAAGAGCTTGCTTTTTCAATATCTTCCAAAGTCCCGATGATATTCGGATCATCTACATATACCGAGATTATACAGTAATCCATCCCGGATCGCCGATAAAAACACAAGGACAATCCTCACTGCTCGTAGCCTTTCTTGCAGAGAAAGTCGCTTAGGCGATTATACCACATCCGCCTGATTGCTTCAAATCCATATAGTGACTATCCGAGTTGCACATCGTATAGATTTCTATTTGCTCTGCCTTGGTTCTCTGACAGGATACCTTCTGTACCTTCATATAAATTTCCAATCCAAGTTCCCATAAAGGTATGCAGCTACTACATCCATCAATTTCATTTCCAAATTCAGATTTATCGCCATTGAGATTAAATATCTAAAGGTAGTTCCGCCCATGACCGGGAATAGGTTTCTTCATAATCGACTGGTCTTTGAGTGAAACCTTGTGCAACAAGCCTTGCTTTATATCTTACAACTTCATTTCTTTCATTTCTCTTTCAACAAATACCCATTTATGCCCTACAGTGGTGCACATGAGGAGGTGTGCGCTTATGTGCCCAAATACCTCTCTTTTATTCAGAGATATTAATTCTGCTTCTATTGCCTTTTTCCAATCTTTCCAATCTGATCTTTTCTTGCATTCAGCGAGCGATGCAGGCTCTGGATCAAGATCAATGATTGTGGCAATTTTCTTTGCAAAATAAATGTCGATATTAGCTGTTGCTCTATTCATAGATTCTCCCGTGGTCACATAATTTATAGCTATTTCTTCATGGGGCAGTTCTGCTAATGTTTCTACTTGTTCACCGCTGCTTTCAATTGCGGGAGCAAGTCCCTTTAGTTTTTCAGCTCCGATGTGTGCGCACACATCCATGCTGATGTCTCCCTCCGTGGGAATATTCAAATCTGGTATGCCTTTTGCTGAAAATTTCATACCAAAGGCTGTGTCTCAACTGCTCCCCTTCGCTTGTGGGAACTTCGTGATCGGCCGTGACAAGTCCTTCTTATCCTTTTTCGCCAAAGCGCCCCTGCATTTGGGATTCGAGGCCGGAGTTCTCGCCCTTTATTCCGAGGCCTCGGACGGGATTAGGGATACCTTCTATTTTCTTTGGTATTTCAACCTCTCCTGCATTGCGTGTGTGCACATGCGACTTGGTCACGCTCTTCAAATCACTAAAGTGGTCGCGCTTGATTCGCTAATGCTTGCAAATCAATTATCTTCGACTTCTATCCGCTTCATCGTGCGTGGGTCATGTGCATTAATTCCCGTGGCTTGCCACGTTATTTCCGACATTTTTCATCAAGAGGTTGATTTCTCCCTAATGACGGAAACTATCCTCATCAAATATGTCACAATAAACGGGTCAGTATGCAAATCTCCAATATTGGGTCCAGATACTGATTATGGATGCGCCTCATAACCAACGATATCCCCATTTTCGAGAGGACCCATTGCGTCACGCGGTGGTGGTATAGGTACATACACCTTGCAACCAAACCTTCAAGATGAGAGATTTTCGTGGTGACCCTTGCGCTAGTTGCATAGGTGAATGGATGTTGTATGTCGACGGTCTAAAATTGATGAGAGTTGCCGCATGCAGATCGCGTGTCCCCAACACGTAGTTGGTAAATTACACTCGTAAAGCGGCCGGCAATGAATTTAATTCTTTTAATCAATGCTTCGCTAGTCCATTCGAGTGTGGACATGTGGTACCGAGTGCTCAACGGTAATTCCCATTGCCATGCAATAATCATCAAATGCCTTTGAAGTAAATTCTCCGCGTTGTCCATTCCGATGGACTTCACATGATGATCGTGGAAATTATTCTTTATTTTAATTATCTCATGAGATCACTTTGCAAAAGCATGGTTTCTTGTAGATAACTGCATACATGCGACCATTTCGAGGAAGCATCGATGAGCACCATAAAGTACCTAAATGGCCCTCGACAGGCTGAATAGGACCGCAAATATCTCCCCGATTCGGTCCAGAATGCAGGATTTCATCCTTCACTTTCAGAGGAGAAGGTCTAGTAATTAATTTCTGGCACATGCAGGCACACGAAATCTTCTCGGATTCGGGAAATTCTTTACATTGATATTATGTCCCCGAGAATTGTTAATTATATTTTCATCATTCTAAGACCGGTGGCCTAATCTATCATGCCGAGACGTAAAAGTTCAGAGCTTCTAAAAGATGTTTTCAGACAAGATAGGTCGCAGTGCCCTAATATGAGTGTAGTATAGCCTGATTCATATGAAGGAAGTCGTTCTAATACCCTTTTCCCATTCTCTTCACGCTTTGTAATGAGCAGTATTCCTTACCATACTCTTCTTCGCCTCTACATGGAGACCGTTAGCGAATATCTTTAAAACTTAAGAGAGTTCTAGTCGATTCCGGTACAACAAGGCTTCTTCAATGACCAATGTCGTGCCCATTGAAGTATAATTGTGGCTCTTCCCGAGCCTATTATACAAGTATCGCCGCAACGATTGTCGTAAGACTACTAAAGATTCTTGCCGATCGATCGAAAATTTCGCTCTCTTAGTATGGTATTCGCAGCCGCTATCCGCTAGACACACTTCCTCCATAGGGCGCCACACGCTGCTCGATATATAAAGTATTTATCAATATGGAGCAAAACAATCCACACATAAAACATACTTCAAAACAGTAACAAAACTTGCTTTATTAATACGGAAAAGTCTTGTGGACATATCATAAGAATTTATTGCAAATGCTCTTCTAGAGCTTACAACCTTTATTCAATAAAATCCTAACATAAACCGCAAATGATCAGAAACTAAGTGCCATGCATGCACTAAATCGAATCAAGAAAGTAAGAATTAACTCACTCAATTTCATCTACTTCTATGTTTTCTTCTTCTAAGAACTACGGCCGCGTCGCTGCAATGTCCAAAGAAGGAGTGGTAGGAGCTGTCAGAGGCATGTCCACATCCATAGGTGCAGCCAATGACGTGGATCTTCTATGCTCGCAATGGCGAGGTGCGCCTCGGCCGTCCTTTGCCCTTCTTCTTTGCTTTGAAAGCATCAATCACGTGTCGCGCTCACGGCAGACACGTGACCAATGTCCCCAAGTGCCACATTTGTAGCAGCTTTGGTCCCGCCGACCATAGGGCTTCTCATCGCGCTTCTTTGGTCGCTTTATTGACTTGAGCATTTTGCTTAGTTTTGTGGCTCATGACCTTACCCTTCCCGCATCTCTCGCTTCGAGTGAGGCTTTCACTTTGTAGCCGCTAGCATTGACTTCATGGCCAACTTTGCTACTAGGTGGTCATGCGAGATGTAGTTCTTTCGAGAACCTCATCTTGAGCTTCCACAACTTGCATAATATCAATCGGCTCGCATATTCCTTGAAACCATCCTCGACGATAGTTGCGTGCGGATTGCACCGCATTTGGGTGAAAGGTAGATAGGGTTTTCTCAATCCTTTCTCGTGATCTGTGATTACTTTACCACAAAGTCAAGATTTGTACAAATTCGTGCAAAGCGAGTTGTACTTCACGGTCTTATAGTCAAGAAACGTAGTCGAGTCCATTCCTCGCTCGTCCGGCGTGATGGTGTACTTCATTTCTCGAACCGCTTCTTCGTGGCGGTCCATAAAGCCGCGCGCTCTTCTCGCCATATACTCATTCTTGAGAGTTAGACAAAGATGATGTCCGAGGAAATGAAGTGCTCGATCATTTTCTCAGCAGCTGGAACGACATCCGCAAGGCGCCGAGTCCAATAGCAAAGACGGAGCTTCTTGGCTCCCAAGACAATCTCGACATCCGATGCCCAAGTCAAACACTCACATGTCGGGCACTCCTCGAACTCCCTGCTCAGATTCCACTATCTCGCATATTCATGCAAGGAATGCATAAGATTATCACTGTAATGTGCATAAAAGGTTGCAAGAATTCCTATAATATTCCGTATTTTTCACGCATTTTTCAAGATTTATCGCTATTTTCAATGATTAAAAGCAATATAAATAATTACAAATAATCAAAACAAGAATACAGAAAATAAATTGCATAGAAATAACAATAGCAAGAATAAATATGCTTCAAATTTCAAAATAAGCAAAAATTGATTCCCGAGGCCTTTTCTCACTGGAAAAGTTACTTTTCTATTAAAACCGCAAGTTTGTGGGTTAAAACGCGAAATCTCGCCAGAGAAAATTTTGCAGTAAATTTCATATTTTTCGAGGGTTTTCTCAAAAATTTCATTATACGCTAAAACTTACGATAATTATGAAAATTTCAAGGTCTTTTCGCAAAATTCGATTTTCTACGAACCTCCCTTTTTTTTTCTTTTCTCCGAAAGGAAATGGGCCGCCTTCATGGGCCGGCTTCTAGGCCCGCAAGCGCGTTTTAAGGAGCAAAGGGTAGGGGAACCCTTAGGTTTCTCGCCTGCTTAAGGAGCGGCGCGGCGCCGACTTTATGGCATACGGCGCGGCAAGAGAGCGCGCGGCGGCGGCGAGGCCGGCGCGGCGGCGGTGACTATTCGCGCGGCGA
Source organism: Ampelocalamus luodianensis (assembly GCA_036346255.1). Lineage (NCBI taxonomy): Eukaryota > Viridiplantae > Streptophyta > Magnoliopsida > Poales > Poaceae > Ampelocalamus > Ampelocalamus luodianensis. The sequence goes on from CM070628.1 coordinate 14,531,289, forward strand.
CGACGAGCGGAGCGGCGGCGGCGACCGAAGCGCATGAGGCGGCGCGCGCGCGCTGCTTCCTGCAATGCGCGGCGGCGGCCGGCCGTTTGAGGGCGGTGTGGTCGGCACACGGCGCGCCGGTGGCCTCCTCCTCCCGCCGCCCCTTGTTCTTTTACGGCTGCTGGGGGCGGGCGGCCGAGCCAAGACGGCTGGGAGGTAAGACGGCGCGCGGCGCGGCAAAGACTTTTTTTTTTTTTTGTACGTGCAGCTATGGTTGGCGGTGTATGGCGCGCGCTACGGGGCGCACGCGCGAGTAGAGGAGGCCGAAGGCTCGCGGGCCGGTGCTCCAAGCACGGCGGTGGCTTTTCCCCCTTCCTCCACTTTCGGTCCGGCCGGCCGTGTGCGGCGGCTGCCGGCAGCGGCGACGGCGGCCCTCCATCCCCCTTTTTTTTTTCTTTGTTCTCGGATGATGACGGCCGGCGGTGGTGGGGGCCGCACGGCGCTTCAAGGTACCGGCGGAGGTGGCCGCGGCCGCGCCTTCAAGGCGCGCGCTGCGCTCTTCATGGCATGTCCAATTTTTTTAATTGGAATTACTGCTCATGAGTGTATGTATGCGATGCGATGTGAAAAACAAGGCAATCAACATCCGCATAACCTCCGATCGGATTTTCCGCGATTTCAAGTCACCGCAGTAGGTTTAGAACAGATTTGCAATTTCCAATCTACGGTACAATCGACATCCGTTCTTTCATGTAATCTGTCGATCGGCATTGTGCCGGCGACTTCTAATGGCTCGCGACAGATTAGAACAAATTTGCACCGTAGAAAACAAATCTAGAAAGCCAAATTTGCAGAATTGAAAGCAATCTAGAAAACGATTCAATATACGAGTGTCGTTCATCGACGGTTACCTTTTCGATGCGAGGAGAGTCGATCGTGCTGATAACGTGTTGAGGAACCGTCGCTGGCAAATCCAGTCCGAGCGATTACCTCGTATACAAAATCAGAATCGTAAGAACGATGCAAGAACACAAGCACACAACAATAGATGAAAACACAGGTATGAGAGGGGATCGCAGTCGTTTCTTATTGCTCTTCCAATAATGAATTGTGTACATGATTGGGAGGGGGGTCCCCTCTCCTATTTATAGTCTACAGTAGATGAGGTGCCCACCCGGACCCGGACTCCTGGCCGGGCCCGGTTTCCTAATAGGATGTACAACCGGAAAGCCCAGGTGTTGGCCAATTGTGCAAGTCTCATTCCGTGGTTTACGTTCCAACTAGGCATAATTGCCGTACTAGCAAGATGCAATGGAGTAATGAGAGATTCTTGGATATTCTCTGAGTCCTACAACTGTCGGACAACCGTTGCCATTTTACTCTCTCTTCATTCTTAGAAACAAAAATGGTGAAGGGGTAAATATCATGGATGCCTTTCGACCAAAACAATATCGTGTTGCTTGCTGGAGTCATTAGAAAGAAAGACAAGAGTCGGAGGAGCCAATGGCCACGATGATGGGTGGTGATCGTTAGTGTTGTTAAAGAAGTTAGTTACTAAAGAAGCTCGATGATGAGGAAACACCAGCATCGAAGACAGGCTATGTATTATGTGTTCAATGGGTAGCTATGAGCTTGTCATTGTTGGTGAGGGGCACCCCGTCATCGTTGATGGCGAGAAGACATGCTGACATTATTGAAGATGGGAGATCATTGTGGTTAGTGAGGAAGCCACAACATTGAGTTGGCTAACATCGAAGAAAAATGAGCAACATAGAGCACGTATAACATCATGCATGTGTATATACATGCATGCATCCATACGAATAGAAGTACGGATGTACAGAAGTAGAGGAGCAAAGAGCTCAGAGTAGAGATAACGCAACCGTAGGATTAGGCTTTGGGCTACTGGAGAGAGCGTGACAGGTGTCCTCGATGGGGATCGGCAACGGTTGCATATGTATGCGTGTTTGATGTTACAACAATCATCATTAAGCAAAAATCGAAGAGATGTAGATGACAAATATGTGGTAGAGTATTGCATTGCAAGTGGTAGCAGCTGAGAGGGATCGATCAAGAATTGGGCTTGATGTTAGAAGTTAAAGCAGAAAAATTGTATCGGTGAGAAGAGATAGAAGACACACGGTTCGGTAGGGTAGCCAGTGTTTGAGGGAAGATAGGTCGCCCATGGTGTATCGGTGTAGATGTGAGCAAGGTACTCTAATACTATGTAAAGTAATACGATAATTTACCGCATACATAATCAATGTATTTCTTGCTTCCTCTTCCATCTCCCAGAACTCCGCCACCATCTCCTTCCTCCTCGAGCTCGAACCAAGCTCTATGTCGCGTCAGCCGCGGCCCTTGCCTCCACGTTCCTGTCGACCCGGTGAGCTCCTCTGCTTAGCTCACGTCAAAACGTGTTCCAAGACCTACCCATCAAGTCCTCTCGACCAATTTTGGGTTTCACTAACAAGAACATCGTACACAACTGTCTTCCTCGCTTCTGACCAAATATCGTTGGCACCTCCGTTATCCTTTATCTAGTGAGCTTAGGTCCAATTCCTCCCTACTAGAGGACCCTCTCACCTCCCTATACCTTCCCAACTGCTTATTTGAGCTTCCTTCCCCTTCAGCGTCGTCGCGTCGTGGAGCTCAACTCATCATCCTCGGCCTTCATCACAAGTCGCCTCGTAGCCCCTCCACCTCCACCATCCACTTTGGTAAGTTCCTCCCACTCCACTGAAGCTCATGCTCACCTTCATTTTGCGTCTGATGTCCACTCCCTCCCGATCCGGAGGCACCGGAAGGAGTGGAGGTGTTCCTTGCGATCACCTCCAGAATACGCGTCTGGTCCATGCGGTTTCGCTCGATCTGAGCGAGAACCTCAGCCATGGTCGGAGGAGGTGGAAGCTCCTGATCCTGACCATTCGACTGGCTGCCGCGAGTTCTACCAGCCATCCTGCTACAAGGAAGTTTGGTTAGCAACAAATCCCGATAAACAAAGCCTAAAGAAAGCGAACAACCCACGACTAGGGGAATGAAATACCACCCTAAACGAAGACCAAAACAGCAAGGAAATGCAATTTAAAAGCTTCCAAGAAGGCTCCAAAACAGCGATGAATCATAAGAATAAAGATCAACTTCCCAACATAACTAACCCGTATTGAATGAACGAGTAATTAATTGAGAAGATAAAATTTCAGCACACTACATCAAGTCTAGCACTACTCAAGAACAATATCAAGGCAGCAAAATAGTGTTAGGTACTTAGCTAACTAGTATCACATCTTACCATTTTATTCCCATAAGTTTTAGTTGAATTATCCTCTCATTTTCAGCCATATTTGCTAATTAACAGCTAGCTGCCCAAAACTGCTCCTTTAAGCTCCTGGCCGAAACTTCCTGTTCCAGAAGCCCCCAATCTCATTAATGGACAGCTAACCTTTCCAATTATAACACTCATAATTTTCCCAAAACCAAATTTAATCGAGAAGTAGCTAGTTTTTGAAGGGAAGAGAGGAACAACTTTTTCCAAACTTAATTAAGAGCAAGGTGAGATGAGCAATCTAAGATAGGTAAGGAGTAAATTCTGGAAATCTACTTAAGCTTTCATAAACCTTTTGATACTTCGAAAATAAGCTTTTTCCAAATTATCCTAAGGACGACCAAGTTTGGGTTACTACGGTCAGGATGGCTCTGATACCAACTTTGTGAGGACCCCGGTTTATTCGGCTTGTAATGCTCAACGTTCCACATGGTCCTAGCATCACAAATCGAATAAACTAAGCCTCGAGATATGTACACTCCCAGAAATGCAGTATACACACCTCTTTTCACAAAATCATGCATCAATTCCATACAAGACATAGAATCCAAAGCAACACATTACTAAACAGTAGTCATACTATAAAAGTTATTACAAAAGGGGGCCGACCGGCCAAATGACAAGTAAAAGACTAATTAAGCAGCGGAAGCAAAAGTGCCATAAGATGGCGATAACAAAAGCCAATCAGTGTGCCTTTACCCACAAGGCAACCAACCGGTCCGCCAAACTAGTTGTCCCAAACCCCTCCACAGCACGATTCGCAAAAGTGAGACCCTTGGGGCTCACCTTCTTCCTCTGCAACAAATAATATTAAGCAAAGCAAATGAGTACAAAATTGTACTCGCAAGACTGACGTGTGGAATAGCAAACCTATTCATATACTACATGCAAGCTTATTTGGTGGACGCCATATGTCTCATTTTCAGCATAAAGCAAATTTTATTTGCAATAATGTGATACATTCAAAGAGCAAGTTTGCAATTCATTTTCATTGTTGAAATAACAGCAGGAACATAATGACAAATAGAATGACAACCTGGAAGTGACTATCCCAATAGTCACCACAACAATAGCATGAATTACCCATTCATACCACCCATGTCAAGTTTTAAATTTTCAAAGGTTGTAGTCTAGTTCTTGCACGACTTTACCAAGCATGTCCATAACCTAGGACGAGACTATTCGAATAGTTTTAACCCTGCAGGGGTGTACCAATGTACCCACACGATGGACTGCCTTTCCACCAGCCACGGTTAGCATACTTCCTTTGGTATGTAGGCACGACAAAGTCTAACGAGATATTTCCAATGGATTGCACTAATCAAGAGTCGCACGTATGGGGGTTGACCCTTAGTGATCTGCCGGCGACATAAATCACAAGGACCCATACGTTGAGTCGGAACACCGGCCCAGCCGAAGCAACTGCGGGCGTCCCGGGTATGGAGAACCTACCCGGAATCTCCACCCCTCTCATCCCCAAACAAACACTAACAACTACCACCAACGACTCATCAATTAATGCCTCCCAAAGTACTTAGTCAAGAGAGGTCCCATATCCCTCCCGTGTGGTTAGCACGCATTAAGCGCTTGGCTTAGTGACACAAGTAACTCGATCCTTGAGGACTTAGGCACCATTCCAATCACACCCAACAGATCACACCAACATACCATTATGCCCAAGTCAAGATTTAATTTTTGTTTTTAGTTTTTGATTTGCAAATAAGCAAAACACAAGGCTGGACATAAAGGAATAATAATAACAATTGTGTGATCAAAATCATCGACTAAGTCGATGATCGCCCAATACTACCGAGAACTAAGCATGGCTAAGCAATTGAACCCATAACCTACTAAGTGACAAGAGCTCATCCAACGAACTCAAATCACAGCAAATAACCTAGGCTCATGTAGCAGAGGAATATCATTTACCAACAGATTATGCATCTAAGGGAATAACTAACCGATTTAACACAAAATAGCAATGAATACATACAAGTTGAAAACAATATATCAGACTTTAAAATACTAGGATTAACATGATCAAACTGCTTGCCTTGCTGGACTTGCTCAGTCTGCTGCAGAGGTTCACTCTCAAGATCGATACACTCGTCGGCACCTATCGAAAAAGCAAATCGGAAACGATAAGAACGAAGAATACCGAAAAAGCTCAAAACTCAACTTTCCCCAAATGCTCTGAAAATTTTACAGCAGCAAGAGCATGATTTAAAATGAATTTAGAAACAAGAATCAAATCATTTGGATATTCTAAGCAAAAGTTATGATTAAAACAAATCTGCTCAGCTTTAAAAATGCAAAAAGCTACTATTCCCTAAATAAATTGTTTGGCATAAATTTCTGGAAAGGTGGTGCATTTGAAATTTTCACAGTAAATCAAGTACCATATAAGATGAACAACCCAATTAGATTCATCTCATTTGGAGCTATAATGCGTTTTCTAAGATTTTTCAAAGACATGAAAATGAGCACAAGTTAATTGTATTTGCAATTTCTCTAACAACAGAAACATGCCTAAAACTTAATTTTGAAAGCAATTTCATTAATATAGGAAGCCAACAAAATTGGATTCACTCCATTTGGAGTTACAGAGAAATACTTATGCATTTTTGAAGTTGAAACAATTTTCAGTGCAAAAATAAATCTAACCTAGAGTTATTTTATTAATAAACATTTTCTGGAGCAGTAACAAGGTTCAACCTATTTTTGTATTAAATTACATTTAAATTATAAACTAACAAAATTTGAATCATCTATTTTGGAGCTAAGGTGAATTAGTTATGCATTTTAGAAGTTAAACCCATTTTTCAGTTCAGAAATAAAGCATTTCGGAATTTACATAAACACACAATACTTTTTCTACCCAGCTCAACCTAGCCACAGACACTGACAAGTGGGGTCCAGTGCACAGTGCCATTTTCTATTTAAATCTCATATTTAAATGCGCACTGACAGGTGGGGTCCGCCTGTCATTGACTCGGTCTACATGTACAGTGCATGGACCGAAAGCCATGAACTCGGCCCACGGGCTCACCGAAGGCTGACTGTGCACTTAATGGCCTCGGGCCCACATGTCGGTGACACAGAACCTCAGCTAAACGGGGATTTCCGACAAGATCACGTCATTTAGAGCTAATCATTGCATTAAAACCCTAATCATGCCGCGACAGGGCTGTCGGAACGCGCCACGGGGAGCTCGCTGCGGCCGCGAGTTTTGCCGGCGTGTCGCCGGCGAAGGAGGGCTCGACGGCGGCGGCCAAGCACCAAAATAGATCCAGCGTGCTAATGCGCACCCGACGGTGGCCGGAGCTTCGCCGGAGCTGGACCAGAGCGGTGGCGCGAAGCGGCGGAGCGGAGTGACATGTACGGGAAAAACAAAAACGGCGATACGACAACGCATTGCCCAATCTAGTGTGAGCATGAGCAACAGCAAGGGTTAGGGAAGCTACCAGGATGACCCGGAGGTGGAGGGGCGGTCGGAGTTGAGCCGCGACGAAAGCTTGGCGCGCGGCGATGGCTTCACCGAGGAGGAGTCGACCTGGTGAGGGAAACAAGGAAGGAGTGGTCCAGAGAACTTAAGAGAGGTCCACAGATGGTGCCAAAGGAAAGAATTGTCCAAAGGCTTACCACGCCGGAGATGGAGACGAAAGGGAATCTCACTGGCCAAAAAGGAATATCCTCAAATCCTAAGAGTTCCTGTGAATAATCCGACAAATTGAGTGAGGGGTTTTACTCCTCATAGCCTAGAACACGAAGTGACGCGGAAAGAAATGGAAATAACTCACCGAGTTGAAAATGGCTCAAGAAGGGTAGCCGCGGGCGCGCTCTGGAAATTGCGAGAGCACAGGTTTACCCTGGACCCTACAAGCAACATCAAGAACTCTAGTGAGCAAAAATGGGGAGGATACACATGGGGGAAGCTAGGGGATGCCAAGGATTGGAGCTTACCCGAGAGGAATGCTTCACAAAAGCTTCCCTCTCCTCAGACACCGAGAGGAGAAGTGACGAAGAGAGGGGCACTGGAGGGGGTATTATCCTGGGGAGAGTGACGGAGTGGAGGCGGCGTCAAGCAAGGAAGCCCTGGGAGTGGCCAACGGATGCGGTGGATTCACGGCGTTGACGGGGACGCACAGAGGTGCTCGGCCGCGTGGCGCTTGAGCTCGCCACGCGCTGTGCGCTCGTCAGCTAGAGCTAGGAGACGGAACTGACGGGTGGGGCCTCTATGTCAGTGACAGGGAATGGCTGGGTTGGAGTGCGGCTCGGGTCGGTACGTTTAGTTGATTAGACTCGATCAAGTTGATGCGGTCCACACGATAAAAAATGGACGGTTGTGATTTAATGGATCATTCGGATAGGTCAAAGAGCTTCAAGATCTGGACCGTTGAATCCCAATCGGACGGTCAATCTCAGTTGGGTTTGGTGCAGTGCATTTAGGCGGTTGGGCTGAGACAAGTGGTGCGGTCGGAGTTAGGCCTGAGCCCGATGAACAGTGATTTTAGGATTTTTGTTTATAAGGCTAAGAGGTTAGGGAATTTTTAGAGGTAGCTCCGAAGCTCCAAAAATTCTAAATTTTTATGGATGCTTCCTGAGACAGAGGACAACCTTGTGAAATTTGTCTAGGAATTTTCATGTAGTACATTGCTCCCAAGAAAATCCACAAGCTGCTGCCCTAAGGGTTTGACCAGAATTCAAATTGGTTTGACCTGCTCTTTTGAAATAGCAAATAAAATCTAAAAATCATGAGATTTTTCAGAGAGGTTGCCAAGATGACCAAGATGATAGGAAAAATATTTCCAGAGGATGATCACCAGATTAGGTTGGAAAGTTTTTAATACCAACAATTTCCATCAAAGAAACATGGTTCTTTGGAAATAGAAATTGCTAGGGGTAAATTCTAGAAAATTTCCAAATGACTTCATGAGGCAACAAAAGTTTTAAATTATCCTCCTTAAATTACATTTGAAACATAAACCATTGTTTGGGATGTTACACAGGTTGAGGGTGAACCGGCCAGCGGCGGGTGCGAGATGGCCAAGAGGACCAACCGGGAGTGCAGGCAGTAGAGGCTCATTGCGCACATGGTCTAGGTGGCGGCGTGGAACAAGATCGGGCCGCTGGGTCGGGTGTGGGCGCTGTCGGAGGACGGCCACCGGTGCACAAGCACCGACTGTGGCAAAGAAGGGTGGGACGACTACGCCATCTTCTGCAACGATGACTGCAGGATTAGGCATGAGTATACCAAATTCTTTGCAGAGGTGTTGGACTACTTGCCATAAAATTAGCGGTTTATGTATATGTGAATTTGCATTTATTTATATCAGAATGTGTCAAATATTCTGAATTTTCAATTTGCATTTATATATTTATCACAGACTTCCAAACGAGAAAACTTCTCTTTACACGTCATATTGTTCTGCACCATCAATGATTTATCACAAGATTAAACCTTAACCTAAAGCAACTCCCCAAAAGGAAATAGAAATAAAAACTTATGATCATCATCTGGAACTAATTTATTCAAATACTATAATAATTATCATGAATTAATATAATTTTTACCAAATTTTTGGAACTATATTTCACCTACTAAAAATTTAAACTTAATATAATGACCTATCAACGACATCAAGGTAATGTACATCTCTGGAATACTCCAAAGATAGACCTATATGATGCCTTAGCTAATTGCATATCGTTTTATAGGAGCTGACACTCCACGCTCCAAGTAAGGATGGTTGGGCCCATGTCTATCGAGGCTGGGCGGGGTGTGGCGTATCCATGCTAGGAAGGGATAGTGCAGCATGGTGCCTAGGTGGCGTAGGGTTACGCCAGGGTCTAGGTGGATATGATACATGACAATTTTAGGGGCGTCCCACTGGAGATTTGCTCGAACAAAGACATCAGAATACTAGGGGATGCCGAGTACAGTTTTATCCAGTGGCCTAAGAAGGACATTGCCCTGGACCCTGCAGTGTCGCCTCAACCTTTGATTCAGAAGGCCTCTCCAACAGGACCCTCGATGACTCCGCCTCAACCATCTCGACATGATCATTCCTCTCCAACAGGACCCTCGATGACTCTACCTCAACCTTCGCTTCAGATGTTCGCCTCATCAGTTCCCGTGGAGAAGACGCTGAAGGAACAAGAAAAACGTGTCGTCGTATCGGTTCCCGAGTCGTCTCACAGGAAGATTCATAGCGGCCAAGTCGTTCAGGACAAATCAAAATCGAAAAACATTAAGGCGCCTCAGCCTCCCAACCTAAGAAATACTCCTTCGGAAGTCCGTTGGTGACCACCACAGTATTAGCGTACGTTGGATTAAGTTGTCAGGGTTTGCATGTCTGGTACATGCAGAAGACCAAAAAGAAAGGGTACGCTGATGGAATCACCGTCAGATACACGAAGGAGCATTTCCTCCATGAGCCGACCCCTTTGTCGTCGATTTCGACGACTTATTCAACCTCATAGCCCTCGATGCCTCACTTCTACAATGCTGGACACTGTAAGTGTGTACAATCAAGTTCTACATTCACGTAATACCGATTAATATAATGACTCATTGCTTATGTATAGATACATGATGAAAAATGCCCGACAATTGAAAGAACTGGTGAGTTTCCTCGACCCACACGTGGTCTCTGAGCAAACCATCTTGGCAGATGCACCCTACATCGTGAAATACATAACGACAACATTGCTTGCTCAGGACGACAAGGACCACATAATGGTGCCCTACAACCAGAAGTAAGTGCTTCACTACTTGCTATACAAATTTTATTTGTACTTTATACGCAGCGTGAACTTAGGTTTAATGACTATAACGACATACATGAGTAGGAACCACTGGATCCTTTTAGTTATTATACCAAGTAAGAACAAGGTAATATACCTTGATTCCCTACTCAAGGTAACCTACGACTTCACCCTTGTGCAAGAAATACTCGACAGGTATACTCATTTCCTCCATACATAACTCTATTGTAGTCTTCCTTCGTTTGAAATAGCCGAGGTTAAATTTTTAGAAACATATAGGTCGTTCATTGCTTATGTTGCCAAGGGAGGGGCATACAGGGGATCGAGCGCCATACTACAACACAGGACGCGATTTCTAGTACGCGCTACAACACAATAATCCTATATCATACTTCGTAATAATGCGTCTCGAACTGACTATACATATATATGTAATTCTATTTTTGCAGTGCCGCTAGCAAAAATAAGAAGATTGTGCATTCTACATTTGCCATCATACGCAGCAACTCATGAGTGCTAAGTTGAAGGATCCCGAGGTTGGTCAATCTCACAATAATTATTTTCTAATTATAAATTTTGAATATATGCTTACTACTTTACTCTTGCTAGCGACAGGGCTTGAACAAACATTTAGATGCACTCGTTATGAGAGAGATCTCAGAGGTTTGAGGGAGGCTCTACGGCTTCATCAAGACAGAGATCATTAACGCTGACAGAGAGTTTCACTATTCCGTCGACACTACTAAACGACCTTCACTTTGAGCAGTTGTAATTCAATTGTAACTTAAGCAACAATACTTGATACATATTGTAAATGATCGCTTTGAGTTGCCAATGATTAATTCATCTGTGATGTATATTTTCTGCCTACTTGTTTTCAGAGGGCATGGCTAGAAATTCCTAAGGCTAGCCGAAAAGCAAAAAAATTAGTTAGGTATCAAGAACTATCACAGACGGTTCTATTTGCTAACCATCTGTGATATGACGTATATCACACACAATTCTATTAACTAACCGTCTAGGATATTACGTATATCACAGGCCGTTCTATTAACTAACCATCTGGGATATTACGTATATCACAGACGGTTCTATTAACTAACCGTCTGTGATATGTAGGCTATCCCAGACGGTTGGTATATAGAACCGTTTGTGATATACGTAATATCCCAAACAGATTGTAAATAGAACCGTTTGTGATAGCAAACATATCACAGACGACTTTTGAGCCGTCTGTGATACGCCTGTTATCACAGACATACAAATACAGACGGTTCGAAAACCGTCTGTGATGATGGTTTCGAACCGTCTAGGATGAGGTTTTCTGTAGTAGTGATTGCTGGCCTGGAATAGCACAACCCTGGCCCAGATCTAGCTCGCAACACCACTACCTCATCCCATCTCAGCCACCGTGCCTCCACTGCTTCTGTCATCAGTTGCTGCCACGTTTGCTTCGCGGATCGGGAGAGAGGCCAGAAGAGGAGGTGAGTAAGAGAGGATTCATGGTCGGACTTCTCAGAGGCGAGGAGGTCCTGGAGGTGCTTGACCTCGGCGCAGAGAGAGGTGGCCTCATCCTCGAAGGTGGTGATGGCGTGCTCAGTGGTGGCGATTTCTTATCCAGCGTGCGATATGAGTCCCTCGAGGAGGTGGGCCTATGTGGTGAGGAATTGGTTCTTGTGGCCAATGACAACGATCTTCTACTTTAGTGTGAGGACCCGGGGTATTTAACTCGTAATAATTAACCTCCAATTGGTTCTAATATTACCAATTAAATATCCTAAGCCTCGGTGGACATGTACTTCCTAGAAATGCAGTACACATACACCTTTATAAAATTATTCATCATTTCCACACAACTTACAACACCAAGTCTAGCACAAGGCATACATAATATAGAGTTATTATACAAGAACCGACCGGCCAAATGATATCAAAGTAACAAAATAACAGCGGAAGCAAAAGTGCCATAAGATGGCGATAACAAAAGCCAACTGGTTTGCCAATTTCCCACAAGGCAACCGACCGGTCCGCCAAGTTAGTTGTCCATACCGCAGCAAAACTCACAAAAGTCAATCCCTTGGGGATCGACCTCCTCTGCATCAATTAAGCAAAGCAAATGAGTACAAAAATGTAATCGCAAGACTTACGAGTAACAAGCCTATACATAGCTACATGCAAGCTGAAACAAAGGCGATGGTCATATGATTCATTGGACGCATAAAACAATTTTCATTTGCAATAATGTAATAGATTGAAGGCAATTTATCAAATCTGTTTTTTAATTATTCAAATAACAGCGAGATGACAATAAGTAACATAAATAAAAACCTAGAGGTGACTAAACCAATAGCCACCACAACATAGCACGAATTCCCCATTCGTACCACCCAAATCAAGTTTACTGAAAAGACTATATTCTAATTCTTACGGGAAATAACCAAGCGTGTCCATAACATAGGACGAGGCTATTCGAATAGATTTACCCCTGCAGAGGGGGTGTACCAATATACCCACACTTCAGACCGCCTTTTTGCCATAAGATTAAGCACACTTCCAAAGGTATGCCGGCACGGCTAAGTCCTACTAGACGTTTTCTAATATTGTGTATTAACCACAAGTCGCTCGTATGGATAGAAACCCATACGTTGCACAGGAGTAATTGTAAAGCCGGGAGTCAACTACCCATATAGGGTAAAGCACCTGGACCTACAGCCCGCTTTGATACCAACTGTAACACCCGAGCCCCACACGAGCCTGAATTGCTACTAAGGTAACCTTACACAAATATAAGCTAAGACAATTTACTAAATTTCGGCAGAACCTTCTTTATATTTCTAACTTTACAGAGGTTTCAACAGATAAAAGGGTTTTATAACTAAATATTGCAACATTCAAAATCATCAATAAGCGAACAGGAACTTGCTAATCAACTAAACAAATCCTCAAGCATCCAACTATGCTACACATCATTATTACAAATAAATCAATGCGAAACATAATCATGAAGAATCCTTTAGCGATTTGCTTAATTATTAAGGCATAGTCCGAGAATTAAAGTTCATGGCGCAGCGTGAGATCATAATGCTACCCTCCCATGCATGCTTTTCTTGCTCTGGGTACCTAAAACAAAAAAAAAAGCAAGAGTGAGTCCACAGACTCAGCAAGTACATATAAAAGAACATAATTCAAATCACCACATCAGCACCCATTTTCAGAAGCACGACATTAAATCATTCCACATGCATATGCAATGCTCAAGGATTTATTCTCTTTATCTCTTTTTGCATTTTACTGGTAATGCAAAGTATGCAACCGTCGCTGCATACCCATGCCTGTGCTCGCAAGCGCAGGGACCAATTGCCCAATATTTCGCAAATATTGGGGACCTCAAGCCCACACTCCACAGGTGTGAGGACCTCAAGCCCGTCACAAACATGACAGGGACCTCAAAGATGTGCATGCTTGGTCATCACAAGACCATGCCTCAACATGATATCAATATGCATATGCACCATCTCTATTCAGCATCAAAGTAACAAAGGCAATAACAACATTCATGAATAAAACATAGCCATACTTTGAACATCAAACACGCATTCATGTCCAAGCAATCACAAACAAGGTAACAACAATGCACTTGCCTCAACCGTGCGGGAACGAAGGACGCGAAGAGGGTGCCGCCTCCGGAACCAGTCCCTCACCTAAATTCATTTAAGAGAATGCTAAGACAACAGTAATAGACCAAACAAACTATAAGAGTAAACACGAACTCGTAAAAGTTCCTTTAGCGCGAACCCAACTCAAATTCCTTAATATTGTTCTGTCCCCTCCGTGGACAGTCACGTTCAAAAATTCATAACTTTTAGTACAGGAGTCCAAATGAGACTTCATTGAAAGTTTATCAAATTTCCCAACTAAACCTAGTTGGTGGTCCTTCCTGACTCGGCAATCTAATATCCCTTTTATGCTGATTAACAAAACATCGATTTCACGTCAGGTTCTCTGGACAGTAGACGAAAACAACCATAACTTTCATCTCATTTGTCCAAATTTCGCGTTCTTGTACTTCCCTGAAAGATACGACAATTATCTACAACTTTCGTTATACTGAGATCCTCTAATTCTCCATTTAACTGATCGCTGAAGTCAGATTACTAAAACCTGTCAAAATACTGATAGATTTGCAGAACAGTCGCACTAATAAATTCATAACTTTTGCCACAGAGGTCCAAATAATACGATCTAGCACTTCATAGAAATCTATTGATGTCCTCTACATCTCTCTAGGATAAGCCCAAGACTGAATCCATACTTAACTACATCAAAACGTCTATCTAACGCGATCTGTCCTGAGGAGACAGCAATACCGACATGATTAACTATCCAAAAACGCATCGGATCAAAGGGGAATTGAGGTTACCCTTGAAGAATCGCAGGGAGATGACGAACCACCCCTACGAAGAAGATCCTCTCTCTCTTCCCCTTCCTCTTCTTCTTCTTCGTCTTCTTCTTGGTCAAAGACCGAAGGAGACGCGCAAGGAGGCGGGGTGGTACTGCTCATGGGGTATCAGAGCAAGTGGTGGCTCTTGAGCACGCCATGCTACAGTACCACCCCTAGGGTTTCCCCCCTCCTTTTATTCGTGGGCCGGCCTCCTGGGCCAAAGCCTAAGGCCCAGGTTGTTGAATAATTGCAGAAACTCCCTCTAATCCTTTGTTAATTCTATTTTTTTCTAGTTGGTTCTTCTCTCTAATTCTTTCTTTTGACTTAAATAGACTTGGGGTATTATATTCTAGCTCCTTAAACAGAATTCGACCCCGAATTCTTCTCACCGATCCACTTGAATCAGCACCGAAACTGAACTTAACAAGTGTTAACACATACACGGCGTGAACGACACTACATAAGGCTCACGCATGCGAGTCCTCTAGCTTCCAAGTCATTTTCCTCTCGGACATATGGGACCACCGCACCTTGATGCAACTGACGTATTACGCCTCATTACACGTGCCGACTTGACCAGAACCACTTAACGGATAGGACTTGAAGATGCGACATTACTCGCTGGTTAACAGATCTTATGAAACCTCACACTCCAAATACCTCAAGCCTCCTCTGAACACCAGGTCATACAAAATGTTATATTCCCCGCTTCAGGACTCGAGATAGTTCTAGCAATTTGCCATCTTCCAATATCCCCACATCTTCCAGAACAACCAAATATACTTTAGGCTATCTATCTCTTCGGGTTCAAACCACAAAATTTGCACGTAAACATATGGAACTCTTATTCCATCGTTCAATCGACCTCTTCATCATAACAAGTAGATCCTCCATTAAGCAGGGACACGCAACAAAACTTATTTTACTCAAGTTTTAATAATTAGATTCAACTGAAAACAGAGGTTTCATAATGCCACTCACTCTTAACCAACTTTCCTCTAAAACATTCAAATCCAAAATCGAAGATTCATCATGAAAATCTTTTCACATTTCAAATAGGCAGTTTGCAAATAAACACCACATAAGTCAAAAGAGAAATTGTTCGAATGCCCAAATCAAACACTTCATTTTTTTTTCTGAACCGAAAAGAACCACCTTGCCAACAAAGAGGCGACTCAAATTGTACATATTCTCTGTCATAAAACCCAACTCAACCAAGAACCACTAGAGCACTTCTCTACTCAAGAGAACATTCTTTTCTCAGATGTTCTTTTAAGAAATAAACCCTTTTCCGAATCATGGGTGTCCACGATTATCACACTAACTCTTTCCTCCTATCTGACAATCCCAAAACGATCCTCAAACCGAAAGAACATCTATTCTTAAATAGAGGGACTCCTGCTAATCCACAAAAGGATTTTCTAATCCACTCCTATACCAAAGAAATTATTTTGACAAATGGTTTCCAACACCTCAATAAAGATTGTTCACCCACAACCACGTCACCTCATTTTGTTATGGATAATCAACTGGAACTTCTCAGTGCACATACTCATTTACTTTACCAAAGTATTCTATCAAAGATTAACACACTATTCAAATTTGGCTTCTGTTCATCTACCCCTACACATAATATTAGGTCTCCAAGTTTCTAGCATAAAAATGCAAAGCCCAAAATCAACCTCTAGGTCTCCTACCATGATTTCTGGTATAATTGATAGGAAATCCTCAAATTCGTTTACTAAAATTTCACACAGTTCAACAATAACCTCAGTCATTAATATCAACATTCCCCACTAATCAAGTAACCTCCCCAAGGCAATTTATTTCACCAATCCTAGACCTTCTCTAATCCACACCAATTCAATTCAGTTACACAACCACAATATACCCGTTCGCAAAACCCTAACTGATTGACCAAGATTCCAACATACTCAATCACTAATGTCAATAAATGAATATATTCTTTGACCAAGATATCCTTAGAATTAATTTAACTCCCATAGGGTTACTCATTGAGGCCGGGTCATACTTGACATTAGCTCAACAGTTCTTGCTATCCTATTAATTAGCACGACGCTTAGGTTCCTTCACACCGCTACTTTCATTAAACTTCACCACCACAACTTTTCTGCACAATCATACTAAGTATCCAATTGCGATACTCTAATAAGTTTATCAAGAGTCCATAATTTCGATGATCCCAATATTCCAACATGGACAAAGGTTACTGGATCATAATTCGCCATAGGTTCCACTAGTTGTAACACTAATCACTTTTATCTCATCGACAAACATTCCATTTACATAGAATTCTCCTCAGGTGTTATAGGTCAAAACCAATTCACTTTCTACTGCTCTTCAATTAGCTTGGTCTCCAAAAACCTCACCACTATTATAAACTTGTCTACCACCAACCAGTCGCCATACTAAATTTTATAAGACTCGGCAACACAAGTTGATTAATTCCTTTCTAAAAAAGAAAGAGACAAACTCATACAAGATTCAACACACACGAAAATATTGCTCCTCGGAGTGAGCACGAGACCAAGAGAAATAGTCAAATAGAAATGATCTCTAAAGACAAAAGTCGAAACCACAGTTGAGGGCACATATCCCACAAGAAGAAAATTTCAACCTCCATAAATCATGATAAAATATTGCTATTAAAACTCAAGAAACTCTTAAGCTGTAACGACAGAAAAGTTACATATTACAATTCTTAACTCCAACCTCAAATACTTATTACACATTTTCCGTTAACAAAGAAAATAATTTTTCTTTGATTACAACATCACTTGCCAACTCAAACAAGAAATACCTTTAAAACCAAATCACATTAATCACTTACAAACCAAAAAGAATCTTCCAAAACGTCACACTGCTCAAACTAATTTCATCTACTACATAAATCATGAACTCCCAAAAGATCACGAATGCAAAACTCCAAACTTTTTATTTAATCCATATTACAAAAACCAATCAACTTACTTTCTCTCTAAAAGAATCACCACCACTCCAACGTGTCACAATCTCTTGTAGACCTTATTACTAACATCAAGAATAATTCACTCTTAACAAGGTTCGTTATCGTCAACTCTTCCTTTATAAAGTCCCCAAAAGCTGACCAAGCTGTTACATACCACTTTATCATCTCATCCTCAATTGAGAGTATATCAAATTCTTACAACCTCACTACAACAACCACTTTATTTTTTTTAGAGGGAACCTACTACACAATATAAAGGATTACACTAAAACTCTTTCATCAAAGGCATGCTATTATCCAACAATTTCACCATCATGCAAACACAGGTCACTTATTAAATCCCATCATAAACCATTGATGATTATTAAATCATGGACAAAATTGATGGTCGTTTCTCTATTTGTTTTCCCATGGCAAAAATAAGATCATCAAATAGCCAATTAAAGAAAATTTCATATTATCATCTATTAAGACAACGATCGAACACATCCTTATATTTCCCTTCCTACAGAGTTAGATTAATCTATTGAGACCAAATAATCTAACAAGTTTAGCAAACTAAACAATTGTAATGATCAACCTTTTCATCCAAGTTCCATACTTCTTAATAACTCTATTGATTTCAATTAGGTATAGCCATACCTTTAATCACAGTTCATCAAGAACTACTACATGGCACCATCAAATTAATCAACTTTCCTTCCAGGGATCTTAGTTAGGATCGATTATACACCACACTACAGACCCAACTTGATAATCCATATCATATCCACTAATTTCTCCGATTATAATCTCTCTCTTAACCACGAGACGACATCGCTAAAAGGTTTAACATCTTCTTTCATAAAAGGGATCCATACATGCAAAATACCCAAGAGAGATACGTAGAGTCAATCTTCCGCATACTAAAGAGCTTGCAAAAAGGAAATTTGCATTATCCAAATCATCCAGCGAAATAAATGGGTCATGTTTTCCAAAAGAAGATAAAACTCCAATACAAAAGTCAATCTTGACAACTAACCAAGTCCACCAGCCGCAAGAATAACTCAACAGTTGGGAAAATAGAAATCACTTTAAGGGACAAATTAAGCCAATGCAAACACATCAACCCTTCTCAAAGAAACCCATCAATTGCAATGAACTACTAACCTAAAAAAAATTCATCAACCACTACTGGACAAGGGGTGACCAAATTCGAACTCCAGGAAGAGAACAACTTTTTTTTAATATACTCACTATCGACACCTATACTAAGACATTCGAGGTAACCACTTCCTTATTCTTATACCACGAAAGATGGTGTGACCTGGTAAAGCCCAGGGCCCCAACCACGACCTCAACCTCCCAACATCGATTATCTCCACACAACAATCATATAATTAGTTATTAAGCAATCATACTTAATTCATATCATCAATCATCAATATGAAATAACAGAAACGTAAATGTAATGTAATAACCCAATCTCACCTACTGTGCATAGTGTGTTAAGTTTAATATTTCAAATACCACGGACCTATAGCCCGCTCTGATACCAACCATTCACACCCAAAAGCACATCATCTTACCATTGTGCCCAAGTCTAAAATATTTTGTTTTCAGTTTTAGTTTTCTCAAAGTAATAAAGTACAAGGGGTTGGACATAAAGTCATAATAAGTTTTTGTGTGATCAAGGTCATCGACTAAGTCGACAACCACCCAATTCTACCGTTCTAAGCATTTCTAAGCAACAACAACTCGTAGACTACAAGCTAAGTGATAAGGGCTCATCCAACGAACCTTAAATCACAGAGGACATAATCCTAGGCTCACTAGTAAAGAATGAACATTTGCCTACAGATTATGCATCTAAGGGATCAACTACCGACAATAGTTTAACAGCGAAATAGCACATGCATACATAAATTTCGCAAACAAGATATTAGACTTTGAAAATAATAAGAGCAATATGATCAAATGAATGCAACATCTGCTTGCCTTGCTGGAGATCACTTTCTGGCTGTAGAGGATCACACTCATTCTCAATAAATTCTTCGGAACCTAACAAAAGAACGAGAAAATCCAATAGGAACGATGAACACTGAAAAAGACTCAAAATCCAAAGTCAACTAAAATCCATGAAATTCATAAAGCAGGAAGGGCATGATTTTAAATGAATTTAGCAACAAGAATTATTCGATTTGGACAGAGAGGAGCTAAGGTGGTGGTGCAAAGGAGTGCAAGGAGGGGCTCGAGGGCTTTTTATGGCCAAACGACAACGGGCAAACGCGGGAACAAAGCTCCACGGTGAGCTCGGTTCCCACACTGCCATGGACGAAAGGAAACGATGGGAGCGGTTGAGGATGACGACCTTGAGGGCGAAAACACACTGACAGCATTAAATGCCAGGGACAAGGAGCTGTTGAAGGTGACGTACGAAGTTTACAAAAGGGCTCTCTCCCACGCCCTGCTCTGTACCACGGGCGTGAACCAGAGGTTCAAGATGACTAGGACCTTGAGGGCCCACATGTCAGCGAAAGAAACAAAGGGCTTAGGTCAAAAAGAAACGAAGGGGTTAGGTTAAGTTGTGTTAGAAAATCTGGACAGTTGGATTAGAAATGGATGGCTTAGATTAAAAGTAACTTTCGGAATGTCCGAAGGTTCAAAGAAATCTTAGCAGTCCGATCGAAAATGAACGGCTCGGATTGAATCCCACCTTCGGGTGGTCCGAACGTTCATTTAGATCTGGAGCGTTGAAAAGAAATCCAATGGCCTAAAATAAACGCGCCCCTTTGGAGCGGACCGGTACACTTAGTTGATTGGGCTCAACCAAGTGACTCGAGCCCGACTTGGACTTAGCGCAAAAAGGGGTGACGCCACAAGCGGTTAGATCAAGATCTAACGGCTGAAATGAAATGGGAACTCGGAGGTCCGAACGTTCATGCGAACGTGGACGGTGCGATCAAGATCCAGCGGTCCAAAACGAAAGTGTGTTTTGAACGGGCTGGTTTGAGCGGACGCGGTTAGGTGCAACCAAGACGGGGGTTTAGGCTCGAGTCTGATTCTAACCCGAACAGGAGCTTTGACCTATGGTTTGCAATACAAGCTGAAAGTTTGAGGAATTTTTAAATAGATCTACATCCAAAAATTCCAAAATGTTTACAGGTGGTGATCAACTCCAGGGTTGACCTTGTAAAAATTTCGGAGGTTTTATGCAAAACATTTTTTCCAATTTTTTTAAAGGTACTGATTTAGGGTTTGACCAAAAGTCAAATTGGTTTGACTGGCCCCTTAAAATATTCAAACAATTTTGAAAAATTGTGAAATTTTTCAGAGGAGTCACACAACAACCCTAGAACCAAGGAAAATTATTTCCAGAGGATGATCACAAGATTATCCAGAAAAAGTTTTCAAAGGGTCAAGATTTAGGTCAAAAAAGGCTTGTGATTTTGAATTTTCCATAATTCCTTTACAAGAATTTTCAGAACATTCATACAACAACAAGATGTAAGAAAAGTTTTAATTTCTACACATTTTCTTATATTTGAAACACATGCCGGGAATTAGGGTGTTACAAATCTCCCCCCTTACAAGAATCTCATCCCGAGATTCCGTTCACTCGGAGAAGAAAGACGGGTAGTCAACACGTAGACGATCTTTCCGTTCCCAAGTTGCTTCATCCTCGGAATGATTTAGGATACGAACAGGGTGCTCGTGGTAAGTCAAATCTTTTTTAACATCGAGATTTTCCAACGGAGCTTCCTCGGTTGGAACACGAAGGTACTTCTTCAAATGGGACACATGGAACACATTAGGTACCCCCTCATGTGCAGTTGGCAAGTCCAACTTGTAGGCAACAACTCCCACCTTCTAGATGATGCGGTAAGGCCCAACATATCGAGGAGCCAAATTGCCCTTGACGCTGAAATGTTGATGACCCTTCAAAGGAGAGACCTTGAGATAAACAAAGTCATTGGGCTCAAAGCTCAACTCACGATGACGACGATCCGCATAGCTCTTTTACCTGGACTGGGCCGTGCGCAAACGATCACGAATAAGCTGAACTTGACCTTTGGCCTCATTGATTGAATCTGGGACAAAGAACTACCTCTCACCGGCCTCTAACCAATTCAACGGGGTTCTACACTTTCTCCCATACAAGGCCTCAAAAGGTGCCATGTCAAGACTGGCCTGAAAACTATTGTTGTAGGAGAACTCGGCGAATGGCAAGCACTTCTCCTAATTCCTCCCACAAGAAAGAACACAAGCACAGAGCATGTCTTCCAAGACTTGGTTGACTCTCTCCGTCTGGCCATCGGTCTGGGGATGGTAAGTTGTGCTGAAGAGTTGACGAGTTCCCATAGCTTCTTGCAAGCTATTCCAGAACTGGGAGGTGAAGATGGAACCACGGTCTGAAACGATCGTCTTCGGTACACCATGCAAGCTCACGATCCTCAGGACATAGAGCTCAGCCAAGTGATTTGTACGAATCTTGGTCTTGACCGGAAGAAAGTGTGTTACTTTAGTCAGCCAGTCAATGACAACCCAAATGGCATCATTCCCTTTTGACGTTTGGGGGCAGACCGGTGATGAAATCCATGTCGACATAATCCCACTTCCACTTAGGCACTGGCAAAGGCTGAAGAAGACCTGCTGGGCGCTAATGCTCGACCTTAACACGACGACACACGTCGCACTTGACAATAAACTTGGCAATCTCGCACTTCATTCGGGTCCACCAGAATCTCTGACGAAGGTCTTGGTACATTTTTGTTGCCCCGGAATGAATGGACAAGGGGGAATCATGGGCTTCGCGGAGAATCAAATCCCGTAATTCCATGACATTAGGAACCACAAGTCGTTGTCTAAACCACACAACACCATGCTCATCTTCCGAGAAGCACTTGGCTGTCCCGTTCTTGATGTTCTGCTTGATGTGGTTTACTCCAATGTCCGATTGTTGCGTAGCCTTGATCTGATCGACCAAAGTTGGTTGCACAACCAAAGTAGCAAGGGAACCGTGCTCAATTAAACTCAAATTGAGTAGCTGAAACTCTTCAAGAAGGGCGGGTTGCTGCTCCTTGAGCATCAAAGTATTGCAATACACCTTCCGACTTAGTGCATCGGCAACAATATTAGCCTTGTCCGGATGGTACTGGATACCCATGTCATAGTCTTTGATCAATTCCAACCACCTTCTTTGCCTAAGGTTCAGATCTGGTTGGGTGAACAAATACTTCAAACTTTTGTGATCCGAATACACTTCACAACGATTACTGATTAGGTAATGTCACCAAATCTTGAGTGCATGAACCACAACAGCTAGTTCCAAGTCATGGGTTGGATAATTGAGTTCATGAGGCCTCAATTGTCTTGATGCATAGGCCACTACCTTACCTTCCTGCATAAGAACACACCCGAGTCCCTGACGAGAAGGATCGCAAAAGACATCGAAGCTATTGTGGACATCGGAAAGAACAAGAACTGGGGTGAAGTCAAACGCTTCTTGAGTTCTTGAAAACTCTTATCGCAATCAGCGGACCACACAAAATTCTTGTCTTTCTTGAGCAACTCAGTCATCGGCTTCACGATCTTGGAGAAGTTCTCGATAAAGCGACGATAGTATCCCGCCAAACCGAGTAAACTCCGCACATCGGTGATCGACTTGGGCTGACCCCAAGAGAGTACATCACTAACCTTGCTAGGATCCACGGCTACGTCTCCCGCTGAGAGAACATGGCCCAATAATGCCACTTCCTTCAACACGAACTCGCACTTGCTGAACTTCGCATACAGCTGGTGCGCACGCAGCTTTCCCAACACAAACTTCAGGTGCTCAGCATGCTCTTCATCGTTCTTGGAGTAGATAAGAATATCATCGATGAAGACCACAACAAACTTATCCAGATACTCCATAAACACTGAATTCATAAGATTCAAGAACAGGGCAGGAGCATTAGTTAAGCCGAAAGACATGACGGTGTACTCGTACAGACCATAACGAGTAGAGAAAGCCGTCTTCAAAATATCTTCATATCTGATCGTAACTTGATAATACCCCAATCTCAAATCAATCTTGGAGAATATACAAGCTCCGGTCAATTGATCGAAGAGATCGTCGATGCGAGGCAACGAGTACTTGTTCTTTACCGTTACTTGATTAAGCGGACGGTAATCAACGCATATGCGCAAAGTCTTGTCCTTCTTCTTCACAAAGATTACTGGACAACCCCAAGGAGATGACCTAGGGCGGATGAAACCCTTCTCTTGAAGCTCACCTAGTTGCTTCTTCAGCTCCTCCAACTCATTAGGAGGTATTCGATACGACCTCTTAGAAATCAGGGAGGTATCGGGCAGCAACTCGATGACAAACTCAAGGTCTCGAACTGGAGGCATCCTAGGCAATTCTTTGGGAAAAACATCCGCGAAGTCACACACCGCTGGGACATCTTGAATTTGCAAGGCCGGCTTCACCGCAAGTGCGCAGAGATGAGGTCCTTGCAGCTGCGGCGAAAACCCAACCTGCCTGCCGGTGGGGCTTGTGAGATAGACGACCTTCCTGGCACAATCGATTTGCCCCAAATGCTGAGACAGCCAATCCATGACAAGAATCACATCCAAACTCACTGAGTTGAGGAGGATAAGATTTGCCAAGAATTCCACTTCTTCGACTTCAATGGAGACATCCCGGCATTCTAGATCAGCTCTCATTTTCGAACCCGGAGAGCGAATGAGCAACAGGACCAGCAAATGAACAAAATGAAGATCACTAGCAGCAGCAAAAGATTTTGAAATAAAGGAATGCGAAGCTCCAGAATCGAACAAAACTGCAGCAGGACGAGAGTTGACAAGAAGCGTACCCAACACAACATCATGTGCCTCTTGTGCCTCCTAGGTCGAGATGTGATTGACTCGGCCACTTCCCAAGATCTGGGTCCTCTGGATGGTCTTCGTCCGGGGGATGATCACTTCCTTGCCCGCATCCTCTATTAGGACGAGGGGCCGCTCTAGTCTTCTTAGGACAACTATTCGCATAGTGGTCCTTGTTGTTGCAGAAGAAACAAGTGACCTCGGCAGCCGGATTGCGGAGGCCACCTTGCTGAACCGCAGGTGCACGTGGCTGAAACACGGCTGTGGAGAACGAGGAATGGGCGCTGACGGCCTCGGCGGTGGTGGAGCCTGAGAATGGGCCACCGGGGCTGGCCCAACACGAGGACGGGAAAGGTTGGCCCTTGCTGACTTTTGGGCCTCCCACTTGCGTTTGCGGGACTCTCCCAGCGCTCTTGCCTTGTGCTCGGTGACAATGGCCTTGTCGACCAAAGTCTGAAAGTCGGTGAAGTCAACGATCGAGAGCTTGTCCTGCAGCTCCTCGGACAAACCCTCCATGAACTTCTCCTACTTGGCTTCATCGGTGGACACCTCCTCAGGAGCATACCGAGCCAAGTGGTTGAACTCGTGCAAGAACTCCATCACAGACTGGCGCCCTTGCTTGAGCGTAAGAAACTCCTTCTTGAGCTTCATCAAGCCGGTGGGAACATGAGCCCGACGGAAGGTAGTACGGAACTCCTCCCAAGAGACAACGTGGCCTGCGGGCTGCATAGCAAGAAAGTTCTCCCACCACGAGAGTGCTGCACCCTCCAGCTGATGGGATGCAAAGAGTGCCTTCTCTTGATCCTAGCACTGAGCAATATTGAGCTTCCGCTCAACAAGACGCAACCAGTCGTCTGCGTCGAGTGGGTCCTCAGACCGGGAGAAAGTGGGCGGCTTGCTGCGAAGGAACTCTGAGAGCCCCCACGCGACTGATGTCCACCTCCCCCGATTCAGAGGCACCAGAGAGAGCGGAGGTATTGTAACATCCCAATTCTCAACTTGTGTTTTAATGTAAGAAAATGTGTAAAAATTAAAACTTTTTCTTACATCTTGTTGTTGTATGGAATTTATGAAAATTCTTGCAAAGAAATTATGGAAATCCAAAAATCACAAGTCATTTTAACCTAGCCTTGACCCTTTGAAAACCTCTCTAGATATTCTTGTGATCATTCCTTGGAAAGATTTTTCCTAAGTTCTAGGGATGATGTGGGACCCCTCTGACAAATTTCACAATTTTTAAAAATTGTTTGAATATTTTAAGAGGCCACTCAAACCATTTTGGTTGTTGGTCAAACCCTAATAAGAACCTTAAAGAATTTTTAGAGGAAAATGCTCTGCATAAAAACCTCTGAAAATTTTACACAAGGTCTATCTCAAAGTTAGCAAACTTCTGTAAAAATTTCAGATGTTTGGGATATTACGTGTGTAGCAGATGTGCACCCGCAGCAGGCGTGCGATGGCCGGCACGCACAAGCACAAGCGGGCAGGTGCGTCCACGCTGTAGATGTCCAGGCGGCACAACTTTGCACTCGGCTCTCATTTAAATAGGAGACTTAACTCCTCCATGAAAACTCTAACATACCCCATTTTTATATATCCCTTTTCATCTAATTACGCATAGGCCCTTAAGGGTTAATTTCGGGATATTACATTCTACCCCCTTTAACAGAATTCGACCACGAATTCTGCTCGCCAATCTACTCGAAGAAGAACCATAACTGAAATTAAACAACAAATCACACATACCCGACGTGAACAACTCCGGATATTGCTCGCGCATGCGAGACTCCAATTCCCAAGTCGCCTCTCTCTCGGACTGATGCATCCACAGCACCTTGACGTACACCAACGTCTTGTGCCTCAGCACCCGCTCAGACCTCTCCAGAATACGCACTGGACGCGACTCAATTGTGAGGTCTTGCTCAATAGTCAGTGGCTCCAACGAAATCTCATGTTCTAGGTCTCTTAAAAACTTTCTCAGCATCGAGACGTGAAACACATTGTGAACTCGCGCATGGACTCAGGAAGGTCCAAGCGGTAAGCCAACTTCCCAATTCTTGCAATAATTGGGAACGGTCCAACGTACCTCGGGCTAAGCTTCCCTTTGATACCAAACCGGACAATGTCTTTGGTGGGGCACACTCTCAAGAGCACCTGATCACCTACCGCAAACTCCAAGTCACGCCTCCTCACATCTGCATAGCTTTTTTGCCTGCTCTGAGCTGCTAGCAGATTCCACCTCACCATGGCCACTCGCTCAACGGTCTTCTGAATCCAGTCTGGACCCAAAACTGTCTTCTCACCCACTGCATCCCAACAAAGTGGCGATCTGCACTTCCGCCCATACAGAACCTCGAATGGCGCGGCTTTAATACTGGAATGGTAACTATTATTATAAGCAAACTCTGCAAGTGGCAACTGATCCTCCCAGCTACCCTTCCAAGACAGAACACAAGTTTGCAGCATGTCCTCCAAAGTCTGAATAGTGCGCTCTGACTGACCATCAGTCTGAGGGTGAAACGCCGTACTAAGACGAAGTTGTGTGCCCAACGCACTTTGCAGACTCTCCCAAAACTTGGAGACAAACTTCGCGTCCCTGTCAGAAATGATGGTCTTTGGCACACCATGCAGTCTTACTATTTCACGCACATAAATAGGAGCTAGATCACTCGCTGAACTTGTAGTGCAAATAGGGATGAAGTGTGCGGACTTGCTGAAACGATCCACCACTACCCAAACTGTATCCTTCCCTCGTGGTGAACGAGGTAACGCCAACACAAAGTCCACAGAGATATCATCCCAAGGCCTCTGGGGAACCTCCAAAGGTTGCAACAACCCTGTAGGATGCTTATGCTCGGCTTTCACTTGCTGACAAACACCACATGAAGCCACATAATTAGCGATGTCCACCTTCATCCTTTTTCACCAGAAATTTTGTTTCAGATCTCGATACATCTTGGTCTCACCAGGATGAACAATATACGGAGTGCGATGGGCCTCTCTCAAAATGTCATCCTTGACCTCCGCCTTTTGTGGCACACAAAGGCGGCCTTTAAACTGCAAAGCACCAGATTCATCCATGCTAAAATGTCCCTCTTTGCCCTCATCCAGACGCTTTCTGACCTCCTGCAATAACCGGTCACTATGTTGTGCTTCCCTCACACGGTCAGGAATAGCTGACTCAAGGATCAACTGTGTCTCAACATGTGTTGTGCCCGCATAGCAATAGGATATCCCCATGCAATCAAAATCATCAATGAGGCAATCTAGAGTAGCGGGAGTCGCCTTGCGACTAAGAGCATCAGCAACAACAT
The DNA here is from genome assembly GCA_036346255.1 of Ampelocalamus luodianensis. NCBI lineage: Eukaryota > Viridiplantae > Streptophyta > Magnoliopsida > Poales > Poaceae > Ampelocalamus > Ampelocalamus luodianensis. The sequence continues at coordinate 14,558,954 of CM070628.1, forward strand.
TATCCTTGCCTAGATGATACTGAATAGTAAGATCATAATCCTTGATCTATTCCAGCCACCTCCTTTGCCTCAAATTCAGATCCTTCTGAGTGAAGATATACTTGAGGCTCTTGTGATCTGTGAAAATATCACAAGACTCACCATAAAGATAATGCCTCCAAATCTTGAGAGTAAAGACAACCGCAACCAACTCCAAATCGTGAGTGGGATAATTCTGCTCATGCTTCTTTAATTGCCTCGAAGCGTAAGCAATCACCTTACCGTCTTGCATAAGAACACAACCAAGACCTACTCGAGATGCATCTGAAAAGACTGTGAACCGCTTCCCTGGCTCAGGAAGAGTGAGAATAGGAGAGGTCACCAACCTCTCCTTCAAAATGCTGAAACTGCGCTCACATTCATCATTCCACTGAAATCTCACACCTTTTTGAGTAAGCTGAGACATCGGTTTGGCTATGATGGTGAAATCTTGCACAAAACGCCGATAGTAACCAGACAAACCCAAGAAACTCCTCACCTCCTTCACATTAGTCGGCCTCTTCCAATCCACCACTGTGAAGACCTTGCTAGGATCAACAGCAATGCCCTGAGGATTTATCACATGACCCAGAAAACCCACTTCTAAAATCCAGAACTCACATTTCTTCAACTTAGTATAGAACTTGTGCTCTCTCAAAGTCTCTAATACTAGTCTCAAGTGACGCTCGTGGTCCTCATTGGTCTTGGAATAGATAAGAATATCATCAATGAACACCACCACGAAGTCATCTAGATACTCGTGCAACATGCTGTTCATGGTCTCCATAAAAACGGCAGGTGCATTAGTCAGTCCAAAAGACATAACTTTCTATTCATAATGCCCATACCTGGTGGAGAAAGTTGTCTTCTCTACATCCTGCTCACGCACACGGATTTGATTATACCCTGACTAGAGATCAATCTTGGAGAACACCTGAGCTCCACTCAACTGATCAAACAAATCCTCAATGCGGGCAATGGATATTTATTCTTGATTGTGACTACATTAAGTGTATGGTAATCAACACACATGCGCCAACTGCCATCCTTCTTCTCTACGAATAGAACAGGAGCTCCCCATGGCGAAACACTACGCCTGATCAAACCTTTAGCCAACAAATCGTCCAACTGCTTCTTCAACTCATCCTGAAACGAACGTGCCAGTCGATATGGAGACAACGAGATGGACCGAGTGCCCGAAACAAGATCAACGCGAAACTCCATATCTCGCGCAGGTGGCATACCCGGAAGCTCAGCCGGGAACACATCTGGATAGTCACTAACCACCGGAATCTCCTCAATCTGCGAAGCCACACTTGGTTTCTCAGCAAGAGCTAAGAGAAGTCCAGTTTTCACCGCACGCTGACCCGGAAACAATCCGGCCAACACTGAAAGAGAGCGCGGAGGCGCACTCCCCTGAAAGGTCAAAACGGAGTATGCACAGAGACTATCCTACAAAACAGGATATCACGGCTCGGTAAGAGTGCAGCCAATCCATGCCCAAGATAAGATCGAAAGGTTCCAACTGAATGACCATCAGATTCGCCGTGAACTTCTCCCCATCGATAACAATAGAGCACCCATGACAGACGGTGGAGCTCGCAATAATACCCCTAGGAGAACTAACCAACACTGACTGAGAAATCAACTACATACTCAGGTTTGATTTCCTAGCAAACACCATCGAAACAAACGAAAAGGTAGCCCCTGAATCAAAAAGGACTAAAGCATCAAACGAATCCACAAGCAAAGTACCTGTCACCACGTCGGGACGACCCGCGGACTCCACAGTAGGCATGGCGTACACTCTAGGTGGCGCCATGGCGAAAGAAGATGGCGCCGGGGAGGCGAGAGCCCCGACATTCTGCTGTGGCGGTGCAGGTAAAGCTGGTCGTGCAACCTGAAGTGGTGCCAGAGGCGGCGACTGCTAGTAGTACCCAACTGCGGGTGCCCAGGCTAAAGGAAGTGGCGGTGCAGAAGGAGTAGCCATCATCTAGACGAATCCTCGAGCAGGACGAACTGAAGAAGAAGCTGGCACAGGCTCCCACTTGATCACACTAGCAGGGTTCTAGCGACACACCCGCTCCTTGTGACCCGGTCGGCCACAGTGACGATAATCTTCCGTCCAGGAGCACTCAGCAGCACGGTGTCCCTCACCGCACTTGAAACAAAGCACACCCTACCCTGGGACAGGACGAAGAGCTGAAGTACCTGCAAAAGAGCGAGGCATCGAGGAAGAAAACGGCCTCGCCTGCTTTGACTTGGAGGACTGCGGTCCTCCCTTAAACTTCTTGAAAGTAGGTCGTTGAGTAGACCCACTCCCCTCACCAGAGCTCCTCTTCTGGTCACCACCGGATGCAACAAGTCCACCAGAGGCCTGTTGTCCCTTTGTGAGCTGCATCTCCAACTCTATACCCCTGGCTTGCTCCACAACAGAGCTGAAGTCGCGGAGTGGAGTAGCCCCCAACACGTGCCGGTACTCAGAGTTGAGACCCCGACGAAACCTCTTGGCCTTCTGAAGATCATCGTTCGCCACCGAAGGGACAAAGCGAACCAAGTTGTTGAACTCAGCCTCATACTCAGCAATGGACCTCTTCCCCTGAACAAAAGTCGTCAAGGCAACCTCCATCTTCTCAACAAAGGAGTAGGGGTAGAATTTTTCCTTGAATTGATCAACAAAGTCCTCCCAAGTGACTCGTCCCTGAGCGGCGGTCCTCGATGACAACACGCCGTCCCACCAAATGTCCGCTTGCCCTTTCAACTGAAAGGCTACAAATTGGACCCTCTGATGTGAGGACATCTTCAAAGCTCCAAACTGCCTCTCCATGTAGTACAACCAGTCCGCTGCCTGGACCGGCGTGCCTGACCCGTCAAACGGATCCAACCTCAGCCCTATCCACTCTCGAAGCGTCATACGCGCCTCAGGTGTAGGTGAAGGAGCGACAGGAACAGCAATAGATGCCGCAGCAACAGGGGCTGCCGGCGCCTGTTGACGGAGAGCACGGATCTCTCCCACCAACTCTCTCAACAAAGCGGGGGTATCATCTTGGACCCCAACCGGAGGCGGGTCAACAGCAACCCCCTCCATCACAGTTCTGTTCCCCTCAGCTACTAACTCAACTGCCACAGGTGGTTGCTCCATGGAACAACGCCCGCGGCCCCGACCTCCACCACGGTCTCCACGACCGCGGCCACCACGACCACGTTCTCTACCTCTTGGCATAGCTATCAATCACAATCAATAACACACAATAAGCTCAACGATCAATTATCAAATCAGGCATCAGTACACAACATAACATAAGCGTAATGCGATATTCGTCCCACTCTCTAACCTATTGTGCGCTAGTGTGTCAAATTTTAAATTAGTTTACCATTAGCAAATTTTAGGTTACCTAAGTTATTAATCTATTCACCACGGACCTAAAGCCCGCTTTGATAACAACTGTAACACCCCAGCCCAACACTGAGCTTGGAATGCCACAAAACTACCCTTACAACTAATATTCACCAACACACTATAAAAAAATTCAGCAACCAAAGCATTAATACAACCCAACCACAGGTCACAAAAGATCATGAATAAAGACTTGTCAAGCATGAAAGAATAAGCGAGGGAAACATAGCAAGATAATAAGTCTAAAACAATACCAAACCAGAAAAATCCACAACATTTGAACAGAATAGACTAGTCCAAAACATTCATCTAAGCTTATTCAATTTCTAACATGTTCTAACAGTAGTCCAGTGATAAAGAATCAAATGGTTCTCATGACAAATAATCATGTGTCTGAAGTATGAAACTATCTCATGTGCTCTAGTCCCTCTCAATCGTGGCGCCCTCAAACATCACATAAAAACAACGAAAGAGCAAGGGTGAGTCCACGACTCAGCAAATACATCAATAAACAACAACCAATGATAAAACAACAGTGTTCAATAACTTCATTAACATCACATGTCCTTCTATTATTATTCTCATGTCATTCTCTTCTCTTTATTTTCATACACATTCATCTCATATCTCAGTGCAACACTACTCTACATGTCCACATGCACTTCTTTCGCGTATACCGGTATAGCATTAGTGAACGCTCACGACAACGTTCACTCTCAAACCTGCTCCTCCTCGAGGATTGGGGACCTCCTCCACTCCCGTGGAGTTGTGATCAATCATGATCACTTTGCTCATATGCAAAGATGCTTATGAATGCAAAAATGTAAAATTTCATCATATTCATCATATCCAATTTTCCTCATGAACATCAACCAGATATAGTCATACCATTCTATTGTTTACAATTAAATAAAAATAAAAGCACAACAATAATGGTAATGAACGATAAATAAATACAGTGGCCAATCATTTATTGTTGTCTACCATGCACTTGCCCTTACTAGTTGCGACGCACGGTCTGACTAGAAGATGACAACAAACACAACGTACCTCTTACAATAGACACTCAAATTTCAATACAAGATACAACATCACAAAAACAACAGTTAATTGACATCGCTCCTACATCTAATTAATCTCAATTCAAATCTCTAATTAAATCTCTCTCTATATCTACTTCTCCCATTAAAGAAACGTACGCAGCACTAACTAGCTATTGCATCATCTTTACTATTTAAACATGCATGCATGCAAAAAGCTAGTGAAAACACAGCATGCATGCTCACAGTGTTGCATGCAAAAGAGGCACCTCTCAATAACTAATATCTGTAGTACACCATTAATTAGTATCTACTAATGCCAGTGCACCTATATCTAATCCATCTCCTTTACTAATTCCAATTAATGAACCGCAAGTTGGCAGCACTAGTTAATTAACCTCCCTCTCCAACTACTCCAATTGAATAATCATAGCAGTGCATGCCTTACTAACCCAATTAAACATTCAGCCATACATCCCTATTCATCCCAAATAAATAATCAAACTAGTACACCAATAACTAGCCCAGCCACAAAATCAGTCTATGCATGCATACCAGTAGTCATCCATCACTTTTAATAATCCAATCCAACACATGCATGAAAGGACGCAACAAGGAAAACAAGTAGTGTAATGAATCAAATTAATTAACTACTCATTCTCTCTCCCCTAACTTTCCAATTAATGAACACATACATGCTGCACCTTTATGAATCTCTCTTCTAACTACCCTAATTAAATAATCATAGCATTGCATCCCTAGCCATCCCAATAAAATAATTGAATCACTGCAAGGGAACTGTTAAATCTATAAGCACATGTAGGTTCAATTTATTCCATAAATTAATCATGACATCATGCACGCAAAATAACATAACCATCACAGGCATAACAGATCTAGTCATGTCAACCAGGAAAAAGAACATGAACAGATCTAAAACGGAGAACATGACCGTTACGTACCGATGATTCTCGTTGGATCGGTTTGTCGATGGTGACACCGCAGCACGTGTGGATGACACGGTCGATGACGATTCGCCGGCCGAAGCGCCGAGGAAGACGAGCGAGCTACGAGAAGCGATCGCGCGAGCGCTTCCCAAAACCTTATTCGCCTCTCCGGTGCGTAACTGGCGGCGGTTCCGAGACTCGCTCTCGAACGGCGATGTACGCCGCGAACGGACGGAGTAGACTACGTGGGGCGGTGCAAGACAATGGAAGAGGCGAAAATCCTAGATTGATTTCGTCTCGTATGGAGGCGGCGATTCGAGATTTATGGAAGAATCGGACGTGTGATCAAGGCGCGCGACGTTCTCCATAACTCGTAACCGAAACGGATTAGTCTCGTAACCGATCCGGATTCACCGCCACACAAAACAGCAAAAGATAAAAACGCAAAAGGAAGCCGCGTCTGCGCAAGCACCTGACGCCGATTTTGGCGGACCATTCACGCAGGTGCCGTGCGCCCGCGCCACCCGCCCCGCCGCCTGCCTGCCCGGCGAGGCGAGGCGAGGCGAGCGCGTGTGTGTTCCTCTAGTTCTCTCCCACACATGCCTCAAGTGGCTAGGAGTGCACCATCCCTTTTAAGGTGGTCTTCCTCTCCTAGAACTAGCAATATGGTACTAAAGTTCACATGCAACCTTCCTTTGCATGAGTGGGCCTTTGAGATTTAATTTAGGAATTATTCTTCTTGTATGGGCTTGGCCCACATAATCCAACAATCCCCCACCAGATCTCAAAGTCCCACAGAGATTTGCCAATTCCAATGTCTTTGTTTATATATCAGTGTTTCGATGGAGACCAATTAAGGTTGAACATCCACCTAGAACTCCAAGCTACACTTACTCACAACTTGAACAATGGACTATGCCTTGAATTGCAAGTTTGGTGCAAGCAAGCTTCACTTGAAGACTTAACTGATACTAGGCCGCCAGTAGGCTACCCCTCGGTTGGAGCGTATAAGTCATACTCCTTGGTCTCTTCATGAGCTTAGTAGGAGATTTTCCCAAAATCTTCATAGACTGCGACTAACAGTCGGGCTCATATAGGTGTGTTCTTTCAAGAACGTTCTGCAGGATAACGTCTTCGCTTCTGAGAGCCAATAGAACACATTAAGGCCTTAACCAACCTGCCTTGCAGTTTTTGAGAGTATTGCATCTTCACATAGAGAGGGTTGAAATTACTCTCCTCCAGTTAACTAATGGCTTGTTTTTCCCAGATCCTAATTCACGGGATCTCCGATCACATAGGTTGGGTTACTACCATAGATAACTCACATGGGTCTCATACCCATCTCCTTCGATGCACTATCTATCACATTTCGTGATACTCCCTTTGTGAAGGGATCTGCCAGGTTTCTATCTGTTTGGATGTAATCCAAGGTTATAACTCCGGAGTTTCTCAATTTCCTGACAGACTTCAATCTTCTCTTGACATGCCTAGACGATTTCATATTATCCTTAGAACTGTTCACTTTAGCGATAACGGTTTGATTATCACAGTTCATGAGGATAGCTGGTACTGGCTTTTCCACCGTAGGTAGATCCATCAATAGATCTCGTAGCCATTCTGCCTCAATAATAGCAGTGTCTAGTGCCGCAAGTTCTGCTTCCATGGTTGACCTCGTCAAAATGGTCTGCTTGCAAGACCTCCATGAAACAAAGACCACCACCAATAGTGAAAACATATCCACTAGTGGCTTTGATCTCATCAAAGATCGAGATCCGATTGGAATCACTATAACCCTCCAAAGACCGACGGGTACCGGTATAGTGAAGTCCAAAGTTCGAGGTACCTTTCGGATAGCGCAACACTCGCTCAAGTGCCTTCCGATGATCATCTCACGGTTAGATGTAAACCGCTCAACTTGCTCACAGCAAAGGGATGTCCGGCCTTGTTGCACTAGCTAGGTACATAAGTGAGCCAATTATCGAGAGTATTCCGGTGATTCCTAGCAATTTTCTTATTCTTACGAGTAACACGCTAGGATCATAAGGTGTTGGAGAAGGCTTGCTATCAGAAAAACCAAAACGGCTCAAGACCTTTTCCACATAATGAGATTGCAAAAGTGTAATCCCATCCTCACCTCTAACCAATTTAATGTTTAGAATAACATCAGCCACTCCCAGATCTTTCATATCAAAATTTTGAGACAAGAATAATTTGACTTCATTTATCACATTGATGTTTGTCCCAAAAATCAGGATGTCATCCACATACAAGCAGAGAATAACTCCCTCACCCCCACCATAGCGATAGTATACACATTTATCTACCTCATTGACAGCGAAGCCTGCAGATGTCACTGTTCTATCGAACTTTTCATGCCACTGCTTAGGAGCTTGTTTTAGACCATACAAAGATTTCAACAGTTTTAACACCTTGCCTTCTTGACCTTCTACTACAAATCCATCAGGTTGTTCCATGTAAATTTCCTCATCCAGCTCTCCGTTAAGAAAAGCTGTCTTAACGTCCATTTGATGAACGAGAAGACCATGTGAGGCAGCCAAAGCAAGTAGTACTCGTATTGTGGTCAGTCTAGCAACAGGTGAGTAAGTGTCAAAGAAATCTTCGCCTTCTTTCTGAGTGTAGCCCTTGGCAACAAGCCGAGCCTTGTACTTTTCAATAGTACCATCAGGCCTAAGCTTCTTTTTGAACACCCACTTGCATCCTACAGGTTTGCACCCATAAGGTCTATCTGTCAGCTCCCAGGTTGCATTAGTGATAATGGAATCCATTTCACTACGGACAGCCTCCTTCCAGTAGTCTGCATCAGAGGATGCATATGCTTCTAAAATAGACTTGGGAGTGTCGTCCACAAGGTACACAGTGAAATCATCACCAAAGGATTTGGTTATCCTTTGTCTCTTGCTCCTTCTAGGAGCTCCACTGTCATCCTCCTCATTGACAAGTTCATGTGTATGTTCAAAAGGTTCAGGTGGTGTGATTGAACTGGGAATTATTTCAGAGGGTTGGCTAGTAGTGTTATGTGTATCCTTCATTGGAAAGATATTCTCAAAGAACGTTGCATCTCGAGACTCCATAATTGTACCAACATGCATGTCAGGTACCTCAGTTTTAACTATCAAAAATCTATAGGCAATACTATGATTAGCATATCCCAGAAAGACACAATCCACAGTCTTAGGTCCAAGCTTGCGTTTCTTAGTTATTGGCACATTGACTTTCGCCAAGCACCCCCATGTACGCAAGTAAGAAAGTGATGGTTTTCTCCCAATCTATACCTCGTATGGTGTTTTGTCCTTATTTCTGTTAGGAACTCTATTTAATACATGATTAGACGTTAGCAAAGCCTCCCCCCACCATGCCTTAGGTAAACCCGCAGTGTCTAACATGGCATTCACCAAGTCAGTCAATGTGCGGTTTTTCCTTTCGGCAATCCCATTTGACTCGGGAGAATAAGGAGGCGTCCTCTCATGTATAATGCCATGTTCCTCACAAAATAAGTCAAATTCGTTTGAGAAATACTCTCCACCACGATCTGACCTAAGTCTTTTTATCTTTCTGTTTAATCGGTTTTCAACTTCGCCTTATAGATTCTAAAATAGTCTAAAGCCTCGTCTTTCGTTTTCAATAAATACACATAACAGAACCTAGTTGCATCATCAATCAATGTCATGAAATATCGTTTTCCACCATTCGTTAACATTCCATTCATCTCAGAAAGATCTGAATGCAGGAGTTCTAGTGGTGCCAAATTTCTCTCCTCGGCAGCCTTATGAGGCTTACGAGGTTGCTTTGATTGCACACAGCTATGACATTTAGAACCTTTGGTGATGGAAACGTTTGGAATTAAATTCATACTGGAAAGCCGAGACATTAAACCAAAATTAATATGACATAGACGTGAGTGCCAAACGTTAGCCTCATCATCCACACTGCCACAAATATGGTTCACAGTTTTATTGCAGAAATCTGAAAGGGAAAAGCGGAACAAGCCTCCGCACTCATAGCCTTTACCAATAAAATGTCAATGTTTAGACACGACTACTTTATTAGACTCAAATACCAACTTAAGCCCGTCTCTACATAAACGGGAGCCACTAACGAGATTCTTGTCTATAGAAGGACATGTCGTGACGTTCTTGGTGCACGATCTTTCCCGAAGTAAACTTCAGATCTACCGTGCCAACACCATGAACAGTAGCATGTGACCCATTCCCATTAGGACGGAGGAATCCCGGGCGACCTGATAAGAGGAAAACAACGAAATATCAGCACACACATGTACATTAGCTCTGTATCAATCCACCAATTGGTAGATTGACTAATCGAAGAACGATGAGGTAAATTACCATACCCAGTCCCATCTCCAGTCTTGCCAATGGTCACGTTGACAGACTTAGAAGTCTGTCCTACAGGTGCCTTCTTTCCTTTGCGTTGTGGGCACTTCTTGGCCATGTGACCAGGCTCACCGCACACAAAGCAAGTTCTATCATCCTGATTGTTGTTGTTCTTCTTCTTCTTGAAGTTGGTTGTCTGTTGGACTTTGACAAATTTCCCTTTGTTCTTGCTTGAGAGTTTACGTACCACATTGGCATTGGGACCGCCTCCATCACCCTTAGACACGCGTCCTTTTCCCGAGCTTTCTCCTCAATTTCAAGAGATCCAATCAGACTCTCAACAGAGTGCTCTTGTCTCTTGTGTTTGAGTGCTGTTCCGAAATTCCTCCATGAAGAAGGTAATTTCGCAATAATACATCCAGCCACAAACTTGTCGGGTAAGGCACACTTCAGAGTTCGAGTTTCTTGCCAATGGATGTATCTCATGAGCTCGATCTACTCTGTAGCGGTTATTAACCATCTTGTAGTCATGAAATTGCTCCATGACATACATGTCATTCTTGACATCGATAGCACCGTATTTGGAATTCAGTGCATCCCATAACTCCTTTGCGTCTGTCATGTGCATATACACCTCGCACAGACGATCAGCAAGAACACTAAGAATGCATCCAACAAAGAGAGTAGTGGCAGTCTCGAATTCTTTCGCCAAAGATCAAGAATACCTTCAGCTTGCCATTACTAACCCGAATACATTCATAGCGATAAGCCACGAGTGACCCTGATCTGCCATCTCTTAAAGTGCACACCGGAGAACTTCTCCGGCCTCAGTGCATCGGCAAATCCAGCCATAGTAAGACCACAGTGCCTAGAATAAGGTTTTTGGATTGTTAAATCTATAAGCACATGTAGGTTCAATTTATTCCATAAATTAATCATGATATCATGCACGCAAAATAACATAACCATCACAGGCATAACAGATCTAGTCATGTCAACCAGGAAAAAGAACATGAACAGATCTAAAACGGAGAACATGACCGTTACGTACCGATGATTCTGTTCAGATCGGTTTGCCGATGGTGACACTGCAGGCACGGTGTGGATGACACGAAGTCGATGACGATTCGCCGCGGCGCCGAGGAAGACGAGCGAGCTACAGAAGCGATCGCAGAGCGCTTCCCAAAAAACTTATTCGCCCTCTCCCGGTGCAGAACTTCGAAGGCGACGGTTCCGGAGACCTGCTCTCCCGAACGGCAGTGTACACTGGCGAACGGGATGGAGTAGACTACGTGGGACGGCGCAGTACAATGGAAGAGGCGAAAATCCTAGATTGATTTCTCGTCTCGTATGGAGGCGCGATTCAAGATTTATGGAAGAATCGGGGCGTGTGATCAAGGCGCCGCACGTTCTCCATAACTCAGAATCGAACGGATTAGTCTCGTAACCGATCCGGATTCACCGCCACACAAAGCGAGAAAAGATAAAAACGCAAAGGAAGCCGCGTCGCAAGCACTGACGCCGATTTTGGCGGACCATTCACGCAGGTGCCGTGCGCCCGCGCCACCCGCCCCGCCCTGCCCTGCCCGGCGAGGCGAGGCGAGCGCGCGCGTGTGTGTTCCTCTAGTTCTCTCCCACACATGCCTCAAGTGGCTAGGAGTGCACCATCCCTTTTAAGGTGGTTTTCCTCTCCTAGAACTATCAATATGGTACTAAAGTTCACATGCAATCTTCCTTTGCATGAGTGGGCCTTTGAGATTTAATTTAGGAATTATTCTTCTTGTATGGGCTTGACCCACATAATCCAACAGGAACTAGTAACATTGTGCACCATTAAATAATCAACACTAACACAACACTATTGGTTATTTTAATACAACACAAGCTAGCCCTCGGTAGCAGCGAAACAAAAATCGCAACCAAAACCTGTCGTTTCACGCGTGTAGCAGATGTGCACCCGCAGCAGGCGCGCGATGGCCGACATGCACAAGCGCAAGCGGGCAGGTGTGTCCACGCGGTAGATGTCCAGGCGGCACAACTTTGCACTCGGCTCTCGGCTGCCACCGACGGGGACAGCAGCCAAGGCAGCGTCTTAGTTAGCGTGGAGGCGGCGGACGCTGGCGATGGTTCTATCAGGAGTTGGGATGACTGCATTGGCGGCGCCTGAGGGAAAACAAAAGGGCTGCTAGGGTTTCTAGAACTCCTCACCTCTCATGATTCATTTAAATAGCAGACTTAACTCCTCCATGAAAACTCTAAAATACCCCATTTTTATGTATCCCTTTTCATCTAATTATGCATAGGCCCATAAAGGTTAATTTCGGGATATTACATCATATACCTCTAGTGTGGTTAGCACGCAAAAGTCCTTGGATCAATGGCGCACGTAATTCGGTCCTTGTTGACTCGGGCACCAACCATTCACATCCAAAAGCACACCATCTTACTATTGTGTCCAAGTCTAAAATATTTTATTTTCAGTTTTAGTTTTCTCAAAGTAATAAAGTACAAGGGGTTGGACATAAAGTCATAATAAGTTTTTGTGTGATCAAGGTCATCGACTAAGTCGACAACCGTCCAATTCTACTGTTCCAAGCATTTCTAAGCAACAACAACTCGTAGACTACAAACTAAGTGATAAGGGCTCATCCAACGAACCCTAAATCACAGAGGACATAATCCTAGGCTCAATAGAAAAGAATGAATATTTCCCTACAGATTATGCATCTAAGGGATCAACTACCGACAATAGTTTAATAGCGAAATAGCACATGCATACATAAATTTCGCAAACAAGATATTAGACTTTGAAAATAATAGGAGCAATTTGATCAAATGAATGCTACATCTGCTTGCCTTTTGGAGATCACTTTCTTGCTGCAGAGGATCACTCTCGTTCTCAATAAATTCTTTGAAACCTAACGCAAGAACGAGAAAATCCTAATAAGAACGACGAACACCGAAAAAGACTCAAAATCCAAAGTCAACCAAAATCCATGAAATTTACACAAAAGGAAGGGCATGATTTTAAATTAATTTAGCAACAAAAATTATTCAATTTGGACTAAGCATGCAAAAGTTATAGTCTAAACAATTTTAATCGGCTGAAAAATCCAATTTAATTGCTTTCTCTTACTATTCATCGCACAAATTTCCAGAAGGTTTGTGGACTTGAAAATTTTATGGTAGGCATGGCATGATATTCTAAGCACAACAAAAATTGGTTCACTTCATTTGGAGTTAAAATGAATTTCTTATGATTTTTCTAAGTTATGAAACTAGTACATAACATTTTTCAGGGGTAAGTACATAATTAAAACCTACTCTACACTAAAGCATAATAACAGACGAATCTAACACATCTTAGTTTACTAAATTTGAAGTTACAGAGAATTACTTATGCATTTTACAAGTTTAAAGGAGTTTTTAGAGCAACAATTAAAGCTAAACAAGTTAATACAACCTACACAATTTTCTGGTATAGAGCAAGGTTCAAACATATTTTTAGATTAAAATTCAGTTAAACAGAGATTTAACAAAATTGGAACCATCTAAAAAAGGAATTAAAATGAATTACTTATGAAATTTTGAAGTTTAATACATTTTATAGATTACAAATAAAAGCTTTCAAGTTTTATTTTAGACTAACTCAAAGTGAAAAAATGTGGGCCGTTGATCTTGAATCGGACGGGCCAGGCGAACGGACACGTTCAGCGCGCGAGCAGCCCGCGCTCAAACTCATCCATTGGATTAAATCGAACGGCCCACAAGAGATGGAACGTTCGGACTTTTGAACGTCTCAATCAATTTTGGGCCGTGGATCAGATGGACAACTCAAATCAATGTTACAATTGAAGGTCTGAACATCAACGCGATCTAAGCCCTAGATCAAGAAATGAACGGTCCACAATGACTTGGAACATTCGGTGGTCCGAACGTTTCAAAAGATCTGGGTCGTAGATCTAAAATGGACGGTCCACAGCGATTTCAACGCTGCGCACGCGCACAGGCGGGGGTTTAAGTGCGTGGGCCCACCTGTAAGTGACACATTAGCCTTTTAGGACAACCATTAATTAGTAACAATGATTATTAATTAAGGAACACAATCTATGTCCTAACAACAAAGCTACAGTGACGCCCGCGTACAAAAATGAGACTGAGTTCATTTCCGGGCTCACCGCTGGCGACTCCGGTCACAGCGGTGCAAACCGAGGGTACGCACGGGTTCACAATAGCAACGCGCACCTACAGAGGGTACTTTCAACGGCGGCGAGCCGGAGAAAAGCGGCGGTGTACAACACGGCCAAAAACGAAAACAACAAAAGAGCTCCGAGCGGTCCAAGATGGCGATTGCCACAGCATCTAGGGACTACCAAGGGGGCTACCTTAAGCTGAAGAGGCAAGGAGATGGATGGAGTTGCTCCGGTGACGAAGCACAGCACCGGCGTTGAGGAAGATGAAGGGGAGAAGATGGCCTGAGCAAAAAGAACAAGACCGGGTTATCAAGATAGCTTCGATAGGGCTCAAGGATGGTTCATGAGCAAGCAATTGAAGGGAGGAGCTTCTTACCGGAGTTGAGGACGAAGGGGGTGTTCTTCGGCCGCAACGAATCAAATCCAAAATTTGGCAAATCCTGTGCATGCCAAACAAAATTGGATTAGGGGATTTGATGAAGGTGATGAGAGGCGCGAAGTGACGCGAAAGGAATTGAAAAAGAACCCTCGAAGCACTGGCGGCGACGAAGGAGCTCCATGGCCAACAATGGCGATTTTGGGTGTTCTTAGAGTTTTGAGCTCAAAGAACAGAGAGGAGCTAAGGTGGTGCTGCAAAGGAGTGCAAGGAGGGGCTCGAGGGTTTTTTATGGCCGAATGACAACGGGCAAACGCGGGAACAAAGCTCCATGGTGAGCTCGGTTCACACACTACCATGGACGAAAGGAAACGATGGGAGCGGTTGAGGATGACGACCTTGAGGGCGAAAACACATTGACGGCATTAAATGCCAGGGACAAGGAGCCGTTGAAGGTGACGCACGAAGTTGACAAAAGGGCTCTCTCCCACGCCCTGCTCTATACCACGAGCGCGAACCAGAGGTTGAAGATGACCAGGACCTTAAGGGCCCACATGTCAGCGAAAGAAACAAAGGGCTCAGGTAAAAAAACGATGGGGTTAGGTTAAGTTGAGTCAGAAAATCTGGATGGTTGGATTAGAAATGGACGGCTCAGATTAAAAGTAACTTTCGGAATGTCCGAAGGTTCAAAGAAATCTTAGCGGTCCGATCGAAAATGAACAGCTCAGATTGAATCCCACCTTCGGGTGGTCCGAATGTTTATTTAGATATGGAGCGTTGAAAAGAAATCCAACGGCCTAAAACGAACGCGCCCCTTTGGAGCGGACTGGTACACTTAGTTGATTGGGCTCAACCAAGTGACTCGAGCCCGGCTTGGACTTAGCACAAAAAGGGGTGACACCCACAGCGGTTAGATCAAGATCTAACAGCTGAAATGAAACGTGGAACTCGGAGGTCCGAACGTTCACGCGAAAGTGCGTTTTGAACGGGCTGGTTCGAGTGCACGCGGTTAGGTGCAACCAAGACGGGGGTTTAGGCTCGAGTCTGATTCTAACCCGAACAGGAGCTTTGACTTAGGGTTTGCAATACAAGCTAAAACTTTGAGGAATTTTTAAATGGAGCTACACAACTCCAAAAATTTCAAAAATTTTACAGGAGGTACTCAACTCCACAGTTGACCTTGTATAAAATTTTCAGAGGTTTTTATGCAAAGAATTTTTCTCCAAAAATTTCTTAAGGTACTGATTTAGGGTTTGACCAACAGTCAAACTGGTTTGACTGGCCCCTTAAAATATTCAAACAATTTCAAAAAATTGTGAAATTTTTTAGAGGAGTCACACAACAACCCTAGAACCAAGGAAAATCATTTCCGGAGGATGATCACAAGATTATCCAGAAAAAGTTTTCAAAGGGTCAAGATTTAGGTCAAAAAAGGCTTGTGATTTTGAATTTTCTATAATTCCTTTACAAGAATTTTCAGAACATTCATACAACAACAAAATGTAAGAAAAGTTTTAATTTCAACATATTTTTTACATTTGAAGCACAAGCTAAGAATTGGGATGTTACATTTAGGTCGCACTTGCCTGTTGGTGCTGTTGTGGCTATGGCAAGAAGAAAAAGAGGAGGAAGAAGAAGATGGAGGGGGAGAAGGAAGGAGTAAAATCCTCGAAGATAAGGGTAAGACAGATGCAAATGTCCAAAGTGACAAATGATGATTTGTCACTCTATGGAGTGTCAAATACCCAATTGTCTCAGATCTAAATGGCCTACAAGATACATAAATATATTCTCAACCATCTAAGTTATATCATTTGATACTACAAACTTTGAAACAAATCTAGCTACGCAAATGCGCGGGCCACCTGTTAGTTTACTCAAACTAAAATTTGGAACTTGCATATAGCTATCAAATTGTTGTACATGATCCAAGGAAAACAATGACCAGAGCAGACAGTGATCGGTGGAGCGCTTGTCATCTGCAGTCCAGATAGCAATAGAGTGGTCGTCCACTATAGCTGTGATTAGGCGGCTCATGGCCAAAGAGATGCTACCAAACCAATAGCCCAAGAGGAAGGTGGAGGGATTGATGATATACGCTTTAGTGCAGTAGTAGTCGGTAAAAACTGCTGCTCATCAGATCAGAGGGCAGGAATGGATGCTACTAGTTTTCCCTATACCATGATGCACATAGAACTTTTTCCCGCGATCAAACAGTCCTTTGCTCATTTTGTTTTTACCGCTCTTCGTCGGCGCGCATTTTGTTTTTGCCACTCCATCCGATTTTTCTTCAAGTAAACGCGTTAGACCGTTAAGAAGTATGCAAAAATATCAGAAAAATACAAAATATCAGAAAAAAAATCAAGAAAATTAAAATATAGAAAATTTTGAGTTTATTTTTTGAACAGTTTACACTAGGAAAATTTCTAAAAAAAATTACAATATGGAAAATGTTCCAATCTCCCTCAACTTTTATGGAACATTGCTAAAACATTCCCGATGTATAACTTTTGTGCGATTTTAAATTTTTGTTCAAAAGTGGTCTCTGACGTTTATATATGTTTTTGTATTTTCTTTGATTTATTGATCAAATTTTGTATTTTTAAATTTTTTTATATCTCTTAACGGTCGAATACATTGACTTGACGGAAAATTGGACAAAGTGGTAAAAATAAAATACGCACTAACGTAAGAGTGACAAAAAGAAATGAACAAAGGAAGAGTGACAAAACTGATATTGCACATATTTTCAATGGCATGAACAAAATTTTCTCTATATATATCATGCTGTTTGGAGGATCCGGGTCCTTTGCATGGAAGGTTTTATACGCAAAGTTTGTACAAGATGGCTCTTTAATCTTTCGAAGAGAAAGTACGAAGAAGTGGGATGCAACAAGCTAACTAACCAATGGGAAGGACGATACATGCAGCACGACGCTTTCTATCACTTGGTAAAGGGAGACCACTTTACACTACTGCATCTTTCACGAACTTGTGCAGACCACCAGCAATCGAACACCTGCCTGAATCTTTCTCCACTCGCCCAGAATTTATATGTGAATGGAATCAGAACCAAGGCCACCAGTTGCATCATGCCTAGCTTTATTCTCTCCTGTCCTGTGGCCGGCTAAAGCACGTAAGAGAAAAGCTACCCGGCATGGCCGCCGCTCAAGCATTCCTTTCTGGTTCCAGCTATCCATCCATGTCGTACTGGTATTTTCTGAAACCTTGTCAACTTGCATTGCCGTTTAGAGATTTGACGCTACCCCTGATCGAGTCCGAGCACTTGGGGAGATGCTGTTTTGTTGGAGTCAGGGTCGTGTAAACGGTCAGTTCACTCACCCCACCTTTCTTGTCGAGGGTGGAGTTCAATTCCCCAACTACTGACGGGAAAACAATTTTGTTTAGAAATTTATTTTGGAGGATAATGAAATGAACAAAATTACCGAATTTCGGTTATAATTTCGGTGAGTTTTCAAGCAGGTGCTTGAAATTTGAACGAATTTTTACTGATTTTGACCAAATTCAAATGTTGCCGAATTTAGAATTTAATTTGTCCAAATTCAAATGTTTCAGATTTTTTTTGAACGAATTGTATTTATTTCAGAGGGTAACGAAATTTCCGAATTTTCGCGAGATTGTGAACCATGACGCTGAGTAGATTATTTATTAATTTTTATGTATCTGTATGTGTTTCTCTAGAAACGGCTCCATAATTTTACCGGTTTTAAGATAAAGAGTCAATTTGATTCTAGTCTTCTACTAGCTTTAGCAAACCATAGACAAACACAATGTCGAAATTTACAAGAGGGGGATTCCCTCTCTCTATAACCCTGTTTGTGGCTGCATTTGATCTGCAAATAGAATTAAAATACGACATCCACTGATATATAGTTTGATACATCATCCATGATCGATCTCTGAGTTATGATAATGTCCTCAGTATGCATGCATCCATGTCGAGCCACTGGCCGTTTTCTCTTGTCAGCTTCCCTTTGCCAGCGCAACCGAACTGTACCCAACCAGTGAGCAAACAAGCAACTCTGCGGATGACAGCTTCTTGCATGGAGGGGAGGGGCGCCTGACGTGGCACTGGCATCTGACACCGGCGAGAGAAGGCAAGCAAGCGAGAACCCATCCCCAGAAATGTGCTCTGCACAAAGGAACGAAGCACAAGTCCGGCCAATCGTGATATGCACCTCTCTCTATATAGGTAGGCCGTAGGCGGCTGTGCCCATGCGGGCCTCATGCATGCATTGCATTGCGGCATCTCACAAAAGCTTCTCGGTTTCACGTACTCGGCCGTCCGTCCGTCGGCAGCAGGGATTACCATGTTGCGCGGCAGTGCGCTAACGCGATGCGCCGTCCCGACGCGCTCGGCCTCACGCACCGGTGCACCACATCCGGGATTCTTTGACGTCGACGGGAGACGTTTCGTGATGTGATCTCCCGGGCCGAGATCGCGCGCGCTTGTACGTGCATATATATATAGAGCGTACACAGTTCAGCTCATCTGTGCACGCTGTCCGTCCATGCGGCCGGCCGGCGGTAGCCGGTGGCGGTTTCTTCCCGGACGACAGGGGCCATGGGCCGCCGGTGCCCGACAAGCGCACGGCGACAACGTCGAAGTCGCGGTGGGAGAAACGACACGGCCGGCCAGGTGGGCACGGTGGGGACGCGCGCGCGCGCGCGCGGGGCAAGTGAATCGCACCGCACTGGTTGCTTCCGCACGTCCCTTTTATCCATTTCTTCCACCCATACCACATTAACACCTAGCTTTCTATCACGCAACAGCGGCGCGTCCCACTCCCACATCGCCGCAAGCCGACGAGCGGGAAGCGTCCATGCGGCGGGGGCAGTGCCGATGCCGATGCCGATGCCGATGGATGCCGATGTGCCGTGACAAGGCCATTGGCGCGCAGTGCCCGGCGCCCCTAGCTCTAGCTCGTTGGACGCGCACGATCAGAGCGGCGATCGAGAGGCAGCCGGAGGATGGGGCCGCCCGGCCGGGAGCAGTTGTGCGAGGGGGACACGTGGGCCTGGGCCCGGCGTTGCCCGGCCCTCGGCCGACCGAGCAGCGGTTGATGGAGGGCAGACGGGCCCAGGGATATAGTGGTACTGTGACTCAGGCTTCAGCTATCTTCTCTTTGCTTTCCTATTGGTCTGGGACCTTAGTTTATTCTCCTTGTATAGGCCTTTGCGGGCCTAGTGGCCAGAGGACTGATTTTAGGAGTAGAAAAGAACTGGTGAACGCATTCAGTGCCTTGCAAACGCGCCAAACGACCGTTTGTGATGCATGGCGCGGAATCCACTCCCCTTACTTGACTCTGAGGAATGCTTCTCTTGTCGGCACGGATTTACGAGGCCGATTGGACGGACAGCACGTACGGTTCATCGGTTCATATCTTCCTCTCTCTCCATGATCAGGTGATATATATAGGCGTCGTTGTCAGCCCCGGCAGTGACGTGGGCTCGGCGTAACTCACGTAGCTTTCGCCCGCTTAAATCTGCGTGCCGCCCACTCGGATTCGATACACATGGACGCGCGCCCCGTGCAGCCGCGCTACGCCATTACCGTCACGCTCTCACCTACCCGTGGGGCACGCCGCGCGCGCGCGGCGTCAAGACTCAAAGAGGCTTCGATAGCTAGCGGCCGCGTTTTGATCTCCCCGCGCGTTAATGCGGCATGGCGAGAGGCGGCTGCAATGCCCCGTGCAAGCGATATTGCCGCAATTCGCACTGTTTGCTGCGGTTGAAGCAGCAGTGGTAGAGAATTCGGTCGAGAGAACACCACAATTTCTCCTGCACATGCCACACGGTCTCACGGACTCACGGTTGTAATTTTAGGGTTATTTTGGTAATTTCTTAATTTGAGAAAAAGAAGAAAATAGAAAAGAAAAGAAAAGAAAATGACAGGCCCACCTGTCATTGGGAGACTTGAGGACATAAGGGTTGGAGACCTCCAACAACAGAGCGCAGCCTTTGGTGTTCTTTCCCTTTTTCGCTGGTACGCCTGTGGCCTGGGCGGAAGAATCGCGAGCGGCGGCGGCGCTGGTGGCACGAGCGGTGCAGCAGCCGCGTCGCCCCTCCTTTCTTCCTCCTCTTCTTAAGGTGGCGGCTCTTCTCCGTTTTCTTTACCCTGGTACGCAGTGAGATTTTTCCCTTTGTTGGTTCTTCTTTCCCGTTTTGGTTTCGGTTCTTGAGGCTTTGGAGTCGTTGTTCCTCCGCGGCTGAGCTCGGTGCCGTCGCGGTGAGGACCAGATCCTTCCCCTATTTTGTGCATCTCGGTTCTTATTCCCTCTTCTCAGTTGAGTTACAGTGAGGACTTTGATCTTACGCCGATTGGAGGTGGGATTCGGTTGGCCTTGGATTAACTTGGTGTGGAAGAAGGGATTCGTTTTTCGTGATTGGTGCTCCTTGAGTGCATTCGGCTGGTGCACTGTGGTGTGATTCTTGTGCGGCATTCTCTGTATCTCGACTTCGCAATTTGGTGTGTCCCAGTTTACGAATTAGAATTGTATCTCCGACGATCTCGTCTGTTCAAACGCGACACAGCGGAACGATTGGTTTTATGAGTCAGCCCCTTCACGTGCCTTGCCTGGTTTCGACTCGATAGCTTTGAGTGTCATCCGCATTGTGAGTATTGTTGTTTTCCTTTTCGCTTTACTTTGCGGATTGTGTTGTGCTAGAGTTTTTCAGATTATTGTCTTGTTCATATCTATCCCATGGCAAATTTGCATGGTAATTGTGGGGGCTTGTGAATTGCTCGATGAGGATAATTGTCATATAATGAAATTGGTTTGATAAACTAGATCAGACTTGAGCTTATTGATTTGCTTACTGTTGTTACTTCATCTCATTCTGTTAGTCTATGTTATTTCCAGTGGTTCGGTTGCACAAGTATATACTATATACTGTATTAGTGTTTACTGGATTGGTCCTCTGTTGGTAGAAATCAGAAAATGTTGATTTGAGACTTCAGTTTTGAACTGAAGATTACTTGGTCCTCTGCTGGCTGAAAGGACACTACTACAGAAAACCTCATCACAGACGGTTCGGAACCGTCATCACAGACGGTTTCCAACCGTCTGTGTAAAAGTACGTCTGTGATAACAGGCGGTTATCACATACGGTTTTGAGCCGTCGTGATAAAGCTATCCGAGCGGTTGAAACAAGAGCCGTCGTGAAAACAGTATCACGAGCGGTTCGGATTAAGAACCGTCTGTGATAATCAACTATCACAGACGGTTCTTGTTCCGAACCGTCTGTGATACCTGTTTTCACAGACGGCTCTTGTTCCAAACCATCTGTGATAGCTTTTTTTATTGTAAAAAAAAATATTGTCATTTTTCATGGATACACTCATACACATACACTGCCATTTCCGAAGCCTCCCAAACATGGATTCATTGATACACATACATGGATTCCCAACTCCTAAGCCTCCCAATAAATTTCTCAAGCCATGGATTCATGGATACACACATACACTCGATCATACACAAGTACCAATGCAGTAGAATGCGGAGGAGAATCTATGAAATCTGGATATGAATCTAACACAAGTACCACAAGCTCATACATACAAATGGATCGAATCTAATAGAACCTCATATACAAAGTACCAATGACATCGACGTCGGAGGAGGATCTGGAGGAGCTCGCGCCGAGGACTAGAGGAGGTCGGCGTTGGTGTCGCGTCGACTCTCAGCGTTGGGAGGAAGACCATGTCGAAGGTTGGGGACTGCGGGAGCAAGGGAGGACCGGAGCCTGGAGGTGTAGCGGGGGCCAGGGAGCTGCGGGAGGACCGGAGGAGCAGCTACCAGCCGTAGCTCGGAGGAGGACTACTGGAGCAAGGGAGGACCGAGCCTAGAGGAGGACCGGGAATGCGGGAATGCGGGAGTGCGAGACTGAGCGCCCAGAGGAGGTCGGCCATAATATATAAGGACATATTTTGCCTCCCGCGCACGCGTTCAAAATTTTCAAATTCCCGCGCTGCGAATCACAGACGGTTTCATACAAAAACCGTCTGTGATGACAAATCACAGACGGTTCGTATCACGAACCGTCTGTGATAAGTACCTCATCACAGACGGTTGGTATTAAGAGCCGTCCGTGATTTGGATTTTACTATAGCTTGAAATTTTTCTTACTCTGTGATTTTACCATGACTTGGAATTTTTCTTACTCTCTAATTTTACTATAGCTTGAAATTTTTCTTACTCTTTGATTTTACCATGGCTTAGAATTTTTCCTACTCTCTAATTTTACCATGGCTTAGAATTTTTCTTACTCTCTAATTTTACCATGACTTCAAATTCTCTCTAATTTTACCATGGCTTCAAATTTTCTTACTCTCTGATTTTACCATGGCTTAGAGTAAGGAAAATTCCAAGTCATGGTAAAATCAGAGATACCATAGCTTAGAGTAAGGAAAATCATGGTAAAATCAGAGAGAATTTGAAGCCATGGTAAAATCAGAGAGAGAAAAATTTCAAGTCATGGTAAAATCAGAGTCATGGTATAAGAAAAATTTTAAGCCATGGTAAAATCAGAGAGTAAGAAAAATTTTAAGCCATAGTAAAATCAAAATCACAGACGGTTGTTAATCCCAACCGTCTGTAATGAGGTAGTTATCACTGACGGTTGGTATCACGAACCGTCTGTGAAGTATCATAGACGGTTCGTTATACTAACCGCTCGTGATGAGTGTCCTCATCACGAGCGGTTGGTAGAAGGAGCCGTCGTGATGAGCACTATCGCTGAGCGGTTCTTATTATGAATGCGCGAAGTATCATGACGGTTGGTAATAAGAACCGCTCGTGATGAGGCACTATCACGAGCGGTTCTAAAGGGAACCGTCAGAGAATTCAATCTGACGGCTCCTTTGGAACCGTCTGTGATGAGGCGTCCAGTATGACCTGTTTTGTAGTAGTGGGATAAAGTGTTGAATTGTGATTGTATTTGCACTGTCAAGTAATTTCTATCCTCTGTTGGCTGAAAATATAACTTGATGTTTATGAGATAAAGTTTTACATGTCAGTGAAGCATTCTTTAGAGCTCAAAGTCCAATTTGTGAATAGTATAGACAATAGTGGTAAGAAAACCAAGATCTTATCATGTGCAGTCCGACGTCTGAGAGCAACAATCAAATATTAAAATATGAATATTTTGCTGATTTTACTTGTTATCAAATCCTATCTTTTGAGTATTTTATCTTGTTTAATTGATATAAAAATATTACATGCTATTATGTCATCCTTGTCAATTATATGTTGCTGAAATTATACTTTAATTATCTTAATTTATACTGTAATTAATTCTAAATATTTACTAAAACCCGCTAATTTTACAACTCACCCTCTCGCAGCCGTTGAAGAAAAATTGCTACCTACCCATGTGTGCATATCGATCTCACGGGAAAGGGTCGACCTACAGTAACTGTTCGCCTGTTTGACACTGGACAGTATGGCAGCCGTTGGTTGATGCTCGATCGAGTCCAGTTGTCCAGACGCAGCGGGGCAAATCTGAT
The DNA here is from genome assembly GCA_036346255.1 of Ampelocalamus luodianensis. Taxonomy (NCBI): domain Eukaryota; kingdom Viridiplantae; phylum Streptophyta; class Magnoliopsida; order Poales; family Poaceae; genus Ampelocalamus; species Ampelocalamus luodianensis. The sequence continues at coordinate 14,582,809 of CM070628.1, forward strand.
AAGAAACGGTGTAGGCCTACACGGCTTCGCGGGAGATGCCCAATTGCCCATGCCGCATTCCGGCGACGTTTAACACGCAAGGCGGCGGTGAAAACGTTTTAGCAAGAACTGAGTTTTCAGCTGAGCTCTCTGGAAATGGACGCATCGGACGCACGTCCGCGGCGCGTCGGCGTCTAGCACGCGTCCGTGCAACTTAATTGGGTGCAACTTAATTGGGCCCGAACTCGTGCGCGTCGTCATCGGTGTTCTGATTTTCAGCAAAAAATTGGAAATTTCGGCCATACCGGAGGCGGTAAGAATCCAAACCGGTCCAAAAAAAAAATCCGGCTCAGATGAATTTTGCCTCAAAAATCGAATTCGCTTAGATTTTGCTCCAATTTGATCATTTTTAATTTAAAATTCGAACAAAAAAAATCAAATTTTGATTTGAAAATTTCGGTCAAAATCGATCGAAAATTTCCGATTTTCAACCATACCAACTACCTCCGGTACAAAAAAAAATCTGGTATTGAAAACCCTGGTCGTCACCAAACGTGCTTAGGGGAGAGGGGCTAGGGGACCATGAATGAAATGAACAATACGGCACCGGCGACGGATCAGGTTCAGTCGGCCTGGACTCTCGAGAATTTTTTTTATTATTTAATTTTTTTTAATTTTATTTTAAAGTTAGTTCATCGCGAACTTTATTTCCAATCACGTCACCACCAGTGGCGTGACAAAAAGTGCGATTTTGGGGATTTATCCTATGGCGTGACAGTGTTGTTTTGTCACGTCACGGGTGGTGACGTGACCAAAAGGGTCAGAATTGAAAATAAAATTTGCGAAGCTAACTTTAAAATAAAATTTGAAAAAAAAATAAATAATAAAAAAATGGGCTCGGCCGATGTCCGAACCCATTTCTTCCTTTCTGCTGTTGGCTCCCACCGACTGCGGCACGGGCCAGCAACCACGAGCGCAGAGGAAGACGGGCATGAGCTACACTTTGGGCAATCAAACCGTCCTTGAGATGCTTTTATGAATGGTACTAAATTTCGACATTGAGATGCTTTTATGAATGGTACTAAATTTCGACATGATACCAGCTGCGCGTGGTGATCTCGCGAGTACATCAAGCGTGCTAGAACAACCAAGCTTGAGCAGTCAATCAGCCGATGTGACAAACAGGGTCCCGTTTCCCCATTTTCACTAAATTACTAGCAGAAAGCTGAGAGCTAAGATGCATGATCAAAACGGTTCAAACCCAGATAAAAATATCAATACACTTGTTTGGATGCTGGCAAGTGTCAAGACACAAATTTTGTTGCGGACACATCGATTGCCACAATTGTGCCAAATTTTGGGTTAGAAACGAACCTATGACATGACAAGCAAAGGACTAAGAAAGTGCGGTGACACATCGATTGCCACAATTGTGCCAAATTACGGGTAAGAAACAAACTTATGACATGGGGCAAAGGACGAAAAAAATGCGGTGTACTACAGCAAAGTCCCAAATGATGTCCACAAGAAATAAAAATTACTAAGTGCATTAAAGTTTGGTAACAAACCGGACACCCTAACTCTCCTGGTCATGGGTCGGTATTCGTCACAGGCAATTACAAAAACAGCTACCACAAGTTTAACAAATAAAATATTTGGCAACTGTTCAAGCATGTAAAAATGCAATGCTAACGCATCCGTGTTGGAACCGATTACAACTCTTTGCGTGAGAAAACAATCACAGCAAGCACACAAGGGACACGGGAATTTGTTTACGAAATTCGGCAAAACCTATATTCCTGGAAGCTGAATCGCGGTGGCTCCATCCGTATGAGGAGCTCTTTCTTTTTCTCTGTTAAAATTACAAAAGATCGATGATATTTATTTATACCCTGATTATATGTTCCTGTTTTCAAACATAACCCCTTCCTTTCACTTGTTATATACGAGCTATTCACAACAAGTGCGTCACAAAGCAGTATCGGAGTTAGCAGCAGACTGCAGTTGAGACTCGAGAGAAGACAAGGCAAATGCGGAAACTGTTGGAACCTATTTTTTAGACAGAGTAGGGTGTTTTGGTGGGTGCCAGTGTTCTCCACAATGGGGGCACATCCACCGAGTTTCATTTGATAACATGCTCGAATAGAATACATGCGGCCAATCATATGAAATAAAACCAGCAAGACCAAAGTGATGCGTTGTGTGTATATTGAACAAAAGGGCATATGATACTAAATCATTGTATCCAACGAAAGCAGTATTTTAGTGTGGTTGAATCGGCGTAAATTGTGCTTTGTGTCTCAGAAGTGCGAAGCGGCTAGTGTACACTATCCCCTTGATGGCTGCCACTAGTTTATCCGTGCAAAATCATTGTGACAACTGACGGCTAATCCAGGTCTACGAAAAAGAACAAAGTGGCCCGATTTTTTTTTAGATTTTATCTTATATACGGCTACTCTTTTGGTCGGGCAATATCACAATTGGAGTTGAAAGAAAACAAAACTGCTTACATGTAATTAGAGCTGGGCATTGGGCCGTGCCGTGCCGGCCCGGCCCAGGCCCGCCGTGCTTCGGGCCACGTCGTGCCGTGCCAGTTCGGCCCGGTCACCCCGCCGTACCGTGCCGTGCCGGCCCACCTCGCCTCCGGTCAGGCCCAGGCACGGCCCAAAGCCCGTCGTGTCGTGCCAGCCCAAGTTCAGCCCTAAGTAACTATAGAGCGTCGCGTGGGGAAGAAGAGGGAGTGAGAGGGAGGTGGTTGGAGGAGTGGAGGGAGGGGGCGGCCGACGGCACGAGGGAGGGAGGGCGGCGAACGGCAGCGCATGGGGAGGGAGGTGGTTGGAGCTGGAGGGAGGGGAATGAGATAATGTGATTAGGGATTGAGAATTTGGGAGCCGATGCTCGGGAGAAGGGGTTGGAGATGGGGGTTGAGGGAGCTCGAGAGGGATGTTAGGCTAGACCGGGTGACAGAGGAGGGTTATTGGTTGGGCTAGACCGGGTGGCAGAGAAGGGTTATTGGTTGGGCCAGGCCGAGATGGGGGAGTGATTGAGCCAGGCCAAGAGAGAGAGGGATTGGGCCAGAACGGGAAGGTTGGGCCTATTTCGTGCCGGGTCGGCCCAAACACGGCTCAACTGATCGTGCCGTGCCGTGCCGCCCAACGGACCGCATTCTCAAGCCCAGCCCGGCCCGCAGTTCGTGCCGTGCCGGCCCGGCCCACCACGTGCCGTGTCGTGTCGTGCTTAGACCGTGCCGTGCCGCCCGTGCTTTGAGCCGGCCCGAAAAAGCACGGCCCAAGTCCCAGCTCTACATGTAATGCATGGCGTGTTTCTTTAATGTCTGCTTAGTGTGAATGCCAGCTATATGAAAAGTACAATCAATTTGTTTAAAAAACGAAAAGTAAAATCAGATCACAAAGATCTGACAATCCACATAGCAAAACCTTGCACTGATGTACTTTCAGAAGCTGTATTAAAAGACACATCACCTACCGCTAGGGTTTCGGTGACTGGTTTTGTTTTTTTAACGGGGGTACCAATAGATCCGGTTTGACTGATTTCCGGTTTGTTTGGTTGATTTTGGCCGAAATTTTCAAACAGAGATTTGATTTTTTAACAAATCAACCGAAATTTGTTGAAAAAATTAGTCATATTTTGGTCGAAAATTAGTGAGACAAAATGCAAAGCAGAAATCAAATATAACAGATTACATAAATCAATGTAAAATGACTAATGATCAGAAACAACAAATGATCCAGCTTTTTATTTTAGTGTGCAAAATGGTCAAGCAGTGAATTATCACTGATGCAGATCAAATTGAGGCAAAATAAAGAGTGTGCTACCATGAGATGCAGCGTTTTAGTGTTAGGGAAACATCTAAGGAAGCACAGAACCATCCTTGCTTCCTCATCCTGTCAGCCACTCCAAACCAAACTGACAAAGCCAATATCTTGACGCTCGGAAGTGTCCCAAATCAAAAGAACATAAATAAACAATCAAACGATTGACATGGAAATAGAATACGATGGATACCTTCGTCAAGGTGTCTCCAATCTGCAGCTGATGAAAACTCGGATTCAGGTACCCCACCACTTGAAGCACCGAGGCCCGGCTGATCTTGATTCTCATGCAATGATCATCACTTCTGCAGGAACATGACGACGACTAGAGGATGATCCGCTGCAGCAGCGGAGCGGCCACCACGACGAGTTCGTCTGCCACGGACTGACAGAACACGCTGTAGCAGGGTGGCTATCACGACGGACCGCCGAAGAAGCAGAGAAGGCAGTGGCGGATCCAGGATTTTCGGAATAGGTGTTCGAAGTTACAACCATGTTGTTTAATGTAAAATACAAAGGTTCACAATATAAAACAACACAGTACAAATTGTTCTTACTAGAAATAACATCTCAAATAATTTAGAGAAATTATGAAATAATTAAGAAAATTACAATATAGTGATTTAAGTTTGCAAATTATCATAACTATTTGTCATGTCAGATCATGACTGAGTTTTGCATGCTTCATCTAATTGATTGATTCCATGAATCAATGAGCCATTGAGCCAATGCACATCCAATCATCTGGATGTGCATCCACTGACCACTTTTGCATAGTGCAGACTACAGTACATGCAAGCTATGAACTATGAAGGCATGAAGCTAACAAGTAACAATCAGTGCGACAAACCGACAGTGCCAAATGCTAATCTGATTCCATCCATGGGCCAATGCACATCCACTTATTAGAACTACTGAACTAAGGAGCCAATCACAATCAGTGCCAAACTGCCAATCTTCCATACATTATTTAATTATTTACATTGCATACACACAAGCTAACAAGCAGTCAAGCACAATACACATCCAATTTTGCAGTAAATCAAAGCGGCAAATCCAATCCTTAGTCTCAGACCTCAAATCAAAAGATTGGATGCACCGATGCACACAGCACACAAATGTCACACCAAGTCACCAAGAGGCAAGAAACTAGCAGAGCTCACCTTGACCTCGCCGCGACCGCGTGCCGCCGCCGCTCCTTGCGCCGGTGCCGATGGCTTCTCCTACTCGGGCTCGGGCTTGGCGCTGCCGTGCGTCGCAGGGCTTCCCTCCCCTTGCCGCTCGCCGCGCGCCGCACCCTCCATCCCCAGCTCCGACTCGGCGCTCACCCCTGCCCCACCGCTCGTCGCCTCGCGCCCTTGCCGCGTGCAGCACCCTCCATCCCCAGCTCCGGCTCGGCGCTCACCCCTACCCCGCCGCTTGCCGCCTCGCGCCCTCGCCACGCGTCCTTGCGCCGCCGCCGTCGCCAGAGCGAGAAGAGAAAGGGGAGGAATCAGGAAAGGGGTAGGGTTAGCATGAGCCGTGAGGCGACTCGGCCGCGTGAGGCGCTTGGGTTGGGGTTGCTAACGCGACGTCGCATGGAGTTGGGCTGTGGGCTGGTGGCGTGGTGGACCGAGTGGGCTGGTGGCGTGCACGGACGGGGCCAAGAATCATCAATCAGGATGGAGTGAGTCACAGTGCACAGAAACAATTGAAATACATGTTTTTAGTATACTTACTAGTATATATACCTAATATACCTAATAAATACTGAGTTTTTTCTCAAAAATTTTGGGTGTACATCTGTACACCCATGTCCCTGTACTGGATCCGCCCCTGAGAAGGGGGTCGACCTATCTTTGCTGAAGCTAGAGCCACCGCCATTGAGAAGGGGAGATGAGGAATAGGGAAAAGTGGTTGTGACCAGGGGAGCGAGAGCGACCGTACGAGGCTGCGAGCGAAACTAGAGCAAAGAAATGAGGCCAAATGGGCTTCAATTGGACCGGGCCTAATTCAAAATGGGCCAAAAGTTTTGACGGTGGTTTGTGTTTCTACCGGGCTGGGCCGGTAAGTCCGGTTTGTCCGATTTTCAGCCGGTAAAAAAATCCCTGCCTACCACAGGCATAACAGCGATTTAGTTGGAATCTTCGCGTCAATCGTTAATACTGAGTGCAACTTCCTTATCAATCATTGAAGGTTTAGTGTCGAAGAGTTACAGAAAACATGGAGAAAAAGAAACAGCAGCGATTAATGTGGCAACTCAGCTTCATGCACAGGGAGTCAGAGATGCTTTATCAAACGCAAAACTTGGATAAATATATTTGGAAATTAGCAACTTGATCTTAGCAGAAAGGCATCTCACATTTGTGGGACCTAGGATTAGGATGATTAGGATGGTCCAAATGATTACAACCTTGGCTCCAACATTCAGTGTTTCTGCGATCGAATCCTTAAATAACAAGCAACCAACCTTACAATTGCAATGAAATGGATCGATGTATTGTTCACCTCTCATCAACTCGCCAAAAGGCTGGTCCGTAGCATAAATTATAGATTTTGGACATTAACGTGTAAGAAACATTGCATCAACGCAGAAAACAGCTACGCCAATTCTTCTTTATTTTATTGACAAAGAAACGAGGTTCCATGGCAATTCCCAATTTCATAAGACCATTCTCATAATTTCTATTGACATTTCCATTTGATACTGAAAGCAAAAAAGATCTGATATGAATACCTTCAAAGCTATGCTCTGAAAAAATTCAATAAAAATCTGCCACCTCATTCACGTACACACAGCTCAGGAACCTGTACATCTAGACCTTATGATAGCCATGTCTCCCCTAATAAGGAAGAAAGATAGCATCACATGACAAGTCATTTGGTATAAGCAATTCAGAATATCACGTCTCCATTAAAATCAGTTGCAAATCACATGAAATTGATTTTAAGTAAAGAATGGCAGCAGTACAGAACACGTCTCTATTGCAAATAGTAGAATGGTAGATTCTCACTCCCCTACAAACATTCACTACCAGCTCAGATGGAGTGTCAACTGGTGGGGTCTGTTGAGAACGATACAGAAGATGATACTGTGACAGGTTGACAGCAGGTTCAGAAAAAATAGTAACACTTCACGTCAGTTCCTCAAGAGCAATCAATCATACTGGAGCATATAGTATCATTATGCATGCATGTTTAAGCACAATCGAACTACTTTAACAGCAAGTAATGTTTATGCAAATCAAAGTAGCTAAAAATCATATGTAGTCTGCCTGCAACATTGCTATTTTCAGTATTATCAAAGTAGGTAAATATCATAACATTATTATCTTCTATTTCCTTCTTATATAGTAGAAGCTAACCCACGCCATTTGGCGCGGATACTGACGTACATAGTTTCTTCTCTTTTTTTAGCTTTCTAAATTGACATAAGTTTTTTTCTGTATGGTCTGGGTATCTAAAGTAGCTGAGCACGTACCGGTGTGGATCTTTTTTTTTTTTGGTATAGCACGATGTTTCAGGCTATAGCACGTAGCAAAGGTGGTATGAAATGTAAGTTGTTGAGTAGCGATTTTCAGTTAGACGCTTTAAGTGTTGGTAAATAGTATTGTAAGAAACGAAGCATTGACTGAAGCAGAAGACGATATCTGAGAACGAAAGCTATCTACATATTGCTGTATCTATACAAACGAACGGCATATTTTTAGGAGCAAATAACATGGCAGTTATGTGCAGCATATCATATCAAGAGCAAAGAATAAGATGAGGTGATATCGTTGATGAACATAGCTGAGACGGGAATATTTACAGAGCACGTTTTGAAAGTAGTAATAGTACAACCAAAAGTAGCGATGTACTGTATAGCAGTGATAGACAGAAGCAACGAAACATGTATACAAAAGCTATTCGCTGCTGCTGGGGAAGCATCGACTGCGGGTCTGCGGCGGCTGTTGATGATGGTGTTTATAGGAACTGTACAGAGCATCAATGAGTTGGAAGAGATTGTACAGTAGTATGTTGTTTTGTATATTGGAAATTGTTAGCTCAATACACCTGAAGCTGGGTTGATCTGTGAACAGCACTTTGATCTGATATGGCGTGGTGGTAAAACCGCGTTGTCAGCTGAGGAAGGTAACGGCGAAGCTGCAGTCGCCCTTGTAGTCGATCGGCTACGTTGCTGCCGATGATTCAAGGCTCTGACGTTAGCTACTAGATGATGTCGAACTAGAGTATTTCTTGATTACCTTTCCAGCAATACAATACTCTGCCTTTATAGCTTAGGCAGGGGAATCGGTAACCAAGACAGGAAGGTAACCGACAAGGAAACCAATCAATCTCGGAAGGAGATACGAACTAACCAATCTCGGAAGGAGATACTAACTAATCAATCTCAGGAGGAGATACGACTAATACCTGCTACCTTTGCTTCCTCTCTTTGCGGAAATACTATTCCGGAACCGGCACAACTGCTGTGTCGAAACTAGCTCCAGTCACCTGATTCTGTTCCAGGAACTCCAACCACAGGCCCATGAGACTCATGTAAACCTATGTCTATATATACCCTCTTAATAATGAATACGATGTATGGTTGTGAATAGCAAAAACCCCTCCCCAAATTCTAACATTTTCAAGTGCAACAGGTAACAAACAAAGATGATGTACTGAAATAGACTGCAACTATGCAGGTAACAATACTGGCAATAGAAGGTACTTATGTTTGTCTGTTAGTACTTAGTAGTACTAGCCTACTAGGTCTAGGGGGTCTTTCATTTGGCCTTCTATTGGTTCTGGGCTGAAGTGTTTGCACAATCATAAGGTGTATCTACACATTGAGAGTTAACAATATGGTTGCACCATATCCTAATAAGATCACTCAATGCAAGTGAAGTGACAAGCACACTCCGCATGGTATCACCTTAGATTGCCGTGCAAGGCACACAAAAAGTACATGTTTTGCAGAATTCAGCATACAAGTACCACAATAGTGAAATTATCTTTTTTCCAAGAATAGTTTAGTTCTGTAAGACAATAAATGGTTCTCAAATCGGTAAGAAATGCTACGATGCTCTCTTACTATCAGTACCTCAAGAATTACTTTGAAGTTTGCTTGCTGTTTCATTTTATACAAACTCAAAAAATGCAACCTAAATCAGTTACTCCCTCCATTTAGAAATATATTGACGTTTTAGAAAGTGTGCATTCAAACTTCTTTAACTTTGACTAATAATATATGAAAAGCTATTTATATTGGTCATGAGAGAATAGTATCATAGATTTGTCATGATAAATATTTTCATAATATAATAGTTTTATATTTTTTTACTAACATAATCATATAAAAAGTAACAATCAAAGTTGGATATTGGAGACCATGCCGATGTCCAAAAAAACATCACACATTCTTGAATATAGGGAGTAATAAGGGTGGCAATCTGACACCTGCATTAGATAACTACTTGGAGTCACCATCAGTTCACCAACATATAGTCACTAGTAATGGATTAGCATTTCCTAACAAAGAAAGTATTCCTCGAAATGCATTCCAGGGATCGCCACTGCCTTATGTTTATCTTCATAATTAGAGACTTATTGCATGTACTCCACATACTTCGACCTATCTTTGGCAGCTTACAGACAAAAATTTCATCAAATGGTTGCCTTTGTGTGAAAAGCAAGCACTTCAGCCTGTGGCCTCTTGGCTTAATCTCAGTGAAGCACTTTCTTGCACCTAATCTCGTGTTAGCACATACAGCAAACTTCGGCACCTCTGACAATAATTTACTAGGTTCATGTATTGTCTGTACATATGACTAGCCAATAGACTAATAATACCCAGCCTAAGAAAGCCCTCGATATTTACAGTTCATTAGGAAGTATCGACCATGCATCCTATCATAATCATCACCATTTCAGGCCACACAGCAGCAACAAACTAGTCTCAATATAACAATGTTGGTGCGCCGTATAGTTCTTGCCTTTATAAAGAGAGCACAGTGAAGTTTATGTGAATGTCTTACTTTACAAATGTGATTTAACCCATGACCTTCGGGCGCCATCCCGCAATGACATCCTCTGGCAGAGCCCGAGTTTTGACAAATGAACCAATTGAGAAAACTGTCTGCAACAGAAATTCAGATGCTGCGGTTAGAATAGGATGGTCATTCCATAGTGATTTGCCTAAAAAAAAAAAAGTGAAAAGGTACACCATGTATGAACTGATAGCTTGCATAATACATTAATCTATCAGTAAAAGTACATCAAAGTATAAGCCAGTTTTCCTGAGGGTAACTTGCACCATGTGTTGAACATAAGAATGGGTCATCACTACTACTAAAGAATTAGTATGTGTATAAAATTCAACTCATAGATGAGGTAACATCTTTGGAATCAAGGGCCAGCTGTTCGGTTCAGTGCCTCAATCACCCAAATAACATTTAGTTTCTGTTTGCACTCCGAAATATATTTATTTAATCACGATTTGTACTAAACAGCACAGTGCACTGCACACATGCCATGCAACTGCTCTAGAACTGACATTTCCGTATTGATAGAAAGACAAACCCATTGCACATTTGATAACCACCCTAGTTGCATGTTGATTTTTTTGGTGGGCGCCCACTAGGTGAAAAAATGGCATGAAAAACTGATTCATTTACGCATCAGGTCAGTTCAGGAAGCAAAATCAACTACCAACTACCAAAAAGACAAATGTAAACTTTCTTGCACAAAAAAGATGAATAACATACCTTCATGTATGTTTTCACACGTGAAAGTGAATCTGGAACGGACCAATTCTTATAGTGACCTAGAGCTATCTCCATGTGATATAGTTTCGGACCAAGAGAGAGATCAGCAGCAGAAATGGTTCCACCATTAATAAATGGACCCTGCACCAAAAAGCACCTCAGATCAAGTACACAGTAAATTTCAGCTAAGCTATGCAGAAATGAATATTAACAAAAAAAAACTAGTAACTCGTAAGTGAACATAAAAAGGCGCTTGGTGAAGTAAACAACATCATTTACACAAATTAAATGCAATTTGAGATATTACATAATACTTCCTCCTGTCACAAAAGAGTGACATTTTGGAATACGTGAAATCAAACTTTGTAAATTTTGGTTATCGATATCTTTATATATATTTAGATTGGACACATGAAAATGATATGCGCAAATTCGTCTTGATAAGTACTTTCATAATATTATAACTTCATTAGATTTATAAATATATTTACAATAGATATTAGTGATCAAAGTTGTGTTGGGGACCATACCTACGTCCAAAAACATCACTCTTTTGTAGACATGTTCAAATGCTAGGCCAGGCTAGGCTTTGGGCCGAACTTGAAAAGTCCGACCTCAAATGGGCAGGCCCGAGCCCGGCCCGAAAAATGATTTTTCAATTTAAAAATATTATTTTAATTCTTTTTTGGAATAAAAAGTAATAGTTAATTCATTTCGAGAATAAAAAATATTTTTTATTTTAATTACATTCAGCTGGCTTTTCGGCCGGAAATCAAGTCCCGAGCCGGGCTCAGGCTGGGCCACCGGGCCACTCATGAACAGGTCTACTCTTTTGTGATTGGAGGGAGTAAATTGATCTTTCACCAAACTAAATTAATATTCCAAGTATCTTATAAACGCAGAGAGTTTGAACATGATTTCAAGACAGTTCCACCTTTGACTACTGCTGAAGCACATGTTGGAGATCACTAAGCAAATGATAAATCACCATACACAGATCTACTACTGATGAAAGATGATGTCATTAAACAAATATAACACCCTGAAATATAAAACTTGCACATAGGTATTCTTTTTATTAAATCTAAAGTAGCTTGACATGAGTGAGGCAAAAATGTGATCTTTTAAAATCATTGAGGAACAAACCACCATATGATAGGACATGGACACGCAACAGTCTCTTAACTTGTATGCTTGACATTTCTGCTCAAGTGATTATAAAACTAGTACCATCACTTGATATGGGTATATTGTGCCATTAGTGTAATTATTGACCAGCATAAGTTATCTGAACTACGAAGATCAAGTAGATGCCTGCCTTCACCAATGTGCAGATTGGCACAAAATTGTCATAACATGAAGACAAAAAGTGTAAAGAACCCTAAGCACACATAATTAAGGATTGAGGGGCATTCTACTTGAAGACAGCACACATAAACATTCTAGTCATAGGCACATAAGAGTCATGCAAACCACAACCACCTGCTAAGAAACAATGCCAACTGGGCAAGTCTAGCTAAAATTAATTGGTCATACTATGGAGCTAGACTTATGTGTACTTTGATTCTGCACGATTTAGCTACAAGCTCCAAACAACTAACAACTTAATCGATGGATTTGATGAGGATAAAGTCTATTTTACAACCCTGAACTCTTCGAAAAGTCCGGAAATCAACCCTAACCTAAAAAACTGGACACAAACCAACCTCCAACTCTCAAAACCATTCACTTTACCCCCTTCCGCCCTAAACCACTCTGGTTTCACTGATGTGGCTTCCACGTTAACACCCACGTGACATGGATGCCATGCAGTCAACAAAGTGATTTTCGTATGATGTGGCGCTCCAAATGCCGCCCGCTCGGCCGCTGCACACCGCTCGCAGCTCCGGCCGCCACAGTGCACCCCATCCGCGGCCAACTGCGTCACGCGGTGCTCCTCATCGTCCTGAACCAAAGCCCTAAATCAATTGTGTTGTCCACACCCCGGAGCCGCCGCCGCCGCCTTCTTCCCCATCCCCGGGTCAACTCCGCCCCTTCGGCCTCTTCTCCTTGCTCAGTAAGCCTTCGGACAATTACTCCTCCCTAAAGCATCTCCTAGCCTTCCTCTAGTTTTCCCCCACACCCACCGGGGCTCTCCCCCTCAACGCCGCCGCCACGGCGCCCTTGTTGCGCCGCCGAAGGCCCACGTCGCCGGAGCGTCTCGGCCTCCCTCCGCCTACATGGCCTGCACAGGCGAGCCCCCTACGCCCGGCCGGTTCTCATGCGCGCACCGCCGCATATAGTCCCCCGGCTGCCACCGGTCGCCTTAAGCTGAGCCACCGCCCACCGCCATCCACAGGGCCGCCTCCTCCTCAGCAACCCGTTTTTAGGGTCTCCGCCCCCTCACCGCCTTCCCCTCGCTGCCGGCGAGGCATGCCCGAACCGCCATGGGTCCTCCTCTGCTTCTCCTCCTTGTGTCTCCTTCACTGCTCTCTGTTGGTGCAAATGGCAGGTAGGTCCCTCGGCTCAGCTCCCTCTGTGCGTGTGTGTCTACGTGGCTCCGAATGGCTTGGAGGGTTAATTTGTCCGGTTTTGACACTTGAGGTGGGTCAAACATTTGGTTTTGAAATTGAAGGTTGAAATCTAGACTTTCGCAAGAGTTCAAGGGTGTCAAATGGACTTTTTCCATTTGATGATTGCACACTGTGATGAAAACCAAAAGACAAATAAAAATGTCAGAGCAAGGAAAAGAAGAACCGAGCTGATTCCTCAGATTATTTGGTTCAATTAGCTCAATAAATTTATTTAATACCCATTTGAACATCATCGTATGGACCTAAGTACAATTCTAATACGAACATGTAAACTAAACCTAAACGTTGGATAATATTAGTCCTAGAATTTAACATGTAGGTCTTTCCCCTATTCACTCCTATCAATGCAAGAACTTCTAGCCCTTCTTTTTCTCCAAATATTGTAGGAACCACTTTTACGTTTGCTTTTGTGTTCACATAGATGCATAGAGATGGATGAGATATAAGATATGTATTTGACTCAAAAGAATTTTTAAAATCGCTAAGTGGATATGGCAAGTAGATAGTGCCACAACATTGTAGTATAGCTATTCTTGTCAAACCACAATACTAGTTGGACTATGTCACGAGACATTAAAATTCCCACTAGGCCCACTTACATTGTCTTTTAGATAACTATCGAATGAAGTTAGCTCACTAAGTAGTGCCTGTTCTGTTCCATCACTGGGATCTTTGCTTTTGAGGAAGCCGATGAAGGTGGAAAATATTTTTGACCCTCTGCGAAAAAATTTATGCACAATGATTAGGATGCTAGTACCAACAGCAATGCCATATAGTAAAAAAAAACCAGGAAATGTCAAAATAAAAAAGGTAATAAGCTATAATTGCAGATAGCTTAGTATAATCGTATCACAATTATTAATTTTATGTAATTATTAATGAAGGCACTGGAAATACTACTTACGTTGAAGCCTTTTCTGGTGGAGTTGCCAAGGATGGTTCAGGGTACTTTTCTTCTATTGATTGGGTTATAACATCAGAATCAGCAACCCATTTCTCCTCAAGCTTCACAATAGGCACCTTACCTTCTGGACTAATTTTCAAAAACCTGGTGAAGCGAGACAAAAGCATGATGGCCATGGAATTATCATGCAAAGTAACAGCCACTAACAATATGAATTCTGAAAAGTTAGTTTTGTCATCCAGATACGTACCAATCTGGTTTGTTAGCGAGATCAACTAGTTTTATATCATACGGCAGGTGTTTCTCCTCTATTGTCAACAAAACTCTCTGTGTGAAAGGACCTGTGACCAACATGTGAAATTTAACTCAGAATGATGGCGTTGTTCCAACACTAGAACAAAAAAATTGCAATGCAACTAAATCCATAAGTTGTGGGCTTGTGGCATTGCACTCCTTATATCACAGAAGACAGCACCTCATGCTCTTGGATTCTCAGAATACCAATGCTGCCCACATGTTTTTTTTTTGGGTTTTGGTATCAATCAGATGCCGATATTAATGTGCCCTTGCAGAACACATATTTATATTTACAAATTCACTATTAACAAGACAGCGTGTTGTGTATAATCGTATATTACTCTAGTAGCAGTTGCTCTAATCTAGTGAAATGTGCAGTAGCATGTCTGCATGTGAAATAATGTTTTTCTTTAGTTGACAGACATAAATTAGAAAAATAAAAAAACCCATTCAGTTTGTCTATATCAAGATATAAACTGCAGAAGCTAAAAAAATCCCACAAACTGGTAATTCTATGGACAGTTATTACTCCCACTAAAAAGCATTTGTCCACACAAAATTTGTTTTGTCTTTAGTTCTTTATGTAACCGCTAGTCATCCTTTTACATTATTAATCATTCCAAATGACATAAATAGACAAATTACTTGAAAAACAGTGTTAACAGTGCTGTATAGGACTTAGGCATCCAAATCCTAGGGAATTTTTGTTATCCAATTCCAAACCCAAAACATTTTTACCATAAGGCATAAGCACATTTTTATAGTCCTGCAAATACCTAATATAAGAAGGCAGCAACTCCACTAAGCTAGAAATAGAAATGGTGCACTCCAAAAATCTTCTTAACCCGCCTGTCTCCCTGAAACATCTTAGATTTGGAGTTCTTTTGAAGCTTTTAAAAATAAAAATAACCATTTGAATTTTCTTGGTTAAGTTAAAGTTTAATTTGAATTTTCAGAAGTTAAAATAATTTAATGTGAATAATCTAAACTTCAATTAAATTCAAAACTATTTTATTTGGGCTCCTTGAGTTCCAGAGTATTTTCTGGAATTTTCTTTGAATTTTTAGAGTTTTTTTGCTATTTCTTTGAGCACGGTTTTATTTAATCTCTTTTATGAAAACCGGAAATCCTTTAATTTCCAATTTTCCTCTCGGGCCGATTTCTTTCTTCCAGCCCATTCTTTTTCTTTCTCCTGGCCCATTCCTCTGTTCCGCACCACTGGCCTGTTATCGAGCCAGCAGAGGATTTCAGATGTGTAAATCTGCGTCCCGACACTCCTAGTATAAAAAATATCAACATCATCCTTCTCCCAACATGGATGAAAAACTCGGGCAGATGAACATTTACCAACAAAAAACGCATCAAGCTTTTCCGACGCATCGGCGTTAGCCACATGAACCCGAGAACTTACATTGTTTATGTTGTCATGCAGATCGTGTTGACAAGCATTTGACAACCAAATATGCAGAGATGATAACTCGAAGAAGAACGCAGACCCAAACTTCGTTTGTCAAAATTGAAAGTCCCATCTACGCACTTTACTAACTAACACCACATCGCTGACACCGCTATATATAACCTACCTTCACGCATTTAGTTTCATTACATGTATATTCAGAAACCATTCATCACATGAATATGGAAATCAAACACACAATACCACTATCCCTCAAACCATCAAATAATTGATACTCTCAATTGCAGTTTTTTTCTTATCTTGCACAAACTGTGTATACTACTTTCCATATCAAAATAACGCTCAACACCCACCAACATTACCAATTCATCCAATCCCTTGCACTTTTTTAATGCTTAACATGAATAACGCGCATACGCGCACACAGTGAGGGAGACTAGAGAGAGAGAGCTCACAGTCGCCGAGGCGACCGGGGACGGTGATGGAGGCCTTGGTGCAGACCTCCAGCGGCTCGGCCGAGGCGCGGACGGCGAAGGTGCGGCGCGGCGGCGCGGCAAGGGGCGAGAGGAGGCGGCGGCCGCGGCGGAAGGTGGTAGCGAGGAGGGTCGAGGAGGAACCCGTGGTCGTGGCGGTGGTCGAGGTGGTGGTGCGGAGGAGGACGGCCATGGCTAGCTCGTCAGTGCCGGTCGCCGGAGGAGGCGGGCCAGGGCTGGCGCGAGGCGGCGGTCAGCGGTGGGAGGAGCGGAGGAGGCCGAAGCTTATCTCCTCGGGCGTGGTGGTGTGTGTGCGCGCTTCCGTTGCGTCGTCTCGTACGGCACGGGCCTACGACGGTCCGATCCATTCTAACCAGTCTATTTCGGTCCAACTACTATTTGTGTCATGCCGAGTTGGCCCATGCGCTAGGGGTGACGGCCCAGACATGGCCCATCGCCTTTTCGTGCCGTGCCGGAACGGTACGGCCCGTTTAGCCTATCGGGCCAAATGTGGTCCGTTTAACCTATCGGGTCAAATGTAACCTGTTTAGCCCATTTGGCCCGATAGAATGAAAAAAATCTAAAAAAAATGTGTAGAATTCATAATTAGACATAAAAATTGAAAAAAAAAATATGACAACTATATTGAAAATGTAATAGAATTTTATTAATGTTCAAATAACTAGTTTGTTAAAACATTTATCATTTAGCTCATAAGACATGAAAAATTAAAAAACAATCCTAGAAAAAATATATATTTAAAAAAACTAAAATAAATTTATATATACTTATAAAATGAACTATATAAAATTTATAAACTACAAAATAAAACCATATAAGTATTAAAAATGGAAAAAAATCATAAAAATATTAATAAATAAAAAAATATTATATATGTATATTAAAACAGGGTCGTGTCTAATGGGCCGTGCCGTGTAAAATCTTGCGTCGTGCTTGGATCGTCGCGTCTTGGCCGTCGTGTCGAGTGCGGCTCGAGCACGCCCGAGCTATCATCATGCCGCATCTGCGCCGATCCAGTAAATAGTATCGTGTCGTGCCGATCCAAATCGGACCAACATTGTTGTGCTTCGTGCGGACCTATCAGACACGACCCGTTTGGCCAGCCAGCTCTAGCTATCCCGGCCTGGCTCTAGACAAGACGTGGACTTGCGGTGTGGGCCAGCTGCTGTCTGCGTGGAGCAGTTGGGCCTCGAAGCCGATAGAGTAGGCACTTTTTGCTGAGAGGGCTACTACGTCCTATAGAGTACTGGGCCTATTAGGCTTTGCTGATTTTTGAACTTGCATTAGGCTTTTTTGTTTGATTTGTATTGGGCTTGATATGGTTTTTTTTTCTCCCAAATTCTTCTTTTACGACAAAACTTACCCACTAGGATATAGGGCAGTCGTGACTCAACTAATGACTAGTTTTTTTTTCTCTCATTTCACCCATTTTGGTAACCTAATAGCAAATTTAGCTTCCTCTCCGATAAAATAGTAAAAATAGCACCACAAATGGATAGACAGACGACCTCTGGGAGCACTTCAGGTCACCTCAAGTGCTTTGATAGCACTTCAAGTGGTAGCGCGAAAGACTCGCGGCAGGCGACCTACCGCGATCCCAGTTCGCGGTAGGTGGTCTGCTGCGGTCCTTGTTCGTGATAGGTTGTTTTCCGCGGTGATTTTGGACAATAGTAGTGATGTTTTTATCATTTCATTCGCATGGAAGCTAGTTTTGTCATTTCTTTTTAAAAAGGGGTAAATGATCCAAAAACTCTGGTTGTCTTAGCTAGGCTACGAAAAACGAAGTGTTGGTGCCACTCGCAGACCAAACACAAGACAACCGAGTCATCGGTCGATGTGACGACACAAATTTTGCAACTTGTCACAGCACTTGCAGCCGCAGACTCGCAGTTAGACCTGTTCATGGGCGGCCCAACCCGCCCGCCTGGCCCGAGCCCAACCATATCCGGGCCGGGCTTGGGACTGGAAGTCCGGCCAGAAAGAAGCCCAACCTGGCCTGGCCTGAAATCCAAAAAAAAACAATTAAAATGGAAATCTATTATTTTAATCCTGGAAATAAATTAAATAATACTTTTTTATTCTGAAAAAGATTAAAATAATGCATTTTAATACGAAATTCAATTTTCACCGGGCCAGCTCTGCTCGCTGATTTAAGACTGAGCTTTTCATGCCCTACCGACCCAGACATTTGAACAGGTCTACTCGCAGTATTTGAAATGGTCTCGCGTCATAGCAACACATAAATCAAGTGTTACAGCCAACATGAAAAAAAAAACAAAAAACTTGCAAAAAAATTCTAGAATTCTTACATCTTAAAAGGGAGCCTTAGTCGAAAACTCGTCCGGAGTTGAAAGCTGGCCTATAGTCATGTGGCTAGGCATGCGGATGTCCATCTAGTCCATCAGGATCTAAATCTTAGACTTTGCGTTGGTGTACACTAATTTTATTTTAGGAGTACATGCTCCGTGAGGCTTTATGCGCTTCCGATAAATCCTGTCGTGCACACGTGGTGGTGTGAGTGTCTGCGTCTGTCTTGGACTAAAAAAACTCAACTAGAGTTAGGGTCTAATTCTACTTAAAGGCAAGCAAACAAGGTGCTTAGACGTGGATATATTTGCTTAAGTACAGGCATGAACTTTGGTATATGACAATGTAAACCGTGCAAGTTTAGGAGTAGTACGATACTGGAACGGAATATTCCGAGGAATCAACAGATGGCTGCGCACCTGGGGATTGCTTGGAAGCAATCTCCGATAACGACCTGTACATGCGTGGGAAGTTACAGAAGCTACACCTGGGCAAGAGTTCAGACCATTTCTCGAGAATTGAAAGACAAGTTTCCGTTGCTTAAGCTTAACCCATGCATTGAGTCTGAGCTATAATGATTTCTTGGGCTCGTTTAATTTGGATTTTTATTGCAGCTGAGCTCACCTGCCACTGAGCGCGTGCGCCCCACGATACAGCCGGAAATGCAAGGCATGCCATCGGGATGAACTATGAAGAATTCCGGTCCTAGATCATGTTGCCATGTTGGGCTTAATTCCATCCATACGAAGAAAATAATTAGCTCAGGAGCCCAAAAACAGTCCAATGTTTGCGAATCGTTGGCTGCCCTTGAGATTATGTGATACGGATCAACCATGCGTTGATGCGCAAAGGGACATACCCGATCTTTCGCGATACCCCAGCTTCCCAATATATATCTCTCGGCCAATATATTCTCTCTTAATGGAATTGACGGCAGTTCTCATGCATTTTTTTAAGAAAACAAAAGACCAGCTGAAATCATAAAAAAATATGACAATATACCTTTTGTTTTCCTTATTTTTTAAGAAAACAAAAGACCAACTGAACAGCCTGCCCTACCTCAGCTTAATGACGGAATCACTAGGATCATCACTAATCATATACATGACATTTTTGCTTTTTATCATAAATGTTTTCATCATAGAAAACCAAATATGTTGTAGTGGGCTTTGCACAAGCACAAAGGAGAGACAATTGAAGGGAGGAAGAAGGTGGAGCACCTTTTCCTACTCTAAGTGCCTTAGTAGTCCTCAACAAAGAAGACAGTAGGAGAGGCTATTGTGCTTGAATCACCACTACATTTATTATTGACTTATAGCTCTTTGATTTATATAGTTGGTTTGAGGACTGATTGTTGGAATTAAGTGGGCTTTGGCCCATCCTTTATCACTAATTCCTAGAAAAATCCCAAAGACCCACTCATGTATGGTGGTATATGAGATACTTTAGTCCCATATTGCTAGCCAAGGTGGAGAGACACCATCTTATAAGGTGGAGCATGTCTAACCTTGGTAAAGCAAGAAAAAGGAGGGAAAAGGAGGACCACACGCGTGCACGCGCTTGCCTCGCCAGGCTTGGCTTCACCGCTGCGCAACGTGCGCGTGAATGATGTGGTCGTTCCGAGTTCAGACGCTACCTATCTTTTCTCTCACACATTTTGTGAAACACATCTGTGTGAGAGAGAACTGTTCTCGAGCGCTACGCTACTACAAGCTACTCCGCCCCTGCGGCCGGCGTGCACCGGTGGTGGGGAGAACAGGTCTCCGAAATTATCGTCCTTGCGATCCTGTACGGGAGCGGGCAAATAAGGTTTTTGGGAAGCGACTCCGCGACTGCTCGTTGTTCCCTACATCGCACGTTCCCTGCATCGTCTACATCACCATCTTCCTCATCGGCAACATCCTCTTCTTCGTCGCTGCGACGCTCTTCGCATCGTATCGGTAACATCTAATACTCTGCACTTACTTCTAATTATCAGCATAAATATATACATTCTGTTGTTCATATTGCTTATCGTTCTAGTTCATCTTCTAGACATGTTTAGTACTTATGTTATTTCTGTAGTCATGGTTTTTTTGCGGAATTATGTAATCACTAAAGTGATAAATAATCTAACAATCCAAAACCTTATTATGAATTTGATAGGCACTCTGTGATAAAAATGGCTGGTTTTGCCGAGGCAATGAAACCAGAGAAGTTCAGTGGAGTGAATTTCAAAAGATGGCAGACAAGAGTCACTTTGTGGCTCACGGCTCTGAACGTATTTTGGGTTGCCTCCGGAAGACCTAAGGGAGAACTCACTCCTGAACAGGAAAATGAGTTTAAAACAGCCACCATAATTTTTGTGGGATGCATTCTAAGCGTTCTTTTTTATCGTCTATGCGATGTATATATGCACATGATAGACGCAGAGGGGCTGTGGGAGGCACTCGAACATAAATTCGTTGCCTCAGATGCTGGCAGTGAGTTGTATATCACTGAGCAATATCATGACTACAAGATGGTTGAGAACCGTTCTGTAGTTGAGTAGGCTCATGAAATACAATTCATTGCGAGGGAACTCGACCACCGCAAATGCACATTACCCAATAAGTTTGTGGCTGGTGGCATCATTACCAAACTACCCTCTTTGTGGAAGAATTTTGCCACATCTCTGAAACACAAGAGACAAAATATTTTCGTTGAGGATCTGATTGCGTCCCTTGATGTTGAAGAGAAAGCTCGGGCAAAGGATGTGCATCCTAAGGTGGCCGAAGGACAGTCTAGCGCCAATGTCTATAACACTATGGTAACGAAAAGTTCAAGGGAAAGGCCAAGGTCGTACAGACCACCAACTTTAAGAAGAACAAGAAGTCAAACAAGGAAAAAGGTGTCTGCTATGTTTGCGGCAAGGGCGGCCACTAGGCCAACAAATGTGCTGACCATAAAAGCATAAAAATGAGCATAAACAGATCAAGTCTATGAATGTAACTATTGGCGATATCGGAGCAGGGACATCTGGGTATGGTAATCTACCTACTGTTCTTTCGGTCTATTATTCCACCGACTGGTGGATTGACACAGGGGCTAATATTCACGTATGTACTGATGTGTCCTTGTTTTGTTCTTGTCAGGTCACTTGGGCTTCCTCTGTGTTGATGGAAAATGGTTCGTATGACTCTGTTCTTGGTGTTGGCATGGTAGATCTGAAGTTTACTTCGAAAAAAATTGTGCAGCTGAAGAACGTGCAGCATGTCCCCTCAAAAAATAAGAATCTCATCAGTGATTCCCTTCTGGGTAGAGATGGGTATAAGTTGGTTTTTGAGTCAAATAAAGTAGTCATTTTTAAATTTAGACTCTTTATTGGAAAATGCTACGATTGTAGAGGCTTGTTCCACTTTTCCCTTTCAGATTTCTATAATAATGTTATGAACCATATTTATAATCCAAATAATGGGGATGAGACCAACGGTTGGCACTCACGTTTGTGTTACATAAATTTTGGTTGTATGTCTCAGCTATCTAGTCTAAATTTAATTCCGAAACTCTCTAGAGTAAAAGATTCTAAATGCTAAACTTGTGTGCAAGCAAAGCAACCTCGCAAGCCCCATAAAGTTGTGGAGGAAAGAAATTTGGCACCTTTAAAACTCATACATTCAAATCTCTGTGAAATGAATGGTGTGTAGACAAAAGGAGGGAAAAGATATTTTATGACTCTAATTGATTATGCTTCTAGATATTATTGTGTGTATCTGTTGAAAACAAAAGATGAGGCTCTAGACTACTTTAAAACTTATAAGGCTGAAGTGGAGAATCAACTAGAAAGAAAAATCAAAGGACTTCGGTCGGATCGTGGTGGAGAGTATTTCTCAAATGAGTTATCCCAATTCTGTGTAGAGCACAGAATTGTTCATGAGAGGACACATTCCTATTCACCTCAATCCAATGGGGTTGCTAAAAAAAGAACCGCACGTTGAGTGACTTGGTTAATGTCATGTTAGACACTGCGTGTTTATCTAAGGCATGGTGAGGGAGGCTGTAGTGACATCGACTCATGTCCTGAACAGAGTTTCCACTAAGAATAGTGAGATTACTCCGTATAAAGGATGAAAAGGAAGAAAACCATCACTATCCTACTTGCGCACTTGAGGGTGCTTGGCAAAAGCCAACGTACCAATAACTAAAAAGCATAAACTTGGACCGAAAACTGTGGATTATATCTTTCTAGGATATGCTCATTGTAGTACTGCCTATATGTTTCTAATAGTTAAATATGAGGTATCTGACATGCATGTCGATACAATAATAGAGTCTCGAGATGCTACTTTCTTTGAGAATATATTCCCCACGAAGGATATGCATAACTCTACTAGTAAGGCAAATGATTTAACTCCTGAATCCATAATTCCCATTGAGCAGTCCGAACACACACACGAACAGATCCTTGAGAAGGAGGACAATATTGTTCCTAGAAGGAGCAAAAGACAAAGGATTGAAAAATTCTTTGGAGATGATTTCACTGTGTACCTTGTGGATGATGCTCCCAAATCTATTTTAAAGGCATATGCATCTCCTGATGCAGAGTACTGGAAGGATGTGGTCCATAGCGAAATGGATTCCATTCTCGCTAATGGAACTTGAGAAATCACTGATCGTCTATATGGCTGCAAGCCAGTTGGATGTAAGTGGGTGTTCAAAAAAAAGTTTAGGCCTGATGGTACTATTGAAAAGTACAAGGCAAGGCTTGTGGCCAAGAGCTATACTCGAAAAGAAGGAGAAGACTTTTTTATACTTACTCACCCATTGCTAGATTGACCACTATACGGGTACTACTATCCTTGGCTGCCTCACATGGTCTTATTGTTCATCAAATGGAAGTTAAGACAACTTTCCTCAATGGAGAGTTAGATGAGGAAATCTACATAGAACAGCCTGATGGTTTTGTGGTAACCAGTCAAGAGGGAAAAAATTATAAGTTACTGAAATCTCTGTATGGTCACAAGCAAGCACCTAAGCAATGGCATGAGAAGTTCGATAGAACTTTAACATCTGCGAGCTTTGCAGTAAACGAAGCCGATAGATGTATTTACTACCGCTATGATGGGGGTGAAGGAGTTATACTGTGTTTGTATGTTAATGATATACTTATCTTTGGAACAAGCCTTAACGTGATTATCGAGATTAAGTCTTTTCTGTCCCAAAGTTTTGACATGAAAGATCTGGGAGAAGCTGATGTAATTCTAAACATCAAGTTGATCAAGGGTGAGGATGGAATTACACTTCTGCAATCCCAGTATGTGGAAAAGATCTTGAGCTGTTTTGGCTATATGGATAGCAAGCCTTCTCCAACACCTTATGATCCTAATCTAATACTTCGAAAGAATAAAAGACTAGGAAAGGATCAGCTGAGATATTCCTAGATTATTAGTTCACTCATGTACTTAGCTAGCACTACTCGGCCTGACATCTCATTTGCTATAAGCAAATTAAGTCGGTTTACCTCTAATCCGGAAGATGATCATTGGCGTGCACTCGAGCGAGTTATGAGCTACTTGAGAGGTATGATGAGTTATGAAATTTATTATACCGGGTACCCTAGCATACTCAAAGGGTATAGTGATTCCAATTGGATATCTGATGCTGATGAGATTAAGGCTACGAGTGGATATGTTTTCACTCTAGGTGGTGCTGTTGTTTCATAGAGGTCTTGTAAACAGACCATTTTGACAAGGCTAACCATGGAAGCAGAACTCACGGCATTGGATATAACCACTGTTGAAGCAGAATGGCTACGTGAACTCCTGATGGACTTGCCGGTGGTTGAAAAACCGATTCCCGCCATACTGATGTACTGTGATAATCAAACGATTCTTGTTAAAGTGAACAGTGCAAAGGACAACATGAAGCCCTCCAAGCATGTAAAAAGACGATTGAAATCTATCAAAGAATTGAGAAATCTAGAATAATAGCTGTGGATTATATCCCAACAGCTAAGAATCTGACAGATCCCTTTACAAATGGTTTATCACGGAATGTGATAGATAATGCATCGAAGGAGATGGGAATGAGACCTATGTGAGTTACACCATAGTAGCAACCCAACCTATGTGATCGGAGATCCCGTGAAGTAGGACCTAGGAAAAACAAACTGTTTGGTTAACTAAAAGAGAGTACATTCTATAACCCACTCCACTAAAGATGTCGTACTCTCAAATCTGTATAGTAGGATGACTTTGTCTTAATGTGTTCTGTGACTTTAAATAGCAAAGATGTTATCCTACAGAGCATTCTTAAAAGAACACATCTATATGAGTCTGACTGCTAGTCACAGTCTATGAGAAATGGGTACTCTCTAAGAAGCCCATGAAGAGTCATCGGAGTGACTTATATGCTCTACCCGAGGGGTAGCCTATTGGCAGCCTAGTATCAGTCAAGGCTTTAGGTGAAACTCATTCACGCAAAACTACCAATTCAAGGCTTAGTCCATTGTGTAGTTGTGAATGAATGTAGCTTAAAGCTCTAGGTGGATGTTCAACCCTAAAAGGTCTCCACTGAAAAACTGGTATATTAACAGTGCTTTGGAACATCAAGAAAACTTTGTGAGCCTTTGGGATCTGGTGGGGAACTGTTGGAATTAAGTGGGCTTTGGCCCATCCTTTATCAATAATTCCTAGAAAAATCCCAAATGCTCACTCATGCATGGTAGCATATGGGATACGTTAGTGCCATATTGCTAGCCAAGGTGGAGAGACACCACCTTATAAGGTGAAGCATGTCTAACCTTGGTAAAGCAAGAGAAAGGAGGACCACACGCGCGCGCGCACTCGCCTCGCCTTGCCAGGCTTCACGGTCGCACGACGTGCGCGTGAATGGTGCAGTCGTTCCGGGTTCGGACGTGGGTCCAGATGCACATTCTTTTGCAATTTTATTTTGCCATGCAATTTTGTCAGGATGGAAAGAAACAAAAATGCTATGATTACGCGGTGAATTAATTGCGATTAATGAGCCTGATTACGAAACAGAAATGCCATGATTACATGGCAAATTAATTACAATTAATGAGCCTTAATCTGATGGCGGTTTCCTAATCTACGAGTGGTTTCTTTCTGTGGTCTTTTTAATATGAAGACGATGCCTGTCTTTTCACTCACACATTTTGCAAAAACACATCCGTGCGAGAGAAAACTGTTCTTGAGCGCTGCGCTGCTACAAGATACTCCATCCTTGTGGCCGGTGTGCACTGGTGGTGGGGAGAGTACGTCTTCGAAACTATCATCCTTGCGATCCTGTACGGCAGAGGGCGAATAAGGTTTTTGGGAAGCGACTCCGCGACTGTTCGTTGTTCCTTGCATCCTCTACATCGCCATCTTCCTCATCGGCAACATCCTCTTCTTCGTCGCTTCGACACTCTTCGCATCGCATCGATAACATCTAATACTCTGCACTTACTTCTAATTATCAGCATGAATATATATATATATATATATATATATATATATATATATATATATATATATATATATTCTATTGTTCTTATTGCTTATCGTCCTAGTTCATTTTCTGGACATGTTTAGTACTCATGCTATTTCCGTAGTCATGGTTTATTTGTGGAATTACGTAATCACTAAAGTGCTAAATAATCTAACACTGATTTGGTGTAGCATCAGATCGGGGGAATTTTTGGACAACTCATGTAGTAATAGGTTCATATTGTGCAGTTTTGAGAGAAGTCCGATTTGGATCGTGAAATGGTGTCCGGTTGAATTTTTTTAGCTTTCTAGGTGCTCATGTATATATGGATATGGCAGGTTTATTCCTATTTGAATTTGTAGTTTGCCCAATGTGACAAGAACTTCAGAAGAGAACAAAAGTGTTGTTTTCTTTGTTTTACCTGAAGGTTACATCATCTTGTCAGATCTTGCTTTAGTGTTTTTCCATTGTTGTTATACCAATGTTATGTATGTTGTGGTGTTAATTAATGTTGTTGGTTTCTCCAGAGATACTTGTCGATATTTTAGTATCGATCTTACGAATGAATGTTAGGGGTTCTCCTAAAGCGAAATCATACAGAAAAAGACACAACAATTTTATATAGGTTTAGTCCTTCTCCTGAGATAATAATAACCCTACTCCTGTGTTGCTGTATTGATTGTATTTACAATAGGGAGGAAGTTACTAAAACTAGGGCTTGATGACTTCTGTCTCTCATTATACCTGTCGAATCTCCTCTTTTTTTGTCCACCGACGTTACTCCTTATATAGCGTATGAAGAGGTGGCAGTTGTCCATATCAAGAGACGTCTTAACGTTGATGCAATGCACATGTTCAATGGCGGTTATTGTTAGAGACATATCCTCCCGCGTCGCCTTGTAGTTATGTCAAAGGCGGAGGTTTGATATGATCTCAGGGAATAACGACACATATTAACTACTGCGTGTATTAGACACATCGTACAAATGTCTCTAGTCGATTGGGCTCACATGTCTTCTTATCGACTATATGGTGATCGTAAATGATTTGGTCGTAGTAAAACTTACGACTATGAGATGATTGTAGTAGGACTTACGATCAATAGGTGATCGTAGAAGAACTTATGCCATGAAGTGATAGTAGGATGATTTACGACCATATAGAGTGTTCATAGAAGAACTTACGACCATATAGGGTGGTCGTAAAAAACTTACGACTACTAGGTGTTTAATCTCCCATATTGTTGATATTGAGGGGTACCCTTAAAGATTGTATAAGAGATATTATCATATATAATAAATATTACATATAAATAATTTAATTAATTGAGGATTCTTATTGTCGGGACCCCGGGTATGCAACCCCAAGACCCTCTGTGCATTCTGAACTAGTCCCAGATCAGTAGCTAGCTCGCACAGTACAACATCGGTGTAATCACAACCATACAATAAAATGACGATGAAGCGGACAAATTAATATTACTTAGTAGCAAAAGGGACCTTATGGTCAAGTCTTACAGAGTGCGCCAACAAAATACAACTTGCAGCGGAAACATAATAACTCGTGGTGGCCACGCGACATGCCCACAGGCAATCGAGTGGAGGACGCGACCTAGTTCGCAAAGTCTTCAGGATACTCCGCTTCATAGAACTCGGGATTCCCTGGTTCTTCTGTGGAGATTTATCACACAGGGCGCAAGCCGTGAGTACTTGGAATGTACTCAGCAAGTCATAGGGAATCGTATGCAATTATTATTCATGTGAGGCTAGTCAAGGAATGGCTTTATGGCTATTTTGCAGAAAGCAATATTGACAGTAAATACCATAAGTAGATTGAAAGCACAATTTAAAAGATTAATACATAAGTTGTTCAGTTCTTTGAAACAACTAGAGATCAACCCAATCATTACTTCCAAACCATTTCCACAATTTTGATAAAGTCTACCCCTTGCGCGAAATCACCAGGCACGTCCATAACCGGGAACACGGCTATTCGAATAGTTTTTATACACTCTGTAGAGGTTGTACAGCTTTACCCACAAGAGATAATCATCTTATACTGTCCGCTCACACACTTCCGAGATGTGCGACTAAGAGATTATCACAAGGCCGTTACAAAGCTTTGAATTGGCTAAGAGCTGCTCGCTAAGGTTTCGCTTCTAACGAGCCTCGCACCCGTTAGATTCGTGCCCCCTCTTGCGCCAGCGAATCAGCACGCTCCACCACAACAGAACCTAGCCAACTCATTGCTAATTATTAGGCCAGGTCCACCCCATCCTGGACATGTTGTTGTACAATGTGACCCAGATCAAAGGTTCAAGGTTAAGTCCTTAGTTGGCTGCTCACGCAAGACTATTCCACGTCCCAATGTGCGTTACGGCACCCACACTTACCACTGACCACTCGCCCGAGCATAAAACATTTTCAGTTCAACCCAGCCAAAGACCACCCTAGCCTTGGCTCAACATCTTTTAACAAAAGTGGCCGCGCCACGATTCCATAATTCCATTAGTCATGTTCATTCATATAAGCATGTGATCATGAGTCCCGGCGTACAACTATAGCATGACTAAGCATAATACGTTATCCGTGTTGGTAATTTATCAATGTCCAACTAATATAAACCCTCCTAAGGTGTCCAAGGGTTCATGTCATTCAAGGGTACATGTCGTTTGCAATTTATCAAGGAGGTATACATCAATTAGGCATTTATCTACTCCCGAAACAATTTAATATAAAACTAGCAATGCATGTTTATATAAAACAATATAGTTTTATAAAGATGGGTTCAATATGATCAAAGGTCTATGACTTGCCTTCGTTGAGGAGTTGAGGTGCCTCGGTCGTCGGATCCGAGAAATCTTCCGAAAAGCTGGTTTCTACAAGTGCGGAAAGAGCAAAATAAAAAAAACTCCAAATAGATTCCAATTAAATACCAAATTAGCACTAACAGTAAGAGGGGGATTTTAGATTAATTTAGAAATTTGAATCACTCGAATCGGAGTTCGAACGAAGAAGTTATGACCTTCCGAAGTTGGAAAACACATAAAATGAAGGATTTGGAGATTTTCCGATTTTCTGGAATTATTTTTGTAAAGGAAAAGGCAATTATGACGTCGGTGACGCAGAGGAATTTCGGCGAAAGAAAAATAAAGAAAAGAAAGCGACATGTGGGCCCATTGCCGGTGAGATGGCGCACATGGGTGGGTCCACCGAGCTCGAAAAGAGGGAGGAGTGCCACATGGGCTTCCATGTGGTCACCACGAGGCTCGAGGGTGGCGTGGCGTGACGTGGCGCCGAGGTGGAGGCGAGGTGGCGCCACGTCGGCGGCGGCGACGGCGCGCCACGGCCCAAGGTCGCGGTGAGCAGCGGCGGCGGCGCGCGAGGGGACCAGCGTGAAGAGGAGGGCTCGGTGGTCACAACGCGCTCGGACTCGTCGTCACGGCGGCACGGGATGGCCGTCGGCGAGGACGAAAAGCGGAGGCGGCGGCGGTTGAACGCAGCGGAGGGGCTCCGGTGGGCTCCGGGAGGGGTGAGAGCGCGCACCAGGTGGCCCTCGATGTGGCGATGCCAGAGGTGATGTCGGAGCCGGCGAAGGAGGCTTGACGGCGGCGGCGGAGGCGAAGAAATGAAGCTCGACGGCGGCGGCGAAAACTCCTATTGCGGCGAGCTCGGGGGAGGAGAGGGGAAGGGAAGAGGGGGAAAAGAGAGAGGAGAGGGAGGCGGTCCCGGGGCGCGCTTAAATAGAGGACGAGGGGTCCCGAAGGAGGAGGAAGGGGAGGACGGTGTCGGCGGCAAAGCGACATGGGGGTAAACGGCGATGGGACGGGGTAAGGGGGTGGCAACGGGCGCGGTGGAGGCGGCGGGGTTGCGGGGAGGCAGCGAGGGGACACGGGGCGACGGGGATCGCCGAGAATTGCGGCGGCGTGCTGCGCACGGCCGCACAGAGAGAGGGGGGGTCCGGAGGAGGACGACGCAGCGGGGACGAAGGCCTTCGGCCGTCCGATTTCGATCGGACGGTCGGGGGTGGAGGGAGGCATGGCGGAGGCGGAGCCGTCCAATTTCGATCGGACGGTGCGGGGAGGGGAGGCGCGGGCGGCCCCCGGTGCGGGCCAGCACGAGGTGGGCCGAGGAAGTGGGCTGAGGAAAGGATTTCGGCCCAAAGGCTTTAGGGAAATTCAAAATGATTTCCGATTAAAGAAATCCCGAAAAAGCAAAAAGACTTTTAGAAAATAGCTAATAGAGTCTAAAAATTCCAGGAAAATTCACAGAAATCCCAAGAATTATTTAGAACTTAATAAAAATACTTTTAGCTATACTTTAGTTTTTAATTTTGCAAACAAAATAAATTTTGGCTTCAAACAAAAAGGGAAAAGCCAAATTAAAACCAGAAAATGCAGTAAAAGCTCAAAATCCAAATAAAAATCCCAGAAGCTCCAACAAACTACCTTTTTATTTTAATTGAAGTTGGATTATTTCAATTTAAAGGGTTCTTGATTTCTAAATTTCAATTTTAAGCTTTTTGCAACTTAAACCAAAAGCTAGCTTTTAAAACTTTTGAAATTCAAAAACTCGCAAATTAGGGATATTACAAACCTACACCCCTTAAAGGGAATCTAGACCCCGAGATTCAGGCTGACTAGAGAATAGGTGCGGGAACTCGGCCTTCAGGTCCTCTTCACGCTCCCAGGTGGCTTCTTCTTCAGTGTGATTGCTCCACTGAACTTTGCAAAAACGGAGGATCTTGCTTCTTGTTACGCGCTCGGATACTTCTAGAATCTTGACGGGTTGCTCCTTGTAAGTGAGATCTTCCTTCAAATCAACTGCTTCTGGCGGTATCTGCTCTTCTGGCACACGCATACATTTCTTCAATTGAGACACATGGAAGGTGTCATGCACATCTGATAACTGAGGCGGAACTCCAACTGGTAAGCAACTTCTCCTCTTCTAGCGAGAATTGGAAAAGGTCCAATGTATCTTGGTGCAAGCTTCCTGCTTACTCTGAAACGACGCATTCCTTTGAGAGGTGAGACCTTCAGATACACATGATCTTCTGGCACGAAAGCTAAATCCCGGCGACGGTTATCAGCATAGCTTTTCTGCCTAGTCTGAGTTGTTCTTAGCTTTTCACGGATTGCCCGAACTTGATCTTCGGCTTCCTTCAGGATATCAGGTCCAAGTACTTGTTCTTCTCCTGCTTCAGTCCAATATAAGGGTGTTCTGCACTTTCTTCCGTAAAGAGCTTCAAATGGGGACATTTGTAGACTTGATTGATGACTGTTGTTATAGGAAAACTCTGCATAAGGTAGCATCTGATCCCAACTAGCTTGATTCTCTAGCGCATAGGCTCTTAACATATCTTCTAGGATTTGATTCACTCGTTCATGCATCCATCATGTCGAGGATGGTAGGTCATCTTGAAATTCAAGTTGGTACCCATATATTTGTCATTGTTTGCCAGAACCTTGAGGTGAACTGGAGACCTCTATCTGACACGATCTTCTTTGGTACCCCATGCTGACACACTACCTTTGCCATATACAATTCTGCAAGTTTGTCTCCAGAGTAGGTAGTCTTGACGGGGATGAAGTGTGCAACTTTTGTTAAGCGATCTATAATTACCCAAATATAATCATACCCTGCCTTTGTCCTTGGCAGACCGGTGATAAAGTCCATTCCAATTTCTTTCCATTTCCATTCAGGGATTGGTAAGGGTTGCAAGAGTCCAGCAGGTCTCTGATGCTTAGCTTTGACTCGCTGGCAAACATCACACTGTGCTATGTATTCAACAATTTCTCGCTTCATACTAGGCCACCAATATATTTCCTTAATATCTTGATACATTTTAGCACTTCCAGAGTGAATGGAATACAAGGTTTCATGAGCTTCCTTGAGTATCAACTGCTTGAGCTCTTTTTGGTCCGGTACACAGATACGCTTATCAAACCAGATAGTTACTTTTTCATCTTCTGAAAATCTTAGGGATTTACCCTTCTTCATGTTACTCTTGATCTCTTTGATATCTGCATCTCCAATCTGGGCTTCCCTGATCTGATTCTGTAGAGTTGGTTGCACTTCCAATGCAGCGAAATAACCTTCTTCAACCAATTCCAGCTTGAGCTTTTGGAATTCTTCATGTAATGCTGGCTGACTTTCCTTGATCATCAGCGTATTGCAATAGACCTTTCTACTTAAAGCATCTGCTACAACATTAGCCTTGTCGGGGTGGTAATGGATTCCAACGTTGTAATCCTTGATTAATTCTAACCATCTTCTTTGCCTCATATTGAGATCAGCTTGGGTGAAAATGTACTTCAAACTCTTATGGTCAGTGTAGACTTCACAGCGATTACCAATGAGGTAATGACGCCATATCTTCAAAGCATGCACCACTGCGGCCAATTCTAGGTCATGAGTGGGGTAATTTACTTCATGAGGCCTCAACTGGCGCAAAGCATATGCTACTACTTTCTTTTCTTGCATCAGGACACAACCGAGACCTTGTCGTGATGCATCACAGAAAATCTCAAAATCCTTTCGAACATCTGGCAAAACCAACACTGGAGCGGTGGTTAAGCGCTTCTTCAACTCTTGAAAACTTTGCTCACATTCAGGCGTCTAGGCAAATTTCTTTTCCTTCTTTAATAACTGAGTGAGGGGTCTGGCTATCTTGGAGAAACCTTCTATGAACCGGCGGTAATATCCTGCCAAACCAAGGAAACTTCTGATCTGAGGTACTGACTTGGGTGACTCCCAATTGAGCACATCCTTGACTTTACTGGGGTTGACGGCGACTCCTTCTGCAGACATGACATGTCCCAGAAAAATAACTTCCTTCATCCAAAACTCACAC
This sequence comes from Ampelocalamus luodianensis, assembly GCA_036346255.1. NCBI lineage: Eukaryota > Viridiplantae > Streptophyta > Magnoliopsida > Poales > Poaceae > Ampelocalamus > Ampelocalamus luodianensis. The sequence goes on from CM070628.1 coordinate 14,615,642, forward strand.
TTGCTGAATTTGGCATAAAGTTGATGATCTCTAAGACTAGTCAGAACCGAGCGAAGGTGTTCTTCATGTTCTTCTTCACTCTTGGAATATACTAGAATATCGTCAATGAAGACAATGACAAACTTATCCAAATACTCCATGAATACTTTATTCATCAAGTTCATAAAGTAAGCAGGGGCATTGGTCAATCCAAAAGATATGACCGTGAACTCGTACAGTACATAACAGGTTGAGAAAGCTGTCTTGGGTATATCCTCTTGACGGATCTTCAACTGATGGTATCCTGACCTTAAATCTATCTTAGAGAACACTCCGGCTCCTTTCAACTGATCAAACAAATCATCTATTCTGGGTAGAGGGTACTTATTCTTGATGGTGACTTCATTGAGTGCACGATAATCCACACACATCCTTTGGGTGCCGTCCTTCTTTGCAACAAAGATAACCGGGGCTCCCCAAGGTGAGGAACTGGGCCGGACAAATCCTTTTTATTGCATCTCTTCGATCTGTTTCTTTAGCTCGACCAAATCATCAACAGGCAAGCGGTAGGGTCTCTTGGAAATTGGTGCGGTTCCTGGGACTAGATTGATGACAAACTCTAGGTCCCTGTCTGGTGGCATTCCAGGTAATTCATCAGGAAAGACATCTGGAAACTCTCTCACTATCGGTACATCTTCCAAGGATAGGGTCTTGACACTGCAGACTAAGGCTCCATCATGCTTCTTCACGGGGGCTTCAAATTTTACTTTAGTCCCGGCTGAACTAACCAAGGTGATACTTCTACCACCACAATCCAATACTGCTTGGTGCTTGGCAAGCCAATCCATACCCAAAATCACATCTAGGGATTTGGTGTCAATGATTATCAGGTTGGCTAGGAATTCTACCCCTTCTATGATCAATATAACTTGTGGGCAACCCTGGTTCGTGCTTAACTCCGATCCGGGGGATTGAACCAACAAGTTAGTCTTAAGGTTTGAAACCTTCAACTGATGCTTTGCAGCAAAAATCCGCGAAACAAACGAATGCGAAGCTCCAGAATCAAACAAAGCGAAAGCAGTCATCGAATTTACCAGAACTTACCCAAAGACGACGTGCAGGGTCGCATGCGGGCTTCTTACTCGTGATATGGTTCACACGGGCTCTTAGAAAGGTGAGGGTCTTAGTAGTGCATTTGAGTCTTGTAACATCCCAATTTTCAGAGCCTTAAAAAAATCTTTTAAATAGTTAGTAGGAGAAAATTCACCATTTGAATTTTATTTGAATTTAATTTCAAAAGCTTAATATTGGACTTTACAATCAAAAACATTTAATGTGAATAATCCCAACATGAACATTAGTCAAAACTATTTTATTTGGGTTCTATGTGCTCAGATATATTTTCTAGATTTTTCTAGAATTTTTCTGAGTTCATTTGCTATTTTCTATTGCTTATTTGAATTTCTGGTATTTTCTAAATTGGAAAACCTATTTAAAATCTCAGTTAATCCTTTGGGCCGAAATCCAAACCTCCGGCCCATTCTCTCGCATGACCAGCTCGCCTTGCGCTTGCCTCCACTGACATGCGGGCCCGCATGCAGATCTCTCTCTCTCTCTCTCTCTCTCTCCGAGCGCCCCGATCATCCTCCACCGTCCGATCAAGGATGAACGGCTAGATGCGCGCAAGGCAACCGGAGTTGTCCGAATGTTCCTTGATTTTGGGCCGTTCGATCAAGATCCAACGGTCAGATCTCGAGTCTGTTTTGCAGCTGCGCCGTTTCACACGCGGACTCACGCGAGCTGTGTCTCTTACGTGTGGGTCCCACCCCGCCACGTCATCATCGTCTCCGAGTCGGGGACGACTGGGACTCCGCCGCCGCCCCGCTTTTCTCGCCGTTTGTGCCCTGGACTCTCCCAGGCCTCGGGTATAAAGGGAGGTAGCCTCGATCTCGCGCTCCAACCAGCGCGCGCCGCCGTAACCCTAACCCTAGCGCGCAAAGCTCTGAGAAGTGATCTGCGCCGCCGCAACTCCGACGAGCTCGTTCTCCGCCGTCGGTGCCGCCCGCGCCTCTTCGTCTGCACCGTTGACATCGCACGGAGCTCCCCTACCTCCTGGTAGCCTTTGTCTCGCCGGAGCGTCACCGGAGCGCCGTTGCCGTCAAGCCCGAAGCCCCTCCGCCGCTCTTTGCTCGCCGCCGACCGCCACCGTCCACCCCGAGCATCCGGTGTTGCACCAGTAGGTTCGCAATAACGCCCCCTACATGCTGGTACCACTCACCGCCGGTGAATCGCCGCCGTTCGCCGTGCCGTTGGTTCCCGAGTCGTTGTCGCCGTCGGTCTGACGTGGCAGCCCGTGTCAGCGTCCACCTCAGCCGTTTGCCTGCGTGTCATCCTGCGTGGCGCCGTGTCAGCACGCACACGCGGCGATCCACCGGATCTGCTTTCCCAAGGCTCGGTAGACCTGGGCCACCGTGAGTTGCTGCCACCGACATGGGTCCCACATGTCGAGTTTTTCTTTATTTTATCTTTTCCGAAATCACGAGGGCTGACGCTTGACATTGCACAATAATCCGATTTTCAATAGAAAAGTAATTGGAAAATCGAGAAAATCCAAATTAGGGTTTCTTTTAGATTTCCAATCTTCCAAAGCTCATAACTTTTGCATCCTAACTCGATTGAGCCCATTCAAATTTCTAAATTTGTCTAAATTCAAGATCTATTTATCTGAGTTTTTATTTAATTTTTGGAGTTTGTTTTGCCTCTGTTATTTATTTTTTTTGTTTGTTTGTGTCTCGTTTGCGAGTAGACGTCGATTCGTCGGGGAATTTTGTGGAAGAAGGAGCACCCCAAGACCAAGATCAGTACATAGACCTTTTCCAAGGCAAGTCATACCTTTGATCATCTTGAACCCAGTTTTCAAATTACTTTGTGTTAAATTATTGCATTATAGTTTAATTATTTATTTAAATGCTTTGGGCATAGTTATTATCCAAATTGTTATCACACCTTGGCCTTGTATGTCATAATTCCTTGTCACCCTAGATTGGTTTAGTTGGTAAGATTGTAGCACCAACGTGGGTTGGTTAGACGCGAGTACAATTGCTTAGCCATGCTACGAATCATCATCTCATGTGAGTCGCAAATATTAAATATGACTAAGTGTCTATGGAACTTTGTGTAAGACTGTGTGCTATGTGTTATTACTTCGTGATGGCATGTGTTGCACTAAAACCAACTGGGTGGTAAAGGATTTGGACTGGGGCAAGTGGTGGAGACCGTGTGACATGGTGGACTATGTGATGGGTATGATAATCTGTGTGGCTTAGTTAGAACATGGAAGTCTTGCCTTGGTCAATTAAGGACTTAACTTTGTGCGCCATTGAACTGAGCCTTACTGTACGACCACATGCCTGGTATGGGACGGGCCTAACTTAGTAAGTTATGGATTCTCGGCATTGATGTTCAGGTGGTAGGTTAGGCTTTGTGATAGGGTGGAGGTGTGACTACTTGGTGGTTGCATCACGGGAGGATTCGTCGTCCCTGTCCAACGGTGTGTGTTATGCATGGGCTATGTGATATGTATAACGGTTTGTAAGCACACTCGGAATGTCAATGTTGGAGATGAAATTTTCGAACTGTTTTGTTATGATTGGTGCTAGCTACACTGGTTATATCGTGTGGGTAAAGTGTACAACCTCTGCAGAGTGTTAAACAATCTATTCGAATAGCGCGTCATGGTCATGGACATGCTCGGTGATTTCACATAAGGGGTAGTTTTCATAAAATGTGGGAATGGGAGCTGTGTGATCTCAATCATATGGCTATGTGAAATAATCTGTTTAGCTGTGTGTCTTTGTGAAAACAACTGTTAAATTAATATTGTCTATTTGTTTTGAATTATGCTTTCAATCTATTATTCGTATTCAATTGCAAATGTTGCTTTTATGCAAAAGAACCACATAAGTCTTTTCTTTGGAATAAGCCTGCATCTCTACATTGCATTCTGTGGTATGATTTGCGAGTACGGTTGTGTACTCACGCTTGTTGTAAAACTTGCGCCCAAACCTACAGAAGAGGAGGAGTCTACGCCTGCTTTTGAGGAGGAGTTCGTTGAGGGCTGATCGTTCGTTAAGGTCTGGATCCCAGTTGGTTGCCTGTGGTGAATTGGTGGGATCTACGCTGGAGTTTTCCGTTCCGCTGCTGCTTTATTTCCTGTTAGCCCTGCGTGGCTTAATAAGTGTAAACTCGACCATAAGGTCAAAACCATTATTTGTTATTCAAACTAATCATTTACTTTATCTATCGTTTGTGTGGATCGATATTTACCTATGTTAACCCTGTGTGCACTAGCGTGATCCTGGACTAGTGCAGTATACACAGAGGGTTCCAGAATCGTAATTCTGGGTCCCGACAAGTCTGAGGTGCTCCACGTCCGGCTCCGGGCACAGGGGTTCTTGTTGGAGTAGTTCCCAAGTTGAATCTGACAGGCGAAGGTCCTTGCTTCTGAGGGCAGTTAACAACGTAATGCCCCAGTTGATGACAGTTGAAACAGGTGACTCCTGCGGAAGGATTGGGGTTTCTTGGAGGCTGGTTGTTGATGTTGTTGTTGGGGTTGCGGAATCCTGGTGCAGTCGGGCGAGGTGCTGTTGCTGGAGTCTTGAACATCACAGGAGGAGCAAAATGGGTAGGGTGTTGCACATTTGTCCTGGCTCTCTGTGAATGACCTTGATGAGCACCATGCTGCATCATTTTCCTCTTATGAGACTCTGCCGGCTCACGGCGAGACTCTTCTATGAGCATAGCCTTGTTCACCAGATGCTGAAAATCTGCATAGTCGTTGCCGATGACTTGAACCTTCAAGTTGGGGTTGAGTCCACGCTTGAAACGCTTCTGACGTGCATCATCTGTGGCGACGTCCTCTTGAGCATATCGCGAGAGTTGAGTGAATTTATTGAGGTATTCACTCACGGACATGTTTCCTTGCTTCAGCTCGCGAAACTCATTCTTCTTCATTTTCACCTTTCCATCAGGGATATGGGAGTGGCGGAAAGCTTCAGAAAACTCAGCCCAACCAATGTTCTGAGGGTTCGATGGCGAAGACAAGAGTTCTCCCACCATTCTGCGGTGGTACCTTCAAGTTGGTGTGCGGCATACAGGACTTTCTCACGGTCATCACACCGGGTAATGGCAAGCTTCTTTTCAGTTGAGCGCAGCCAGTCATCTGCATCCAGTGGCTCGGAGGAGCTAGAGAATGTAGATGGATGAGTCCTCATGAATTCGCCGGCCTCGGCTGAGGGAAAGCTGGTGATGGTGGCGGGGTTGCGGCAGTGGCTTGGCTGTTCTGGTTCATCATTGAGAGAAGGGCAGCAGTAGTCTGGTTCTGCTGGGTCATCATCTGGTTCATATTCTGCATCATCGAGTTCATCAGTTGTGCCTGGGCTGCCATGAACTGACTCAGACCTTGATCTGCCATGGTTGCCGGGGGAGGTGGTGGTGGGGGCGGGGTGTTGAGATCCACTTGGTCAACTTGGCTTGAGGTGTTGCGGGTCTGAACCATCTGCACAAATCTTCTCAGTTTTAGTAGACAAGAGGAAGAAAGCACGATAGATAAGAGGGAAAAGCACAAAAGGCGAGAGAGAAACAAGGGAGAAAGACGGAACAACCTAATTGGGGAAGTCGGTTAAACCCGAAGAACAGATAGCCGAAAAGCTATCGAGAGGCAACAAAACTCAAGCCTTAAGGCCGAGCTAAACAATACTACAGCTAGGAGGATAACCCTAATAGAACACTTCTAAGCTAACTTATTTGGGATGGTCGACCAAAACAAGGCTCGATCCTTTAGAGATTACGGAGGTAAGAGGGATAAATTTGGACTTGAAAACCAAGTCTCAGAATAGAGAAGAGGTAGGAACCTAATAATGAGATGAGAATGGAATTAGGATAAGAGGAGAGAAGGACAACTACTCAGGTAACTGTTGGTTTGATTTAGAAAATAAATTTTGAAATTTTTGACTAAACGACCATGCTAACTATGGTTACGTCCTACAGTCGATATGGCTCTGATACCACCTCTGTCGGGACCCCGGGTATGCAACCCCAGGACCCTCTGTGCATTCTGAACTAGTCCCAGATCAGTAGCTAGCTCGCACAGTACAACATCGGTGTAATCACAACCATACAACAAAATGACGATGAAGCGGACAAATTAATATAACTTAGTAGCAAAAGGGACCTTATGGTCAAGTCTTACAGAGTGCGCCACACAGGGCTTAGCAACAAAATACAACTTGCAGCGGAAACATAATAACTCGTGGTGGCCACGCGACATGCCCACAGGCAATTGAGTGGAGGACGCGACCTAGTTCGTAAAGTCTTCAGGATACTCCTCTTCATAGAACTCTGGATTCCTGGTTCTTCTGTGGAGATTTATCACACAGGGCGCAAGCCGTGAGTACTTTGAATGTACTCAGCAAGTCATAGGGAATCGTATGCAATTATTATTCATGTGAGGCTAGTCAACGAATGGCTTTATGGCTATTTTGCAGAAAGCAATATTGACAGTAAATACCATAAGTAGATTGAAAGCACAATTTAAAAGATTAATACATAAGAAGTTCAGTTCTTTGAAACAACTAGAGATCAACCCAACCATTACTTCCAAACCATTTCCACAATTTTGATAAAGTCTACCCCTTGCGCGAAATCACCAGGCATGTCCATAACCGGGGACACGGCTATTCGAATAGTTTTTATACACTCTGCAGAGGTTGTACAGCTTTACCCACAAGAGATAATCATCCTATACTGTCCGCTCACACACTTCGGAGGTGTGCCACTAAGAGATTATCACAAGGCCGTTACAAAGCTTTGAATTGGCTAAGAGCTGCCCGCTAAGGTTTCGCTTCTAACGAGCCTCGCACCCGTTAGATTCGTGCCCCCTCTTGCGCCAGCGAATCAGCACGCTCCACCACAACAGAACCTAGCCAACTCATTGCTAATTATTAGGCCAGGTCCACCCCATCCTGGACATGTTGTTGTACGATGTGACCCAGATCAAAAGTTCAAGGTTAAGTCTTTAGTTGGCTGCTCAGGCGAGACTATTCCACGTCCCAATGTGCGTTACGGCACCCACACTTACCACCGACCACTCGCCTGAGCATAAAACATTTTCGGTTCAACCCGGCCAAAGACCACCCTAGCCTTGGCTCAACATCTTTTAACAAAAGTGGCCGCGCCACGATTCCATAATTCCATTAGTCATGTTCATTCATATAAGCATGTGATCATGAGTCCCGACGTACAACTATAGCATGGCTAAGCATAATACGTTACCCGTGTTGGTAATTTATCAATGTCCAACTAATATAAACCCTCCTAAGGTGTCCAAGGGTTCATGTCATTCAAGGGTACATGTCGTTTGCAATTTATCAAGGAGGTATACATCAATTAGGCATTTATCTACTCCCGAAACAATTTAATATAAAACTAGCAATGCATGTTTATATAAAACAATATAGTTTTATAAAGATGGGTTCAATATGATCAAAGGTCTATGACTTGCCTTCGTTGAAGAGTTGAGGTGCCTCGGTCGTCGGATCCGAGAAATCTTCCGAAAAGCCGGTTTCTACAAGTGCGGAAAGAGCAAAATAAATAAAAAAAACTCCAAATAGATTCCAATTAAATACCAAATTAGCACTAACAGTAAGAGGGGGATTTTAGATTAATTTAGAAATTTGAATCACTCGAATCGGAGTTCGAACGAAGAAGTTATGGCCTTCCGAAATTGGAAAACACATAAAATGAAGGATTTGGAGATTTTCCGATTTTCTGGAATTATTTTTGTAAAGGAAAAGGCAATTATGACGTCAGCTGACGTCAGCAGAGGAATTTCGGCCGAAAGAAAAATAAAAGAAAAAGAAACTGACATGTGGGGCCCACTGCCAGTGAGATGGCGCACATGGACTGGGTCCACCGAGCTCTGGAAAAGAGGGGGAGGGGGAGTGCCACATGGGCTTCCATGTGGTCAGCCACGTAGGCCTGAGGGGTGGCGTGGCCGTGACGTGGCGCCGAGGTGGAGGCGAGGTGGCGGCCACGTCGGCGAGGGCGACGGCGGCGCTCACGGCCCGAAGGTCGCCGGTGAACGGCAGGGCGGCGGCCGGCGGCGAGGGGACCAGCGTGAAGAGGAGGGCTCGGTGGTCACGACGCGCTCGGACTCGACGTCACAGCGGCACGGGATGGCCGTCGGCGAGGACGAAAAGCGGAGGCGGCGGCGGTTGAACGCGGCGGAGGGGCTCCGGCGGGCTCCAGGAGGGGTGAGAGCGCGCACCAGGTGGCCCTCGGTGCGGCGATGCCGGAGGTGATGTCGGAGCTGGCGAAGGAGGCTTGACAGCGCGCGAGGCGAGGCGAAGAAACGGCTTCGGCGGCGGCAAAAACTCCGATTGCGGCGAGCTCGGGGGAGGAGAGGGGAAGGAAAGAGGGGGAAAAGAGAGAGGAGAGGAAGGCGGTCCCGGGGCGCGCTTAAATAGAGGACGAGGGGTCCCGGAGGAGGAGGAAGGGGAGGACGGTGTCGGCGGCAAGGGCGGCAAAGCGACGTTGGGGTAAACGGCGATGGGACGGGGTAAGGGGCGGCAGCGGGCGCAGCTGAGGCGGCGGGGTTGCGGGGAGGCAGCGAGGGGACGCGGGGCGACGGAGATCGCCGAGAATCGCGGTGGTGTGCTGCGCACGGCCGCGCAGAGAGAGGGGGGGTCCGGAGGAGGATGACGCAGCGGGGACGAAGGCCTTCGGCCGTCCGATTTCGATCGGATGGTCGGGGGTGGAGGGAGGCGTGGCGGAGGCGGAGCCGTCCGATTTCGATCGGACGGTGCAGGGAGGGGAGGCGCGGGCGAGCGCGCGGAGCGGGCTGGTGCGAGGCGGGCCGAGGAGGTGGGCCGAGGAAGTGGGCCGAGGAAAGGATTTCGGCCCAAAGGCTTTAGGGAAATTCAAAATGATTTCCGATTAAGGAAATCCCGAAAAAGCAAAAAGAGTTTTAGAAAATAGCTAATAGAGTCTAAAAATTCCAGGAAAATACACAGAAATCCCAAGAATTATTTAGAACTTAATAAAAATACTTTTATCTATACTTTAGTTTTTAATTTTGTAAACAAAATAAATTTTGGCTTCAAACAAAAAGGGTAAAGCCAAATTAAAATCCAGAAAATGCAATAAAAGCTCAAAATCCAAATAAAAATCCCAGATGCTCCAAGAAACTACCTTTTTATTTTAATTGAAGTTGGATTATTTCAATTTAAAGGGTTTTTAATTTCTAAATTTCAATTTTAAGCTTTTTGCAACTTAAACCAAAAGCTAGCTTTTAAAACTTTTGAAATTCAAAAACTCGCAAATTAGGGATGTTACAGTTATATCCTCGCCGATACTAGAGAAGATTCCTTATACCCAATTATCGTCTATGGTGAAATATCTAGTGAGGGCTCATTGCCTCCATGGTGTTTTCCTACTCTCGATTAGACAGGGTTTTCCCATATAAATAAGGGAAAATGCCTTGTATGCCACTGTCTCGATCCCGGATTTGCTACTAGAAAAAGTGATCTCCCCTACGTGCCATCAAGAGTCTATTTTGATCTCATCTGTGCCATATCTGTCACCTCCGGTAGTTGGAGTCGCTGTTAAATGCAAAAAATCTCCATCTCACCATCATCTTCTTCCTTCACCACTCTCCTTAGCCCCCTCTCTTCCTCTCATGCCCGCGAACCATGCCACCCCGGCTCGGAGTGCTCACGGCAATGGCAAGACCGCCAGCACTCACGAACAGACACGTACTGACTCAGAGGAGGAGGGCAACTCCTCGACGAGGTAGAAGAAGGCGAAGCTACCCTCCTTGATCGGGAGGAAGCGGTGCTCGTTGACCCACACATCTATGTCACCTATTGCTGCATCATACAACATGTTTAGCCCTGAAATGGAGCACCCCATCCCCGCGCCTTTCTTCTTCTACTCCTCGCCGCCGGCGACTGCTGTGGCGTGAGAAGTTGCAAAAGGGAGGAACCAAAAGTGGTTCAGTGGTTGGGTTCGGTGATTGCATGAGGCCCCCAAGGCACGCGGATGCGGGGTTCGGTGGCGCAAAGCAATGCAAAGAGCTGCGGTAACTGGCTGCACGAGCGTGAGCTTGGCGACGGAGATGGTGTTGTTATCGTCGACATCGAATACCTGGAAGGTGCAGCGATGGAGTGGTGTGGAGCCCTTGCTCGCCAGCGTCCTTGCCCGCTTAGCCTCTACGCATGCCTCGCTTTCCCCAACTGCTGTCGTCGACGCTACTTCCTTCCTCTGCATGACATGCCGCAACCCGCCGTAGTAGCTACCATACCGTGCTCCAACCGCCACCTAGGTGATCATGGGGGTCTTGCCATTTCCTCCCCAGGTGAGGTTGCCGACGCTGGTGACAAGCACCAAGAGGCTGCGACGCAGGTCGAGTGGGGAGAAGGAGAGGAGGGGGACAGGCATAAGGTTGGGAACGGCGAAGTTTGGGGTGGCGGTGAGGCAAACCAGGAGCTGCCTCGCCTTCTCCTCCATGTTCATGGCGGCTGGAGGACAGTACGATTGGTTGCTTCGCTGGAAGAGGAAGAGAGTGGAGGAGGAAGGGGAGAAAGAAGGACAAAAAAGTCTTTTCGCGTGTCAATTGACAGTGAAGGTGATGAAAATGGCACGTAGGGGAGAACACTTTTTATAGTAGCAAATCTAGGATCAGGATAACTCTCAGCGGAATACAGGAAATTTTCCCTATAATAATCTATGTCAATTGTGCATGTGTTGATTGCTTATGTTTTGCCTATTGGTTGCAATTATCCTCAAAGTTCATTGTGGGATAAGAGACTAATGTGTTCTTGTTTAACTTGTTCTGACCCTAACACTGGATAGGCCACCATATAATAGGAAAGAGTAAATCGTATTGTAACACCATAAAACTTACAAGGTGGGTGCAAATAGGTCCATGAACATGGAAAATGGACATTTAGGTTCTTAAACATAGTGAGAGAGGTCCGAGCTTGGTCAGTTTAAAGACTTTTTTTAAAGAGAGAGTACAATGAGAACGCACATCACGCGCACACCATACACGCACACACAAGTGTGCACTTTCATTATATACACTAGAAATTTTGTAGAAGCTACATTGCCTCATGGAGCATGGGCATACGCTTTACCACTAAACCCACACACTTGTGTGTACTCTGAATAAATAAGGCATGAACATCGTGACGATCCTAGGGATCGAACCCAAGTGGGTGGAATGAACACCCTCATTCCCACTTGCATGTCGTTGTTAATTATTTAAATATATGATGATACTATCGTATAATCCATGTGGAACACCATGCTCCTTACTCCTTAGTTAATCTCCTACTTGTTTCATGTAAGATTGAGGAGGTTGACTAGAGGGGGTGAATAGGCTATTTTAAAATCTCTTTTGGCCAAAACCGAGTTTTATGTACAAAAGCGTAAATCAAATCGGTTTTTGCATAATTAAAGCCTACATGAACTAGTCTCAACTAAGTGCAGCAACAACCTAAGTCTAGATCATGGTTTGCAATCCTAGGGTAACAAGAAAACAATTCAATTATAGGAATATAAATTACAAGAGTGAAAACAAGTACAAGGAGGTAAATCACAAGGATGACACGACAATATTTTTACCCTAGTGTTCGGAGACTTGCAGGTCTCCCCTAGTCCATATTGAGGTAAGCCCAAACGAATTGGACCAGCTCCAAAGATTAAGCCAAACTCCTCAAATCCACTAGTGGTAGGTCCCCCCGGGTAGGTAAGCTCAAACCTTCACAGCATGCTGGGCCTTCTCACAAGTTTCTTGACAAGATCACCGGATCATAACGCCTCCACGCCGTCTAGGTATCGATAAACATCAAGAGTAATAAGCCAAACCCCTTACTTGACTCTCACCAAGTGCTACACAAGCATAAGCGTATACTCAATCCGCATTTAGATGCAACACATGCAATTAGAGACATCTCTCCTTGCTCACAAGATGCAACAGATGCACAACTAAGAGAAGAAGCTCACACTAGCTCAAAAGAGTGAATGAGGTGTCTAGCACTGGGATAAACACTAGCCCATACAAGAACTAGCCGTTACTAAAAAAACCAGCACAAACACATATACCTAGACATGTATAAGGTAACAACACATAACGGCTAGTTCGTGTACACATGGCAAATAGTCGTTGGGTCGAGACGCTGGTACCCTAGACATATCTTGGGTCCTCCAGAGATGTCTAGGGCCCCTTGGGAGCTCTCTGAAAACCTTAGACATGTCTAGGGTACCCCCAGACATGTTTGCCCTATGTTGAAGTTTGAGTTCAATTAAATTTTTGATTTCAAAAGCAAGGATGCATGAACTTTAGCCATTTGCAAAACTCATTTATAAATTATAGTCCTATGCCACAAAGATTAGATACATGAACGTCAACTATTTGCAAAACACATTCACAAACTTTAGTACCATGTCACAAGGAGTAGGCGCATGGACTTCAGCCATTTGCAAAACACATTCGCAAACAATAACATCATGCCACAAGGAGTAGGTGCATGAACTTCAACCATTTTCAAAATAAATTTGCAATTATAGTCTCATGCTAGAAAGAGTAAATGCATGAGCTTTAATTATTTACAAAACACATTCGCAAACAATAACACCATGCTTAGAAGAGCTAGAGCAAACGAGATTTAGTTATCAACACATGATTAGACTTAAACTACTAGACAAGACCCATCTTAATAGTATGACAACATATACTATCAATCCGATCTCCCAACCAAACACCAGGACCAATGGAATGACTAGAAAACATATCGTTAGTCTATGTTAGTTACCTTTGCCTTGAGCATCCATCTTTGAGCTTTCAAATGATGATGGTCATCTCCTCTCCATGTTTGTGTCCTTGTCTTGATGATCATCAACTCATGACGCAATCTACTTGACTTGATGACCACCAATGATTATGGCATCTAAAGTCTTCATTATCAACAAGGACTAATTAAATCTATTTCACACCAACTTATGGAGAATGTTAGTCCAACAAATCCGATTGTTATTAATCAACAAAACACTACAAAAGCTTCTTATGTTCAAAAGAATGTGTTTCAAAGTAAGGACCCTCAATATACGTGGATAAAGAACATATATCAATACTAGTGAAACCATAAAATATAGAGTGAACTCTCCCTAAATGTGTGCATATGTGTGTGTGTGTAGGAAAATGGTACAGTACTCCTGGGAGTATATGCTCCCGCTTCTCATTTATCACTTAGATCGTATGATGATATCTCTTTATCTATTTGAGTTGAAGCAACATGCACATATCAAACTTAGACTTTTGGTGGAGTTCAACCTATAGTTTGATCCGAGTAATGAAACATGATATAAGAATATACATCGAATGTATACCTCCGAAAATTTTTATCTTTCTATCCAAATAAGACTAAACAATAGTATATCAACAAAAGTGTTAATCCCATATTTAGATTTAACATTAATCACCAAAACCAAATTAATATAGGCTTGAACCTACACTTCCTTAGCCGTAACTCGTGAACCATGGTTGACCTCATCTCAGTGCTTTGACTCTTTTGGCCAATCTTGTTGTACTATGGTTAATAAAGGAACAAAAACATATTCAAGTCGTCTAGAAAACAAAGGTTCGGGAAGAACGTAAGCACTATATATGCCATAGCCAGTCAAATCTAATACCGTGGACAGGGATAGTATCATAAGAGCATCTTTAGTGTATTGAACCGATGTCGATTCAGAGTCATGCCACGTAAGCATTCTAGGAACAGAGCTTGTTTTTCTTCAATGTATTGAACCGATTCCTACTAATAACTGGGACCTACGTTACATTAAAAAACCATAAAATAATAATATCATCTCTCAACCACACTCTCTCTTATGTAGTTATTTAATGCTCATATGAGTTGTTTAATATTTTGAATCGACTCTTAAGTAGAGTCCAGTTCGATATATTTTTTTGTTGGAATCGACCCCTCCAATGTATTGAATCGATTCAATGTCTTCTCTCTCCTCATTTGAACCAGCTAAAACACAACATTGGAGATGGTCTAATAGTGTTTTGCTTGCACATGGGCTCGTTTTAGTCTCTTTCTTGTCATCTTGTGTGCTCCTTCTACGAGCTATCCTTTGATTTTTTTGAAATGCTTAGATTATTTTTCACCATTCGATGGAAAGGTCACGCACATTAACATTCTTTTTTTTCCACACGAGGGGGTTGGGAGCGTGTGGACTCGCGCGTGCGATGCATGACATCTTTCTCCTCAATATGACGATCGTTATGAATATGATATGACCACCAATCTTATACCAAACGCTATAATGCATACACCTCACTAGTTGCCATCTTTCTCCTCAATATGACGACCGGTATGAATATGATATGACCACCAATCTTATACCAAATGCTATAATGCATACACCTCACTAGTAACTATCCTCAAGGGCGGATCTACATACACACACGCGCACGTATATGCGCATGGCAATCGCGTGACTTGCGACGTGCGACCGTGAACGTGTCGTGAACCTAATCCACATTTCTTTTCCTAACCATGCATTCTCTCTCACCTTGTAAAGTGGTCGAAACATTGTTGTCGAAATAGAGTAGTCAAAACATAGTGGTCGAAAAACATTGATTGGGTCCATAAACTAGTGTGGTCGAAATAAAATGGTCAAAATACAGTGGTAAAAAAATACTGGTTGGATCCATAGACCAGTGTGGTCGAAACACAGTAGTTGAAAAATAGTAGTCGTATCCATAGACCAGTGTGGTTGAAATACACTGGTCGAAGCTGTAGGCCAGTGTCGAAACTGTAGACCAATGTGTAATCAGGATCTAATAAATACTACTTAATTACCATTAATTGGTTTTGAATTAACAGTTACTAGTGGCTTAATTTGTACTTTATTATGCAGTTACTCGAGAGTAATTGTCTCAATCTTAAAAAGATCTGGAAACGTCCAGATCAGAGAATGAATTGATTCACTTCCATTTTCTTCTTCTCCTTCTCTGTTCTACTGTGCTGGAGAGTTGTGATGTCGAACCAAGTTGTCCATTCTCCTCGATGTGCACCGAAAGAAGGGTGAGCAGGTATCTACAAACCATTGTCATAGAGTTTACCTGCACGGGTGGCAATAAGGTTTCTGGGCAGCGCATCTGCTCGACCGCTCACTACGCTACTTCATCTACATTCTGCACTTCTTCGAGTCTACGCTGCTTCCTATTTTTCATCGCGTTTGTCTGTAAGTTTGTTGTGCGACCAAACTATTATGTTATAATCCTAATATTGTATATGTTTAGAAGTGCAATGAGTTGACTGTTGTTAGTATTGCTTTATTCATCTCTAGTTTTATGTGATCTTTGCCTCATAATAATATCTAGAATTAAAATATTATCCATATTTCCAGCACAAATTCGGTTCTATCATCTGAAATTTGATCATTTCGTTTTTTCATTCTTCTACCGGTGCATATTTCGTTTTTGCCACTCCATCCAAGTCAACAAGGTTTGACAGTCAAGAAATATGGGAAAATAGGAAAAAATACCAGAAAATCATAGAAAACCAGAAAAAAAATATAACAAAATTTAAGGATAATTTCTGAACAATTTTATTTTTTAATACACTAATAAAATTTCTCAAAAAGTTTACACTAAGAATATTTTTTTTAGAAATTTACATTAAGAAACTTTTGTGCACTTTGAATATATTTTTTTGAAAATTTTCTACTTTTGTTGGTATTTTTTTATATTTATATTTTTGAATTTTCTCTTTTCCTGATAATTTTGCATATTTCTTAACAGTCAAACCCCGTTAACTTAACAAAAAATTAAACGGAGTGGCAAAAATGAAATGTACACTGACGGAAAAATGTCAAAAACGTAATGGCCCAATTTCCGATGGCATAATTAAATTTACATATATTTGAGTGGTAGGAACAAAATTTTCCCATAAAAATCTACGGTCCTCCGCCTCCATCCCAAGATGAGGTCTCCTTTTGTTCCCCTTAAAAACATGGTAGTTAGGACACGTACGTGCTGACAAAGATGAAGATGACAAATATCTAGATGACGCGGGCCAATTAATTCACGAAAAATAATCCCATGATGGCAATTGTTAGATATTTCATTGTCAATCAATTAAGCAATTCCTTGAGGCAATGGAACAAATCATTTGGTATATATGCTAAAAAAAGTTAAAGTGATTAATTAATTTTTAATGATTTTTTAAAGCAAGCTGATTAATTAGATTGCAGTGGTAGGTAATATATTGGTCATCCACAACTCTGCTGCTACATGCTTGAAGATTGCTGGAGCCATGACACGGACACCGTATAACGGGCACGAGGCTTTGTGCTGGAGCTAAAGTTGTCAGAATTGAAGTCCCAAACAAAACGAAACTAGAATGGTTTTATGGAAAATCCTTTGTTAGACTTCATTTTATGGAGATTCGGGATCCCCACTTAAACCTCTTTTCAATACTTTCTGTATCAAGAAAATTGGCAATTTAAAAGGGCGACAGAAGTTTTGAGTTGGCTGCATATACAAACCACATCGGCACGCAAAATGTGAAATGTGCTGATTAAAACTTTAGGTAGTAGTGGGTTCAAAAAAAACTTTAGGGAGTAGTACTACCTCAATCCGTAAAACCTCATGCATGGCTATTTAACTAGACAGCCATGGCGTCAATCTCAAGCACGAAAGCACAATGACACCATCAAGTGAGCCAAACCGATCACGAGTTTTTTTTGGGCTACATGGCATGTTGGCGTCATTATTAAAAAATCTGGCCGTTGGCACGCCGTAATGCCAAAACTGGTACAATGGATGTGTCGATGGCCGACACGTGTCCACATTCTTTGCCTTGAGTATCCATCTTGGAGTGATCACTTGATGACGAACATCTCCACTCCAAGTCCGGGTTCTTGACTTGATAATCATCAACACATGATGATTTTATTCAATTCAAGTTCTTGACTTGATTATCATCAACACATGATGATCTTCTTCACTTCGGGATCTTATCTTGAATATCATCAATACGTGATGATTTCTTTTACTCAAAATTCTTGACTTGAATATCATCAACACATGATGATCTTCTTCAATTTGGGATATTGTCTTTAATATCATCAACACATGATGATTTTATTTACTTTAGGATCTTATCTTAATGCTCATCAACACATGATGACATCCTTCATCTCGAATTTTGACTTGGTGACAATCAACTCATGATGCCATCTAAATTCTTCATCATCATGGGACTCAACCTGTTGCACCAACTTATGAAAAATATTAGTCCATATAACGATTATCATTAATTACCAAAATACTCCATTAACTCATAATAGTGGGTCTAGATTCTTCAATCTCTCCCATTTTGGTGATTTATGACAATCCAATTGCAATAATTGAAACTGAATTAACATGAGTATACTCAAGGATACATTTCAAAGTAGAGATACTTAATATAAGTGGACGGAAGAATAGGATCAATGTTAATGAAATCACAAAACATAGAGTGAATTCCCCCTAAATGTGTGCATACAAATATATGGAATAAAATTAAATGCACATATTCATGTTTGACTCTTGGTGGAGTTCAATCTTATTTTGGATCCAAAGAATGCAACAATTTAAGAATATGACTATTTAGCTCATGCTCATGAAAAAACATGCAATCTCAAAAAAATCTATAAGCTATTTTTGGAAAATTGTAAATTAGTTTTCCCATATAATAGTTTACCCATTTTAAACAAAGCTCAAAACTTTTTCCATTTTTGCTAAGAAAACCCCCCTTTTTAGGAAAACTCTCCCTTACACAAAGGTTGTACTTCTTTGACACACAAAGGCTTTTGCATCCAACCAATATCTCTCTCTTTGTCATCTCTTTGAAATATATCCATCCAAAACACATGATGACTTCAAACTCTCTCCTTTGACTATTATTTGCAACCAAATTCTCCCCCTTTGATATTAAGCACAAAAAATGTCTACATGTGGATCACACTTGAAAGATAGTCCTTGAACATCACTTGTTGATACCACGTGTCAACAAGACATGAAATTACAAAGTGCTTGAACTTTTCTCATAAAGATCCTAAAAGAAATCATTCAAAGAGAAGAGGGAAAGAGAGAATCCACTTGTATACGAAGAGTACTTGAGCTTGGTAAAGAGAAGTATGCTCGGCAAGGAATAAGATAGACGGAGCAAATGCTGAGGTCAAGATGATCAAAAGAAGCTACCACTTAAATAATAAAATTGCATTTGTAATCAAGAAAAATAGTAGAGGACTCCTGCTCGAGCCCCTGCGAAACCTCTTAGCCTTTTCTGCCTCATCTCGTAGCCACCGCTTGCACAAAGCGGATCAGGTTGTTAAAACCC
Source organism: Ampelocalamus luodianensis (assembly GCA_036346255.1). Classification (NCBI taxonomy): domain Eukaryota; kingdom Viridiplantae; phylum Streptophyta; class Magnoliopsida; order Poales; family Poaceae; genus Ampelocalamus; species Ampelocalamus luodianensis. The sequence goes on from CM070628.1 coordinate 14,634,079, forward strand.
TTCATATTCCGACACCGTCATCTTACCACCTTGTAGCTCTGCAGTGAGACTTCCATCCTCTCACAAACGATCTTGGATAAAACCTCCTCAAGCTGTTCCACAAACAACTCCCATGTAACAGGCCATGAGTAGCGATCCTAGGCGTCAAGACTCCCTCCCACCAAATATCCGCTGCCCCTTGTGGAAAGCCACAAGCGTGCCCGCATCTCCGACGTCATCCCTAAAGCACCAGTGTCTCTCCATGTGACGCAGCGCTGGTTGGCGCATCCACCGGAGTGCCCAAGCCATCAAAAGTATCAAGGCGCGGGCGTTCCCGTGAAGTCCCATATTAATTGCTGCAGTACTCTGCGGGAGCCACCAATGGGACAGGATCGGTGCGGCCGGTGGAGCTGGTTTTCTTGAACTGCCGGCGACCCCTCCTCGACCTCGCGGACTTGCTTCACCGACTCTGCACTGAACTGGCGGGCATTGCTCGCCTCGCGAAGCACCGCTCGCCACGACCACGACCTCGCCTCTTGCCATCTAAGAACACCACAACAAAACTAACCACAATAAGCATAAGAAAAACTAGTATCAAAAATTCAAGAATAATCATATAATGACAATAGCGTAGTGCAATGCAAAAGAAAACCCAATCCCACCCCATCGTGCTTAGTGTGTCAAAATTAATTTTCGATGCCCGGACCTACAACCGCTCGATACCAACTGTAACACCCCAACTCGAACGAGCCACGGAATGCTACAAAACTAAATACAACTAGAGCGAATTTACAAATTTTAAATGAGTCTCCTTGTATAATCAATGAAAATCAATTTTCTAACAAGTAAACATAATATTTAACAAGAATTTCATTAACCAATTCACTCATGCATAAGGGATAATCATATGAATGTAATCAAATAACACCATTCTCACATCCATAAATTAGTTCGTCATTCATAATCATAAAATAACCATGGGTATTTCTCGTGATCTATTTATTCTTATGTGATGCTAAAATAACAATTGCATTAATGTTGTGAAGTGGTGCGTGCTTTCTAATCATCTACTCCAGCCCATGCATGACGTCTTTACAAGTACCTAAATCAAAACAAAGCAAGGGTGAGCCATAGGACTCAGCAAGTATCAACAAGGTTACATAATCATAAAGACATGACAAGATAAACAACTTTAATCAACTTCATTCATGGCATTTCAAATACTAGAAATTTAATGATAATGCTATGCACTCATTGTTCTTTATCTCTTTACGCATTTTACCGGTAATGCGGGTATTCATCCGTCGATGAGTACCCTTGCTCGTGCCCTTGGCACAGGGACCAGAGCCTATACATCATATGTATAGGGACCTTTGCCCGTCATCACAATGACGGGGACCTCAGATCCATTGCCCACATTGCATGAATGTGGGGACCTCAAGCCTGTCATTACATGCGGGGACCTCAACAATGTACTCTTGATCACCACATGACCAAGTCTCAATATGCTCAAACATGCACAAGTACTACAACATAATATTTTCAATAACATAAATCAATATGTATTCGAGTATGTAAACAATAGCATCATGAAGGAACCTTAAGTATAACTTGCAAACATCAACACAACTAGAATCATCTCCACAACACATTCACGTGGCAATGTTGAACAGTACACCATTCAAACATAACATGCAACCAATACTACACATAAACCGAATACTTGCCTCAACCGTGCAAGAACGAGTGAAGTGGGTGCTGCCCTTGGGATCTCGCTGCCACCTGGACAAGAATATAACCCCAAACTAAGACTAGTATACTGGACCAAAATCATACATAACATCACAATCAAATCACTATCTTCTTATTATTTCTAACTTTTCTAATTTCTAGCGATCGGTCTCTGCAGACAGCAGACTTCAAAATTCAGTAGCTTGCAAAGATAGAAATAAATAACTTGACCAAAGGAAGCAAACAAGGTGGCCGACATCCAAAATTGATCACGCAGAGAGAAAGACACCGGGATTTTTATACAGGTTTAGACCTTCTCCAGAGAGAATAATAACTCTACTCCTATGTGTGTTGTATTGAGTATACTGGTTACAATCAAGGGAAAGACTCAGGCTCGTGCTCCTGATTGCTCTAGTGCGTGTCTCCCTCTGATCCTCTAACTATAGCCCTTATATAGTGTACGAGGAGGTGGTTGTTTCTCCAGTTCAAGAGGTGCCTCATCATTTCGTATAACGAACGTATTGATGGTAGTTATTGCTAGAGTAGTAACTCCTCCATATTGCCTAACAGTTATCGTCAGAGATAGAGGTGCATTACGTGCAATTATTCTTGAGAATAACAGTGTATATTCACTGCTTAGATTCCCTAATCAATTGGGCCTACTCGTCTGCAAGCTCCATTGATTATAGGGTGGTTGTAACTGACCTCGTCATAGAAGGACTTACGACCACATGGTGGTCGTAGAAGAGCTTACGCCCATGAGGTAGTGGTAGAAAATCTTACGATTAGATACTGGTCATAGAAGAACTTACGACCAAGGGATGATCATAGAAACGCTTACGATCAAGAGGTAATCGTAGAAGGACTTACGACTATGAGGGTGGTTGTAGAAGAATTTACGATCACTTAGCCAGCTTCTCCCTTATGAATATTAAGGGCTATACTCAAGAACCATATGATGGTATATTTATCGATAATAAGAATTACGAGTAAATAATTAAATGAGGATTATTAGATCCTCGTCACTGGACAAACGAGGTTCAATAAAACTGAGAAAATTAGACAACAAATGTCAACTATGGGGGATCAAATCTTATTATAGTACATTCCTCCAATTATGAAACCATTGAGAGAAACAAAAATTATAAATCAGCTTAAAATCATGCAAAAGTCTGAATTTTTAGCATGTTGATCAAAGAGAGAAAAAATCAAAACATTTTCAAATCAAGTATAAATGCTTTGAAATTTTGTGTAAATAAACTTTAGAGTCCTAGGAAGCTTTTCCAAAAAAGAATTTTTGAAAAAGAGTCTCCATTCAAAAGATATGCCAAATTTCGCATTGAAGTGGTGATTTTTGTTTCATGAGTAGAAAAGTCAAAACATTTTAAGATGAAGTCCAAATGGTTTGAAACTTTCCAGAAAAGAACATTGGATTGGCTAAAAAGTTTTCCAAAAAGAATTTTTATAAAAGGAATTTCCTTTTAAAAGATAAGGCAAAATGTGCTTTGTAGGCACATAAAGAGAATGATTTTGCACAAACCCTCTAAACGCATCCAAATTTGAATTTCATGGATTTGTATTGGTTGGAAATACTATTTTAAGCCAAGATACACAAGAAAATCTGGCTCAAATAGCTAAACCCATAATATGCAAAAATTGGTCATTTTGGGTCAAAGCAATCATTTTAGCGAAATTCAAATGGCTATTATTTTCAAATGGTTGATCCTTTGACAGCCACTAGGCACGGGCGGTCAGACCGGTTGGCTAGCGGTCAGACCACCGGGGACAACTAGTCAAACAGGTTTAGACTGATACTGCCAACAATTTCAGTGCTGGATTTTGGAGAAAAGATGGAAATGTTGTATTTTGCTCCAAATTTACACACAATCAATCACTTAAACATATTTGGATCATCTCCAACTAATATAGCGCTTAAAAATCCAATTCTTAAATAATTTTTATAAGTTAAGATTTTGATTTCACAAAAAGAACTTGTTCTCATGAAACTTCTCCAAAAGTGTCAAATTAAGCATATAATGGAATTTAAAGCATCCAATTGCATGTATGAGTCATAAATACCATTATGGACATATTCATGTGAATAATTTTGGCTCAAATGGCAAAACTCACTTAAGTACTAGAAAGTGACCACTTAGGTTAAAATAATGTTTTAGATGAGTTTCAAAATCAAATAACTTTTGCTAGGTTGGTCTTTTGAATATCAAAAAGTTTTAAAATGGCCAACTCTAGGATTTTCTTTTTGGGACCGTTTTCAAATTCCTTTTAGAATAAATTTTACACAAAAATCTAGTTTAGGTAAAAAATAAGGTACTTAGAACTAGTTTTTCGGCTAGAAGCTCATTTTCACTTAAAATAGTTTTTTTCTTGAGCCAAAACCATTGGAAAACCTTTGAATAGAATTTGTATACATTTTATAACTAGTTTTTCACAAGGTTACCAACAATTATGAAAATTTTGACTTTTGGCTAAAAGGCTCAATTTTGAAAACATCACTAGTAGTTAATTCATTTGGGCACACTTAGGGATGTGATATACATGTATATGGCTCAGCACTCCCCCTTAATGTGCCACTCACCATCTTACTCAAGATTGTAATAATAAAGATTTTGAACAAGAGCAAGAACATATTTTTTAAAAGATTTTCATGAATGCATCCCTTGCTCATAATTATTTTGAAGTGAGACATACTCTTTCTTCAAAACATTGAATTTTGATTTCTCCTTCCCTTGATACTCATTAAGCTCCTCATGCATATCCATCAACTCATCATACAAAGACTCATCATCATCACTTACCTTCTCATTACCTTTGGCCATAAAGCAATGAATTCATGTAGATAGGGTTGAGGGCTCCTTATTGTCGGAGCTAGAAGTTGAGTATTCTTCTCCCGATGTCCATTATTTTATGCAATCATCATTATTGGAGGTAGACCTTTCATAATTATCTTGAAGATGAGTCCATATCTCATGGGTGTTCTTGAGATTGCATACTTGATTGAACACCTCTACACTCGACGCACTAAATAAAGCGATAATTACTTCAGCATCGAGTTGTAAGTTTTCCCCTTCCTCACTTGTTGGAGCTAGAGGATCCATTGGAGGAGAAAAACCCACATCTACAATCTGCCATATTTTTTTGGCTTATTGCCTTAAAATAACAAGACATGCTGATTTTCCAATGAGTATACTTCGTGCTATCAAATAGAGGTGCTTCACCGAGGTGCACTATATCACTAGTGGTCATCCTTTACTCTCTAGATAGTTAAGTCTAATAAATGAGAGACCAAGCTCTGATACCACTTAAGGTCAAGGAGGCCGACTAGAGGGGGGTGAATAGTCTTTTCTAAAAGTTTTTAAGGCTAAAATTGATTTCTAATGTGGAAGTGAAAGTCAATTCGGTTTTGCACAATTAAAACCTAAATATTCTAGTTTCCCTTAAGTGCACCAACACCCTAAGTCTAAGTCAAGGTTTGCAATCCATATTCGATATGCAATTAATTTAATTATAGGAATATAAATTGCACAAAGTGAATCACAAGAGAGCAAACCACAATGGCACAAGGATGATTTACCTTGGTGTTCGGAGACTTGTCGGTCTCCCCTAATCCATGTTGAGGTAAGCCCAAACGAATTGGACCGGCTCACAACTTGAACCAACACTTCAATCCACACGGGGTTGCTCTTCCTCCACTCCAAGTATGACGAGCACCAAACCACTCACAACACGCCGGGCTTTCTCTCAAGCTTCTTGAGAAGATCATCAGACCATGATGCCTCCATGCCGTCTAAGTGTCAGCAAACACCAAGAGTAATAAGCCAAGCCTCTTGCTTGACTCTAACCAAGTGCAACACATGCAAAATTGGATGCTCATTCAAATTGTAGTTGCAACACATGCAACTAGAACCTCTCCCTTTGCTCACAAGGTGCAACACATGCATAATTGAACGAAGAAGCTCACACTAGCTCAAGAGAGTGAAATGGGATGCAAATGGTTTCCTCCCAACCGGCTATGGTGGGTATTTATAACCCACACAACAAAAATTAGCCATTGGAGGAGAATTGCAGAAAAATAGCGAACCCAGTCTGACCGCCATCCAACGACATGTCAGTATGGGCTACAATGCAACGGCTATAAAACTAGCCGTTATAGACAATCCCTAGTCAGACCTCCCTCACAGGGTCCGGTTAGAGACTGGACCCCCGGTCAGACCGGACTTATGGGAAGAAGAAAACTCAAAAACATTTCCTCTGAAAAAGGTTGACTGGCCTTATAAGCGCGGTCAGATCGTACTTCCGGTCAGTCCGAGGAGGTCAATTAGGGACTGAATTTCATCCCGGTGACACTCGAAAAAACGGTCATAACTTTTGACCCCGATGTCGGAATTGAGTGATCTTAGGCTCTATAGAAAGCTTATTCAGAGGGCAACATAACTCATCTATTTGATTGATCTTAAACACATTTGACCAAATCAAGAAGCACAACTCCAAAGAGCCAACACATGGCCTAAGTCCAAGAAAAGAGCAACAAGCAATCTTAGACTATGATAAGGAATGATACATGAACTTCAATAATTTGCAAAACACATTTACAAACTTTAGTATCATGCCACAAGGAGTAGGTGCATGGATTGAAACCATTTACAAAATATATTTGCAAATTATAGCCTCATACTACAAAGAGTTAATGCACGAGCTTCAACTATTTGCAAAACACATTTGCAAATAATAGCATTATGCCTAGAAAAGTTAGAGCAAGTGGGATTGAGCTATCAACATATGATGAGACTCAAGCTACTAGACAAAACCCCTCTTAATAGTACAGCAATCTATACTAGCAATCCGATCTTTCAACCAAACACCGAGACTGGTAAAAGACTAGGAACACATCTTTAGCTTATGCTAGTCATATATTTGCCGTGAGCATCCATCTTGGAGTGTTCACTTGATGACAAACATCTCCACTCTAAGTCCGGGTTCTTGACTTGATAATCATCAACACATTATGATTTTATTTACTCCAAGTTCTTGACTTGATTATCATCAACACATGATGATCTTCTTTACTTGGGATCTTGTCTTGAATATCATCAACACATGATGATTTTCTTTACTCCAAGTTCTTGACTTGAATATCATCAACACATGATAATCTTTTTTTACTTCGAGATCTTGTCTTCAATATCATCAACACATGATGATTTTTCTTACTTCGAGATCTTATCTTGATGCTCATCAACACATGATGACACGCTTCATCCCTAATCTTGATTTGATGACAATCAACTCACAATGCCACCCAAAGTCTTAATCATCGTGGGACTTAACCTGCTTCACCAACTCATGGATAATATTAGTACACATGACGATTGTCATTAATTACCAAAATACTCTATTAACTTATAATGATGGGTCTCGATTCTTCACACGACCCGATAGATGGGCCCACTATGGGCACCTGGTGGACTGCTGCCAAGTTACGCTGGGCCAAGGATAGATCGACGAGGTGCTACTCGGTGTTCCACAACGAGTTTTAGTCATTACACGACAACAATATCATATGGGCTCCATGGAGCCCAAATTTTGTGAATACGGTAGCGCCGCATTGACTATCCGTGCAATGCACGCAGGACGCCAAATTTTTTTTCCCGGCGGCAGGATCCTGTAGTGAGCTATCCACTTGTGAGTCCACCTCCATCCAAGTAATGTTTACAGTTCATACCCACATTCGCTGTTCTGATATTAATCCTTCTCGAATGCAGGCAATCGAGGGCAGGCCGACATGCTGATGACTGGCAAGCAGTCCAGCATGAGTGGTTACGGTTTGGATGGAGACGGTCCACAATAAGGTCCTACAGGAGCAGTGACCATACGATGTACGAATATACCATCAGTACATCAAGTGGTACGTACCACGGTCGCGCACCAGGCTCACCCGTCCTGCATTAGAGCGTCCAGAGCAGGTCACGCACGAGGAGAGACTCCGTCACTCATTCGATCGACACCGCACTTTGCGGCATGATGGCACCGTAAAATACTAATAACCTTTACTAGCTTCATTGATGATATTTGTACTGTTTGTTACTAAATAAGTGTTGTCTGTCACTTTAGTTCGAGCGCTGCAGCAGATCGCAAATGCATCCGAGACTACCATTTGTAGCCTAGAGCACATCGTACCATGGCTTCTCAACACTATCAAGTACATCTCCGCGGAGTTCAAGAATATAATAAAGAACATGAGTTGCGGTCGGTCGAGAAACAACGTCCTACACGCTGTGCACCGAGTGGGTCGACCGTGCTCACCTGCTAGATCATCATGGCCTAGTCGTAGCACTCCCCATTAGTCATCGCACTACAGATCGGTGGAGAGGTAAGCCATGTACAAATTTATGTCCTGATTTTTTTATTACGTCTTAGGTTGTGCTAATATCATGTCGTCTTCCAGCAGCACGTCCATTGGGATGTATCACTTCAACCGTCTGCACCCCCTACTCAGACTGGCGCTCCCACTCGGTCATCCGCTTTGCACATCGGGGAGGTACGAGATGTCCAGCTTAGGTCTTGAATATTGATTTCGCCTAACGTCATTCCATCTTGTAGCCTTCAATTCAACGTGGGGGGACGGCCATCTGTCAACCGATGAGGAGACAACTATCTCAGCTACTGTCACTGAGCAGTACACAGCGCTAGGGTTTGGACCGTGGCACCTAGGGTTCCCACCCTTATCATACGTTGACTTGTACGGAGTACCATACCAAGGCCAGAGCTCCTCCGTGGTCGCTGGTATGTCGTACGATCAAGGCTAGAGCTTCTCCACACCGAGGGACATGCAGACATCATACTTGGGGGGTGGACGCTCTGGGCTTGGATTTCTTGATTCATTCATTACTGACATAATTGCAGGTGGTAACCAGTTTGGCATGACTTAACTGAACGACATTGATGTTGGACAGACTCGGCTAGGCCAAAGTCAGCTTGCTAATGCACCTCCGCCCACTCAACGGTCCCCGTACCCCCTCCGAACTGATACACGCTCTTCAGACCTATTAACGTATCCCACGGGACATGCTCAACGCAAAACTAGGATATACACACAGACGTAGACGCAGCGAGCAGATAGTAGCTCAAACGAGTGAGCCAAATTGTATCCCGTGTGTACATTGTATAGATGTTGTGTGCTTAATGCAAAATTTATTTGTATAGTATTATCAGAGTACATCGGTCTAGAGACGACTACAACACCGGAGATTCACATGAAACCCTAAAACACTAGAAGTTCATATGAAATCATAAAACCCTAAAGCACCTAAGGTTCACATGAAATATAAATCCCTGTAAGAACCAAGGTTCACATTCACAAAACCCTAAAACACCTGGGGTTCACATTCACAAAACCCTAAAACACTTGATAACCATTCATATGAAATCATGAAACCCTAATTTCCGAAACCTAAAACCCTAACCCTAATTTTCCTAAAACCCTAACCTTGGCGGTGCATGCTAACCCTAACGTCGTGCCACCAGGGCCCGCGGCGAGCAATGTCGTGCCTCCAAGGCACGGTAGAGGTGCCACGTGGCACTTGGATGGGTGTCCAGGCCTCCAGGGCACGACAGGAGCTTGTCCGGTGTGGGGGTGGCAGCGGCGATGTGGTGGCACGGGGGCGTCCGGCCCCCTAGGGAGCGGTGGAGATGTAATCAGTGCGCGAGAAGGCACAGATGCGGATACGTGTCGGCCGTCGGCACGTCCGTTGTGTCATTTTTGGCATTACGATGCACTGACGGCCACATTTGTTAATAATGGCTCCAACAGTACCATTTAGGCCAAAACCACACCCTAAACCCCGGTAAGGATTTGTTTGGTAAGCCCAAATTTCAGGCACATCTCTTTCGGCCTTTCCGAACATGACCTAAGCAACGGCCACTTCCCCTCCCAAGTCCCAACCTTTGTAGCCCCACTGTCTTCTGGACCCATGGCCCTACCATGTCCTAAATCAGTAAGTCACTAACAACCACGTCCCACACCAACTCACCCCACCTGTCTGTCGCACAACCATCACATTAAAAATGACTAGTAGGGTGCCCATGCGTTGCAAACCCTAAAAGAGAGTGATATATATCAGCAGATAGGATCCTAAACCACATAATAAATATTAATTTTTTTTCACACACATACAAACAGAAACATTAACTCCGTCTATTACATCACCTACTACTACTACCCATAAATTAAAATTTTGAGCTTATAGTTTGTTTGCCTTTGGAAGTTAGAGTTGATGCGACTTCCCTATTCGATGTGCTGCCCATTTCCAGCCATTGTCGGTCGGCATGGAAGAGGGCTACACGTCAACGACCACCTTCTTCCATCCTGAACCCAAGCCGCGACCCAGTTCTCACGGCCATTGGCCTCTATAGCCCTCGCCAGGCACATCACGGCGACGAGGTGGGAGGCCAGGGGAGGAGGCGGTGGCGGCGTCACAATGGTAAGCGAGGAGGCGGTGGCGATGCTTCCTTGGCTGGTGCGGAGCAGGAGGCGGTGGCGGCACAGGGGAGGATTAGGATGAAGATGACGCAATGTGGTGAACTTGAGATGACACTGCGGTGAGGGAAGGACGGATTCATCGCTGCCTCCCCTTCCTTCCCCAGCTTCGCCGCTTCTCCTCCAAAGTGCCACCGTCTGCTCTCCTTCATTCCCTTCCGGTGCCTTCTCCCATCCCCGAAGCCACCTTACCGCGCCATCACCTCCCCTCCCTGCTACCAGGCGAGTCGCATCATGAGGGGATAGGGCGCTGATGGAAAGGAGTGGGGCAACGATAAATTTTGGTGTGTACACGTGAACAAGAAGTGGAATGAAGACGGTTTAGATGGTTACAAAAGAAGTAAGAGCATGAACGCGGCTCATGATTCACGAGAAGTGGTAGAATGCTGCGTGAGAACAAACACCTTCTTTTATTAGCATAGAAACAGCCGCGCATGGAACACCGCTGCGCTGCTCCGCACCGATATCCACCCGAGAGAGGCCTCACTTATCCCCACGGACAAATGTGCCCCACCACGTGGGCCTCACATGCCATGGAGAAGAGCTTTCGGCTGTATGTACGACAGGACTCGGATGAAAACAGCGCCGTACTACTGACAAGGGCGGCCCCGCAAGGGTGGGCCTGGGTTGTCATTCGGACGCGAATCAAGAGGATAAATGGATGGCAGTTGAGTTCAATGGGCGCGAGGGGCGCGCCCTTGACAGGCAAGTGGGTCACCGAAACCGCCTCCCCAATAAAATCCACGAGCCTCTCGCCTCGCCTCCCCTCCCTCGACGCGGCGCACCACACATCGCCCTCCCCGAGGAAACGCCGAATGAACCACCCAAATTGATCCCCATGGACGCCGGCGCCGACGCGGACGCCGCCTTCTTCTCCCGCCGCGGGCACCGCTGCTGCTGCTTCTGGGCGCCGTGGCAGTCCTCGTACGCCCGCCGCGCGGGCGCGGGGGCGGACGAGGAGTGGTGGCACCGCGTCGGGGAAGGAGGAGGAGTAGGAGGGGAGAGGCGGAGGTGGTGGCGGCACGGGGTGGAGGCGCTTAGGAAGGTGCGGGAGTGGTCGGAGCTGGTGGCCGGCCCGCGGTGGAAGACCTTCATCCGGCGGTTCCGGTGCAGGCCCCGGCACGCCGGCGCCGGCGGGCGGAAGCTCAATTACGACGCGCTCAGCTACGCGCTCAACTTCGACGAGGGCCACGGCGCCAGCCCCGAGGGCGGCTACACAGGGTACCGCAACTTCTCCACGCGCTTCGCCGCGCCGCCGGGGTCGGCCAAGTCGTCCATAGACCTCGGCGGCCGCGACGCGCCGCCGCTCTTCCACCACCCGCCACAGCAGCAGCCACACCCTCCCCCGGCCACCGCCGCGCGGGGCTGACGTCGCCGGCGCACCTACGTTTTTTTTTTGTTATAGTGGGGCGGCGAGGCGATAAGTACGTCTCTTTCTTCCTCTCGGGTGGTGGTGGATGGTGTCCATATGATTGTGCTTGTTTTATTTCTTCCTTGGCCTTGTTTTGTTTGTCATTGTATAAAGAAAAAAATGGAACGCTATGTGGATCAGTTTGTCACAAGAATTTGTTCATTCGTACAGCAAGAGGTGATTGATGCGTCTCCTATCATCATCAATTTTGATATGACGAGATGAGTTGATAAAAAACGATATCATAAGATTCAAGTGTTGCAAGTGCATTGGATGCTCGCGAAATGCGGAGTTTAGAGGCTGCAACCGTGGTGTTCGTCGGTGTCGAAGTGTTGGCTACTTGCTAGTCGGTTTGGCTGTCCGTGATGATACCCCGTGAGGTTGGATCTTGCCGACATGGTTCGTGCAATCACATCTGTATGATTGCATCGTTTCCGCATCTTAAGAATCCTAGAACGAGGATGCTTGTTGCGGCTTGGAGCATGTAAAATGCGGCAGTCCACCTAGGCTCGGATGTCACTGTAGAGGTCGGATGGGTGGTAGGCAAGCCTACTAACTGTCTAGAAACTAACCTAAACCCACATCAGCCTAGTGCAATAAAGCACATGAATCAAATTCAACCGGGCTCACTAGTCCACATTCAAAAATCAAACTAACAGTGGCGTATGTATGTAGAACAAAAATACAGGGAGTGCTCATGGGAGAAAGCTACTATGATAAAACCATACCAGCCATATATTTGAATGTCTAATGCAATCCAAATTCATACATAAATAAACAATAGAAGGTAGTACCTGACTAATGAACATAAGGTAGTACCTGACTAATGAACATAACGGTTCGAATGCTCAGAAATATGTGTGAATAGCAATTTGTAGAACAAAATTAGCTAAATTAGTGAGACGATTAAAAAATTATGACTAATTACAAACATTGAAATGAAATGGAATATGCCGCAAAACCGCTAGCTATGAAATGAAATAGATTGTTGGAGAAATAATAATTATACAAAGTTCGTATGTCCATCTTTTATAAATCTACAACAAATTGTATATAATCCATGAGTATTAAGTACATGTAACTAGACTAGACAAGTAGACAACATCACATCATCATCTCATCATTCTAATTTCCAAGTATTCAAGTGAGCCTCAGTCCACTGACCTACCGTCGCTAGCTTGTTGCTGAGGCCTGAGTGCCGACTGCCTTGCCACCGCCGCTCGCCCCCAGCCCCCGCCGACCATGCCTCCGACGGTCATAGCTCGGCCGCAGGTAGCTTGGCACTCGCCCCTCGCTGGCTCGCCCCAGGCCCGACCCCAACTTCCTAGGCAAGTAGGCAGGCAGCCCAGGCTCCAGCCCTCACTGTCGTCGCCGCCGCCTCACCCCTAGCGCCACCCAACCCCATCGCCTCGCCACCGCAGTTACTCGTCGCCACCGCCTCGCCCATTGTCACCGCGGCCGGTGCGCGCTCCACGACCACCAGAGGAGTTCGCTCAGGTCTTTGTGAGGACTAAGGATAGAATTAGGGATTTCAGATTTGGGGAGTAGGGAATGGGGATTGAGTTGATGAGTTGGGTTAAATAGGCCCTATGGCATTAGATTATGAGAAGAATATGGCCCAAACGGCCCAAATATCCTTCAGGCTTCCCTTCTTCTTCTTCAAAGGTTCAGGCTTCCCTCTTCTTCTTCAAAGCTTTGGCTCTTCCACGCATGGCTGCTGGCTACTGCTAGTGCTCACTCATTCCTTCTTGCTTGCGCCATCGGTAGCCGATGCTTCGTCCATGGACAGGATCAGATGGTAGCAGGGGGGTTCCAAGGGTGTGGCGACTAGAGCCAGTGCGCATGCCCATGCGCGCCCCAGTGTTGCGTCCACCACTGCAAACCAACCCAACCCACATGTAACTTCAACCCAAACCAGCTCAAACCATTTACCTCAGTATGGGTTCAACCTATTTGAACCTATTCCCACCCCTACAAGTCTCAGCCCACACTAATTACATGAGGATGCTTACTTAGCCCACTTCAGAGAAAAATCATAGAATACCTAAAAATTACTACCAAAATCATGGGAGTAAGAAAAATAAGAAAATTCATGAAAAATAAGAAAACAAAAATCACAAAAAAGAAATTATCACAAATTCTTTTACATCAATAAATTGAATAGTTAACCAAGATTCAACATTGTATCATCAAGTTAACATTTAAATCTTTTACAATAATCTATGCATACAAGTATACAGGTCAAGGCTAAAAAGTGTCGCAACAGTATGTTCCACATTTTGATCATTTCTATTTCTCGGCGATGTGCTTTAACTTCACCACGATCCTTCCAAAATTATTCACAACGACCAGGAAGACTGCAAAAAAATTGTTTCAGTCAGTATTTGTGCTTCCAAAATGTATCACAAAAAAGTGAATATAGAAAATAGCAATCCATATTTGTGCAAAAACTCATCATCTTCCATTCTTAGTTTTACAAATTGCTAAGTATAATATAACCAAACAGTAAGGACTCATACCACCAAAGTCTAAACTTTTCCAAATCTCACCTATTAAGAGGACACCCAGCTAGCTAGTTTGATAAAATACTTTACATGAGCCTCGATCCAAAAATAAGAACTAGCGGATAATTTGAGGGGTCAACAAAACTTAAATTAACAATCTGACTACGTTCCTTCTTGAGTTCTTATGTACTTTTGTATGTTCATACGTGGTGGTTTCATCTTAACATGTCACTGAATTTGAAGCCATTGAAAGGCACAACAACAAAATGCTGGCAATATGATATTTATCAATATTCAATACCTATCTATAAAGCACAACCCTTAAATCTAAGTAATCTTTGGATTAGGGGTGTTCAAATCAAAAGAGATAATTAGTGAGCATTAGTTTTTTTTAAAAAAATACCTCACTTCTAAGCAGCTAATGTGTGGTAGTAGCAAAAAAACCTAGTATGTCAATTCTGGAATCCGATGAGGAATCGTTAACACAACATGTAGGCATATTGTCAGCATAAGGGGTGTAAAAGGCATCCCATGTGCACCAGCCAAACCAGTTAAGCATGTTTGTCATCTACAGCAAGCTGGGAGTTAGAGACTCTGAAAGAGTAAGGATGCAGAATGCAGACACGATACTTGAAGAAACTTCTAACTACCTTCTTTTTCTCCCGTGAGAGAACGTCTGCAAGTGCCTCTCAACAACTCTACAAGAAGTTGACTCATGTGACCCCAGTAAGTATTAAGCAAGCAATGCGTTATGGAACAAAGTACCTTGGTAGAAAACATAGCTAAAAATAAAGTTTTTAAAGTATACTATCCATATAAGATCTACTATGATGTCTATCAACATACCAAAAATAACTTTATTAACCAAGAAACACAATAAAAATTAGATGTGTTAACTGTCTGTAACATCCCAATTTTTTTAGTCTTAAAAAAATCTTTTAAATAGTTAGTAGGGAGAAAATTCACCATTTGGTTTTTATCCGAATTTAATTCAAAAGCTTAATAAGGACTTTTAGTATCAAAACCATTTAATGTGAATAATTTCAACATGAACAGTAGTCAAAACTATTTTATTTGGATTCTATGTGCTGGGATATATTTTCTAGATTTTTCTAGAATTGTTCCGAGTACATTTGCTATATTCTCACTGCTATTTGGATTTTCTACTATTTTATAAAATAGAAAACTAATTTAAGTCTCTGAGTTAGTTCTTGGGCCAAAACCCAACCCTTTTCGTTTTTGGCCCAGCTCTGTGCAGCCCAGCACCGTGCACCCACCCGCCTCGACTGACATGCAGGCCCCGCACGTCAGTCTCTCCCTTTCTCTCTCTTCGCATGTGCTCGGCTCAGTCTGAGTCGTCCGATCGTCTTTGAATGGTCCGATGGAGTTTGGCAATTCAGATGGTCCGAACGTCCAAATCAGTTTGGACCGTCCGATTGAGGTTGGATGGTTAGGTCAAATTGGAGTCCCAGTGCCCGCGCCCTGTCTCTCTGACTGGTGGGTCCGCCTCTACGTCGTCCTCCTCGCTCCCGTTTCTTCCTCGCAAAGCCAGCGCCGCGTCTACCATTAACGTTCTAGAAGCTCGTCCGACAACAGGACTCTTTGAATAAAAGATCTTGAGAAATCTTGCCAAACTTGATCTTTATCTCTTCCGCATCCGTTCGGATCAAAATGAAATCTTGATTTTGTTTTTATCTCTAAATCTGGTGAGTCCGTATCAATCTCGATTTGGGGATTCCTTATCCTGTGCCAGCCGAGCCCCTATAAATAGTCCCTAAGGATCGCTTCTGCGCCCTCATCCTGAAACCCTAAGCCGCTGCCTTCCAAGAACCCAAGAGCTGCCGCATTTGCAGATCTAAGGTTTTGTCGCTGCCGCCGTTTTCTTCAAATCTAGCTACCGTCGTCATCGCCCTGTGGTTGTGGTCTACGTCGCCGGGACCACCGTCACCATAGCTTCCTCCAGAACCCTTCTGCGTCGTCAGAGCGTCGCCGGATCCTTCGTCCGACAACACCGACTCTTCTCCACCGCTTCAACCTCGCCGCCAGCCATCTTCGTCCACCTCGACCATCCGGAGGTACACCTAGAGGTTCGCAATAGCCATTGCTATCCGCCATTACCACTCACCACTCATCGCCGGCGAAGCGCCGCCGTTTGCCGTTGCCGGTCTAACCTGAACCCTCGTCGTCGGTTGTCTATCGAGTACTGTTCATTCAAGTACTATTCACTCAAGTACTGTTCATCAGGGCACTATGCATTCGATTACTGCTCATCGCTTTTGACTACGTGGTCGTAGCTACTTCTGACTGCCGTAGTCGTAGCCGATTTCGAGTGTCATGGTCATAGTAGTCTTCGATTACGCGTGGTCGTAGATTCTCTCGACTGTTGTGGTCGTAGATCTTCTGTTTGCCGTGGTCGTAGATTTCCTTCGACTGTTGTGGTCGTAGATCTCGACTACATGGTCGTAGCCGATTCAGATCCTAACTTCCGAGAACCAAATCTTCTTCATCTGAACTCCGATTGAGCCTATTCAAATTTCTAAATTCGAGATCTATTTATCTGAGATTTTTATTTAATTTTTGGAGTTGGTTTTCTTCCCTATTTTATTTATTTATTTATTGTTTATTTACTTCGTTTGCGAGTAGACATTGATACTTCGAAAGATTTTGGAGAAGGAGTTCACCAAGACCAAGACCAGTACCTAGAGCTATTCCAAGGCAAGTTGTACCTTTGATCATGTTAAATCCCAGTTTTCAAAATTACTTTGATTCAAAGTATTGCATTTACTTTAAGTAATTATTTAAATACTTTTGGGGTGTAGTTATCAATCCAATTTGTTATATCTACCTTGTCTATTGTAATGTCATAATCTTTTATCACCCTAGATTGGTTCATTACTAGTTGGTAATACTATAGCACCAACGTGGGTTGGTTAGATGCAAGTAGATTGCTTAGCCATGCTACGAGTCGTCATCTCATGTGAGTTGCAAATATAAACCTGACTAAGTGATTATGAAACTAAGTGATAAAATTATGTGTACTGTGTGTTATTACTCGTGAATGACATATGATGCACTTAACCAACTGGGTGGGAAAGGATTAGACTGGGGCAAGTGGTACTGTGTTTCGTTATGGTGGATCTTTATTGCATAGGAATGATAATCTCTGTGGCATAGTTAGAAATTGGAAGTCTTGCCTTGGTCAATTAAGGACTTAACCTTGTGTGCCATTGAACTGGACCTTTCGTACAACCACATGCTTGATGGGACGGGCCTAACCTAGTGAGTTATGGATTCTTGACATTGACTACTCAGGAGGTAAGTTAGCCTGTGTTGGAATGGATAGAGGTGTGTACTACCAAGTAGTCACATCGCGGGACGGTTCACCGTTTCTTTGTCCAACAGTGTGCGTTGTGCCAAAGCGCAGTGGTAGGGTTGGTACGACGGTAAAACACATCGGGAGTGTTAATGCTTGAGATGAAGTTTTCAAAAGGTTTTGTTGTGATCAACTCCATACAAGTTGATTGTATCTTGTGGGTAAAGTGTACAACCTCTGCAGAGTGTTAAACAAAACTATTCGAATAGCCGCGTCTGCGGTCATGGACATGCTCAGGGATTTCACATGAGGGGTAGATTTTCATAAAACTTTGGGAAGGGACAGCTGTGTGACCTAAGGCATATGGCTGTGTGAATTAAACTGATTAACTTTGTGTCTTTGTGAAAACAACTGTTAAATTATTATTGTCTATTTATTTTAAATTATGTTTTTAATATATTATTATATTCAATTGCAAATATTGCATTTCTGCAAAAGAACCACAAAAGTCATTTTCTTTGAAATAAGCCATCATCTATATTTGCATTATGTGGTGCAACTTTTTGAGTACTGCTGTGTACTCATTCTTGCTATACGCAATATTCTTCAGTTGAGAAGGCTACATCAGATCATCGTCGGTCAACAAGGTCTACTTCAAGGATCGTGGAGAACTTGGTCACGCTACCCCAGCCGATTGCCTGTGGGCATATGGATGGGCTTCACTGACGTTATTCCATTTCGTTCCGCTGCAGCTTCATTGAGCTATTTGCCTTCCGAGGCATTAATTGTAAGCTTTAACCTTAAGATCTTTACCCTGGTATTTACTTTTATTTGCCTATTTATTAGTCATCTTTGTATATAGAAATGATATTTCATCGATGTTGCCACTTGTGCACTAGCGTGATCCTGGACTAGTGCATTATACAGAGAGGGTCTAGAATTGCATTTTTGGATCCGACACTGTCCATAGTAATGTTGACAGAAAAGAACATACCTCACTTCACCTATTGAAATAAGTTATGCCAGTATAGCACTTCATAAAGCATAGTAGAATTAATCATTGAATAAAGTTAGCAATGATGCTATAGTTTTATAAATTTAGCAACGGACAGAAAAATTAATTGTTTTCAGTGACAATAGTGAAGCAACACTGTCATCTACTCTTGCAGCTACTGCAAAAGTGCAGATGTCCTTACATAAAAATAGAACTTTGACTTGCAAGCAAGGAACTAACATTACTAGAGGCTTAATTAATTTGTTCAAAATGATCTGCAGTAAGTCAACAGTACCTACAACATTTTAACATAGACAAACAAGTAGAAATTTATGTAGCTACCGGGTCATTGATTTTACTACATAACACGCACCCAGGAGATCTATGGCAATCTTTAATTCAGCATGGGAACCGTGAGTGTATTCTTCCTCATGCCTATTTGAACCATTTGCACTGCCAATTTTTGTCTTTACATCATATGTGCAAGCATCATGCCATCTACATGGAAGAGAAAAGGAAGTAACTTTTCTACAACAAATCAAGTTCCCACACCACATCAAATAAGCATCCCAATCTATTTTATTAACTTGTGTTTACAAGATAGATACATGATAGGTTCGGTAAGCATATATAGAGTAATCCTTCAACACAAATCCATACTGGACTAGTGGAGAAATAGACCACCGCAAAACGTAGATAACTCAAACCAAAAAAGGATAAGACTATGGAATTACGAGACATTTTCTCTTAACGATGCAATTTTATGCAGGTATCATTAACTTCATACAAGATGAAGTACATTCAACAGGGTTATGAACTAAGAACCAATGACTATTAAATATTTACTATCAGGCAGAACAATTTATTACTACCTTTATGAAAAATCAATTACATGAAAACTTTCCTAGGGACCAATCCATTATGAGTTTGGCAAATAAATTGTTCATAGGGTATGTGTTCATATGTGTTGTTTTATGATGGTTGACAAAACATTGCTACTTATATAATGTAAAATAGCCGCTAAAATGTGCCCTTCTTAGCCTCCCTATGAACCAGATCTACCAGCGTCCTAACTCCTAACAGGCTCCCAAGAATTAGGACTTACAAGACCAGGAAGGGAAATCGAGGAAGGGGGAGGGTGAGGGAGGAGGTACCTTCAGGATTGGAGAGGCGACAGGGGTGGGAGGAAGGTGAAGAGGCGCTTGTTGGCGACCCTCAGCATCCTCGACGGCGAAGGGGGTGGCAGGAGAGGCATCGCGCGACAGAGGAGGCAATGGTGCATGCTGTTGATGAGAGTAGGGAGGCTAACAAGGTGGCGGCCAGCCTGCTGGTTTCTTGAATCCAAAAACACTTGTGTGGTGAGAGGAGGAGGAGGGGACGACGGGCGAAGAGGAGGAGGGTGTGGTGGTTGGAACGCGAGAGGAGTCGAGGGAGAGGAGGATTGCCTGCTGGATTTGGATCTCCTCGGCGTTGTAGGAGGCCGCGAGGAAGGCGAAGAGAGGGGAGGAGGATGGAGTTGACGACACGATGGTGACGTTGAACCCTAGCCCCTCACGGTGAGGCTATAAAGAAGAAGGACCTCACCCAGTCCTCACGACTCACGAGTCATGTATCATCTGTTGTGACTCACGCCACAGCCAGCTCACCCAGTCCATTCCAACCCACAGGGCCCAAACTGTGGGTCCAAACCATACGAACCCAAAATTTTTTAATCCAGACCAAACCAAACCAACCCATTTTCAATGCAAACCCAATCCAAATCAAACCATTAGCTGCCTCAAACCGTTTTCATCCATCCAAAGCCAACCCAAATTGAAACCCAACCCGTTTCACCTGTTCCAATCCAACCCATTACTAGGCTTACTCGCAGGTGTCACAGAAGCATGTAGAGGATGTGTTGGCTTCAGGAGAGAGAAAGCATATTCTCGAGAGCCGGTGTGGTCTAGGGAGGGAGGGGAGAAGGAGAACATGCACCTGGGATTGTGGCGGTGTTGACTGGGACTTGCTCGTGGGCGGTGATGATTCGGGAAGATGACGGGCGCGGGTAGTGGTGGATGGTGAAGAAGACGGCGAGCCGACGTCATCGAGGATGGGCTACGACGACGGTGCCCAACTGTGCTTCGGTCAAGGAAGAGGACGACGAGGGCTGAGAATGGCGGCAGCAACTAGATTCAGCCGGATCTGGTCCGAAACGATGACGACTCACTCAGTGGTGACGACGTGTAGCCGGGGAGCGGCGGCAACTTGCTCGAGGAACAAGCACGTACGTGCGTGGGTGGCAACATCGGGACTAGAGAGCAGCGATGCCAGCGGTGAATCACGAAGGGACGGTGAATCGGTGTGCCGTGGCGGCCGGACGGCGTGAGGGAGGGTGAGAAAAGTGAGGGGGGGAGAGAGAGAGAGTGACGTGTGTAGGAAAGAGAGGGAAGAGGTGGAGAGAAAATTAGAAGGTACTAGGTGCAGCTAACAGGTGGGCCAAGATGGTATTTAGGGTTTGTAATGTAAAATAATGAATAAAAAGTAATTTGAGGGCTTAAATAGGAATTTTTTAGGCTGGCATCCAAAAATTATTATGAATATAGTGAAACCACCATGCATTAGGGTGGTAGGAGTTTGAGTGATGTCTTGAATAGCTTATGCTTAGACGAAGGATGAAACCACCGCTTGATGCTACTCATTATACAATAATGGAGCAGTAGTTTTTCTGATGCGAGATAGATTTTGTTTCGACAGTGACGCTCCTTAGCAGCTAAGTGCCAACTTCCCCGCCTGTTCGCCAGTCGAGTTGTCTTCTTTGTCTCGTCCAAAATGAACTGTTAATTTTTTGCTTTACTGGATGTGTACTACTCGTTAGTCTTTAGGCCGATTAAATCTATCGCAGTTCGTGTCTTTGCATTTTGCAAGGACACCCTCAGTTTGCCTGAACTGAAAAGGTCATTTTTCGGGCTAGTTTACATGATTATCTCCGGAGATGCCTAAGGACCTGTTTGGGTAGAGATGATTCGGATTCAAATCCTTAGGGCAAAAATCTTAAAGATATCCTCTCGTCCAACAACCCCCTTAACATGATTTTTCGATTATGCAATTTATACTCCATTTAGAACCTCTTAACACCAGGGGATGGCTTACAAACATCGTTACTGTACTTTACAAACATAGATGGAACAGTACAAAAAGTGGAGTATGTACTTTCTAAAGATCACAAGGATTACAAGCGTGTCTCAGTGATTGATGGACGATTCAGGGAACTATGGAACTGAAGAATCAAATTAGAGACCGGTGATATTCCCACTCTTGATGTTTTTTTTATGTAAAAGGTACGAACTCTCTGTTGGATTTTTAGGGCATTTTGGTAATTTCTCAATTAGAGAAAATAAGAAAAGGAAAAAAGAAAGGAAATTAGAGAGTGGGGCCCACCTGTCGGTTAGAGATAGGAAGAGAGAAGGTCTTGAGACTAAGTCTCAAGACTCAAGACTAGGTAGCGTTCGAGATGGGGCTTCTCCCCTTCGGCGCTTGCGGCGGGTGACTCGGGCAAGCGGTTCGGTTTGCTCGGGCGAGATATGCGCCGACCGTTGCCGGCGGCAGCGCTTCCTCTGTTCCTCCTCCTCCTCCTCAAAGTCGGCTCCCTCCTCTTTTTCGACCTAGGGGGAAAATCCAGTGAGTTCGACACTTGGTTGATTCTTCTTCCTCTTCGATTTGATTTTCGTTTTTGTGCCTTGGAGCTCCCATGCCGCCGTGTGAAAATCGGCATCGTCGGTTGGAGATCCGGACCTTTCCCCTATGCGCATCCAGTCAGTTCCCCTCTTGCGGCCTATCTGTAGGTCTTTTGTTCGGGAATTTGGCACTTGTGCAACTTGGAGTCTTGATCCGGTTGGCTTTGGTGAGGAAGAAAGGGTTCGTTTTCCAATGATTGGTGCTCTTGGGTGCACTTGGCCGGTGCATCTTGGTGGTTATTGTGCGGCATCTTCCTGTACATCGACTTTGTAGTTTCGGTGTGTCCCGAATTACGAAGATAGGCATTGTATGTCCATCAACCTTGTCTGGTATTCGCAGCTCAGCAAGCCAATTGGTTTTCTGAGACATGCGCCATTTGGCATGCCTTACCCGGTTCTTCTCGTTGGCTTTGAGTGCCTTTGGCTGTGTGAGTATCTCAGTATTCCATTTTGAGTATCACTTTGCATATATGTGTTGTACTAGTAATCTTCTGAAATTGAACTAATTCTAGTACTAGAAGATATTGCTACTGATTCTGTGGGTTCATTTTTATAGCTCGATGATGATTATTGTCTAATACTGAATTGATCTGATAAGCTAGTTTAAACTTGAGCTCTAATTGGAATGCTTACTACTGTCAATTGATCTTCAGCTTTTAGTCTGTTACTTTCAGTTGCTTAGTTGATTTGAATCTACTGGTATGTGATCTCTAGAAATTTAGTATTATGTAGCTTGCTCTTTTGTTAGCCAAAAGGCTTCTTTGCTGAACTTGAGGATCTATGATCCTTTCACTGTGAATTAATGAAGTTAGTTTGCAGAACCGGAGTGTTGTTTTGTAATCACTTTGCATTGGTGATCTTCTATGAGCCGAAAGTTTAAACTGTTGCTTATTGTATATATGATCAAGTTTTGACAGATTAATAAAGCATTATTTAGAGCTCAAAGTTTGAATTTTGATTGTCATATTCAATTAGTGAATAGTATAGACATTAGTGTTGTGAAGGCCAAGATTATATCTTGTGCAACACGACATCCTAGAGCAATAATGAATTTTTTAAATTTGAGCATTATGTTGATTTTAATTGTCCACATGTTCTATGTTTTGAGCATATTATCATATTTAAATAATATTGAGGATTTACATGTTTATATATTAATTTTGTCATTTAAATTATGTTGGAAATATGTTTTATTTATGTTTAATTCTGCTGGAATTAATTCTGAATATTTGCTAAACCACTAATTTTACAACAATTCAGAAAACCAATCATTGAAGAAATGGCTCCTTCATCCGATGTCGTTAAGCCAAAAGTGTTTGACGGTGCTAACTTTAAACGTTAGTAGGCTAAAACTAAGTTATGGCTGATTGACCTCAGACTTTTCTAGGTCATTTCAAATCCACCAATGATTCCATTAGGAACCGCTGAAATGACGTAGTGGGAGGATGTGAACAATTCAGTCTTAGCTCATTTGTTAGCCATCTTATCTAACCAGCTATTCGACATGTATGTTAACTTCAAGGATGCTAAGCAACTCTGGGACAAACATAATAAGAAATGTTTTGAAGGGGATAATGAGAATGAGTCTTTTATAACTGCTACCTACTTGAACTTTAAGATGGTAGAGGGGCGGTCAGTGATGGAGCAGCTTTCATGAGCTACAACTCCATGTATGTGACTTAAGTTAGTACAACTGCACCTTACCAGAGAAGTTTTAAGTTAATGTCATCTTGGCTAAGTTACCGACCTCGTGGTATGACTTTATGACCGCTCGTAGACATATAAAAGAGCGCTTGACTCTCAATGAGCTGTCAGCTGCTATTAATGTCGAACAACATGCAAAAGCCGGTGACGGTACAAGAAAGGCTCAAGTCTAGGTTCATCAGGTGGAGGTTAAGAGCGATGGAGGCTTTGGGAGAAAGAAGTTCAAGAATCAACCCTAGATCAAGCTCCAAGGAAAGAAAATGGATAAGAAGAAAGATGGCATTGTCTGCTTTGTTTGTGGAGTGGTTGGACATAAAGCCAACCATTGCCTCAATCGTGAAGGCAAGGGTCCTTTTCCTAGTCAGCATAAAGGCCGTAAGGCTGAAGGGAGTGCCGCACTGGCTAGTTCCAGTTCAGAAGGATATGTACCTTAGACCTTTATGGTAAGTCCATCTATTGGATTGACAGTGCTGGTGGATTGATATATATATATATATATATATATATATATATATATATATATATATATGTGATGATTTATTTTAGGAATAAAGCTTGTGTTTGAGTCTAATCAGATCATGTTGACCAAATTTGGTAATTTTGTGGGCAAATTATGATAGCGGAGGCATGTTCCGCTTATATATTTTTGATTTCAACAATGTAAACACTTTTAATGTTTTTTATTACAATAAAATTCATGATATTTGGCATTCTCATTTATGTCATGTTAACTTTGAAGCCATTGTGAGGTTAAGAAAAATGAGTTTAATCTCAAGCTATAATTATGAGAAGGATTCTAAGTGTGAAGTGTGTGTGCAAGCAAAGCAACTCCGAAAAACCTTTTCATAGCAATGAAGGGCGAGGCACCTCTCCACTTGAGCTAATCCATTCTGATCTTTATGAGATGAATGGAATATTAACTAAAGGTGGCCAATGATATTTTCTAACTCTCATAGATGATGCGACTAAGTATTGCTACATTTACTTACTTAAGTCGAAAGATAGAGCACTAGAACACTTAAAAATCTTTAAAGCCGAAGTGAAAAATCAACTAGAAAAGAAAATCAAATAGTTAACGTCGAACCGAGGCGATGAATATGTCTCAAATGAATTCTCTCAATTTTGTGAAGAAAGTGGAATAATTTATGAAATTACTCCACGATAATCACTCCAATCGAATGGAATAGTCAAAAGAAAGAACCGAACTATTTGTGACTTGGTTAATGCCATGCTACAAAGTTCAGGTATATCGAACTATTGGTGGGGTGAAGTAGTTCTTACAGAGTTCTTACAGCTAATTATGTCCTCAATAGGGTGCAACCTCGCAATCAAGAGGAAACACCTTATGAAGGATGGAAGGGGAGAAAACCTAATCTGTCATTTCTTCGAACTTGGGGATGCCTTACAAAAGTGCATATGTCGTTACCGAAGAAAAGAAAGCTTGGTCCTAAGACTATTGATTGTGTCTTTCTAGGGTATTCTAAGAATAGCACGGTTTATAGATTTCTAGTGGTCAAATCCAAGGTAAGTGACATTGCTACAGATGTAATTATGGAATCTCGTGATGCGACGTTCTTGAACATGTGTTCCCTATGAGACCAAATAAAGTCATTGACCCTAATAGTTCAAATGAACACTCTATTCTTCCTAGTGTGGGTAACACCGCTCCGGAATTAGAGTTGAGGTGGAGTAAGAGCCAGAGGACTGAAAAATCTCTTGACGATGACTATGTCACCTATGTCATGGATGATGAACCACGAAACCTTTTAGAGGCATACGTATCCCCGTATGTGAATTACTGGAAGGAGGCAGTCTGTAGCGAGATAGATTCCATCAAAGCTAATGGAACATTGGAGGTTACAGACCTCCCATCTGTATTCAAGCCAGTGGGTTGCAAATGGACCTTTAGAAAAAAGCGTAAATCTGATGGTACTACAGAAAAGTACAAGGTTTGTTTAGTGGCTAAGGGTTTTATGCAAAAAGAAGGTGAAGACTATTTTGATACATACTCTCATGTGGCTCATTTACCCACAATTCGGGTTCTTTTAGCACTAGCTGCCGCATACAAACTCTAAGTACATCAAATGGATGTAAAGACCGCTTTTCTAAATGGAGAGTTGGATGAAGAGATTTATATGCAACAGCCCGATGGTTTTGTGGTTGAAGGGCAAGAGAGGAAAGTATGTCGATTGATTAAATCCTTGTAAGGCCTAAAACAAGCTCCAAGCAATGACATGAGAAATTTGATAGTACAATGACCTCAGTCGGCTTTTATGTAAATAAAGCTGATAAATGTGTCTACTATCGGTTTAGTGGGGGGCGCATGTGTTATTCTGTGTCTTTATGTGGATGACATATTGCTTTTTGGGACCAACATGGATGCAATCAATAAAATAAAGTCTTTCCTCTCCTAGAATTTTGATATGAAAGACATGGGTGAAGCTAATGTTAGCTTAAATATCAAGCTGATGAAAGGTGAGAATGAGATTATTCTTTCACAATCCCATTATGTGGACAAGGTCCTAATCAGATTTGGATTCATGGAATGTAAGTCAGCGGCAACACCCTATGATCCAAATGTTAAGTTACATAAAAACCGTAGACATGGAAAAGACCAGTTCAAATATTCTCAAATAATTGAATCCTTAATATATCTAACTAGTACAACGAGACCTGACATCTCATATGTTGTAAGTAGATTGAGTTGTTATACGTCCAATCCAGAAGATGATTATTGGATAGCACTAGAAAGGGTACTTAGGTGCCTTAAGGGGACCACAAACTTGGGAATACATTATTTTGGTCATCCGATAGTCCTAGAAGGATTCAGTGATTCTAACTGTATCGGTGACTCGGGCAGGCGGCTCGACTTGCTCGGGGCGAGATGCGCGCCGGCCGTTGGCGGCGGCAGCGCATCCTCTCTTCCTCCTCCTCCTCAAAGTCGGCTCCCTCCTCCTTTCTGACCCGGGGGAAAAATCCAGTGAGTTCAACACTTGGTTGATTCTTCTTCCTCTCCAATTTGATTTTCGATTTTGTGCCTTGGAGCTCCCACACTGCCGTGTGAAAACTAGCATCGTCGGTTGGAGATATGGACCTTTCCCCTGTGCGCATCCAATCGGTTCCCCTCTTGTGGCCTATCTATAGGTCTTTTGTCTAGGAATTTGGCACTTGTGCAACTTGGAGTCTTAATCCGGTTGGCTCTGATTCGACTTTGGTGAGGAAGAAAGGGATCATTTTTTAGGTGATTGATGCTCTTGGGTGCATTTGGCCGGTGCATCTCGGTGGTTCTTGTGCGGCATATCCCTGTACCTCGACTTTGCAGTTTTGGTGTGTCCCGGATTGCGAAGATCAGCATTGTATCTCCGTCAACCTTGTTTGGTATTCGTGGCTCAGTGAGGCAATTGGTTTTCTGAGACATCGCCATTTGGCGTGCCTTTCCCGGTTCTTCTCGTTGGCTTTGAGTGCCTTCGGCTCTGTGAGTATCTCAGTATTCCATTTTGAGTATCACTTTGCATATATGTGCTATACTAGTAATCTTCTAAAATTGAACTGATTCTAGTATTGGGATATATTGCTAATGATTCTGTGGGTTCGTTTTTATAGCTCGATGACGATTACTGTCTAATACTGAAATTGATCTAATAAGCTAGTTTAGACTTGAGCTCTAATTGGAATGCTCACTACCGTTAGTTGTCTTCAGCTTTTAATCTGTTACTTTCGTTTGTTTAGTTGATTTGAACCTACTAGTCTGTGTGTAATATCCCGTTTATTTAAAAAAAATAAGGAGATTGAGAGATTCCTTATTTGCCTTGCAAAGAAACAGGACATAATGTGTAATCATCTTTCAACGTGATTTTTGTGACTGGAACGGCTTCAAATGGAAAACCTCATAACTAAAAAGTTATATATCTCTTTCCATAGTCCAATTTAGAGTCCTCATTGACCTAATGTGGAGTTCCAACATATGAGATATGGGACCTGCAAGGTAAGCTGCATAGAGAACCAGGGTCCGCAACTGAGTCAACTTCCAAAGCAAATTTCATAATGAAGACGATGTTTTAAAAAATGCTCCACAAATAAAAAGTTGAAGTACTATGAGTTAGCTAAACGAAAAAAAGAATCACTCCATTCTGAGTTCAGAAGAGAAAGTTATGACATCCAAAGAGTTCGCTACACATAAGGAAAGTGGGAAAACCTAGGCCGCGGGCTCTCGGTCCACGGCATTTCGGCCCAAGGGGAGCCGGCCAAAAAGGGTCCATGGGGGGCACAACCAACCCTAGTCCTCCCTACCTCCCTTGCGCCATCCCATTCCAGCTGTTGCCCTTGCTGCTCCCTACTAGAGCCGCCCCTGTTCCTTGTGCTGCTGCCAGCCATAAGCAAGGGAAGAAGGAAGAGAAGAGGGGGAAGGGGAAGGGGAGGAAGAAGAGAAGAGAAGAGAAGAGAAGGGGAAAAGAGGAGAACCTCGTGGGAAAGTTCAGTGATCCTTATTGCTCTCTCCAAGGGTGACGATCAAGTTCTTCTCTATTGTGTTTAGTAATTTCTTGATCGGGAGAAAATGTTTAGTACATCGGGTATTCTATTATTTCTGTTGCACTGTAGTTTCGTGCACTAATGGTGTGAAATTTTGGAATTTTGTCTCCAAGAGAATTGTAGAGGATCTCGATAGCTTTCCGTAGAATGTTTGTTTATATCGATCGGATGAGTATATTTTAAGTTATGAATTTTGTAAGCTTGTTGTCTGGTTAGGTTATCGGGTTCTAGCAGCGCGCATAAATTTGTAGATTAAAAATAGAATATGGATTAATTTGGGGTTTTGATATACATGAACATGGTAGGTAACTTCTTAAGAATTTCAGAGAGTCTAAAAACATAATTTTTTTGGATAGGTAGAATAGAAGTTATGATTTTCAAAAAAAATGTAGTCCACAACCGGGCTACTGTTGGAAGTAGTCGTGGGAAAACTTTAATTTGACAAAGTTAGTGGCAGAATATATTGTTTGGAATAACTAGGTTATGGTAGATAATTCCCTGTGATTTCTTAAAAAAATCCTAGATCATTATTTTTGCATGTGCAGATTAAAAGATATGAAACTATTAAGTCGGTTGTCCAAAAGATGACAGATCTGTCTTCTAGGTTAAAAACGAGGGTTTAGACAATTCAATCTGAACTTTTGATCACCTAAAAAGTTGTGGATAATTGTTTATGTATTTCATAATGATATGGTTTACTATTTTTTTGACGTGGGAGTTGAAAGTTATGATAGTTTTAGTGCTAGGATAGAATTGTGGAGTTTGATAGCGTGTAGGAGCATTGTATATTAAGCGCTGATTTGTTTTGTCGTGGCTTGTATTGAATGGGGTGTTTGATGTGAGCGGAGTGGCTTTGAAATTGGTATCACCCTCACTCTATTCCAGTTGTCGCAACTAGAAAGGCAAGTACATGTTAGAGTGTTGTTGAATGATTGGCAATATCATTTGGTTAGATGAATGCTTATTATGATTATTCATGTGAAGTATGCTTATTTCATATTGCTTATATGTTTTTGATAATTTAATAATCATTATGAAAAAGAATATTGATTATTCATTGCATTGCACATCAAGCATTTATATTGGAATGATATAACCCACGAGAGTGGGATGAGGTCCCCATATATAAGTTATGGGCAATGAGGTCCCCATCTGACAAAGGACGTGCAATGGGTCCCCGCATTTAAGAATGCGGGCATGAGTAAACACCGTTGGGTGTTACACTCTGCTATACCGGTATAAGCAGAAGTGAAGTTGTGGCATGTGCATGAGTTGCATTACATTCATGAAAGATGAATATGTATTTTGAGATAATAAGATTGAATTGTCATTGATATGATGCCTCATGTGTTGTTTTACCTGTGCTTGCTGAGTCTTGAACCCACTCTTGTTTATTTGATGTTTCAGGCGAATGTTGATGACGACATGTTTCGGGGTGGAAGTAGCACATGAGATGATTGATATTTTAATTGTTGTTGTACTTCACATCACCTAATAAATCATTCCTTTTGTCATGAACTAGTTAGCAATTACTATTGTAATAAATGGATATCTTGTGGTATCTCGTAGTTTCTTATGGTTCGTATAATTGTTGGTTATTGTTTTTCCTAATTGAAACTTATTTAGGTTGCCTTTGATAACTATTTAGTTCATATTACATTCAGTTTATGTTTTATCTGCTTGCTGAAATTTATGATTATTACCTTGATGAATATTCATTCTTGAAGACTAGATGTTAGTAATGATTGTGTAATGGTTAAAAAAAATGATAGCGATAGTAGTTGTAGGTGGCATCTTGGGCTTTGTTAAGCCGGGGTGTTACACTGTGATCTGTAGCTATTCAGTATTCTATAGCTTGTGCTTTTGTTAGCCAAAAGTCTTCTTTGCTGAACTTGAGGATCTGTGATCCTTTCACTGTGAATTAAACAAGTTTGTTGGCAGAACTGGAGTGTTGTTTTGTGATTGTAATACCTCAAATTCCAATTAGAGAGAATATTATTCGGGAGAGAGAAATTTATTCAATATCGAATGCAACAAAGTTTAGAGATGGAAATAAGTTCAAAATTCATATTTTTGAGAGAGTTTTGGGCCGCCAACCCACAGTCGCAGAGGAAAGAGCCAGCCTTAGAGGCCTATGGCCCATGGAAGGATGGTAGCCCACTTGAAGTCAAGGAGGGGGGAACAAGCCAAAAACCCTAGTCCGCTACAGTATTCCCGTACTGCTACAGTGTCGCTGCCCCTGCTACAGTATCCACGCCCTTGGCCGTCGCTACTATCTCCGGTGTTTCCCCTGTAAATTGCCTGCCCATAAGGAAGAGGAAGGAAGAAGGAGAAGAGGAGAGGTTGTCCTCGCGGGGTTTGATCAGCGTAACACGTATCTACAAGGGTATCAATTCGTTTCCCCGCTGTTTTGATGATGTTTAGATGTGAAATTGGATTAGTTTGATTGGATCGAGTTCGTCCGGTTGTGGATTCAATTATGTCCAGTTGATTGCGTGGTCAGTTTCGGGTTCTTAGAAGCCGAATTGGAGGTTTTCATATCCTAGAGATATTTAGATAATGTTCTTAGCTTTCGGTGGCCGCCAAGAACACCTGATTCCAACATACGGATCAAAAGTTATGATCGTTTTTGTCTCTGCTGTTCAGAATCCTGACGAGAACGAACTGTCAATTTGTCTTTTAAAATATGATTAAGTTATTAGCAAATTTAGGGTTTTCACCCAACTAGGTTATTGTAGGCCTTGGTCTAATCTTTCGTTATTGATAAAGAACGCTAAGTTTGGTTTAGCCAATTAGAAGATATGACATTAATCGTGCTGCTGTCCAGAAAGTTGTCGGTAGTTCTGACAGAAAGTGTTCGTCGGTCCTTTGGGGTTAGATACGTACAGAATTTGGGTTTTCCACCAACTAAGTTGTTGTAGATAAGTTCGTTACCTTTCAAACAAGCCTGAGTTCACCTCTTTACGAGTTTTAGAGCAAAAGTTATGTTACTTTTACTGCTGCTATCCGATAAGGTTTCCTGCTAAAATGTAGTTGAATATGAGCAACGTGTACAATTAATTATTGGGGTATGAGTTAAGAACGATGTGATTAGTGTCATAATGTCTTGGTTCTTATTGAGTAACTTATTGGTGTAGGGGGTGAGGCGCCGAGGTTAGCGGCATCATCGTTGCCTCCCAACGCATCGCAACGCTAAAGGCAAGTACATCGACAAGTATATTTTGTGAATACTGGATGCCTGTTGTTCATGTTGTAGTTTCATTTGATGTGTGACAAGCTTCAATGATATGTTATTTTCATACTTGTGGAGATGATGTTGATCATAGTACATGAGTTCATTCATGCATCATGTTCATGTTCCGTCCACGGGAGTGGAGTCTAAAGTCTCATCAATTCCAGTATGGGCATGTGAAGTCCCACCATTCCAATGTGGGTAGTTTTGGACACCTGTATGAAACGTTCTTTATACGGTATTTTGGGTCCCCGTATTTCGATAAATACGGGCTTAAGTGAACACCGACGGGTGTGTCACTTGCTATACCGGTATAAGCAGGAGTGCAGTTCATTCAATTCATAAGATCCTTCATTCCATTCATTCATTATGCATCCAGTGTTATGTTCATGTCCTTTAACGTCGTGGTCTTGTTCATCTTTGTTGTATGTTCATTTATCCGTTGTACTTATTGAGTTTCGGACTCACTCTTGTTTTGTTTGTTTATTTTAGGTGATCATTGAGGATGACTCTATTGGGAGGGAGTAGACACGCACCATCCACTCATTCACCATAATTCAGTTTCAATAATAAGATTTGATTCTACCTTTCTTTTGTTTAGCGAAGAATTGTAATAAATGAAGTTAAATATGGTTGATGACTTCCTCTAGATTACGGATGGTTTTTTCCATCTGTGAGACTTGGCCATTTCTTTTGACAGACTTATTTGGCTCAGACATTGTCATCATTTTCTCA
The DNA here is from genome assembly GCA_036346255.1 of Ampelocalamus luodianensis. Classification (NCBI taxonomy): domain Eukaryota; kingdom Viridiplantae; phylum Streptophyta; class Magnoliopsida; order Poales; family Poaceae; genus Ampelocalamus; species Ampelocalamus luodianensis. The sequence continues at coordinate 14,666,479 of CM070628.1, forward strand.
TATTGTGGTTGTTTGTTAGATTCTATAGGTAACATTTTGGCTTCCGAGAAGCCAGGGTGTTATAGTGATCACTTTGCATTGGTGATCTTCTGTAAGCCGAAAGTAAACTGTTGCTTATTGTGTATATGATCAACTTTTGACAGAATAGTAAAGCATTATTTAGAGCTCAAAGTTTGAATTTTTATTGTCATATTTAATTAGTGAAGAGTATAGACATTAGTGTTATGAAGGCCAAGATTATATCTTATGCAACACAACATCTGAGAGCAATAATGAAATTATTAAATCTAAGCATTATGTTGATTTTAATTGTCCACATGTTCTATGTTTTGAGCATATTATCTTGTTTAAATGACATGAAGGATTTACATATTTATATGTTAATTTTGTCATTTAAATGTTGCTGAAAATATGTTTTGATTATGTTTAATTCTGCTGGAATTATTCTGAATATTTCCTAAACCGCTAATTTTACAACACTCTCTGCCTTATGACCATTACATTGAAATGGTTGTCAAAGGGTGTTACAACGCCAACGACGTCAATGGATCTTAAACAAGTAAAATCAAGCAAAAAAAAAAATGGTGGAAACAGTACAAAATTAGAGGTATAAAAGGAGAGACAAAACTACAGAAATGAGATAAAGCTAAGAGCTGGCTCCACTGATGAAGAGAAGCTCGGTGCTTGGGCTTTGACCTGTAAGCCCAAAGGTTAATGGAATCACGAATATGGCGTTTAATCGAGATGGCATTATCTTCAGTTTTTTGAAACACTGGTGTATTTCTTGTAGCCCATAGTGTGTGAGCACAAGCTGCAAAACATAGTGGCCAAACTTCATGGGAAGTACCTGCTTCTGTAGAAGTCCTCTCAACAAATTCCAGTATGCAGTGTGATGAGGTTGTTGTTGCTAGGCCTAATTCCTAATTTCTACAGCTTTACATCGCAAGATGATATGATCAATTGTTTTCAATGTAGGGCAAATGTTGCAGTGAGAGTTATTCGTCTAGTGTTTAGTTGTCATATTATCCTTAGTGTTCAGCCGTCCTTAGAAACCTAGCCATAAGAAGATTTTATATTTATGTGGTATCTACCTATGTCAATCATAGTCAGTCGCTGGTCATTTGAGACCGTGAAACCATAGGAGCTCGTAGAACTCTGAGGTGGTGAAGTCTATCATAGTTGAGGCGATCACCCTTTGGTCCATTGCTTTCGGTTGCAATTGTTGTTCGGATAAGATGTATAGCAGGGTCTGATATTCTGAACATGCTTGTTGTGAGAGAATCAGGTGCCGTAACACTGTCCAGGTGTTGCCGCTGAATTGCGAGAGGACCGTGCAGTTCGGGAACTCTTGATGTTAACATCCAGCCAATCTAGCCCCCTTACTTCATTTCCCAATGAATGCTGGAGCATCTAAAACGGGGATGATGCTAGTAGTCTAGTACACACTAGCTACTAGATATATTGACGTTTTAAGTTGAACAGATTAAGATTAGTGACAATAATCACACAAACTAGCCCCTTATGGGACAGTAAGAATTTCGGAATGAATTTTACAGCAAAGATGTTTCTTTTCCTACAAAACTCTTTAGTATTGCAAACTAAATTCTCTTACAACTATACATATGAAATAATATCTACCTGAAATCAAATGAATTGATTTACACGATGAACTTTGGGAGTGTCAATGAATAGGCACCATATCGTTGCAAGAAAATTAATAGCACCATATCTGTGGTGTTTGAATAATTTGCTGGATCGCCGAACGAACCAATCAGCCAAAAGTTGCGTAACTAAATAGAATTCTTGACCATCTCGAAAAAAAAACCATGATTGAATGCAACCAAAATTTCAGCTTCCAAAGGCTGATTATTTTGTGTTAATGCCAGCCAAAAGCCTACACTGTCCCATCTAATTACTGCTTGTATTATCACAAGACTGTCATCTAAAGGAGATGTTGACTTTCTGACAGCACTGAGATAAAAGACTGAGACAGAGAAAAACCAGAACACGTATGATGATCTTGACACGAGTATTCAATAGCAAGCCTCCAACGAAAAACCAGGACACGTATGATGATCTTGACACGAGTATTCAATAGCAAGCCTCCAACTTTTTTCTTGTCCGTTTCAATCATGCCTGGAACTGCCCTTTACACATGAAGATCTGCATATGAGAAAAAAAAAAACATTGGGACGTGCTGAGAGCCTGAAACCAGTATCCACCGTTTTTCACATAAAGAACAGTAATTCGTAGTACCAACCTGCCTCGTCTGATCTTGACTGGTAGGACCTGAAGCTTGTGGGTCCCGAGACTCAAGACACTGCTTGAAACGAAAAGAATCTCTGGGGTTTGTCCTGAATCTGGAAATGGAGATCTGAAGAACCAATCTCAAAGCAGCTGTTTGCCTGTTTCAGATGTCAGAACAAACAACTAGTATTTCAGATCTGGTTGTCAACTATAATGTGCTAGATCAGCATTAATTAATCAATGAAATAGCTGTGTATTTGGTAGCATGCATGGATCTCAATGCAAAATGCTCATTTTGCATATGCTACCTGTTTAATTAGTGGAGACATGAGAGACTAGCACTTCTTATTGCTTTCTGGTTAAAAATAACACAGAGAAGAAAGAGCACATATATGACACTGAATTCCACTTCACTAAGCACCTTTCCTTTCTTTCTCTCTTATCTATCATGACAACTCTTGGATCCACTCAGCCGAGCCACTACTCACAACCACAAGATGCCATAAGCTAGAGGATATTTTTTAGTTGGATATCGACTCTTACAGGAATGATGCCATTAAGCACAAAGAGTGCCAACAAAGACCGAATGGTCACCCTTCAACAAAGATGGAGCACCAAGGCAAAAGGTGGTAACTGCTGTTTACCAACTTGTCAGTTGCCATGTCAACAAATTGGTGTATCTTACATTTGACAGATAAGGAAAGCACATGAATTCAATCTCATAAAACTATGAATGAGAGGGACAAAGAAATTAAAGTGTCTAAGAAGCACTGGCATTACATTTAACTGGTAAGAACACATACAAGTGGTATCTGTAAATATATTGAAATTAAGGAAAATGAAATGTTACCCATCACAAAACTATGAATGAGAGGAACGAAGAAATTAAAGTGTCTGAGAAGCGCTGACGTTACATTTGATCGGTAAGAACACATACATTTGGATGTGATACGACATTAAGGAAAATTAAATATCATTTTATTAAGCTGACATATCTATACTTTGAACACTACGGGTTTATGGCTGCCCAGGAATGACGGAAAGCACTATGACGTTTCCTCCTTGTTCCAACCTTTTAGCTTTCTACCATGATAAAGAAAACTATCTTTCCTTTTGTGAGAGTAAAGAGATTCTTGAAAGAGGGGATGTAAAATCCAAAAAGTGCATATCAAAGCAAAAGACATTGAGAAAGGTAGCAGATGACTGACGGACTAAAGGCAAAAGAAATATGCTTAGTTTGAATTTAAATAATTAAAGTCATTGGTAAAAGAATGCAGGCTCAATCATGAGAAGTTCCTGTGGATGTCAATCACTGTGTGCATCAGATGGACAAATGGGGGAAATACCATAAGCCTATCACAGTATCACCCATTGGCATGAATTCAGATTTTTGGCAGTATCTACCATGAACCTCGATTTACAAAGCTAAAACAAGACTAAACCATTAACTGTTGTTCTGCTTGTCAGTTATAAAATGCACTCCTCAATACTCATAAATAATTAGGAATCAGGACCATCAAGTGTACATCAGTGATTTCACTAAAGTGTCCATGGCCTAAAAAAAAGTAGAAAAAAAACAGAAGAAAAAACATGTGCAATATTGTTGACTACAACTGTCATAAAAGGAAAAAGCCAAATCATAAGCAACTCATTAGGGAAAAAAGTGTTAGATATTAGATCTATAGGTATTTGCAGATTACAGCCAAGTATAATTCAATGGAATCATATTGCTAGGGAAGAGAATTTAAAGAAGTTGGTTCCTTCTACTGCTGCATAAACAATTTATTCTGGTATGTACCAGTTGCTCATAATAGTAATATGGGTTTTGCTTCAGTACTCTGTCATACGAAAAGATTTATGAATCTTAAAGCTATTAGCGAAGGGAAAATTTGTACTTGCAATAATTAATCAGATTATGGCTCACGTTGAAAATATTTGAGTTTAGATCCCACCCCATCAAGGCTGTTCCAAACCCAGACAATAAACTCGTCCTTCTTCCTAATTTCTCCAGTGTCCGCCTACCCCCACCTCAATCGTTGCTGCAGCAGCCTCCACCTCCTTCCCTTTTATCAGACATGCATCTAAAACATGTCCTCAATCGATCGCAACTCAGCCTTCATACATTCACACCACTACACCAGCTGCCAAACTGAAACAAAAACCTAGATCAAATACCCATTTAATGTTAACAACCAAGAAATTAACATGGTCTTTGGGTTGTTGGTTCGGTTTGGGCCTAAGCATTATCTCTAAACAAAAAGATTGTCCATGCTACCTGTCTATACGACAGCAGATAGTTTTAATCTCCACAATTAGTAAGTTCAAAAATTCATAAATGTTTCCATAAGGTGTAGTACTGAAGCAAAACCCTAGTAATTTGCCTTTTCATCTATTGCACTAAAAGAATGTCAACAGTCAAAGATATTAGAGGTTAATGCCAACTTCACTTTGATCAATCACAGAAGCAAAGAAGCAAGCGCCAGAAATCACATGATCCTAAGATATCACTACTTGGTGCAATACACTAATACACTGCTGGCATGACCACCAAAAGTTATCCCTCCATGAGATTAATGCATTCCAATCAAAATCAGCACACGAAAAAATTAGACTAAAAATGACTACAGGTAAGCAATTATGTGAGCACTGAGCAACTCTAGCAAGAGAAAAGATTAACTACTATCACAGTACAGAGTCACATGTTTGGTGTATCCCCGGTGCCACCTCTCTTCATCCATGGAAGGCTCCCCGCTTCTGAACAATCATCTGAGCCAGCAGGTAGCTTGCCCTTCAGATTAGACCACTGCCAAATCTTCGACACGGAGAAGCTCTCCCCTTTGTTCCGTGTGCAAATCTTTTTCCCCTCCATAATATCAGCATTGACAGAACTTATCCCAGCAGGTCTTGCTCTCATCGCACCACCAACACGATTTCTAATTCGGCCTGGCTGGAGAGCCACCTGGAGCTCAGAAGTCCCAAGAACATACTGATAGGTGCCCATAGAAAAGCATCTCCTTGCATCCAAGCTGCTGCTGCTACTCTCCCCTTCCTCTCTCCTCAACACAGCACCATTGGCATTACCGCCTTCAACGGCGCCCTGGGTCCCGACATTCTTGAACTTCCCGAGCCTCACTGGGAACACCCTCTTCTCGGCCACCGGCGTCTGCTGCACCCCATCCAAAGCCTTCTGCCCAGGCAACCCGAACCCGTCCTCGCAGTCCTCTGACAGCCGCCCTTCCTCAAACCCCTCCTCGAAATCAAACATCGGGTTGTTCTCGGCCGTAAGCCCCGGGACGAAGAGCACTCCGCGGCAGAGCGGACACGTCGAGTTGGACAGCAGCCACGTATCGATGCAATGCAGGTGGAACGCGTGCCCGCACAGCGGCAGCAGCCGGAGCCGGTCTTCGGCGTCGAACTCGCAGAGGCACACCGCGCAGTCGAAGGGCTCCTTGTCGCCGTCGCCGCCACAGCCCACGACAATCTCCCTGTACGCGAACACGGGCAGCGCGTCGATGAACGCCTGGTCCAGCCCGGCGTCGTGCAGGTGGAAGAGCTGCTGCAGCTGCCGCTGCAGCGCCGCGTCCGCCTCTCCCGCCCCCCGCGCCGCTCCCGCAGCAGCCGAACCCCCTCGGCGGCGGTGCTGCTTCTTCATGAGCAGCCGCACCAGGAGGTGGAGCAGGCCGGAGATAAAGAACACCACCGCAAGAATCACGATGATGAAAAGCACCGCGGGGCTAATCTTGCCGCCGCCGCCCCCGCTCGTAGCCTGAACCTGCGGTGGCGGCGGCGGCGGGGCAGCGCTGGCGTACGGGAGGGAGTCCCTGACGACGAAGCCGCCATGGAGCTGGCGCGTGGACGGAGAGGTGGCGGTCGCCACGAAGGATCCGGGCGAAGAGGAGGCCACGCCAGCCATGTCCCCTACAAGCTCGGACCAGAAGGCCACCACCCCCACATCTCGTCTGATCCGATAGGCCACCCCTCGCCAAAGATGCGATCTTTGCAAGAAACCAACAACAATCCCGGGCGAAAAGATGCAGAAGTCGCACCTAAAAGCGGCGGGCTTTGATGCACCCCGGAAGCGTCCGAGGCGCTAGGGACCAAGAAATCCTTGAGAACTTTCGGTTGGGGCGGGCAGGCAGACACGAAGGGGAGCAGAGGGGAAGAACCAAAGAATTCTGGGGATCGGCTGCTGCTGCGAGCCGTATGGGGAGTGGAGTAGAGGGGTGGGAGCGCGCACGAGGTGGTGAGGAAAGCGAAAGCGACGGCGGTGTGAGCAGCTGAGTGTGGTGCTGTCTTGGGCTCGGTGGTTTTTTGGTTTTGGGGGGTGTGAGCAGTGAGCGTCGCTTTCGGCCGCAACGCGCGTTGGAATTGGATTCACTCATGTCAGGTCGCGGTCGCTCGGGGTGCCGGGTGCGAGCGGGGAGCGCTGCGCTGGGCCCGTGGCTGGCCGGCCGGTCGCGGAAGGTGGGCGTGGCATTTCGGCCTGTCTAGTGTTTTGTTTGATATGGCTATACAAGCTGGTCCTCGGCTCTTGAGCTTGGACTAGAACCCGGGCCCGGGCCGATGCGTGGAGTTGGCAGGGTTTAAATAAATAGAGTTATTGTATTTTTTAAGGATTAATGTGATGAGGATTAAATAAACATTAATAAATGAATTGATTGACTTCAGAAGAAAGAATAAGTCAGTAGCCTCCACATACACCCCTGGTCGAGAGAACATGCTTAATTCTACTCGATCATCGACCACCCCTAGTTGGGCAAATACCACAACCAGACATGTGGGCTCAACTATCTAACCATATAGTATATCCACCGCAATATATCATTAAAAGAAAATGTGTGCTCTTGTTTCTCTAACATAATCGCTTCTTGACTCTGACAATAGCTGCTCAACGATCGTGCGTAGGAAGGAGATTCACTAACAATAACTGTTGTCCGTGCGGGAGATCGAAGAACCGACAAGGTGTCTCCTTGTAGGCAATAACTTCGACTCTTTCGATGCTATATAAGGAGCAATCAGACAATAGAAGAAGAGAGTAGCATAGTCGTTGTTGCACTCTATTCATCTTGAGCACGTTGTACCTCAATTGTAATCTTATTCAATATAAGCACACAAGAAGTAGGGTTGTTATTTTCTTCAGAGAATGCTTGAACCTGTCTAAAATTCATGTCTCCTCTGTGTAATTCCCTAGGTCACGTCTTCCACATTTATTTCGTAAAATCGATAGCAATTTATCGACAAAATGTTAATTGACATACACCTGCTTTCAAAGTACAATCGGGTATCCGATGATTCAGACAGGAGGCGTCGTCACCGCGGCAACTACCTTTGATGGCTGTAACAATCCTATTTTTTGGATTGTCAAACCTTTCACAACCGCTCAGGATGTGCAGTTGTAAAGTAAGAAGCATCACAAGCAAACTTTCGCTTACAATAAAAGCCAAACTTTTATTACATAAGGTTAAGGCTTATCAGCCAGTTTTAACACTAACACAAGCATCCAAGCCCAAAGTTAATATATTATATGACAAAAGTGTTGGTGATATGCCATAAAGGCAATCATAGAGATGATTGTATCATATCTATGTTTATGAATTATTGAATAAATGTTATTATGTTCCTTGAATGAATCATCAATTATAAGGATTAACAAGTATGTAACTTGTTCGTGAAGCTCTTGAACTTATATGATGTCATTCTAAATGTATCCCTGGTCAGACATCACTGGTCGGAACACTAGTGACTTATCGACCAACACATGTATTGATTGATGACCATGTTTCACTGGTCATGGATATAGGGATGCCGAATCAATAATGCGAACACATGTTAGAGAATATGGTGTTGGATTGACCCACTTTGAGACATTATTGAGATTTTTATGATTTTATGTGTCATTAGTTGGTCTCAAGCAAAGATGATGTATAATCCTTAGACCTGAGATCAGCATGATTTTCTACATGTGTAATAGTACATTTAGGGGTTACCAAATGCTACTCCGTAACTGGGTAGTTATAAAGGTAGCTTTCGGGTATACTATGAAACATGCGGAGGAATATGACTGGTCGGATATGGGATTTACCCCTCCTAACATAACAGCAGAGATATCTCTGGCCCCCTCGATGTGATCAGATAAAGAAAGTGTATGGCTATGCCACTAGTGGTCGAAGAGTCGACCACGTGAAGTTACCTGACACTTGATCGAGAAAGTATTGAATAGTCTATGGATGACATATTTCTCACCTGAAGTTCAACCAGATATCGTGAGGCAAAGGGAGAATACACGAGCAAGTCATTTAGTTCGATCAAATACGGACTAGTCATATGGAGATACGAGCTGGTCGTAGACTGGTCGAACATGATCGCTAACTAGTCGTGAACTGGTCGTAAGGAGTTACAAACTGGTCATGACTAAATATGAACTGGTCGTATAGAGATACGAGCTAGTCGTAAGTGATAAGGGCCTGGTTGTTAATCATATTGCATTAGGATTCGTCCAATATAATTTATGTGTATTCAAGAATCGTTATGTCCTGTTAGGAACCGCTAACGACTCGTCGTTGGAAACGTTTTCGAGTCACAACCGAATACACATGAACCTACAGGATCACACACTTAACGAGTTGGAACAAACGAGTTCGGATAGGATCCGTCATGGGCTCTATATAAGAAGATACATGAGGCTGTTGGAAAAACACAAGTCATGTGAGTCGCTCCACCGAAACCCTAGCTACCATCTTCTTGTAGAGCCCTACTGTGCGAGTTGGTGCTAGCATACTGATGTACGATGTTCGATCCTTGAACGAGTGGATACCGTAGAGACGCTACTGCGGTTGCTGTCGCTCTCGAGGATGATCCATGATCTTCAACAAGGAACGTGATTGGTTGCTGGATGTGACTATTGGCTTCAGGAGCATTGGACGATCTACTACGACCACTTCATCGATGCGCTCGACGTTGGATCAGGCTGCTCCAACTCTTCTTCCGTTGCACTGCACGTCTAGTGGTAACAATCTATGATATCTTGTTTGCATGGTATCTTGGTTTATATGGTAGATTTTTTTTGAATTGACAGCAAGTGTAGCCTACCCGTATCCCTTCAAAAAGAAATTCAAAACCATAGGCACGCTTGAGCGCGGTCGAGACCTAATACCAGTAATCATTTCCATCTGGAGGTTCACCAAAACCTCCTTCAACAAGATCCTCAGAGTTCTCCTAGCTTTCTTCTGAAGTTGATTTAGCAAGAATGAGTACACAACCGTACTCAGCAAGTCACATGGAAAAGCTAATTAACTATATGTTAGGAGTTCAATGGATTATTTAGGTTTTACCATAACAGGCATATGTGGATATATTTTGAGTTTAAAGCAGTTTATCTTTAAAAACAGTAAAACAATAATAAATATAACATCAGGGGTTTACTCAATAATTGTAATTACCATCTAACATCTCAAAATCTCTACTTATGCCCCATGCATTGGAATCACCCATGAACACAGCTTCATTAACCAGAAGCACGGCGTATTCGAATACCATTGATTATACTCTGCAGAATTGCCCAACTTTACCCATAAGATACCTCAAATTCATACTGTCAAGTTATATACGCACAACCTGATAGTGTGCAACTGAGTTGAGATAACAAGACATTTTTCATTGCTCAAACCTTTCTAGCATCTACCTGGTAGGTCCTTGGACAATATAGCCATCGGGAAATCACCAGTCAATGGTGAAGTACACGGTCCGACGCTGACTGTCCCTACCGTTGTATAGTTCAGCAAGTGTCCTCACTGAACCACTCCTGACTCACCCTCTCGCTGTGGCTGCTCTATCACACAAGAGCAGGTGCCATCCTATAGATATTCAATCGGAAGAGCAATGTACTAAACCAAGTTGGAATGACCACACCTTTGGTTGAGTGATTTCTATGTCTGTTACTTAGCACAAGGTTCTTGTACTTATTTGTCATCCAGTGAGGCGATGGACCATTTACCAGCTCATGGCCGTCCACCTCCTGGTCTCACCGATGATTTTATCAAGTATATTGGGTTGTCCATCCTTCTGGTCTCAATCCTCAACTTTCCACCAAATCCTATTGATGTATAGCCAACCTTCCTTATCAGTGTTTTGAAGAAAGCTTTGTGTGACATGGTTGAATAATTACTATTATTTTATGTGACCTAGGTTTGTTAAGGTGAATATGGCCTACAAAGAATAGGAGAATTTATATGTGTGGTGAGGGGGTTTATCTACTTATCATGGCATTCCGAGGTATTATTTCTTTATTAAAATAATTGGCTTAAATATAATAAATAAAAGTAATAATATAAATACATGAGATATAGGTTCAAAATGTTCAAAGGATGCAACTTGCCTCCTTGCTCGAAGTCTTCGCAATTCCCTGTTTCTCCGTGTCTTGTCCGACGCTTTCTGGTGCTTGCTCGTCGAACTCAAAACCTAGCGAAAAATAAAATAAACCGAATAAATATTCGGCTCAACAAGGAACGAGCCAGAAGCAAAAAGTGAAATAAAATCCGGAAGCAAAATAAAAAGAGAACGATAGTATGACAAATAGGATTTATTGGGTGTTGGATTGGGCTGAACAGAGTGGAAAATAGGATTTACGTGTTTGGAACAGTCGAAATGGGTATATTGTGTCGAAAATGGGTTTAGGTGAACAGTATTGGGCTCGATGAATAGTATTGTGTTAGGGTTCATGAACAGTAGTAGTCTAAACAGTGTTTGGGTAAACTAGTAATAGGTCGGGTTTGGATTGTGAACAGTGTTGGACTCGAGATGAATAGTGCAGGCTGATAAAAGGATGAACAGTGTTTGGGCTAGCCCACTTATCTTGGTAGGCCCAAAGGCCATTTTGTCCTGTTATTGTGCACGGCCCAGCTCGTTTATGAGCGAGTTGGAGCTCGCTCTTTGGTGGCCGAGCAAGAAAATGGACGGTGGCAAGGATTTTTTCGATGGTGATGGCGGGCGTCAGCGCCGGATGGTGCGGAGAGCATCACCGCAACGTGCGCAACCCATTTTTGGGTTTTGCGTCGGCAGTGGTGGCTCGGAGATGGGGCGGCGGTGGTGGTGGCGCAAGGCTAGAGTAGAGGAAGACGGCGGCAACGCTCCAGCGAACTTCCAGCTAAGGTGGCTGGTGCTAGAGCATCAGCGAGCCAAGGTGAGTCTGATAGACGTGGTGGTGGAGCTCGAGGTGGCTTGTGGCGACATGAGCTGTGGGCGGCGCGACGGTGGAGGGCGACGTTGGCGAGTTGGCGGTGGGAATAGGGGCAGGGAAGTTAGGGGAAAAGGTCGGGGAGGTGAGGCGGTGGTGATGACAGAGTTGGAAGGGAAATGAGAGGAGTAGGGTGGTGGATTACCTTTCGGGCTTACCAGAGAAGAAGGGGGAGGTGGTGGAAATTCTTGCAAATGGCCGGCTCTGGAGATGAATGAAGGTGGGAGTGAGGTGGTGAGTGTGTTGCGATGCATTTGGTTCGGACTTGGTTGGCTTTTATAGCTAGAACGAGACAGTGGGAGCAGTGGCGGGGTGAGGTGCGCGCGGCGTGTGGGCAGTGAGGTGTCGACCGGGAGTAAATGGCGCCGGACGCGAGCAAGGTGGCGGCATGGGCGTTGTACGGCGGCGTCGCGGTGGCGCGCTTGCCTCACCGGCGCAAGGGCGTGAGTTGGCGCGGTCAGGCACGACGACCAAACACGATGGGGGCCGAGCGAGCGCGGTGCGGTGCTGGCTTGCTGCGGCTCGGGGCTAGCTCCCGCATTGATGGCACGGCGAGCTGGCAGCTCCTGGTGCTTCTTTGGTGCGGAGCAAAGCGGCGGAAGGCGGTTGGGGAAGGTCTCCGACTGCGACATGGGGCAGAGCGAGCAGGAGAGTGACGGCTTTGGGAGAAAGCCGTCTCCGGTGAAGGAAAGCGCAAAGGCCAAAAGAGGATGGCCGAAAAGGCTTTGGAACTTCCGAATTGGGAAGGATTTCAAATTCAAACCAAAAAATCCAAGAAAATTTTGAAACTCTGAATTTTTCGGGTTGTTTCAATGGCGCTGAGCCGCCACTAGATAGTCCGCTCGGAAAAAAAATCCTATAGGACCTGGTCCACAACTCCATCAATGTAGACCAACTTCACCGCGTGACACGTGTCTTTTCACGAATTTCAAAGCGTGACATGCTAGCTTTCAGTATTCAATTCGTGAAAATTCACATAAGTGATTTATGAGGCTGTGCGCTTTGAGATTTGTGAAAAAACACATATCACACGGTGAAATTGGTCTATATTGATGGAGTTATGGACCAGATCTTATAGATTTTTTTCCGTCCGCTCGGTAGCTCCTGACATTTCTTAGCTTCTTTTTCTGCTTGAAGATCGATGGTGCCGAGCCGCTGTGTCTTATTCTTCTGGTCGAAGCACGCCCACGTGAAGGCCAACGAATCCAATAGAGGCAACCTGTGTTGCACGCCCCCTTTGATGGGTCGTGGCTGGCCACATGCGGCATGTCCAAGCACACAAGCATTCGAACCATCAAGGCACATTCGGTCAACCAGACCGAGTCCTGGAGGTGATTGCGAACTCGCATGCATCATGCATAAATCGACTTGCTTGCCATAATATGCAAATTATTGACTTGTTGTCCTACATCCGGCCACTGCCGGTAGCTCTGAGCTTGTAGGCGAGGCCGATAGTGTCGACCATGCACGGATCAAGCTTTGGCCTATAAGTCCCTTCCATTTCCATCGTGGCTTTGCCACTGACTATGTTGCAGCAAGAGCAATGACGAGATCCCTAGCTGCGAGGGCTCGGCTTCTCTCAAAAAGTTCTATTTTTAGAAATCTAAGGATAATTTATTATACTTCTTACTACAAAGCAGGCTCAAATTTCTCTTTGAAAGTCCTGAAAGTTGTATCCTGTGTAGAAAGGCTCAAGCTTCTGCCAAAACCCAAGTCACAAAACCCATGTGTCGGGAGGTGCATGGGTTACAGACGAAAACCGTATGACCAAAATCCAGTCAGTTGATTTGCAGCCCACAACGTTTTCGGCTTTTTCCCCTCATGACCACTTCGCAGATTTTACCAGACGCAGATGCAACATATCTGCAGTTCACCCAATGCAATACCGTACAATCAACTTTGACTCGGCGTTCAGCTGCGCTCAAAAAGCTCGAGACACAAGACTGAAAAAACTACAGTGGTGACTGCTGAGCATTGTAGCAGAGCTTCTGTGTAGCAAAAAGGTGTGTCCTTTGGACCTGCCCAGCGGCACGGACAAGGCCGGCCGAGCCTATCCATGGCATGTGATGATGTGAATGTTTTTGCCTCTGTCTTCGGATAACTTTATGTGCAAGGCGCCACTGCCCCACCCCACTGGGCGCAACATGCATGTACACGAACGTCGTCTTCTCATTGCACAGCGACCTTGTTTCGTAGCCGCCGTGCTAGAGCGCGTACTTTTGCACCAAGACGAGGGGTATCAAGTGAACTCCACATAAAATAAGGGAAAGCTCGCAAGGCAACTCACCTCATGTGCTCGGCGCATCGCATGAATGAACTGCATCCGGCATATTTATCATTGCCATTGCTAGCATCCCATAATCAAATGGATATCAATGCTCCCCAAACTGATCAAATAACTCAGATCACAAGTTCGCGTTCCCCCATTACAAGGAGAAAGGTCTCATCAGCTACAACCAACAGTCAGACCAACACTTCCAGGACCAACATCATTTTATAGACCCATCGCCCATTAGGCAATAAGCTACAGCAGGAGACTACGCAGCACAAGGTCACTGGAAAGATAGGAACGACAGGGAGTTAAGGACAGTGCAAATATATTAAAATAACCAAAGTGATAATTTCCAATCACAGCCGCCACTTCCCAAATTAAATTATGTTCCCCTGCGCGAGCAAATTCCATCATGTAATGATAGTGTCGACTGTTTAGCAACCAATTGCGCAAGAATGCCAATGTCCAAACCTAAACATTGTATAGACTGAGATGAATAACGTTTGTACAGCCCAGCCCAATCATGACATTTGAAGATGTGACAATGTGGCCTCCCATTGTTCACTTTCTAATCTGAACGAATCCATTCTCGGTTAGGTATTCCACAAATTCATCTATTAGGTAGGGCCAAGCGCCTTCCTCATCGTAGTTGGATAACTGTGGATCAATTGTCTGCAATAACACAACAGTGAAGTTAGGCATGTTCATAATAACAAGAAAATCGTAGTAAGAAACCTCTAGTTTAAACAGAGAGATACTAGGAAAGTTAGACCACAAAGATGCAGAAATTATTGACAAATCATTGAATGTGACAGATCACAACACTAGCTAGCAACTACAACCTAGGCACATCAGCTAACCTGTCTCATTCGTCAAAATCAAGTTTGCCTGTCAGATTAATGTTTAGCATAAATTAACCACCTAACACAAACTAGAGTTGCATTCATGCTAGGTACGTGAGTATGCAAGTTTACCCGGGCCATATATGGGCATTCATATGTAGGGAGGATAGGGAGGTGGGATGGACGATACCTTGACAAATTCCAACAGCTGAGACCATGTGTCTCTAGAGATGGCTTTATTATGCCTGACCTGAAATTTCAAGAATAAAAAAATCAGCAGAATAGCACCATCTGACACCATTAGCATAATGAAACAGTACAATGATATGAAAATGGAATTAGATAGAACTGCCTTTGAGGCATACCTGTAAAAACTGACACCAGTGATCAATAAGGGGCCAGTGCCTTTCAGCAAAGACCAACTGCCACATTCCAATAGCTGTCTCCAATGCGAGAGATTTTTGACCCTGTAAAATCAAGGGAATGTTTTAGCAAAATATTGATAGAGAACATCAGGATACTGTTTTTTGAATGAAATTTAAGGTGCCAATGAAGACAAATGACCCTTGTGAATACTGGAATAATATTCAGCAGTTAAGGCTAACCTTTTCCCTAGCCCAAGCAAATGCAAAGTTGTATATCTCACGGAACTTATCTGGATGAAGATAGAGTAAACACACATGTTAGCAAAAAAAATAAAAATAAAAATAAAAAATCTCAATACATATATGCATTATAATAATTCCTTTGATATGTGTGCAGTTTCTTCGAATTGGACTCCAACATGCTAAACTAAGAGGTAAACAAGTTCAAAGTAGAGCAAACATCCAGTTTCGCGAAAAAGGGAAGCTTACAGTCGTCTTTTATCTCAGCTCGCAATGATGGTAGTTTTTCACGGAGCTTCTCAATTGAATCTACCCTGCAAATAACACCGGGATATAATAAAAAAAACTATTTGTATAATTAATTAAGGGTTTTGATTAAATGCATATAGAACTATCATGACTGCAAATGGCACTCACCCAATTGACTGCAGCCCACCAACGAATTCCTGGCGAGTAAATTCACACATTGTGGCAGCTTTCATGTGCCATGATATGACAAGCTGTTAACAGCACAAATATATGGCTAATAACAATGATGATCTAAGTATGGTATTGCTGAATTACAAAAAAGAAAGAAAGAAAGTAATGAGCAGATCGCTGCAAAATTGAAAATTCATGTGTATATATCAAATATCAAATAGGAATTAACTTCAAAGGGTTGCAGCTGCAGAAGCAGGTGTCATAAAATTAGTTTACAATCAAACATTATCTGAAAATAACAGGTTAGTCCAGAAGAACTGAAGAAGCTAAGCACATACCATAACAACATCCTGGGGATCCACCTGGAAAACCAACACAAAATATGTGTATTAGAAATTGGTAAACAGTCAATGTGGTGGGTCTACACAATAAGGCACTGAACAAAAAGCATACACTAGAACCACCTATCCTGAGACAAAACAAAATATACAATGAATCATAAAAACAGAACTACATAGTCTTAGACCCCCCAAAAGATGAAGATTCTCCTATATATATGATGGTAATTGGCAGTTGCAAACTCTTGAGACTGGAAATTTGCCAGAGACAAATACAGTGCCACAGTACGATAACCCAATACACCAATACATACAGAGCCAAGCTAAATTTGCTAATTTCTGATCTAGAGCCATCCTATGGTCAAAAGTAAACAACATAATACCAAGTAAAATTCATTTCTTCCTCGTCAATGAGACAAACCACAACACTTGGAACAAAAAAATACCAATAATAATAGCTGCAGCTAATGACATAAATGAGAGTCATTATTCAATATATAAGTAAATATATGATAAATTGCTAACCAACTAAGTATTCACTAGACATGCCTGCAGATGGAAATCAAATGAGTAAATACCGAATGGAGATCGGAAGATAAAATAACTGTTCCTTACCAGCAGATCATTGCAAAGCTGAGATATGCCCTCCACCATGATCATATCAGCATCAGGTTCTGGCAACATAACAAGATGCATCATGAAATCAGAAGTCAAAAAATTGCAACAGGAGAAGGGAAAAATATCATTTCCATGAAGTAAAGAAGCAAAAAAACAGATGGAATATCGTTTCCATGAAGTAAAGAAGCAAAAAAACAGATGGAATAAACCAAAACCATCTAATGTACAAAAGCTAAATGAATTAGAACTCGTCTCTAAAAAAGGAATTGGAACTCAGGGGTTAGTTGAGGCAATGAAATTGATACCTTTGTATCTGTTGTAAAGATCTTCAAGATGCCGAGAATTGGTCACAGAAATCTGCGGTTGGCTATAGAAAAAATCAAAAGCTCCTTCCAAGTGCCAATCACTAGCTTTCAGTGCCTGAAGGGCGACCTTCTCACTGAATCAGGATAGAAAAACACTCACTTACTGTTCTAAAAAAGGGCACTTAGAAAAATTGAGACAAATGAACTCCTTAGTCCTTAATAAAGCAAGCGAACAGAAGAATTCAAAAAGCTCATATGTTGACATCCACTAACGTATTCGCAAATGGTTGTTAGATAACTGAAGGCATTTATTTTAATATTCCTGGTCAGTATGTGATATGCATTTGCAGACTTGCGGTGTTAAGCTATTTGATTCACAGCCTAAACCATGGTTGGATTCGTCTAGGGCCTTACCTCCGAGCAGATAATCCTAGACCGTCTCTAGTTTTACTTCTTCATGTTTCAGTCTATCCTGCGTTCTGTTTCTACCATGCAAAATTGTGGTTTACCTAATTACAAAAATGGCAATCTATCAGCAGCGGGCAAGGGCAACATTCGACAAGTGATAACTCATAACTGTAAAACGATCGCTGTAATTGACGTTTTAATACAAAAAGAAAGATCATCTGTAAATAAAAGATCCAAGCGCATTTGAAAGCTACATTCTGAAGTTAGTAAGATTTGTATGCAAGTATATAAGGCATGAGACAACATAACTACTTGATGTCGCCACAGAATATAGCATCAAATTACGACCACTAAATTAAGCCTTAGACCAAAAACAATCACATCATAACATGGCCTCGCGGTAACTTCACTGCAATTAATACATTCTATTGTGCAGTTTTTAGTAAGTTATCAACTAACTTGAAACGTATGTAACATGGTTATTAAGGCGGTAAGGTGAGGCGAGGCGACCCACCCCCCTCACACCTTTTAAGCGGTAAGGCGCGAGGCGAGGCGACGCCTTATACATTCTAAGGCAACAGTGCAAAGCGGCCGCAGAAGATCCCGGCAGCAGCAGCAGCTTCTCTGGCCGCAGAAGATCCCGGCTGCCCGCGCCTGCCCGCTTGCCCGGCTGCCCCCGCCTGCCTGCTCGCTCTTTTCCCCTTGCCCGGCCGAATGCATGCCACACCGCCTCCTCGGTCTCCACACCGCCTCCGCCTCCTCACTTCGCTTCGGCTTTGCCCACCTCCACGCCCCTTCGCCCGCGCTGCCTCCTCAGTCCTCCCTCAGCGCCGGGCCGCGCCGCCTCCTCCGGTCCTCCCTCAGCGGCAGCACCGGCCTGCGTCGCGCCGCCTCCCCTCCCCCTCTTTCTCTCCGGCTCTCCCTCTCCCTCCGCGCCCCTTCGTCCGCGCCGCCTCCTCCCTCAGCGCCGGGGAGGAGGCGCCAAGGAGCTGCGCGACGGCGACAGGGAGCCAAGGCGGGGACGGGACGACGTAAGGCGGGGCGACGCCTTACGACATCAGCAGCTCCTTACCTTAGGCGACGCCTTAAGAACCATGGTATGTAACCCATCAACATTCATCGCTTAAGAAGACCGTATAATTCATCTAAAAAAAGAAGGCCGCATAATTAATTAAACTAATAAGTTACCACCAAATTCCAGTTCCTGGGGCCCGCAAGTCCAAAATTTAAAGCAAATTATACAATCTCACCTCGCGCCGGTTATGGTCATGAACTGCTGCACCTTGTCGCGGCTTCCTCTGCCCAGTTTATGCTGCAACAATAAGCAAAACAAGATTACAAAGGGAGCAAACAAAATCTCACAGCTCTCATGTAAGATTAGATCAGTAAAACCACAAATCGAACACCGAGCAAAACAGAAACGGGACTGATTCTCGCACAAACGGATTCAAGAAAACAAAAACATCACAAAAGATGGGGGTGGGGGGGGGGGAGGAATTCGGAAGGAAAGGCGCAACCAAAACGGAGGGGGGATAAAGACTGACCATCTTGGATCGGATCGGGTGGAGGACGCGGGGGAGAGGAAGGGGGCGCGAGGTCTAGGGTTTCGCGAAGCTTGGGGACTCTTGCGCTCTCTCGCCTGGCCTGGCTAGCAACCCTTCTTCTTCTTCTAAGTTTCCATTTTCCTCCGATTTATTATTGCTCCGTCTCTCTCGTCCAGCGTGGCTACACAAACGACGACCTGCGAAGCAGAATGACCGAAATATCCTCCCGGCCAGGACGAGTCTTTTTCTTTCCCTTTCCTTCCTGGGTTGTTTCTTGTTTGGATGAGGTGTTTTGTGAAAACCGGAGTTCATGCAACCAATTTTAGCCTGATTGGCTGATTCCGGATAAGTTCGTTTATTGCAGGTAACTGAAGCTTGTTTTTATGCTAAACACAGAATTAAAAATTCTCGTGTTCCAAATGCTCAATCTCTTAGGCCCCGTTTGATTTGGGGTTAAGAGGTGGGTTAGAGGTTTAATATGCCGAACACCCTTGGGTTAGGGACGATTAACTTAACCCAGTCAAAGCCTTTTAACCCTCATAACCTAGAATTAAGTTCACCCACCAAATTGGTGGAATAAGTTAATCCAACACAATTAACCTAAGTTTTTGGGGGCATTTGGCATTGTTGACGTGCGAATTAGCGATTCTAGCCCTATGTGCACATCAAATGCAGAAATGGCACCACAGAGCCGAGAGGACGCAATACGTGTCAAGTTAGTGCCCCTGGGTCCGTGCCCCTAGGGGCCAGACCTCATCAGGTTAGTGCGCCAGGGGCACGGACAAGTGTATTTCATGTGAAAAAATTTGGGATGAAAATGAATGTTTTTGAATGAAAATTATGTGATTTCATGTGATAATAGAGCGCAGATATAGTGAAATGATGTACTCAATATATACACACATAATGTATACGACATAACTACACACATGCTATGATAGAATTTTTAAAAATAATATTTTTTAATAAATAATTATAAAAATAAATAGTCAATTTTTTTTTTTTTTACAAAAATAGGCTACTATTGTCATTCCAAATAACAAAATGCTTATGTCACCATTTGGAATGACGACAGAGATCCTATCACCATGAAAATAGTTCTGTCGCTATTTGGCAACGGGACGTGAAAATTGAAATTAAATTATATAGATATGTTGGTAATATCTTTAAGTGTCCGCGCAACCGAATATTTTCAAACAGATAAATAAATATAAAGTAGAGAACAATTTAGGAGTTTCGGTCTGACAAAACATATTTAGAATGCGGTTTCAACGACACAATAGCAAAAATAGCCCAAGTTATTTTTGTAATTCTTTATTAAAATAATATTATTTTTCTAAAAAAATCTACTGTAGCCCATTTGTAATTACATCGTATACATTATGTGCGTATGTATTGAGGATATAATTTCGCTATATTACCATGCGCTCTATTATCACATAAAATCACGGAATTCTCATTCCAAAAAAAAAATCATTCCAATTTTTTTTCACATGAAATACACTTGTTCGTGCCCTTGACGCACTGACCAGACGAGGTCCAGCCCTTAGGGGCACGGACAAGGCAAGCCTCCAGGGGCCCTAACTAGGCAAGTCATGCCCTTAGGGGCACTTAATCAACACGTGCCGCGTCTCCGCGGCTCCATAGTGCCCATTTTTGCATTTGATGTGCATAAAGAGCTAGAATTGCTAATTTGCACGTCAACAGCGCCAAATGCCCTAAAAACTCCAATTAACCCTCCTAATTTCTATTTTTCTATGGCTAACTCACCTAATCTAGTCAAATGGTTATTTATATTACCAAGGTTGGTTGCCAAACACAAAAATTGAGTTAAGCTAACTTAGCTAGATTAAGGTTACCTAACTCGATTATCTTAACCCTGATCCAAACAAAGCCTATACAGATTGCAGTTTAATGCCATAGCCTGGTCCTTCTATGGTATGACCCCTTCTTCTTATGATTGTTGAAAAAAGACCACTTCTTATACGTCGAATATAATGACAAGTACTTCTTAGGTACCATCTGATTGGCTGTATGAAACTCATTAATGTAGAGAGAAGTTTGGTTATGTAAACTTTTAGTCTGTTGTTATTGCAACCTGATTTACTTGAATGATTACATGCAAATTTAATTACAAAGTTTAAAAACATATTTCAGTGATATTAGTTGTGTACTTTAGACCTGCATAGTCCTCCTCTAGATACTATTAGTGTTTGTAATTAATCCAACTAGGATGGGAGGGCACGCTTGAAAGCATCTAGGCCCTTAAAAAGTGTTTTGGTAATTAATGACTACATGTGAATGTTGAATTAACGTGTATATTGAGTATCTACAAGGTTAAGATCCATTGGTGGTTTTGATGACGTAAAGATGCATGCTAAATGGTTCAATGAAGATCTACATGGCTCAAGACAAGGTACAAGTAGTCTAGGATCCTTTTTCTATTTTACCGGTCTTAGGAGAAATGGTTGAAAGATCGGATTATAGGTTAAATGCCGTACTATTAAGAGGGATCATGATTAGTAGCTTGATAGCATGGTTTTGTGCAATATGGATCAATTTAGGATCATACATGCATTTGAATTCCTTTTCCCGAAAGCTCTAAGTGCTTTTGTCAGAAATCGGTTGTACCGACGTTTCACAGCGGTTATGCGCAGTGCGTATGACCGCACTTTACTCAGTGGTACTACCGAGTTTTGAACGCCTCAGCCAACTGAGCACTAATGCGGTACGACCGGCTCTTTGAGCGGTATTACCGCATTGCAGTCGTTCCGTTTTATAGTTGGCGATTGAATAAAACAAGAACCGACACATTTTTGGCTCAGAGCTCTCTGTTAATCGGTCGTACCGCATTTGAGAAACGGTCGTACCGATCTGCGGTTGTACCGATTCTTATAAGGCGGTGCGTATTTTACAGAGAGTATGTTATCTCGGTGAATTTTGAAACCCTTCGATCGGTTGTACCGCTCCTCCGTGCGGTATGACCGGGAGTTGCGGTTGTACCGCATGTTGGTTGGCGGTCGTATCGTACGAGGTTGTTCAATGGCTATATCAGAGTCATTAATGCCACCGTTCTAACCGTTACGGTGCTCAGACTTGGGTGCGGTCGTATCACGATATAGTTGGCGGTCATACCGCATTTCGCTGCAATTTGGGGATTGCCTTTCCAACGGTCATCTTTGTTGGTGACAGGTATAAATACCCCCCCAACTGCTCAAGGGCTGGTTGCTAGACTACATTTAATCTCCATAGAGCCTTGAGCATTCATACAACTCCTCAAATACACTTGTGCATTCATTATGAGGTAGTTGAGCCAAAATCCAAGTGCATCCATTCTAGATTGATCCTTTTGCACTTGAGTATCGTCAAGCAAAGGTCATTGATTTGTTACTCTTGGAGTTTTGCCGAACTTCTAGACGACTTGGCGGTGATTGCACGGTGATCTCTTCAAGAAGATTGTGAAGAGGCCCGGTGCCAAGATTGTGATTGGTTTGGTGTTCACCATCTCCGGAGCAGAGGAAGAACAACCACTAGTGATCGAGGGAAGGCTTAATTCGTGGAGCCGGCTTGAGTTGTCAAGCTTCCTCAACGTGGACTAGTGAAGACCGGCAAGTCTTCGATACCACGGGAAAAACTTCATTGTCTCATTTGTAGTTATTTCTTGTCTTTACTTATTCCGCATTTACAATTCTAGCATTTGTCTCGTGTTGAATTGCTTAGCTAAAATTGTATCTAATTTTGATATTAGCTCTTTATTGTAGTAAGTTGCTTGGTAGTTCCTTCTTTATATTGTGTTAGAAAATATTTGCTAGAACTATCGTGCTCTAAGTTTAATTTGGTCGATTAAATTTAGAAACCTCCTATTCACCCCCTCTAGTCGGTTATTATTGATTCTATAAGTGATATCAGAGCTCGGTCTCTCAAATTATTAGACTTTACCGTCTAAGAGAGAAAGGATGGCTAGTGAGTGAGTGCCTATAGGAAAGGCTCCTGTGTTTGATGGTTCAAATTATTCTTATTGAAAAATTAGAATGTTCATTTTCTTAAAAGCCATGAGTCTGAACATATGGAAAATCGTGAATAAGGGTTACGTTATGCCTCTTGATCCAACAAACTCCACGGTTCAAGAAGAACGTAATGCTCATTTAGATGCTCAAGCTATGAATGCTCTCTTTGGTGCTTTGAACGCAGATGAGTTCAATAGGGTGAGCAATTTGAAAACCGCTCATGCTATTTGGACTACTCTTTCCGAAATTCATGAGGGCACATCCACGGTCAAAGAAGCCAAATTGCATAGGCTTCGGATTAAATATTAGACATTCATAATGTTGCGAAATGAAAACATCACTGAGATGTATTCAAGACTCAACAACATTGTGAATGAACTCAAATGTCTTGGTACTAACCTTGTTGATGTTGATATTGTGCGAAAGATGCTTAGGGCCCTCCCGGATAAATACGAGACATTTGTGACTTTATTTCTCAACTCTCCCGAGTTGCCAAGAATGACACCAACCGGACTTTTAGGCAATCTCATCACAAACGAGCTATACAAGAAGGACAAGGAAGAGTTCTTGGAGTCATCTTCCTCAAAGAAGAAAATTACCGCTTTCAAGGCAAAAGCGAAATCAAGTGATGATGAGGATGAAGAAGAAGACTCTGATGAAGAATACGCTCTCCTTGTGAGGAAAGTAAAGAAATTCGTGAGAAGACGTCCAAATCGAAGCTTTAACTTCAACAAGTACAATAAAGGATAATTCTCAAATGATAACAAGCGCTATAGCAATATTCGTTGCTATGGGTGTGATGAGAAGGGGCATATTATCTCTAATTTCCCCAACAAGAAGGATGATAAGGGAAAATCATCAAAAAAGAAAGAATTCAATGGCAAGAAGAAGCTCTTCAAGAAGCTTCACAAAGATGGCAAGAATGAAGCCCATATTGGAGAATAGGATTCCGATGATGATTATTCGGATTCCGACTCCGATTCAAGTGATGAAGAATCTTCCAAGAAAAGAGGATTTGTCGGCATCGCCATCAAGGAAGCTCCATCACTCTTCTCGTCTCCTACATGCCTTATGGCAAAAGGAGATAAGGTAAAATCCATTGATGATAATGCTCCTTCATATGATGAATTAATGGATATGGTTGAAGATTTAAATGAATATATTGGAAAAGAGAAATCAAAATTTAAGGTTTTGAAGAAAGAGTATATCTCTCTAAAAGACTCTTATGAAGAGCTAAAAGAAGCTCATGATTCTCTTCTTTTAAAAGATATTGAAAAATCTCATTCACATGTTGAAACTACTTGCAATTTAATGGATGAACTGCCTAGAGTAGAAATTTCTTAAAATGCTATATCCATGTCTAGCATTTCTACATCATGTGATGATTTGTTATCCATGCCATGTTGCTCAAATGATGATTTAATTGGAGAGTTGACTAATACTTGTGATCCTTTGCTCATTGTTGAAAATCATGATTTGAAAGAACAAGTAACTAAGCTAAGCAAGAGCTTAGAAAGATGCTTTAAGGGTAGGCAACTCTTGATAAGCTATTGAGTGAGCAAAGGTGCTCGTTCAATAAGGAAAGATTTGGGTATATGACTAAGAAAGGTAAGAAGCAAATATACAAGTCCGCAAGATTTATAAATGAAAATGAAAAATATTGCAACAAATGTCAAAATATAGGACATATGTCACATGCTTGCTCAATTGCTTCTACAAAGTCTTATGGCATTTATGATTCTTGCTACATGCTTAAGAAATCCAAGGATGGTAAATTTATGGGCACTTCAATTTTAGGCGCTAAAAAGAATACTATTTGGGTGCCTAAAACCTTGGTCACTAACTTCCAAGAACCTAAACAAATTTGGGTACCTAAAAGAACTTGATTCTTGTTTTGTAGGTGAACTACAAGACCGGTGGAAAACATTGGGTGCTTGATAGTGGATGCACTTAACACATGACCGGTGATAGGAAAATATTCACCACATTCGAGAATGTAAAAGGAACTGACAAGATCACATTCGGTGATAATAGTAAAGGAAATGTAATTGGTTTAGGTAAAATTGCTATTTCAAATGACCTTTCCATTGACAATGTATCTTTAGTTGAGTCACTAAATTTCAATTTATTATCCGTTGCTCAAATATGTGATCTCGGTTTAATTTGCTCATTCTCAAGTGAAAGTGTTGCAATCTCAAATGCAAAAGATAGCTCCTTGGTCTTCAAAGGTTTTAGATTTGGAAATCTTTATTTGGTTGACTTTAGCTCAAATGAATCTTGCTTAAAAACTTGTTTAATTACAAAAACCTCCTTGTGTTGGTTTTGGCATAGAAGGCTAGCTCATGTTGGGATGATTTAACTTAAAAAGCTTTTCAAACATGATTTAGTTATTGGCTTGAAAGATGTGAAGTTTGAGAAAAATCGACTTTGTAGTGCATGTCAAGCTGGATAGCAAGTCGCTAATTCTCATCCTTCCAAAAGTATCATGTCAACTTCTAGACCATTGGAACTCTTACATATGGATTTGTTTGGGCCAACAACCTACAAGAGTATCGGAGGAAATATCTATTGTTTAGTTATTGTGGATGATTACTCTAGATATACATGGGTATTCTTCCTAGATGACAAAAGTGAAACCTCCGAAATTTTCAAAAGTTTTGCAAAACGGGCCCAAAATGAATTTGATTTCAAAATAAAGGAAATCCGTAGTGATAATGGTTTCGAGTTCAAGAATACTAAAGTTGAAGACTTTTGTGATGAACTTGGAATAAAGCACGAACTTTCCACAACCTATACTCCGGAGCAAAATGGAGTTATAGAAAGGAAAAATCGAATATTAATTGAAATAGCTAGGACAATGCTTGATGAATATAATACTTCCGATAGTTTTTGGGCGGAAACAATTAACACCGCTTGTCATGCCATAAATCGGCTTTATTTGCATCATCTTTCGAAAAAGACTTCCTATGAGTTTCTTGTAGGAAGAAAACCGAACATCTCTTTTTTTCGAGTTTTTGGTTGCAAGTGTTATATTTTGAAGAAGGGTGTTCTTCTTTTAAAATTTGATAGTCGTTGCGATGTTGGTTTCTTGCTCGGTTACTCTTCGAATAGTAAGACTTATCATGTTTTTAACAAAAACTCCGGTTTAGTTGAAGAAATGAACGATGTGCAATTTGATGAAACTAATGGCTCTCAAGAAGAGCATGAGAATTTGGATTATATAGGTCATGAAACCTTAAGAAAAGCAATGGAATATATGCAAATAGGCGACATCAAGCCCGAAGATAATCCATCATCTTCTACTCAAGTTGAGTCTCCTACCTCTTCCACAAGTCAAGTACAACTTAATGAAGAGGACAATAAGAAAGATGATCAACCATCCAACCTACCACCAAGAATCCACAATGCAATTGCGAAAGATCATCCAATAGATCAAATATTGGGTGATGTAAATAAAGGTGTTCAAACTCGATCTCGTATCGCTTCATTTTGTGAAAATTACTCTTTTGTCTCTTCTCTTGAGCCAAAGCATATAGATGAATCACTTGATGATCCCGATTGGGTGAACGCTATGCATGAAGAACTCAATAACTTCACCCGAAATGAAGTTTGTACATTGGTGGATCGACCCAAAGAATACAACGTCATTGGTACAAAATGGGTCTTTAGAAACAAACAAGATGAGAATGGTATGGTTGTAAGAAACAAAGCAAGATTGGTCGCACAAGGTTATTCACAAGTCGAAGGTTTGGATTTTGGTAAAACTTTTGCTCCCGTAGCTAGGCTTGAGTCTATTAGGATATTACTTACTTTTGTATCATGTTTTGATATTAAATTATTTCAAATGGATGTCAAAAGTGCATTGTTAAATGGTAAAATATCCGAACTTGTCTTCGTTGAACAACCCCCCGGTTTTGAAGATCCTAAGAATCCAAATCATGTCTATAAACTCTCCAAGGCGCTCTATGGCCTTAAACAAGCTCCTAGAGTATGGTATGAACGCCTTAGAGATTTTCTAGTCTCAAAAGGATTCAAAATTAGGAAGATGGACTCAACTTTATTCACTAAAGTCTCGGATGATGATTTCTTTGTATGCCAAATTTATATTGATGATATGATTTTTAAGTCTACTAATCAAGATTTTTGCAAAGAATTTGGTGATATGATGATGTCTAGGGAATTTGAAATATCCATGATCGGAGAATTAAGCTATTTTCTTGGACTTCAAATCAAACAGCTCAAATATGGAACCTTTGTGAGCCAAACAAAGTATGCAAAAGATTTGATCAAGAAGTTTGGCATGGAAGATACAAAACCTATCAAGACCCCCATGGCAACCAACGGGCATCTCGACCTAAATGAGGGAGGTAAATCGGTAGATTTAAAGCTTTATAGATCTATGATTGGTAGTTTGCTTTATCTTACCACATCTAGGCCCGATATTATGTTTAGTGTGTGTATGTGTGCACGCTTTCAAGCAACTCCAAAAGAATGCCATTTGATGGTCGTAAAAAGAATACTAAGATATTTAAAGCATTCCTCTAGCATTAGCCTATGGTTTCCCAAGGGTGCTAAATTTGATTTAATTGGATATTCAGACTCCGATTATACGGGTTGTAAAGTGGATAGAAAAAGTACCTCGGGCAGTTGTCAATTCTTAGGAAGATCCTTAGTATCATGGTCATCCAAGAAACAAAATTCTGTAGCTTTATCCACCGCCGAAGCCGAATATGTTTCCGCGGGAAGTTGTTGTGCTCAATTGCTATGGATGAGGCAAACCTTGATGGATTATGAAATTAAATTTGATAAAATACCTCTTTTATGTGATAATGATAGTGCAGTGAAAATAGCTAATAATCCTGTCCAACACTCAAGAACCAAGCATATAGATATTCACCACCATTTCTTGAGAGATCATGTAGGCAAGGGAGATATTGAAATTAGCCACATACCGATCGAAGATCAATTAGCGGATATTTTCACCAAACCATTAGAAGAAGGCCGTTTTTGCAAATTGAGGAATGAGTTAAATGTCATAGACTATTCAAATGTTGGTTGAACTCTTGCTTCGTACATTTTGGTTGATTTGGTGTTATTTGAAGTTTTTATAAAAGTGTCTTCGAAAATATTATTAAAGATATTTATGTTCATAAAAATATGTTCTTAGATAGATATAAGTCTTTTCAATGCATAATGATCCTCAATGATGTTTATTTGAGTGCAAAACTAAGGATCATTTGCATATTTTCTCAAATTGAAGTCACTTGCTGATCTTGAGCGCGGTTCAACCATAGTGCGGTCGTACCGGCCGTATAACGGCGGTATGACCAATCATCCTGATAGTAAAACAGAAATTCATTTCTCTTTCACTTAATTCTATTTTGATTGATCCGTTGAACTCCTTGTAACCTAATCTATCTCTATGAAGTGCCTAGGACAAGGATTACGACTCGAAAGTCGCATGGACCATCCAGAGGAGGGAAATCTTCATCTCAACCTCAAAGACCCCGTTCTCCTGCAGCTCAAAGCACAAGATCTGTTCGTGGCAAGGGCAAAGGCAAAAGACCAGCGAAAGAAGACCCCGTATCTGAAACTGAAGAAACTTTATCACTAGCTGAGGCGGATTCTGAGTCTGAGTCAGAGGCAGATGCTCAGTCAGATGATTTGGGAGCACCTCCAGAGCCTCCAACTGATTTGAGACTCCTTACGTCTGATGAATATGCAATCAAGCGCCATGCAAATCAATATCTTTTCAGATCAGACTCAGTTAATCCAAGATTCCATACTGCTTTTCAAAAACAAGTCTATGAGCAGCTATATGGACATCACAGGAAGTTTGCAAACCACAAGTGGATTAAGTGGGCACACATAAACGACTTGGATAAATACAGTGGTGTTTATCATCTCTTTCATCGAGTGGGTCTTCATGATCTTATGGCACTTAAGCAGAATTATGATGATGAGCTTATCAGGCAGTTTTATGCCACAGTGCATGTCTCTCCAGACTTGACCTCAATAAGATGGATATCTGTTACCAGATATGTGGAGAGCACTAAAGAGGAATTTGAGTGAGTTTTGAGGATACAGTCTAGCTCTTGGGAGAAGATCTTTGATAGTCCTGCTTTACTTGCTCCTGCTTGGGCTGACTATTATGATTCCTCTGTCAGGTGTAAGCTAGGAAAAATCACTGGACTTAAGCCCATTCCAAGCATGGTTAACAGAATCATTAATCATACTTTTTACCCCAAGAGTGGTAACTTTGATGCAGTCAGGGGACATACTTGGAATATTATTGATCATATTATGCAGGGGTAAAATTTGATGTTGTGGATGTGATTCTCCAAGGCATAGTCTCTTCCAAGAATGATAGGATTAAGAGGATTTACTATACTCCCTACATCATGGCATTGATTATGAAGAAAATTGAGTATCTTGGTGGTTTGGGATCAGTTCATAAATCTTACAAGCCTCGAGATGGTATACCACCCAGTCATGGTGGAATTGAGGTTGATGCTGATGAGGCTCCTACTGTTGCTGCCACCCCTGCTGAAGGTACATTTAATTAGATTCTTCAAAATCAGCAGTTGATCATTAGCACTTTAGAAGCAATGAAGACATCCCAAATAGAGTTTCAAAATGAGACTCATAACAAGCTAGCTGACTTGGAGTTGACTCAGAATGATTTCTTTGATGAGACTCACAACCGGATAGCTGCTATGGTGGAGGGTCTTAATGACTTAGAAGAGATTTTGAAGACTCCTCAGCGATTTTCTCGTCGTCCTCCTCCACCTTCAGGGGCTTCTACTTCTTCTGTTGTTCCTCCTTTGGACCCAGCTCCAGAGCTTCAGGCCTCAGTGCCTCCAGCTCCTGTCCCAGCTCCTCCAGCACCTGCTACAGAGTCAACATCTCAGGATCCAGCACTAGTTCCTCCTCCGGATCAGGCCATAACTCCTCAGGATCCCACTTCGCGGGACCCTGTTCCTCCTCCTCAGGACCAAGCCGTCTCAGTTATTGTTTTTGGCACTTTGATGCCAAAGGGGGAGAAGTGAGAAGTTGTGAGAAGGCAACTTTAGGGGGAGTACTTTGGGGTTATGTATTTGGTATTTTGTATCTGTTGAACTATCGTACTTGTAATGCTTATCTAGTTGAACTTGTGGGCTAATGTTCACGCTTATGTTATACTAGTTGAAATGTAATCGTTTTATTAGTCTCATCTTATTATTGTATTTCTCTCAAGTTCAAACATGCTAAAGAAACTCCGCCATCTTTCAAAAATATCTTCATGTGCTTGCAAAGTTTTTTTTCACTTATGCACATGTTTAGGGGGAGCTTTCTTTAATTTGGTTTTAACAAGAAAATAATTCTCAAAACACTTTTGAGCTTATTGCTAGAATTATTTATTGATAAGTCATCAAAAGAATATACACTCTTAGTATATTCAAAACAATGTTTTCTCACATATTAGTTGTGTTGTCATCAATTACCAAAAAGGGGGAGATTGAAAGCATCTAGGCCCCTAAAAATTATTTTGGTAATTAATGACTATATGTGAATGTTGGATTAACGTGTTTATTGAGTATCTACAAGGTTAAGATCCATTGGTGGTTTTGATGACGTAAAGATGCATGCTAAATGGTTCAATAAAGATCTACATGGCTCAAGACAAGGTACAAGTAGTCTAGGATCCTTTTTCTATTTTACCGGTCTTAGGAGAAATGGTTGAAAGACCGAATTATAGGTTAAATGCCGTACTATTAAGAGGGATCATGATTAGTAGCTTGATATCATGGTTTTGTGCAATATGGATCAATTTAGGATCATGCATGCATTTGAATTTCCTTTCCCGAAAGCTCTAAGTGCTTTTTGTCAGAAATCGGTTGTACCGATGTTTCACAGGCGGTTGTACCGCTTGGTGCGGTATGACCGCACTTTACTCAGTGGTACTACTGAGTTTTGAACGCCTCAGCCAACTGAGCGCTAATGCGGTACGACCGGCTCTTTGAGCGGTACTACCGCATTGCGGTCGTTCCGTTTTATAGTTGGCGATTGAATAAAACCAGAACCGATGCATTTTTGGCTCAGAGCTCTCCCTGTTAATCGGTCGTACCGCATTTGAGAAACGGTCGTACCGATCTGCAGTTGTACCGATTCTTATAAGACAGTGCGTATTTTACAGAGAGCATGTCATCTCGGCGAATTTGGAAACCCTTTGATCGGTTGTACCGCTCCTCCGTGCGGTATGACCGGGAGTTGCGGTTGTACCGCATGTTGGTTGGCGGTCGTACCGCACGGGGTTGTTCAATAGCCATATTAAAGTCATTAATGCCACCGTTCTAACCGTTACAGTGCTCAGACTTGGGTGCGGTCGTACCGCGATATAGTTGGCGGTCATATTGCATTTCGCTGAAGTTTCGGGATTGCCTTTCCAACGGTCATCTTTGTTGGTGGGAGGTATAAATACCCCCCCCCCCAACTGCTCAAGGGCTGGTTGCTAGACCACATTTAACCTCCATAGAGCCTTGAGCATTCATACAACTCCTCAAATACACTTGTGCATTCATTGTGAGGTAGTTGAGCCAAAATTCAAGTGCATCCATTCTAGATTGATCCTTTTTGCACTTGAGTGTCGTCAAGCAAAGGATATTGATTTGTTACTCTTGGAGTTTTATCGAACTCCTAGACAGCTTGGCGGTGATTGCAAGGTGATCTCTTCAAGAAGATTGTGAAGAGGCCCGGTGTCAAGATTGTGATTGGTTTGGTGTTCACCATCTCCGGAGCGGAGGAAGAACAACGACTAGTGATCAAGGGAAGGCTTAATTCGTGGAGCCGGCTTGAGTTGTCAAGCTTCCTCAACTTGGACTAGTGAAGACCGGCAAGTCTTCGATATCACGGGAAAAACTTCATTGTCTCATTTGTGGTTATTTCTTGTCTTTACTTATTCCGCATTTACAATTCTAGCATTTGTCTTGTGTTGAATTGCTTAGCTAAAATTGTATCTAGTTTTGATATTAGCTCTTTATTATAGTAAGTTGCTTGGTAGTTCCTTCTTTATATTGTGTTAGGAAGTATTTGCTAGAACTATCGTGCTCTAAATTTAATTTGGTCGATTAAATTTAGAAACCTCCTATTCACCCCCCTCTAGTCGGTTATCCTTGATCCTACAACGCTACGCTACGCCCGTTGACTTTACGTGATTGCGGTCTGTTGATAGCAGTGGATTGCAGAGGGTGACCTGAGCCGAAGTCGGCTTGGAATGGGGAACGGGGAAGATGAAAGGAGGAGGTGTGTAGATGGCCTTTTTTGGTGGGCTCCGTTCTTGGTTGCTGAAACCTCGGGTTGTTTGTTATTGGCTGTGGGTGGGTTTCGGCGTGTTAATTATACTGCGATTGGCTTGTTCGGTCTAGGTTGGATATCGCGGTGGAACAAGTACTAGTAGGCCATTTTAGTGCAATCGAACCGAACATAAGAAGATTTATTGGGATTTCTTGGGCAAAAGGCGATTACATACATCACATGCAAACCTCACCAAACACCTGTAGACAACAAGACATTTTCCGTCACACATAGAGCACGTAGATGGTATATTAACCATTATGGAGTCTAGTTCGATGAACATCAAAACAAGTCATAGATAGAGATTAGGTGCAGGATTGGTCTAGCTATGACGGTGTTCACAAGAGCAGTGAAATCGATGAAACATGTGTTGACAATGCAGGTTTTACACATTGAACTGACAGTAAGGTCTTATCCATATTTTCAGTTGGAAAATCATCCTCTCTGGTTGACTACGTTAGAAGATTCCTATGGTTTGATTTACCTTTCTTCTTTCCTTGCAACCATGGATCAATATGGTTCATTCCTGGGCTATGCTCTTTCAACGGTTGACAAAAGAGGACGAGCAAGGATGATCAGACTGCTTGGTTCGGTTCATTAGAGGTATTAACCTTTCTTTTTACTGCTTGGTTCAGTTTGTCATGGTTCTGTTCGGCAGAGGTATTTAAAAGCCTTCTTTTTTGTTTTTTCTTTCTTGCGACCACTTTAACAGGTGCCGCTGCAATGAGAGTATAAGGTGTGGAGTTTTTTCTTGATTCTTTTTTGTTTTAGTGCACTCTTCCTATTTTTTGTATAGAAAGAAGGGTTCGGTGAGAGGGCTAGGGGTAGTTAAGTTTTAGGTTCGTTCTTGTTTTTTATAGACTTTCTTTTCAGTGTAATTTAATAAAGAAGTAGCCATTGTTGATTTCATTTTTTTTCTTGGCAGTTTTTTTTCATTTTCAAGGGCAAAGGGTGAAGGGAAAGGAATGATCCTCAGGGTGAAAATAGCAGGATTGGAAAAGTTCATTTCTATTAAAAATTTGACGATGGATGAAGTCACATCACACCATCACCATGTAAGATGACAAAAGTATACATTAGTAATTCCTAAAGAGGATCAATGTCTATAGCATTAGTATCATTGAGTCAGCTTTCTTGCATCCTCCATTGTGTCTTCCTTTACTGCAAAATATTCCATATAAAGATCACCATGTAAGTTCTAGAACTTTTAATAGGAAACAAACCTAACAGACATGGTGTAGGATCGTTAATGACAATCAGAGGGGGACGAATGATTGTAATCCGCAGTGGAAACTTTTTCATAAATCTACTATCTTCTTATTGTTCAACCTGCCAACACAATAAAAACACAAAAGGAAATCAGGGGAAAATATTTTTCCTGGTATTGTAGCACTGCGCATGTACTGTAGCAACAGTGTGATGTACAATACTGTAGCAGGTTGAAAAATCGAAGATGTCGCTTTCTACTCTCTGTTCCAGGTCCTTACATTCCTTGGACTTTGCAGTACATGCAGAAGAAAAATAGTTGGCCGGCCTATGCACTGAATGTATTGTTGATCAAATGCTTAGACTTGATTTCACCGAGAGCCAAAAGAGCGATGTCTCTCCTCTGTGCGTATGCGAGTCTCCGAGCACTGATGCTACTACTGCTCGACCAAGGTACGAAGATGTGCTGCGCAGACCGAAGCAAAAACCGCTTGTGAACAAGGACGACGTGCGTCAGTGATGCTGCTGCTCACGCGGTCAGGCAACATGCTGACGATGGCTTTGGATATGCCAACGAGAACGAAACGACACCGCCGCCGCCAGGCCTTTTTCTTCAGAAATAGTCTACTATTTATTGCTCAATTATGTTTGTGACTATAAAGTACCCTACTAGCACCCCTCAACCCTAGGATGAAAATAATATCTGTAAAAGCCCCATGTTAGCACCTAAGCCCATCTCTATTTATAGCCTAGGGCTCAAACCATGATCTTATCCCTAAGACCATGTGTTCCGATCCAATTCCAACAAATAAGGGACCCGCAACCTTACGCAACACGGGTTTTTCCAACTCATGTCACGTTTCGTAGCCACGCGTTGTAGCCTCTGGACCGCACCTCTGTAGCTTCAACACGCATCATCCATCTTTGATCTCCTCGCGCCCCAACTTGAGCTCGACCGTCTCCTCCAGCATCTTTGACCCTCTAGATCATGACTTCGCACCAAGCCATCTCCCGGTCACCGCCGTAGACCACGATCGCCTCCGAGTTACCCTACAAATGCAAAGACCAAAACAACACATTTTCCCGGCACAAGTTCTTCCAACTTGACCGACATAAGTCCACACACAACACACGCCTCAAATAACAGTACTGGGGTTAGTGAAATAAGATTTAGGAATCCAGTAGTGAGATACACAATGAACAGGAGCAACAAAACTAGAACCAGAAACATGTGTGCGTGAGCAATCAGAATGTGAATTATGAGAATTAAATCCCAAACCAGCACGTGAAGCATATTTAAAGCCATCATGAAAGTCCTCTAAAAACCTAGCTTTCGTATTAGTTCTAAGGACAACAAAAGAGGTTGCACGTTTTTGTCTTAAAGCATTCAATCTTTCTTTTTTTCTCTTCCTTAACACGCCTAAAGCAAAAATTCATGCAAGTATTCATCTCTACCACAATAGGTGCAATGAAATTTAACATAATTAGAATTCTTTTGAGATGATGAGCTAGCACCTACAACATTAGTAGAAGAGCTTTTCACAAAACTAGCAGATTTAAACATAGTTTGTTTTGATTCAGATTTTAGTTTAAATTTTTCAGGTTCAAGAAACTTAACAACCGTAGGAGAATTATTTTCGGTATGCTCAACAAAATTAAATCGTAGACCATGATTTTTAATACTCACTTTTGACTTGTCTAGAATCATATTCAAAATTTTCTTGTCAAAAGAAAATCTTTCTAAAGTGTCCTTAAGATACTTAATTTCTTTAGCTAGAGTAGGACAAGCAGTGCATGTGACAGATTCATTCACAATCTTCTTAGAAGCACTAGACTGAGCCAACCTTTCTTTTTCAGCAAAATCATTAAGTTGTCTAGTCAAAACTTCTATTTCTATAGCGAGTTTAGGACAATTAAAGTAACAAGCTATCACATGATAGATCATCTGTTGAATTGTTTCCTGAGATGAATTAAGTCTAGCTTCTAACAATACACAATTAGAGCAAGTTTTAGTTTGATCATTTGAAATACTTGACTCTAAACAGGTAGAAGCACTAAACTTGAGTTTTTCAATTTCATCATTTGCAAGTTCTAACTTTTCATCACAAGAATCATGTGTCAATATTAGTTCATTAAGTTTAGCAGTTACATCCTCAAGTTGAACCAAGGTTGATGCATTAATTGTTCTAGCAGTCTCCAACTCAGAGTGTAAAACTCGACAAGACTCACAAGATTCATCATTAGGAATAGAAACTATAAGTCTATTAATTTCAGAAGTTAAACTTTCAATAAGACAATTATTTTCTTTTATTTTCTTTTTAATCTTTTTTAATTCAATAGCAAGTTTAATCAAACCATCTTCAAGCTCATCATATGATGGTCTTACCTCATCGAGATCACTGTCATCGTCGTCGTCGTTGTTGTTTCTTGCCATGAAGCACATGCCAGTGAAGTCGTCGTTGTTCTTCTTTTTTACCTTTATCATCATTATTGTCGTGGTCGTCGTCATCGCAACTCTCATATTCCATATTACTCAGACCAAGATGCTCGATAACCAAAAGTAACTTTTTAGCCAATTTTTGACAAAAATTGTCACCCTTGGTGTTATTGTTCTTCGATGGCCGACGACGATAATTCTTGTCTTCCTTGATTACTTTCCCCTTGAGCTTGGGATAATCCACCTTAATGTGACCTGGCTCGTCACACTCATAGCTCCTAATCGAACTTGACACGCCACCTCGCTTCCTCATCCTCATATTGTTGAGTGCCTTGTATACCACTTGTAGGATCGTTAATGACAATTAGAGGGGGGTGAATGATTATGTAAGATTTTTTGCACCTCACGTCAACATCACCAAAACTAATGGATCAAATTCTTCGAATAAAGAAACAACAGCCGACTAGTACAAATTGAACTCCTTTCTCACGGCAAGAATAGTAGTAGAATTTAATATTTAACTTGGCTTATCGCGCCATGCAGCATGCACGCCTTCACTCGCTGGTCGCCACGCAGTGCGCCCTTGCTCACCGGTCAACGTGCGCACCTTCGCTCCAAGCTGTCGCTAGCACCTCACCTGCAGCCAAAAGATCTCACATGATAGGACCCCAAAACCTGTGCGGCAGCAACTACTACCTCAAAAAAACACTGCCGCCAAAGCCCTTGGCAATTCTCTCTTTCTTTTCTTGAGAAGATCACACTGCAACCACTAGCACCACGTCGTTTTGTTCTCACATCAACAAAAGTCACAGCCACCTCTCACCTAATCCCATCTAGCTCTCACGTACTGAGAAACAAGCAGCCACAAGCAATCAATTAATGCACCAAAAAGTCACGCGAATAGGAAACTCCAAAACGTGGCTTATAACTAGCACATCTCCCTTCTTGATTCACTCAACACCAAATCCTCTTCAGGGAGCTGTTCGAACTGTTCCTCTAAAAAAGAAGACAAAGCAGACAAAGGAAAAGAACTCGACAGAGCAGCCTGCACGGGGTTAGTCACAAGTGCTAAAGATGAAGATTTATTGATCTTAGATGGCAAAGCTTCCATCTCATAGGTTTTCAATCTAGAGAAAAGATCATCCATAGTTAAAGTATCTAGATCGATAGTTTGATTGATAGTCGTGGCAACCATCAACCACTCAAAACATAAAAATCTCAAAATTTTAGTTGCATTATCTTTATCAGTAGGAATAACATTAACACCGCGCAAATTACTCAATATTTTCTCAAAATGAGCAAAAAGATCATCAATAGATTCACTAGGCTTCATAGCAAAATCAAAATATTCTTTTTGATAAAGATTTTTATGCACTTTCTTAATTTTAGTGGTTCCTTCGTGATAATCGCAAAGAGTCTTCCATATTAAGTGGACAGAATTAATATGAGCTACACAATCAAATTCCTTGCGAGAAATCCCTTAAAACAGCAAGTTATGAGTTTGAGCATTTAAATCAACATCTATTTTATTTAGATTAGTAATAGTAACAAGAACCTCATAAGGTCTAGAAACTTTATTCCAAACATCACTACCTTGAACCTCAATGTAAGCTTGCATACGACACTTCCAAAAAGCGAAATTGGTACCATCTAGCATGGGGGACAATTCACATACCTCTCTGATGCCATAGCAACATGCTCTGATACCACTTATAGGATCGTTAATGACAATCAGAGGGGGTGAATAATTGTAATCCGCAGTGAAAACTTTTTCACAAATCTACTATCTTGATGTACTGTAGCACTGCGCATGAAATTGTATCTGAAATTGACTCATTGTCGTGAATAGGGACAATGTAGTAATGAAGATGCATACCCAATGTTTATATTTACCCTTTATCAGTTAGTGTTTTGGTTAGTTTCACATGTGAATCATTAAACTTCCTTTGTCTAGCTATAATCACACGTTATTGGGTAAATTTATATGTAAGATATTGAATGGTTATATTGAATATCTATTGAGAACTTGAGATCATACCGTACCCTGTTTGGTTTAGTGCTCAGTTGATATTATTTATCATGTGATTGTTGCTCGGCTTTTCTGTGCGTATGACAGTCTCCTGGGTAAATGTAGCATTTCTACTTCAATTGAGGTGATTCTTCTTTCCTGTTAATTCAAGTATGGTTATTAACCAATAGGTCTTTTTTCTAAATATTTTTTTCGGTTGCAATTTTGGCTTTGACATTTTAAATTCATGCTCTTTAGCTTATTATATATCATGAGGCAATGAGGCATCCATTATAAATGGATCGTTAGATGTATTTTATTCATTTTGATAGTTAAGTTGTTGTGCACCACAGCTGAAAACACGTCCTATTCTTGATTTCTTGTGTGTTATTTATCTCGATTGTTGTTGGTCGTCTGTTAAGTTAGCCATTAGATCTATAGTCTTCTGTCTATTCTTTTTGTGTATTATTCTGTTAATTTTTCCTTTGGAATTCATATTATATTGATCTGCTGATTGCGTGCTTAAAAACATCACTGTTATTGCGCTTCTTTGGTTCTTTCACTACGCTTTGTTTGGTAGAAATGGTCAAGTGAATCAGAGGAAAAAGTAGTTTAGCAAACAAAGTATTGGGTATAAAAGTTACAATCCAGTGACACAGTAATGAAGAGCTTTTAGTTTAGTTGTATAATCGTACGATAGTTTTGTGGACATTGCACTTTAGATGGAACGACCATGTTTGATGAAATGGTTTATTGAGTCTATGTGTGTGCTAGGTTTTACCCTTTTTATGTTTCTTAGTACAGCAATCAGTTTGCTGAATGGGTGTATTGAGTCTTTGTGTGTGCTAGGCTTTACCCTTTTTTATCTTTCTTAGTATAGCAATCTGGGTCTATCCCATGGATTAGCAAAGAAAACGTATTCATAAATTAAGCTTAGGTGCTTGCTAATTTCAACCTAAAGATGGCTACTTATTGTAGATAATTCTCTTTTTTTCCATATGGTTTATACTAGAACAACTTTGTTTTGGCATTGTATCATCTGAACTTATCTTTTGTCATATATCTTTTACAGGATTGGTTAAACAATAGAATTCAATTAGTCAAACAACTGTAGCCTTGATCAAACTTGTCTAGGTTGAACACATGAAAGTGATATGGGCACAATGTTTTTTGCCAATAACGATTCACAATATAATAATTTGATAGCCTTTTCCAGATATACGAAGATAGTTAAATTTAGTAGTTAAAGCTAATTTTGTTGACCTGTGAGGTAATTTCTTGCCTAGGATCTTGGCTACAAGCAAACTGTTGCGTATATTCAAGCTCATATTTTTTTCTTTTTACAGGTGGTTGTACATGGGCAAGCTATCGCTGCATATTTCCCATATGCTAGGTTTGGTGATTCACCTATATCTTCACATTGCCGGTGTATTTGGTTTGATTAATTAGTATTCGTTGTTCGTTGGAACGACAGTTGAAAATTGTAATCTTCTTGAATGAATAATACCAACTTTCATTGGTCTGGCATTAGCATGAGCTCACCGTTTACATAGTAGGTTGTTTGCTATGTTTCATGCGCTATATCAGCTGCTTATTTTGATAGGCATCATATCCATGTTGTAAAAACATGTGACCATAGCTACTTTTTGTTAGCCTTCATGTGTATGATGTAGGAGTACATAATTTCAGTGGATGTTGTTTAGTTGATGTAAGATTGCCTAATACGATATACATAATTTATGTGGTTACTGCCGTTCTAGTTTATGTAAGATTGCCTAATGGAGTGCGCTTGATTCATGCATCCAAAAATCTACTGCACCATGCAAAAACATCAAATACTGTTTATGCATATGAAATGCTTAAGCCGATAATTGTGAATATCCATCGCTCATGATCCAAACATAGCTACAATGAGCTACACGGGCGCAGCGCAGCGCGCCTCCCGTGCCTAGTCTTATTTAAGATAATAAAGCTCTTGTGATTTGCCCTAAAAAGCCATTGAACTAAGGGGGTGTTTGGGATGCTTTAGCTTTCGGCTTTCGCCCGAAAAAGCCGGAAGCCCTTCCAAACGAGAGGCTTTTCACAGCCGCTTTTCTTCGAAGCGTCTTCATGTTACAATGCATAGAAGCCGAAAGCTGGAAGCTGCCCACGGAGAGCTTCCGCGGCTTCCCGCCCACCTCCTCCTCCCCGGCGACCTCCTCCCTGGCGCCCACCTCCTCCTCCCCCGGTGGCCACCGTTGGCCCGGCTACCTCCTCCCCCGCGCTGGCGTTGCCTAGATCTAGATCTCGATTTGGATCTCGCCCTCCCCTGGTGCCCTCCTCCCTTGACGGCCACCTCTTCCTCCCTCTACCCCGCGCTGGTCCAGCTACCACCTCCTCGGCCACCTCCTCCCCCGCTACCTCCTTCTCCTTCTGCCTCACGTTGGCTCGGCTACCTCCTCCCCAGGTACCTCCTCCTCGACCACCTCCTCCCTCGACCAAACTATAATACCCTGGCTATTCGAAAGCCAAAATGTTACCCAAAAGCCTAATCTATAACAATTCTGCAGCAGGATTTCAACAAAACTCATCGACTAAAAATAAAATGTTCAACATTGTTTTAGAGCCTAAACAGTTATTAACACTATATCCAACAACAGTTCACGAATTCTGAATAATTAAGTCTAATGCATCCATGAAGGTAAACATGATGATCGAATGTTTAGGGACAATTGCAGTTAACTAATCAACCTTAGCAAGTAGAATAAAGAAATGTCATCCACATCTAAGTTTTTTTTAATTACAGTCCGTCACTTAATAAAAGAAGAACATAATCTAGTTCTTTTATTGGAGTAGGTGTAAGGTTGGGTGAATGAGTGGTGCATGACTACTCCCGCCCAAGAGAAACATCTTCATTGATCACCTAAAATAAATAAACGAAGCAAGAGTGAGTACAGGACTCAGCAAGTACATGGAATAAATTAACATACAACCAGTAATGACAAGACAACCTTTTCATAATTTCTGTACATACCACAAACGAATATTTGGGAATGCATGAAATGAATGAATGTAATCGAAGGATGGACTGCACACATGCATATACCGATATAGCTAGTGACACACCCGTCGGTGTTCACTTAAGCCCGTATTTATCGAAACACGGGGATACAAAATACCGTATGAAGAACGTTTCATACGGGTGTCCAAAACTGCCCACATTGGAATGGTGGGACTTCACTTGCCCATACTGGAATTGATGGGACTTTAGACTCCACTCCTGTGGAGCTCCACTCCCGTGGACGGAACATGAACATGGATGCATGAATAAACTTATGAATAATGACTAATATCATCTCCACACATATGAAAAGGCATACGCAAAGAACATAATCATCGGAACCTCTTGAATACTATAATCTCCACTCCCGTGGATATTCTACTCCCGTGGACGGAACATGAACATTGAAGCTTCTCATATAACAAACAAAACACAATACTAATCATCGAGCATCCAGTGTTTACAAATCATACAAAAGTCATTGTACTTGCCTTCCGCGATGCGACGCGTTAACAGGCAACGATGATGCTCCCAAACCCGTAGCCTCGCTGCCTAAACAATTAAATAAATGAAATAAGAAAAAACATGGTACTTGACACGTCCTAACATCCTACAATACCCTCTTGCACACCCAATACATAGTCATAAACCCAAATCTGTAATTCCGGCAGCACCATGGAATCGCATCCGGACAGCAGCACGGTAATGAGCATAACTATTGACCTGGGACTCCAAACGAGGTGAGCCCAGATCCTACATGAGCTTAATGAACATATCTACAACTTTCTAGTTGACGAGATAACCCAATTCGGCCAATTTAATTTACTAATAGTCAAATGAAACAGCAGAACAGAAGCTGTCGGAACAACTAGGATAGCAATAATAAAACATCCATAACTTTTGATCTAGAACTCCGAATGAAGCATTCTTTAACAATCTGAAAATTTTATGAAATTCTCTACAATAACCTAGTTGGGTGAAAACCCTGAATCGTCCATTAACATAAACATATTTTAGAAAACAACTTACAAGGTAATTCTTGTCAGAATTCTGGACAGCAGAAACTAAAACGATCATAACTTTTGATCCGTATGTCGGAATCAGGTGCTCTTGGCGGCCGCCGAAAGCTAAGAACATTATCTAAATATCTCTAGGAGATCAAAACTTCAAATTCAGCCTTTTAGAACCCGAAACATACCACGCAACATACTGGACAGATTCGAATTTACCGCAGACAGACTTTGATCCAATCAAATTTAATCGGTTTCACTTCTACGACTAATCAAACAACAACAACCGGCAATCGTTACCCTTGGAGACACACGTGCCCGCTGAAATCCCCCCACTAGATGCTCATCTCCCCTTCTTCTCCTCTCTCCCTCCACCTTTCTCCTTGGCCGACAGTAATGGGAGAGCACTACCAGAGAGAGCAACGAGTGCAAGGAGGAGGGCGTGTCATGTGAGCGGCATCGTAGCAGCAAGCGAACACTGTAGTAATGCATGCTACAGTGGTGGGCTAGGGTTTCCCCCTCCTTTTATTAGTGGCCGGCCCCTCATGGGCCTCCTAGGCCAAAGCCCGAAGCCCAGGTTGTCAAAGAATTGCAAATTTTCCCTTCTCTAAAGTCTAATTTCTCTTTTCACTACTTCCTTCATTACAATAAGTTGGAGTATTACAGAAAAACCCCTTTTTCGTTTACTCTCCTTCGTTAGAAACATTCGGGGTATTACATTCTACCCCCCTTAATAGGATTCGACCCCGAATCTACTCACCGATCTACCCGAAAGAAAACAACGTCTGGAAATTAACAACGATTAACACGTACCAGACATGAACAAATCCGGGTATTGCTCGCGCATGCGAGACTCTAACTTCCAAGTGACCTCTCTCTC
This sequence comes from Ampelocalamus luodianensis, assembly GCA_036346255.1. Lineage (NCBI taxonomy): Eukaryota > Viridiplantae > Streptophyta > Magnoliopsida > Poales > Poaceae > Ampelocalamus > Ampelocalamus luodianensis. The sequence goes on from CM070628.1 coordinate 14,709,231, forward strand.
GGTCTGATGAGACGACAACACAAAAACGTCGAACGACGTCTGTCCTAACACTCGTCCCCACATTTCCAGGTACACTCATCGGAAGAGAATCAAAGGTAAGATCCTACTCAATGGTCCACGACATTAACGAATATTCAAACTCTAGTTCTCAGAGGTACTCACTCGACACCAAACATGCCAAATGTTGAGTACTCCGCGTATGGACCCGAGACGGTCCTTGCGATACGCCAACTTCTGAATTCCCGTAGCTAACGAAAACAACCCAATGCACCTTGGCTAACCTTCCGATTGATACTGAACCACACCACATGCACATAGAACACGAACTCTTGTTCCACCTCTCAATTGAACTCTTCACTAAAACAAGGATCACCTCCTTTAACCAGAAACACACAACAGAGCTCCCTTTAAGCAAACTCTTTTACCGATAAAACCCATCTAAAAATGAAAGATTCACATCGCATCTATGCGTTACCAGCTCAGTACTAAAGAGTCAAACCCAGAAATCGGAATTTCATCACGAAAAACCTTTCCACCTTCCAAGTGGCAGTTTGCGAATAAACGTCACGAAATCCAAAGGAGAAATCACTTGAATGCCCAAATAAAAAAAAATCATTTATTCCGTCTGAACTGGAAAGAATCACACATGTCAACATAAATGTCGAGCTCAACATGCGAAAGGCATCCGTCAAAACACATAGCTCAAACAAGAATCAAGAAAACGTGTCTCTACTTGAGGAAGCATCAATTTCTCAGTTTCTCTTTCAGTCTCTCAAACTTTGGAATTCCAATTCATCGCATAACACCCTAACTCATCTCTCTTAACTTGGCATTCTCAACGCTATGCTTAAGTCGAAACACATCATCCACACCTCTGTATAGAGGCTCTATCGACTCCACCGAAACTTTCTCTCAACAACTCCTCTACCGACAGAATTAATTTGACAGATGACTTCCAATGCATCTCAAAATAGATCTCACATGCAATCACATCACCTCAATGTTTTAAGAATAAACAACTCGAAATTCCCAGCACACTCATTCATATACTTCCTCAAAAGGGTTCTATCAATGATCATCCCATTGTTCAGAATCCACCCTTATTCTACTTCCTCTACACATAATCATTAGGAGACTCAAGGTCCTAGCAAAAAGAATGCGAAGCCCAAAATTAAACTCCAAGACTCCTACCATGAACTTCTCATATAGAAGATAAGGGAAGCCTCAAATTAAATCCCTAAAATTCTCACAATCCAAACATACTTTGCATTGACATCAACACGAAAACAATTCTTGATCCAATTATCTTTATCAAGATCCTAACTCTTAGAGAGTTACTTACTAAGTCTAAGTCATTCTGGCAAGAATCCAACAATCTCGGCTATCTCATTAGTCGCTTTAACGATCAGATTACTTCGCTAATACTACTCTCATTACAACACCATCATATTTCATCTGCACAACCACGCAAGGTACTCAACCACGACACTCTAATACATCGAGTAAGATTCCCTATCCTTTCAAAAATTCTAATGTTCCACCCGAATTGAACAAAGGATCTTGGATCACAAATCTCCATAGGTTCTAATGGTTGCAACAATGCAATCAGTTTAGCCTCAAAGGCAAACATTCTGTATAAATAAAATTCTCTCCAAGAATTACACATGAAATTAGTTCATCCTTCATTGTTCCTTGATTAACTTACAATCCAAGGTCTCACAACCACATTGAATAAACACCTCGAAAAACCACTGTGAAACGAATTGGTGGATCCTTCTCAAAAGAAAAAGCAAATGAAGACATTTTCTGCTCGAAGTAAACACAGGACCAAGGGAAATAGTCACTTAGGTAAAGAACTCAGAAAACATAGAGGACATCAACAGCTGAGGGCTCAAGTCCTGCTATAAGCGAATACCAAACCACAAATGAGAAGAAGGTATTGCCCTTTGAAAATTGGTAAACTCTTATGGAACAAGTGCATAAGGTTTAAGCGCACTCAAATAAACTGCAAGTTGCGAAACGCGACTTGAATCTCAAATACTTTTACTTCACTCTTTCCTTTAACCAGGAAAGTTATTTTCTGTGATTACTACATCACTTTGCCAGCTTAAACAAGATAAACTCTTAAGACCAAATCATAGGAACCACTTAAGAACTAATGAAATCTTTCAACCCGTCCCTTTGCTCGAAACAGACTCAATTACCACATAACTCATGAGGTCCAAAGATAACAAACGCAAAACTCGAAACACTTTCACTAAAATAGTATCATGCAACTGATCAATTTGTTTTTTTTTTCTTATAATTCGTTCAATATTATCATCACAGCCACAGTCTGACAATCACACTAATCAACAAAATAATATGTTATTAGCAAGAATCATCATAATCTCTTATCACTTCATGAACTTTTAAAAAGAAACACAATGAACTACTTCATCATGTCTCTAAAATCTAAATAAGATTGCATATACTTGATCTAAGGAAAGCCCAGTGCAAAAACCTCATAATTGAAACAAACTCTTTCAACAAGATGATAATAGAACATGACAATCTCACCAATGTACACCAACAGAAATGTCTTATTAGCTTTCATCCATTTAACTCTTACTGACACTCGACGCCAAGATAGTACACACTAAATGCTCTCTAGCCACACATGGCACAATCATGATCCTACCTCTGTTTGCAACCTCAACAACAGTTAAGAGGATATAATCAACATTCTAACTTATGTTCAGCAATTAGAATGAAATGTCTTTTAACTTTAATAATATAGGATACATAAGACAAGGTTTCACAAGGTGATACATCATCGTTCATCTAGTCATTTAAACATGTTTCAATAATTTTTAGCATGGCAAGAATCAAGTAAAGCTATCATTCAAATAAGATCATTAAGATCCAAATAGAAGACAGATTCAAAATTAATATTTATCAAGGCAACATTTGAACACATCCTTAACTTAACCATCACTAGCGGTTAGAATAACCGAAAGAGGACCTAGATTCCAATCCATCTAACAAATTTAACAGATTACTCGATCGTAAGGATCAAACCGGTTCATCAACATTTCCACACTTCTTAATAACAATAGGTCCTTGAACAGTATGAACAAACTCTTATCTAAAATTCATCATGTACTAAATACAACAACATTTCGCATTCGTCAATTCACTTCCATGGATACTAGTTAAGAATAAACTGCTTACACAAAGCCAATAACCCAAATCTGATAACTTATCTCATAACGGTTAATTCATTTAATTAACACCTCTTACTTAAGCATGACAAGACACCACTTAAATGTTTTAACACAATCTTTCAGAAAAAGAGGTATTAAATTTCACAATTGAAAGAATTCAAAAGAAATACATAAAGCCAAAGCTTTCACATGATAAAGAACTTGTAACAAAAAACTTTCAATATCCAGAATACCAAGCGAATAAATGATTCGCATTCTCCAACAAGAAGGGCAGAACTCCCAAGAAAAGATAAATTTCGCTGATAACTAGCGTTCCCAAGAAACAACATTAGACCAGCAGTCAGGAGAACAAGTAGTCGATATAATGAATCAAGAAAGATCAATGAAAACTCATCAGAAGAAATGTAAAACACTAACTCTAGAATACTTCATCAATCGCAACTAACACCAGAACTGGCCACATTCAGAATCAAGGAAGAGAATAATATTTTCTAAAGAAACTCACCCTCAACACTCAACTATGGTATTCGGGGTAGATACTACTCTATTCTGTTACAATGAACGGTGGTGTGTCGACAAACCTGTGGCCACCACCACGACCTCAACCTCTCAACGTCACCCATAGCCAATAATCAATATGAGTATAGAATATCATCTCATAGCAATCACACAAATAAATTCATAGGTATAGAGGATCATATCATAGATTAACAACAAGAAAGATAGTACAGAAACAATTCAACAATTGCTCAACAAATGAAACATAACAATAGAAATGCGGAAACAATGGATTTCCCAACCCCACCTACTGTGCATAGTGTGTCATTTTAATAACTTAATTACCACAGACCTAAAGCCCGCTCTGATACCAACTGTAACACCCTGGCTATTCGAAAGCCAAAATGTTACCCAAAAGCCTAATCTATAACAATTCTGCAGCAGGATTTCAACAAAACTCATCGACTAAAAATAAAATGTTCAACATTGTTTTAGAGCCTAAACAGTTATTAACACTATATCCAACAACGATTCACGAATTACGAATAATTAAGTCTAATGCATCCATGAAGGTAAACATGACGATCGAATGTTTAGGGACAATTGCAGTTAACTAATCAACCTTAGCAAGTAGAATAAAGAAATGTCATCCACATCTAAGTTTTTTTTATTACAGTCCGTCACTTAATAAAAGAAGAACATAATCTAGTTCTTTTATTGGAGTAGGTGTAAGGTTGGGTGAATGAGTGGTGCATGACTACTCCCGCCCAAGAGAAACATCTTCATTGATCACCTAAAATAAATAAACGAAGCAAGAGTGAGTCCAGGACTCAGCAAGTACATGGAATAAATTAACATACAACCAGTAATGACAAGACAACCTTTTCACAATTTTTGTACATACCACAAACGAATATTTGGGAATGCATGAAATGAATGAATGTAATCGAAGGATGGACTGCACACATGCATATACCGGTATAGCTAGTGACACACCCGTCGGTGTTCACTTAAGCCCGTATTTATCGAAACACGGGGATCCAAAATACCGTATGAAGAACGTTTCATACGGGTGTCCAAAACTGCCCACATTGGAATGGTGGGACTTCACTTGCCCATACTGGAATTGATGGGATTTTAGACTCCACTCCCGTGGACGGAACATGAACATGGATGCATGAATAAACTTATGAATAATGACTAATATCATCTCCACACATATGAAAAGGCATACGCAAAGAACATAATCATCGGAACCTCTTGAATACTATAATCTCCACTCCCGTGGACGGAACATGAACATTGAAGCTTCTCACATAACAAACAAAACACAATACTAATCATCGAGCATCCAGTGTTTACAAATCACACAAAAGTCATTGTACTTGCCTTCCGCGATGCGACGCGTTAACAGGCAACGATGATGCTCCCAAACCCGTAGCCTCGCTGCCTAAACAATTAAATAAATGAAATAAGAACAACATGGTACTTGACACATCCTAACATCCTACAATACCCTCTTGCACACCCAAGACATAGTCATAAACCCAAATCTGTAATTCTGGCAGCACCATGGAATCGCATCCGGACAGCAGCACGGTAATGAGCATAACTATTGACCTGAGACTCCAAACGAGGTGAGCCCAGATCCTACATGAGCTTAACGAACATATCTACAACTTTCTAATTGACGAGATAACCCAATTCGGCCAATTATTTTGCTAATAGTCAAATGAAATAGCAGAACAGAAGCTGTCGGAACAACTAGGACAGCAATAATAAAACATCCATAACTTTTGATCTAGAACTCCGAATGAAGCATTCTTTAACAATCTGAAAATTTTATGAAATTCTCTACAATAACCTAGTTGGGTGAAAACCCTGAATCGTCCATTAACATAAACATATTTTAGAAAACAACTTACAAGGTAATTCTTGTCAGAATTCTGGACAGCAGAAACTAAAACGATCATAACTTTTGATCCGTATGTCGAATCAGGTGCTCTTGGCGGCGCAAAGCTAAGAACATTATCTAAATATCTCTAGGAGATCAAAACTTCAAATTCAGCCTTTAGAACCCGAAACATACCACGCAACATACTGGACAGATTCGAATTTACATGAGCAGACTTTGATCCAATCAAATTTAATCGGTTTCACTTCTACGACTAATCAAACAACAACAACCGGCAATCGTTACCCTTGGAGACACACGTGCCCGCTGAAATCCCCCCGCTAGATGCTCATCTCCCCTTCTTCTCCTCTCTCCCTCCACCTTTCTCCTTGGCCGACAGTAATGGGAGAGCACTACCAAGAGAGAGGAACGGAGTGCAAGGAGGAGGGCGTGTACTGTAGCAGCACTGTAGCAGCAGCGGAACACTGTAGTAATGCGTGCTACAGTGGTGGGCTAGGGTTTCCCCCTCCTTTTATTAGTGGTCGGCCCCTCATGAGCCTCCTAGGCCAAATCCCGAAGCCCAGGTTGTCAAAGAATTGCAAATTTTCCTTTCTCTAAAGTCTAATTTCTTTTTTTCACTACTTCCTTCATTACAATAAGTTGGAGTATTACAGAAAAACCCCTTTTTCGTTTACTCTCCTTCCTTAGAAACATTCGGGGTATTACACCCACGCTGGCCCAACTACCTCCTCCCCAGCCACCTCCTCCTCCCTTTACCCCGCGCTGGCCCGACCGTCGCACTCCTCCCTCGATCCTGTCGTCCAACTCCTCCCCGGCCTTGCCTCTGTTTTTTTTTTTTTCATAATGCTACTTTTGCTATAAATTTTCTTCTCAATGTTTCAGGAATATCTGAACGAAAGATTGCAAGAATGGACTGCAGTGGTAATGTAAATGAATTTTAGCTTACATTGTGCATAACTCAACATTTATCTGGCTTAATGCATCACCGTATGATTTGTTTTACAGATTTATTTGCACATGCATGCTTGTATGTATAACTTACGGATATGTCATTATTATAGGCATTGTTGCATCATTGTTTGACCAAAATCTGATGTCCTCTATTCTGTTGCATCATTTGTGATTCTCCAGACTGATTATGATTTAGTTTAATCCAGACTAATTGCTTTGATGTAGTTTAACTGGTTAATTTCTATATCTTAAAAATGGTTGTAGTTTCTAATTATAGAATTGATCTCTAAGAGGCATAATTGAGTTGGTGTTAACAAGAAAGGAATGATAATGTTGCCTTAAAGAATCTTTGTGATTGTTTGCTGTATTTCTAATCTTACTTGGATCGAATATGCAATTGTTGATTTGTGTTATCTGTCATATATTTCTCTTGCATGTATTTGTCTGCACAAAATGACTATCAAGAAGAGTCATGCCATAATCGCCTTTTCATTTAAGATTTGCATGAACACCTGAAGTTGGAATGCGTGATTATTAAGATACTTAGGTCAAATTGCTTTACTAATTTGTATTCTTTTTTTTGTATATCTTTGCTTCTTAATGGTTCCTCTGCTAGTTGTATTTGCATTAGCAGTTTATGGTTCCAAGCCATGGTTGTATTTTTATTTATGTAGTGATGACTAATTTCGACTATAGTGCATTTGTTTATTCCTTTTCCTTCTTTTCCCTTTGTTACTTGGGGGTACGTGTGAGGGTAGGGATGCATAATACTGCCGATGTCGGTCCTAAGCCCGAAAAAAAGTGGAGGGACATGAATTACTCAAAGTTTGTTGTGATTATTTATGTAAAAGATTTTGGCTCCCAAAATAAGTAACAGATATTCTCGAAAGTTGTTTGTTGTGATTATTATGTAATCAGTTTTTATTGTAATAATTATTTACTACAGTAATTATTATTGATTTATTTATGTAACAATTGTTTATTGTAATAGTTGTTGTTAATTGCGATTTATTGCATTATCTGCGGTCTACTGCATTAATTGCGATAGTCGTTGTTAATTACGGTAATTATAGTCAATTGCGTTAATTGCGGTAGTCGTCGTTAATTGCAGTCAATTGTGTTATTTGCAGTCCATTGCGTTAATTGTAGTCAATTTCGTTAGTTCTCGTTAATTATCGTTAAATGTCGTTAATTGCTATCAATTGTGATAATTGCCGTTAAATGGCATCAAACAAGCCATTACTCGTCCCAGGGGCATTTCGGACATTCTTCATCTTAGAAGCTGCAGCCAGTCTATATAAAAAACAGACAGCCAAACACCAAACTCCTTCAGCCCTGCAACCCAGCCAAAAATGGCTTTTCAGAAAAGCTACCGCCGTACCAAACGGGCCCTAATACTTTTGTTTGATTGTGTTTGGTTTGGGTTCATAACTTCATACCAGATTAGATTAGGCTTGAGTTGGATTCGGCCTGAGTCTGACATAGACTGGGCTGGGCCTAATTTAGAATGTGGCAACTCAAGGCTCAAGCCCTCGGATACGACCAGTATCCATTCACGTTAGCAGATTTCCTGGGCTTGATATTCCAGAAGCACGATTTTCTTCTTCCGTTGACTGTTCCACTCCACGTCAAATGCTTATGAGCACGCTCGTCGCACTGAGCACTGCACTGAGCAATAGCGATCGGTATGAAGCTGCTCCAATACTCCAAGTCGGCATAGCAACCACCCGCCAACTTGTGGCCACGTACGCCAGCCTTATTAGTCCCCTGTTCCTTGCTTGGTTCCAGCAATTTAGCACGCAAAACGCAAACAGTTCGTTCAGTCCTTAACCACCGAATGATTGCGCGGATCTCAGCGGATTCTTCCCCCCGGATGCCAAGAAACCCGCCGCCGCCACCGGATCGACCGTCACCGAAATCGCGCGGAAACCGGCGCCGAGGCTAATGATTATGCGATGCGCCCGCGAGCGCGATCGATCCATACACGCTAGCTGCGCGTGCCCGTACCGAGGACCACGTAGGCGCCGCGCCGCCGCGCCCGGCCACGCGCGGCGCCGCTACGCGAAAAAACGTTTCGTGCCGCGCGCTAACTCGGTCTCCTCCCGCCCGCGCCGAGCCCAGGGCGCGACCGAGCATACGCGCGCGCACGGGCGGTTGGTTGGTTCGGTTGGCGTGCGCGCGTCAACCTACATGCGCGTCATCTCGGTGGCTCTGTTCAGCCCGATGTCGTACATGCGCATCGATGGCGTAGCAGCTGATTGGCAGTGTACGCCATATGAACAGTGCAACTGTAGGTGCAGTGTTTCTGGACGTGTAGAGCTCTCACGGTGACGCAGATCTATAACCAAAATTTAAGAGATATTAATAGGACTTACTCATCTGCTTGCGACTTATCGAATACCGAGTTGACGGTCAATGGTAGTCTATCTGAAAATAGCTAAGCTAGAGGTGTTAAGGAGTGTACCAAAAGCCGACTGTCAGCGGAGGGAGCGTCAGCCCCAGCTACCCCTCGGGTCCGCCACCAGTGGCAGTATTTGATCAGAAACTAATGGCGGAGAATGGTAATGGTAGCAGGTGATAGTTCGGTAGATTGACCGACGGGATCTCTCGATGGAGGTTCAGAACTTTGTTTTCCACCTTGATCTTTTTTAAACAATGGAAGAGAAAAAATATCTCTCCTAGCCTATGCATTAAGGATACACGCAGCTTATTTCCACCTTGATCTGAACAGTTTAATGGTTTGTGTGCTACGTATAAAAGGCGCGCGCGACGCTACGCGAACATATACAAAGGATCCGAGCTAGCTGCGGATTGTGTGGGCTGTTTGTGATATCACTGGGATTTGATCACGCGACATGTACCCCTACCTCATTGTCACCGTGCGGTGGAGCTGCTCTCGCACAGCCACCGTGCGGTAGAGCTCGTCCCCGCACGGCTACCGTAGATTTAGTGGTAATTAATAAATTGTAATTAGTGGTAATTAATAAATTGTAATTAGTGGTAATCATGCCGGCATATTTAAATGAGTGGAAATTAACTACTCGTAATTAATTTAGTGGTAATTAATTTAGTGGTAATTAATCAGTCATAATTAGTTTGGCATAATCAATCACTTGCATGCAATTTGTGCCATGGGTAATTAGTGGCAATTAGATTACTTGTAATTATGTACTGTTAATTAATCAATTCAGTCATATTAAATCTGTGGTTACTACGTACCATGTTTGTTATATCGCGTACCGCAGAGTGAACGTATTAAATCAGGGGGGACAACAACGACGGGGTGATAGATGTGCGGAGGAGAGATGTCTGTGTAGTAGCCACCTCCTCGGCCACCGTGAGATAAACTAATTAGTACATTCACTCAAGCCTCATCTGGGAATATCAAATCAACATTAAACCTTAAGTATCAACTGCTGTTGCTTAGTATAAAAAAAAGAATTTGTGTGCAACTTTTGCACGGCCACAGTTGCTTTGTATAAAAAAATGCATGCAACTTTTGCAGCACGATCATAGTTGCTTTGTGAAAAACGAATTTGCATGCATGCAACTTTTGCATAGTGGTACAGTTGCTTTGTATAAAAAAAGAATTTGTAACTTTTGCATGGTGACACAGTTGCTTTGTATAAAAAAAGAATTTGTATGCATGCAACTTTTGCTCAGTGGTCATAGCTCCACCGCACAGTGGTGGAGCAGCTCTACCGCACGGTGACAATGTAGTACGGGTGCATGTCAGCCCAGCAGTTGTTCACGTGGTTATCCGCATGATGGCCATGAGGACCCGTTGCTAAATCTGCAAATTCTTTACGACGGACACTGCTCTTGTAATAACAGCGCTAAATCGGCGAGAAAGACTATGAGTAGAGCGCGCGTACTGCCGGTGCAGACTCGCAAGAGCAAGATCGGTGTGCACTTACTCCACTGGTGTTCTGTTTAATTTCCACTCATTTAAATATGCCGGCATGATTACCACTAATTACAATTTATTAATTACCACTAATTACAATTTATTAATTACCACTAAATCTACGGTAGCCGTGCGGGGACGAGCTCTACCGCACGGTGGCTGTGCGAGAGCAGCTCCACCGCACGGTGACAATGAGGTAGGGGTGCGTGTCAGCCTAGCAGTCTTCCACGTGGTCGTGCACGCGATGGCTGTGTGAACCCGATGCTAAATCTGTAAATTCTTCGTGGTTAACGTACAGCGCTGAATCGAAAAAAAGAAGAAGAAAAACCTCCTCTACTCACGCTTCGACAGAGTGCTAGCTACTTCAATGAACACCTTGCAAATGCGCGAGAGTAATCGCGGTCAGGTCATGATGATGCATGGGCCCAACAGCTGACACCGATTCGTTCGTTATTTCCTCGGGGACCAAATTAAGACCAATGCGGACGATGTGATTGACTGAATCTAAAACTTCAATACTCCCTGCCCCCCTCTCTGAAATTCTACAGTTTCAGAGCTGGCCGTCGACAGCGCCGCGCGGTCCGTTGATGGTAGAGAGGAACGAACAGTGCTGCTGGCTCTATGCCTCAATGGCCAGCTGACAAGCTCATTGCCTTTTCGACTGTCAGACCTTGATTTACAAATACACAAATTTATAATCATTGGCTAGCTCACGTGATACAATATCGATAAATATCACATACATACATGCGCTTAAGTAAAAGATTATTTTAAATTACATAAACAGTCCAAAATAAGCATTGAGGCTAAATTATTACATAATGTGTCGATAGACCGTCGAGTCCAAAGAGTAAACAACAACGGGAGATAAATAAACCAAAATAGCCTCCATGATTTGCTACAGGTAATCGACTGGGACTACGATCTAGTTATCGCCATCATCTTTATTTCCAAAGCCGGACGCATAAAGTTATCAATACACCGGGTCTTCAGTCTCATAGTCTGAATCCACATATTTGAGCAATAATGAGTGCGGAGGTACTCGGTGTAATTTTTTTTAAAATAATACAATTTTTAATAGAATTACATAAATAAATACCCGTTTAATATAATTACAAAAATAGGCTTCTATCGCCGTTTGAATTGGCGACAGGCTTCTATCGCCAGTTGGATTGGTGACAAGATCCCTGTCACCAACCAAATAGTTTTTAATGTCTCTGTAGGCATTTGAAATAGCGACAGAGAGAAAATCATCATTTGAAGTGGCAACAGGTTCCTGTTGCCAAACCAAATGGCGATAGGAGATGGATTTTTTTTTGGCAGAAATAATTGAAATAAATTTACATTTATATTTTGAGATAATGCAGCTTCAAATTTTACAGGATTTCACTAAGTTTTTTTTTGTTGATAATATCTTGTAGTGCTTAAAGAATAAGGAGTTTGTTGACTATGTGGATAAACCCTTTATACGTTAATTGCACCCGAGTCGTTGTTACTGAGTGTAGCGTTTGCACAACTGATCATTTTCAAAAAAGAGAACGAAATATTAAGTAGAGAACAACTAGGGAGTTAAATTTAAAAGATGAAATTTCAACTTCAACAATAATACTACGTAATCTAGGTGTGAATTGCATGGTGCGGAGGGTTTGGTTACATGCATTTGTTTCTCTCGCTACTCTTACGCTCGAAATAACAACATGTACAAATCATCAAACCGATCTACACGTAGGATACATGTGCGCCTTTTGGAATAAAAAAAACTAGTGGATCGGAAAGAAGTCAGTCTTGACGGTCCATCGGCGCCTTCCCCTTGTCTGCTGCAGACATGTGACCGCGACTAGTCCCAAAGGCAGCCCTGTACTGGGGCTTCTAGGAGCTCCTCGGGAGTAACCACCTACTTTGGAGGAGCATCGGGAGCTTGGCCAGCCATCGATGTGCCTTAGCCTTGTTTGCCGCGCGCCTAGCCCGGTCGTCCTCAGTGTGCTATTCGGGGGTCTTCCATCACCACCCTGGTTTCTTGGGCTCCAACGGTGCATTTTCCTTATTTTCCCCGCTCTCAAGTACGTAAAGTTTCTAGTGGTGCAAGATCTCGGGTGGGAGCGCGTAGTTCAGCATGTACTTCTGCTCGATGAATGCCCTATCATACTTGCCCGGCTATCGATCAATTGAAAAAAAGCAATGCTCATTCGGCTGCATTATGCACGAAGGAAGTTAACAATATGTGAAATGCAACGCACAATAGGAAAAATCGACGCGTGTGTTAGATTCTCTTAGGCGGATCTCTGAGCACATGTAGTACACCCAGGTGGCGGTCGCTAGGTGTGTGCACTCAATGATATGTGGAATAGTAAAAAAGAAGTGACACAATAAACCAAAAATCCAAATACCAACATTCGCAGAAATCAAACTCACCGAGAAATACAGAAACTTGTGGAATACATGCCCCCTGTTCTCTTTGGTGTTGGAGTACAAGACATTTGCTTGGACCCCACAGTTTGGGCAGTTGACGCACCTTGCATTCGCTAGCATCACAGCTCTTCGGTTCATCGAACTAGACGACTATGACATGGTGTTGAGGAGAGTAATAGGACAAGTGCAAGTAGATGAGAAGAGAATGACATAGAGTTCAATTGGTTGGATGGGCTTTTATAGAGTTGGCCTTGGCGGGAGATCTGGCGCCAACGTATCTTCACTACAGTTAGTGTGAGTACTCACTGATAATGATCTGTCATTTTGGTACTAAAGGCTACAACGAGGGTGGGTCTACACAATATGTGGGGTGTCACGATGCTGACTCCTGTGCAAGGTCACTCATACACACAACCACAACAACAAATAAGATCATAAACCACAAACACAAGCAAAATTTTATTCGTACAAAAAATAATATTTACATAATATGAGCGATACATCTACTCACGGGATCTCTTCGGGTATACCCCATGGGTGGCCCTGTGTCGGGACCCAAATATACAAATCTGGACCATCTGTGTATAACACACTAGTCCAGAATCACACTAGTGCACATAGTATCAACATAGATGAATATCATTCAACACAAAGAGAATATTAGAGTAAATGACTAATTTGATTAATAAATAATGGTTGTGACCTTATGGTTGAGTTTAAACTTATTAAGCAACGCAGGGCTGAGCACTAAGTAATGAAACAGTAGCAAAACGGAAGCAACTCCAGTGGAAATCCATCGAACTGCCATAGGCAACCGACTGGGATCAAGACCTTGCGATCAACCTCTTTGTGAAACTTGTCCTCAAACACAGGTGAAGACTCCTCCACTTCATCTAGATGGTTGTTACAGCAAGAATGAGTACTCCAAATACTCAACAAGCTGTACTACAGAATACAAATTATAGATGATGGCTTATTTCAAAGGAAATAGCTTCTATGGTTATTTTGCAAAATCAACACTTGCATTTCAATACAAATAATAGATTTGAAGCGTAATTTGAAACAAATAAACAATAATAATAATTTAACAAGTATTTCACAAAGATCACATGGCCTAATCAATTTCTTTCACATAACCATGTGAGTTAAACCACACAGTTGTCCCTTCTCAATTGTTTTTATGAAAATCAACCCCTCGTATGAAATTCTCAAGCATGTCCATGACCACGGACACGGCTATTCGAATAGATTGATTAACATTCTTCAGATGTTGCACACTTTACCCACGAGATATAACCAGTGTAGCTAGCACCAATCATAGCAAAACCTTTTTGAAACTTCATCTCGACAATTGACACTCCTGATGTGCATACAGTCGACCCCAACCTCACTCACTGGTCCGACACACACTGCTGGACTTGGAGACGGCGAACCACCCATAAATGTGACCCTACAGAGTAGTTCACACCTCCACCCATCACAGAGCACTTAACCTACTTCCTGAGTAGGCAATGCCAAGACTTTGTAACTTACTAAGTTAGGCATGTCCCATACCAGGCATGTGGTTGTATAGTTATGGCTCAGTTCAATGGCGCACAAAGTTAAGTCCTTAATTGATCAAGGCGAGATTGCCATGCTACTCTAAGTAACAATGTTCACAAACCCAAACACAAAGCTCTGGCATATCACCATACTTTCCACCTGCCTCGGTCTAAATCTTTTTCGACATTGTTGATTAAGTACAACACATGCTATCAACGAGTGACAACATATAGCACACAGACTTTCCACAAAGAAGTTTCATATTCATTTAGTCAAGTTTATGTTTACAACATAAAATGATATCAATAACCTATTGCATGGCTAAGCATACTAATCGTGTCTAACCAACCCACGCTGGTGCTTTGATATTACCAACTAGTAATTAACCAACCTAGGGTGACAAATGATCAGGGTAACACAATGAGCAAGGTGGATAATAACAAGAAGGTGTATAGCTAATCCCAAAGTATTTAAGAATTTAATAATTGAAATAGCATGCAATAATTTGAATCAAAGTAATTTCGAAAACTGGGATCAACATTGTCAAAGGTACAACTTGCATTGAAACAAGTTTTGGTACTGGTCTTGGTCTTCATCAACTCCTCCTTCCTCGAGCGCTCCCAAAGTATCAACGTCTACTCGTAAATGAAAGAGAAAACAAAAATAAATACAAAACATAGAATAAAAAACTCAAAAAATTAAATAAAAATCACATGAATGTAGAGCTTGAATTTATAAGAATTTAGAGATTTGAATGGGTTCAATCGGAGTTCATATGAGGAAGAACAGGCTCTCAGAAGATTTAAATCTAAGAAAAAGAGAAAGGAAACATTATTTTGGAATTTTGGAATTTTATTTCTAAAGGAAATTCTATATTATTGCATCCCCCTCACATCAACAATAATTTCCGGAATTAAAAGAAAATCCCAAAAATGGGAATAGTG
The DNA here is from genome assembly GCA_036346255.1 of Ampelocalamus luodianensis. Taxonomy (NCBI): domain Eukaryota; kingdom Viridiplantae; phylum Streptophyta; class Magnoliopsida; order Poales; family Poaceae; genus Ampelocalamus; species Ampelocalamus luodianensis. Next base: position 14,724,603 of record CM070628.1, read on the forward strand.
ACTGACATATGGGACCCTCGGTCTATAGACCGAGTCTAAGGATTTGGCTCACAGGTCTATGGTTCATGGGTTCATGGAATAGTGCATTAACATGTGGGGTCCACATGTCATAGATGAGAGGACCCGGGTATTGGATTCGTTTCAAGTCAAAAGATTATACCAAAGGCATAATTTTTAACAAGGAACGAGCCCAATGCCAGGTTCCCGGATATATGTCTTACAATAGTTCCCAAGATCAAAGACTATTGTACATATATCTTAAACATCATTGTAGCATGTCATACAAGGCATACAGTATACATACATAAAAAACTTTACAAACTGGGTTCGGTTCAATAGAAACAACCGACTAGCAGCATCCAACATAGGTTTTAGCAGTGGAAAAAAGAATATAAACAGCAAAAGGACCACCAAGTGTGCCCCATCACTTGCAAGCAACTGAGTGGAGAAAAAAAGCATCACTCGTTAGCATCGCCCTGATCGGCACTAACGGGTAGTTCGTACACATAACCGTCCTCACCTGCAACAAGTGGTTAAAGCACCTGAGTACAAAAGGTACTCGCAATACTTACACAAACTACTAAAAGAAAGTGTTTAGTAGAGCCTATCCAAAGGATTAGAATTTGTACATGCATAAGGCTGACAACAGGAATGCTGTAATCATGTTAATTTTTGCATAAAGCAACACCTCTTAATCCTACACTTGCTAAGTTTTGATAAGGCAGTTTTATAAACAAGTTAATAGTAAGTAAAACAGGATTTAATCATAAACAAGAACAAAATCAAAGTGACTGACCACTTTGACCAAATAACATGCATGAATACCCTTCATGCCGAAACCAATACCTATGACAAAATTTTAATACAGAGTCTATACAATGATAATCCATCAAATCAAGTGTTGTCCGTAACCAGTGGACACGGCTATTCGAATAGTTTTAAAACCCTGCAGGGGTGTACATCTTTACCCACACGACTTGGTTAGCCTGTAAGCCCCCGGGAAAATAGCACACTACCTTAGGTATGTCGGCCAGGTATACCAAGACTCGGTATTTTTCAGCAAGTTGACATTATTGAGTTGAATCACCCATGTGCGACCTGACCCCGCTTAGTATAAGTTTCTGATAGAACTTGCTAATCGGGGCACACATGTTATGTCGGGAATGCCGATTCAATGAACAGGAAATAAAAATTATGCTCCCTTGCACATATAGAATTGAAATCGGAACCCTATGAACACATGAATCCATAAATGTCCTCACACCACCAGTTCTTCAACTCAATAACATCAGCCCCTTACTTAACCAAGCAGCGCCCATACACCGCGTGTGGGAGTACGTAAGGTACTCAAATTGACGGGTCAAAGTTCGGTCCTTACTGATCTGGACAAGACCACCACATTACCCAATCTCGTGCACGAAGGCACCATCACTATCAAGCACTTGTCCATATCTAAAACAAGTTTTTACCAAACAAACATGACTTAACTTTTAGTTTTAACCAAACTGAACAAAGAAACCAAAATTGCAAATTAAAAAGTGTTTCCCATGTCTGACAAGATAAGCTTGTCAAACCACTAACGTTCTACAGACTTGCAAGGCTAAGCAATTATCTAAAAATCAAACACAAGCACCAGATTAATATCTTAAGCATAAGTGCATGAAATTGATTCAGGATAAGCCACAAAGGTTGGGACATATAACTAACTAACTAACAAAGTACTGATACTTCAGAATAGCATGCACACAGTTATCACTGTAATTCAAACACTAAAGTATCAAAACTGGGATCAACATGGTGCAAGAGGATGCTTGCCTTGGTAATAAACCACTTGTTCACTCTCAGGCTGTTTAGTAAGATTTTCACTCATGTCGGGAAGATCATAACCTAAAAGAAAAGTAGCAAATGAACATCCAGAAACATAACAAATACCAAATGCTGAAAAGATGCATGATCAAAAGTAATGATGTGCAAACTAACAAAATACTTATGTTTGAAACTATTTTTAGTAAAGAACTAACTAGTTTAAACATGCATTAGTACTAGCCGACAAAGATTAACAGCTAAAGGCTCTGCTACAGTTTTGTCGGGTCGTCGACAACAGAGCTGCGGAGATTGAGAGCTTTTGCTGATTTTAACTGCACAAAGAGCTGACTAGTGCTTACTTAAGCTACTAGTAGCTAGTAGGAAACTACCTGAGTTGAGGAGATGGTCGGAGAAGCTCTAGAGCTTGTTGGTGACAATAAAGAATGAAAACAACAATAAAAAAACTCACGGCGACAAGATAATCTGAGCAAGGAATCAAAGAGTGGTTGATTAGGACAGCTTAAGCAAAGCTTTTAGATGCTCCGAAACAAAGGAATTGAACATAGGCTCACCAGTTTGGAAATGAGGATGCAAGAACTGATGTTGATCAGAAATAGAAAAAATCCAATTTCCCGATGATCCTGTGAATCAAAAGATAAATTGATTGAGGGGTTTTACTCCTTAAAGTCTAAGGCACGAAATGACGCGAAATGATTTGCTAAGAACTCACCGAATGCAATATTAGCATGAAAAGGCGTTCGTGCGCGCTCCGGGCGTCAACAAGGCAACCTCGCTTCTTGATCTACAAACAATCCCAAAAGCTCCCATTAACAGGATGAGCAAGGCATCATTAGAGATGAACAAGGGTGCTAGAGAGAGGAGATAAGCCGTTGAGAGGAGGAAGAAATCATTGTGGCAGCAATTTGATCGAGAGTGAGAATGAGGGTTTTTATAGCCATTTCACCGGAGTGAACGAGGAAGCTCGTGCGTGGCAAAAACGGCAACAAAAAGATGCCAAGTGGTGATTGCATGCTACGAAAATGCGATGCAATGCTACCTCGCCTGCGATGCGCTCGGAGCTGGCGCCATGGCGCGGAGAAGACGAAGGTGTGGGACTCACATGTGGGCCAGCACTACCAGTCTCAAAGAAAATGATGTGACCGAGAGTGAAAAAGGTGCGAACGGTACGATCTAGGATCAAAGGTCCAGATCTCTTGAGGGTGGTCATGGGCGGTTCAAATCACTTGAGAGTGGTCATGAACGGCTAAGATCTCTTGAGAGGAGGTATTGGATGGATCAAATCTCTTGAGAGGAGGTCCAGGACGGCTCAGATCTCTTGAGAAGAGGTCCTGGACGTCTCAGATCTCTTGAGAAGGGGTCCTGGACAGCTCAGATCTCTTGAGAGAAGGTCGTGGACGGCTCTGATGAGTCCACGTGGGTTGCACCTGAGGAGGTCACAAGGATCACAGAGGTGGTCGTGGAGATACTTGACCTGGGGAAGTCGTGAGGGTGGTCTTTGCAAAATGACCGAGAGAGGTCATGAGGGTGGTCTTTGCAAAAACGACCAAGAGGGTGGTCGTGACCAAGGTTGGTCTTGAGAGGTCCACGTGGTAGCTCTAGGAGAGGTCCTAAGGAGGCCCTCAGGGGTGTTCTGGGGTCCTGACTTAAAGGGTGCGCGCAGTTGGATTTAAAATCAACGGTCCTGATCGAACGGAGCGTTCAGGGGGGTCCGAACATCCCAAGTTATGTGGACAGTTGGATCAAGATCCAAAGGTTCAAAATTGTTGAGGCGTTCGGTGGTCTGAATGTTCCTCTTGATCTGGGCGGTCCATTTCAAATCTAACAGATGGTGCGCAATCTAGAGGTTTGACTTAGTAAAAAGGACATGGCTCGGGTGGGTCCGAAGGGCATGCGGCTGGACCTAACCAAGTCGCTAGGGTTTGAGTTGCTACAGTGCCCGACAGCTTGGGTTGGGTCTAAAGATTGACCCGAACCCAAAATCAAACTTAAAAGTTTGATCGGAGGTTTAAACATATTAAATAAATTTATAAAAATACGATATTTTTCAGAGAAGATACTGGGATGATATATAGATCCCAAATAAAATTTTATAACCATTGCTCAAGGTTTAAAATACTTACTTAAATACTTTGACCAAGGAGGTTTAACTAGAGAACAAAGATTTCATAATGACAAAAAATGCTATGAAAAGCATTTTGTTACTGTTCACTAAAACTGAGGCTGCTACAAACGACATGGCTCATGGTAGGATAGGTTCACCTAGGGTTAGGTTTAGGGTTTTCGTGCGGGTGGCGCTGATGCGACGCGCATGTGGCAGTGACAGGGCTGACATGTAGGTGGTCACGTTGACAAAGATCGACGGCTGCCATAGCTCGATGACGGAGATGGCGAACGGAGGTGACTGGTGGCGAAAGGATGTCATCGCCGGCATGCTCAGGCTTTGGCAAACTTATCTAGTTGCTCTGATGCGACGCGAAGGTTGGCAAGGGGCTCAATGGCGCTGAGGGCGACGGTGGAGGCTTGGGTTGATGGCTAATCGGTAGCGGGGTGCTCCGGCAAGGGTTCGGGTGTGCCCAAAGGATCGCAGAGACCAGGCAATGCAACCAGGTCATGCGCTAGGACCAATGGTCGTCAGCGGCAATGGGAATGCGACAGGAGCGAAGCAAAGTGACGACGCGGGCTTTGATAATGTGATGGTGCTACGACCTTCCTCCGATGATGAGAAGAGGAGCACGGTGTAGAACACAGCACAGCGTGATGGTGCAGACGATGACAGCAGGGGCTCACTGGTGGTGAGGAAATTGATGAAATACCAAGACATCAGCACTAGGGTTCAATCTTCGATTCCGGCGAAACGACAATGATCTAGGGTTCCAAGCTATCGAGATCTAGCGACGGGGGTCGAGGCTGTTGGTGATATGCTCTAGAGGCAATCATCGAGATGATTGTATCACGTCTATGTTTATGAGTTATAAAATAAATGTTGTTATGTTCCTTGGATGAATTGTCATTTATAAAGATTAACAAGTATTTGACTTGTTGGTGAAGCTGGTCATAAGTGATAAGGACTGGTCGCAAATCATATTGCATAAGGCTTGTCCGATATAATATTTATTTGTGTTTGGGAATCATTATGTTCTACTAGGAACCGCTAACGACTCATGATCAGAAAGGAGTTTCCGAGTCACAACCGATTACGCATGAACAGGCGAGCTGTTAGGTATCTGGGTATGCACCGCATACCCGCAATTCCATGTCTGATTCGATATATATATATGTATTTTTTTTTAAAAAAGAAAAAAATGCTCATCTGCCATGTAGAGAGCGAGAGGCAGCCTGAGTCTGCGAGCATCAGGCCCGCGTGGGCACGCGGCCCATGCTCCCAGCGGCCCAGTGACTTTGAGTGAGATGGTTGGCTTCACCAAACACCAATACGCATCGGTTGATTCTAAAAAAACCAATACGCATCGGTTGTATTGCTGCCGGCGGTCAATTACTCAATACCGCAATACGGATCGAGGAACCTGGAAGCCCATCGGTTCTGACACTTCGACTTCGAGTCTTCGCCCTGCCTGACGCCGGCGCCAAATCGCCAATAGTGATCGTTCATGCCGTCGGCAGTCGGCTGTTGCCTGCCCATCGTTGTGCAGTCGTCCTCGTCCTCGTGATCTAGGTTAATTTTTTTATCAGATTCTTTGTTCTGCCAATTCGTGTGTACTTTAATTGCTAATTGCTTTGCTTAACGCTAAAATTATAGAATCATCTATCACGCAGCGAGGCGGAGGATTTTTTCGCAACATCACAGTCGATCTAGATTGATCTTTTGTTCAAAGACTCCGTATCATGTGAGTGATCCATAATCGCATATGTGACAGTTCAATCGTGCAAGCGTAATTTATTTAATTATTTGGCAATGTGTTCTTTGTAATATTTATGCAGTTCAGCAGTTATGAAGAGAAGCGGGGACATTGCATCTCTTTTTCAGAAGCATGAAGCAAAGAAGAAGGCAGCGGCAGCTGCTATTACTTCTAATCGTTCCCCTGATCCGGTTGAACCTGTGGTGGAAGAGCAAACTCATGAGAGAGTAGTTGAGGAAATTGTAAATCCTATGTCGCCACGCGCCGCCATACGGCCGTCTTCACTACCACGGTTTATGACATCAATCGCCTTCCACATGATCCGGTGAAAGACGTCCTATTCTAAAATATCACATTAATGATCAAGATGCAATTCGAAGAGCATATATTACTAAAGGTCCATTCAAACCTTTTGCACATGATTTTGCAAAAAGAAAGATTTCAGATAGGGATCGGGGATTTAACTATTGTTGGATGTACAATCATGATTGGATTGAGTATAGTATTAAGAAGGATGCTGTGTTTTGCTTCATATGCTATTTGTTCAAGAAGGGTACTGGGTCAGACACATTTACTATTGATGGCTGGAAGAATTGGAATATAGGAGAGAAAGCACTGCGCAAGCATATGGGTTCTAAGGCACATATTGCAGCTGAAGAGAGATACATTGGCTTTATAAATCCCAAGGCAGCAATTGATTATAATATTGAGAAGTGGAGTGATGAGGATCTTCGTCTTTATACAAAAAGGTTGACTTATTCACTTAGGTGTATCAAGTTTCTTTTGCATCAAGGGTTGGCGTTTCGTGGACATGATGAAAGTGAAGAATCTAGCAACAGAGGGAACTTCATTGAACTTTTGAAATTTCTTGCCGGAAATAGTGAAGAAGTGAACAAATATGTTTTGGACAATGCTCCAGGTAACTGTACCTTAACTAGCCCAGACATACAAAAGCAAATTATTCACTGTTGTGCCTTAGAAACTAGAAAGAAAATAATTGAAGAGCTTGGTGATGAGCCCTATGCAATTTTAGCTGATGAGTCTAGTGATATATCACATAAAGAACAACTAGCTCTTTGCTTGCGTTATGTTGATAAATTGGGAAGGCCATGTGAGCGTTTTATTGGAGTTGTTCATGTAGATGATACTACCTCTTTATCACTTAAGGATGCAATTGAAGCTTTACTTGTTAGTCATGGCTTGACTATGAGTCAAATCTGTGGTCAAGGATATGATGGGGCTAGCAACATGAAAGGAGATATTAAAGGGTTGAAAACATTGATCATGCAAGAATCACCTTACGCTTATTATATTCATTGTTTTGCTCATCAACTCCAATTGGTTCTTATTCTTTGTTGCCAAAGGAAATACTGATTGCAAGACTTTTTTTGATCAAATATCTATCTTGTTGAATATTGTTGGAGTTTCTTGTAAGCGTCATGACATGCTTAGAAATGTTAGGCTTGAGAATGTGAAGAAAGCACTTGATTGTGGTGAAATTGAATCTGGAACTGGATTACATCAAGAGATTGTGGTGTTATTCAGTGCATATATACCGAATCATGTTGTCAATTTTACAATTATTACCGATTTACTAAAATGAATTTACCGAATTGTATATGAAAATTTTTGGATGGCATACCCTTAGACAAAATCCTAGATTCGCCACTGCGCATGAACCTATAGGGTCTCACACTTAACAGGTTAGAACAAATGAGTTTGGATATGATCCGTTATGGGCTCTTTATAAGGGGGTGCATGGGGCTGTTGGGATATCAGAGAGTTGCTCCACCAAAACCCTAGCCGTCATCTTCCGGATGGCCAAACCGTGTGTGCTAGCACACCGACTTAAGACATTCCACCCCCTGAACGTGTGGATACTGTAGAGGCGCTGCTGCAGTTGCTACTGCGCTGATTGAGGACGATCCACGACCTATGCAAGGAACGTGATATGTTGCTGGAGGAGACTGTCGGTGCTAAGGACGTTGGAAGATCGACTACAACCACTACATCGACGTACTCAATGTTGGATTAGGATACTCCAACTCTTCTTCATCTACACTGCACGTCTAGTGGTAACGATCTTTGATCTCTTACTTGCATGGCTCGCTAGTCTACGTGGTGTAATTTTTCAATTGTCAGCTAGTGTAGCCTACCTGTATCCCTTCAGAGGCGATGGGTTTGACATGGATGTCGAGGGCTTAAATAGCACGTAGTAGCGGGGCTACGGGAGAATCCAAGTGTGATATGGTGGCGGAGTCTAGTTCGTGCACGACGAAGACGATCAACAGTGACTCAGTTGCGGGCCCACATGTCAGCAACTTTGGCACAGGTGTGTTTGCATTGAAAACGACACATGTGCGGCTGACAGGTGGGTCCAAGGGCGCAGGCAAGCAGGAGAGAGGAGATAGGCTGTGTTGGTGATATGCCCAAGAGGCAATCATAGAGATGATTGTATCACGTCTATGTTTATGAGTTATTGAATAAATATTATTCTGTTCCTTGAATGAATCATCAGTTATATAAATCAACAAGTATGTGACTTATTGGTGAAGCTCTTTAACTTATATGATGTCGTTCTAAATGTATCCCAGGTCGGATGTCACTAGCCGAAACACCAGTGACTCATAGACCAGCACATGTATTGATTGATGACCACATTTCACCGGCCATGGATATAGGGATATCGAATCAATAATGTGAACACATGTTAGAGAACATCATGTTGGATAGACCCGCCTTGAGATAATATTGAGATTGTTATGATTCTATGTGTCATTAGTTGGTCTCAAGCAATGATGATGTATAATCCTTAGACTTGAGATCAACATGGTTCTCTACATGTGTAATAGCACTCTTAGGGGTTGCCAAACGTTACTCCTTAATTGGGTAGTTATAAAGGTAGCTTTTGGGTATGTTATGAAACATATGGAGGGATGTGACTAGTCGGATATGGGATTTGTCCTTCCTAACATAACAGGAGAGATATCTCTAGGCCCCTCGATGTGGTCGAATAAAGAAAGTGCATGGCCATGCCACTAGTGGTCGAAGAGTTTGACCACATGAAGTTATCCGACACTCGATCGAGAAAGTATTGAACAGTCCATGGATGACATAATGTCTCACCTGGAGTTCAACCAGATATCATGAGGCAAAAGGATAATACACAAAAAGGTCATTTAGTTCGATCAGATACGGACTAGTCGTATGGAGATACGAGCTGGTCGTAGATTGGTCGAAAATAGTCACTAAGTGGTCGAAACCTGCTCGTAAGGAGTTACGAACTGGTTAAGACTAAATATGAACGAGTCGTATAGAGATACGAGCTGGTCATTAGTGATAAGGACATGGTCATACATCATATTGCATTATGGTTCATCTGATATAATTTGTGTGTATTTGGAAATCGTTACTCGTGGCCAGAAAAGGTTTTTGAGTCACAACCGATTACGCATGAATCTACAGGGTCACATACTTAATGGGTTGGAACAAAACGTGTTCGAATAGGATCCGTCATGGACACTATATAAGGAGATGCTTGAGGCCATTGGGCAGATGATACGAGCTAACGTGAGTTGCTCTATCGAAACCCTAGCTGCCATCTTCCCGAGAGCTCTACTGTGCAAGTTGGTGCTAGCACACCGGTGTACGGTGCTCCTTCGCTGGACGTGTGGATACCGTAGAGGCGCTGCTGCAGTTGCTGTTGCGCTTAAGGACGATCCACTACTTCACAATGATTGCGATTGGTTGCTGGAAGAGACGATCGGTACCGTGGATGATCGACTACATTGGACGTTCGACTTCGTTGGACGATCGACTACGACCACTTCATCGATACGCTCTACGTTGGATCAGGCTACTCCAACTCTTTTTTCGCTGCACTGCGCGTCTGGTGGTAACGATCTTTGATCATCTTCTTGCTTGGCTTCCTGGTTTACGTAGTAGAATTTTTGAATTGTCAGTTAGTGTAGCCTACCCGTATCCCTTGAGTGGTATTAGAGCTATCTTGCGTAGTTTTTGATCTAGATCGGTCGTATATACTTGATATATGGCAGTAGTAGATTGGATCTATTACTGGTTGGATGTGGTAATATGGATCGGTTCATGTGGATGGAACGGTCTAGGCACTGGTCGATAAGATCGATCGGTATTCAGCGATAGTAGATGAGTTTGCGAGGAGGTATGAGCTAAAAGGATCAGATGGTTTACTGCGCTTGTTCACGACCACTCTGCATAATACTCCTATCGGTCAGAATTCCACCATCGAAGTACGCCGTAGTGTATGGTCGTATCAAGGCAATGATCAGATTGGTTCGGAATAGGGTTAATTTGAATAAGATTCATGTCTCGAATTTTTTTCCAAGAGCGCCGCCCTCGACCAGCGAGGGGTGCTGCCCCTTCGAACCCTGCCCACTAACCAGCTAGCGGGACCGCCGTGTTGGGTAATCGTACCACATGTTATAATTAGTATGTGTTCATGTCACCTGATATAATTAGATTCTATGTATAACTTGTTTTTGTAGTGATTGATGTGAATAGTATGGTCCATTGTGTATGTGAAGCATGAATGGATTTTCATGGCCTGCATGTCATGCTGTGAGATAGCCGTCGAGCTATATATTATTGTATAACAGTTTGCGTGCCAACAAGTGTTGCTTGATTTTTATCATATGTAATTCATTACTAGCTTTTAGGAGTAATTGCTTACTAGATGATTGCGGTCGGAGACTTCAAGCATGGTGGTCGGAGGATAGGAAGCATGGTGATGGAGATCGTCATGATAAGGGCCATACTATTTCATAGTTTAATATGATTATCTGTGAATGTTTCAGTTTATTCCTATTATGCTATTTGATCATATTTTATCATTAGATGTTTTAACATGATAGAGTAGTATCACTCAAAAAATTAAGTAAAATTGATGCCTTTCCAATTAATGCGTCTGTCATGATTTTGATCATTAATTGGTACGTCCACCAAAGTACGGTGCCATTAAATATCTTAATAAGATGGGGTGGGTGTCGGATACCTACATACAAAGTGTTGGTTTAACTTGACATGGCTATCAAAACAGTTTTGGGCCTTAGGGCATAATATTGGTTGCCGGAGCATAGAGATGTCATCCAACAAATAAGAGTCATATGTGATATGATTGGCAAGAGGTTGCCTACCTAAATCAGTAGATTTCTGATAGTGATGCCAAAGCTCACTAGGACTTAATTATTTTTTAGGGAAACATAGTTTATAACATATAGTGGGAGTATATTTTATTGACTGTTGATTAAGTCTGACCAGTTATGGACTAGTCGAATGGAGATATGACCAGGTCTAGACTAGTTGTATAGAGATATGTGCTTATCGTAAACTAGTCGAACATAACCACCAACATGAGTGTCTAATAAAAGATCTTACATAAACATAGTGCTGAATTTTTGCATATATTTCTGTTGTAGATCATGGCACCTACTACTTCTTCTGCACCTACCTTTAGCTTACGATCTATTCTTGAGAAAGAAAAATTGAATTGTACAAACTTCATTGACTGGTTTCGTAATCTGAGAATTGTTCTCAAACAAGAAAATAAGGAATATATTCTAGAGGGTCCTTATCTCGATGAATCAAGTGCCAATGCTCCTCGTGTTGAAAAGAATGCTTATGAGAAGCATTGCAATGACACAGTCGATGTGCATTGCCTAATGCTTGCCACCACGAACTATGAGCTTCAGAAGCAATATGAGACCACGGATGCTTATAATATGATTGTGAGTCTAAAAGGTATGTTTCAGGATCAAGCAAAGGCAGAGAGGTTTAACACCTCTAAGACATTGTTTTCTTGTAGGCTGTCAGAAGGTAACTTGGTCAGTCCTCATGTGATTAAAATGATTGGTCACATTGAGAGTTTGGAAAACATTGTTTTCCCCTTAGCCAAGAGTTGGCTACTGATGTGATTCTCCAATCACTCCCTACGAGCTTTGAGCCTGTTATATTGAATTTTCATATGAACGTCATAGAGAAGTCAATGACCGAGTTGCATGGAATGTTTAAAGGTGTTGAGGAGAGCATCAAGAAAAGTTGTAATCATGTGACGATGGTTCAAAAGACTACTAACTTCAAGAAGAAGGGTAAGTTGGGAAAGAGAAAAGGCAAAGGAAAGACTCAAGATGAGATCGAGAGTATCAAGGCTAAGCTTAAGAAGCTCAAGATGGGTCCTAAGCCTGACATAGAATGTTACCATTGTCATGAGATTGGGTGTTGGAAGAGAAACTGTAAGAAGTACTTGGCAGAGATGAAAAAGAACAAAGGAAGTAAGACTTCCAGTTCAGGTATAAATGTTATACAAATTAATCTTGCCACTTATCCAACCAGTTCTTGGGTATTTGATACCGGATCGGTTGCTCATATTTGCAATTCGATGTAGGGACTGATAAGGAGTACAAGTTTGACAAGAGGAGATGTTGATCTTCGCGTGGGCAATGGTGGAAGAGTTATTGTATTAGCTATTGGCTCTTTACCATTAGCTTTACCCTCAGGATTAGTTATGGAATTAAATATTTGTTATTATCTTCCAACCTTAAGCAAAAATATTATTTCTACTTCATATTTAGGAGCGGAAGGTTATGAGTTTAGAATAAAGAACAATTATTGTTCAATTTATTTTGAAGATATACTTTATGGGCATGCTCCATTGGTGAATGGATTGTATGTTTTGAATCTTGAGGATAAGCCCATCTATAACATTAATGGTAAGAGACTTCGACCTAATGATTTGAATCCCACTTATATTTGGCATTGTCTACTAGGTCATATAAATGAGAAGCACATGATGAAGCTCTATAAAGATGGTCTTCTAAACTCATTTGATTTTGAATCATTTGGAATATGTGAATCTTGTTTACTTGGTAAGATGACAAGGGCACCTTTCACGACCAGAGGTGAGAGGGCTAGTGACTTGTTGGCCCTTGTACATACGGATGTATGTGGACCAATGAGCACTTCGGTCAGAGGTGGTTTTCATTACTTCATAACTTTTACTGATGACTTTAGTACTTATGGTTATGTCTACTTAATGAGCTATAAGTCTGAATCCTTTGAAAAGTTCAAAGAATTTCAGAATAAGGTACAGAATCAACTTGGCAAGACAATTAAATATCTACGATTAGGATGTGGAGGTGAATATTTAAACCATGAGTTTGGTGATCATCTAAAGAAATGTGGAATTGTTCCACAACTCACTCCGTCCGGAATGCCTCAATGGAATGGGATGTCTGAACGACGAAACCGAACAATGTTGGACATGGTTCGATCAATGATGAGCCAATCTGATCTTCCATTGCAATTCTGGGGATAAGATCTAGAAACAGCGGCTTTCACTTTAAATAGGGTTCCATCAAAAACTGTGGAAACGACACCATATGAGATATAGACTAGGAAGAATCCATGATTGTCTTTTCTCAGGATATGGGGTTGTGAGGATTTTGTAAAACGTTTGACGTCTGATAAACACACACCCAAGTCTGATAAGTTGATAACGACTTGGTGATTAGTTCAGCGATTGCTTGGTTCGTACGTGCTACGTTCATAGCCTGGATCGTGAGAGTTGATCATCATCCAATCGAAATTTATCCTTCTCATCGAAACATCGGGGCAACAACAGTTCATCAAGTGGTATCAGAGCTCAAGGTTGCTCGATGAGAATTTACTGTTTTTCGTAGTTAGGTTTGCTTAATTCTGAAAGTCCAAAAAAATCCAAAAAAAATTATAGGATTAGATCACCTATATGTCCAAGACCGATTGCGCCATTGCATCTTTCTTTTTAGTGCATTGTATTGTTGAACTTTCGGTTGCATCATCGTGTCCTTTGTTGGTCTTAGTGTCTAGTTTCTTTAGAGTTTTGAATTCTGCTCACGTTTGATTGCACCGTTGCGGTTGGGTTCAATCTGCCATAGGGATGGCAATCGGTCACGACGGACACGGGTAGTGCTTGCCCATACCCATGCCCGCGACCCCGATTTCCCCCCACGGGCATACCCACGAAGTACAACGGCGAAGAACCTCGCCCATGCCCGTCGCCCGCGGGTACCCGTCGCCCGCGGGCATGCCCATGTACCCGCGAAGTTCGAACTAGGGAAATCAACGAAGCTACTGCCAATAAGTTGATTGAAGCTAAAGCTAATTATTCTTGCCCTTTTTGCCCTATCAGTATGCCTTCAATAGCATATGCACAGACAAGAACATCATGCGTGGTGAAAATAATAGCAAATTTGCATGTCTTTATTCCAAACATATGTGAAGGTCAGGACTTTTTCTTCTTAATAGTAGCAAATTTGCATGTCTTTGTTCCAAATTTGCATCTGATGATCTTAAGGCCACTATAGTTTGTTCACTTTGATTCAATCCATAACAATTTACCTTCTTTGATCAAGAGTACTCGACCACACCAACCAAAAAGCTAAATTTTTTTGTTCACTTTGATTCAATCCTTAGCAAGAACCAGTCTGGGGCTCTGAGCAAAGAAGAAAGCAAGATGGAAGCATATGCAAGAGGAAGCTTCAGCACCTTCTTTGTAGTAGATTCGCCGAGGAGGACCTTGCCAGAGCCGAGGGAGACGACTAGCGGCAGGCTGGGGAGATAGGGACAGTGGCTCTGGGATTGCGATGGGCTGGGCGGCATCCTCGACTTGGGGATGGAGTGCTGGAGAGATGACCGCGGGCTGGGGAAGATGGTCTTCCAACTTCAATCTGCGGCGTAAAACAAAGCAACATCAACCCATATAAAAAGGTAAAACAAAATCAAGCAAAGTATGAAAGCCAATTCATCAGGAAGTGGGGAAAAGCAATAATCCATGGAGAGGAGCCGGAGGCGGGGCTGAGCCGGGCGACGCGAGAGGGCGGCTGGATCGGGGCCACAAGGACCGCTGGCTGGGCATGGGCGGGCCTGGGAAGACGACGGTGGCCGAGCGGCGGGAGAGCGCAGACGGGCGCCGGCGACGGAGGCCACGCCGGTCGGGAAGGAGCTGGGCGCAACCGGCGACGGGGCCCGGCGAGTAGCGGTGGCGGCGCTAGGGGACCGAGCGATGGCGGCGCGCCGGACGGGCGGCGGCGGAGAAGCGCACGGAGGAGAGCGGGCGTGGCGTGTGGCGAAGCTGCGCCGACGGCTGCACCGCGTCGGGAGCCGAGTGGTCGGTGGCAGGAGGCACCAGAGGGAGTGCCAGGGGGGATTGGGAGAGGAGGAGGAAGAGTAAATGGGTTTGAGGAGGGGCAGCCGGGCGTGAGGAACTGAGGATAGGATTTGGGGGGATTGGAGAGGGGGCGGCCGGTGCGTGGACACGTGAAGAAACTCTGTCAGTATGTTATCACGGGTAATCGGGCGAAACGGGCACGGGTGGACATCGCCCATGCCCATGCCCGTTTACCCATCGGGTAGAGATTTATGCCCACGAATGTACCTGTGGGCAGAAAAATAAGAACATACCCACCTCTATTAGGGTTTTTACCCACGGGTAATCGGGTAAATGGGCGAAACTGCCATCCCTAATCTGCCGCCTACCTCCACCATTGACAGTTCTTGCCGCGCCCGGTAGAGCCGCTGTCATATCTACCTTCGCACTGTCGTGACCGCCAGCACTGCCGCCATCCCTTGCTGCGTCCTACCGTGGCCACCATCCTCTTACCGCGACAAGCCACCATCCACCTGCCGCCGCCACACCAAGGGAAACCCTAACCAAGAACAAAAGTTCATTTCAGTTTGTGATAGAGAAGAAAAAAAGAAAAAGAAAAAAAGAAGAGGTTGTTTTCGTGCTGCCAAAAGGAAACCTAAGACTCATCTGACTTCGGCAACGCGATAAAAAAATCAAAGTTTAGAGAGAGAGAGACTCATCTTTTAATTACCTTTTTACCCCTACCTTTTACAAAAAGTTCATGACCCATATACCACCCTAGGCCCAGAAGAGAACTTTGAAGAGTTTTGAGTGAGGTGCATATTTGCAAACAAAAAAAAGGAGCGACAAAAAAATCAAGTTTCTCAGAATTCGCTCAAAATTGTGAGCCCTTTTACAAGTGATTCTAAGGTTCCCCGTGAAGACAACATCCTTTTTCGAGCATCTGCCGCACGTACTTTTGTTTGTGTTCTAGGATCGCGTCTCTAGTAAGGTCTAGCCTAGGACTAGCACTAACTGGCGTTGAACGATTTTTCAGCTTGCATTACTGATTTGATTGTTGCTAATCCTTGCTACATATATTACACCTATCCAAGCTCCACTAACCGAACAGGTACTGCACCCTTGCAATCGCTTTGCTCATCACTTGTGTCATGCTTATCACGAACCAGCCACCGGTTGCACCACTTGTTTGCTTTGGTAAGAATTTGCAAGAGCTTGGTAAGAGCTTGAGCGTGAGTGACTTGTAACCACTAGAACCTAGTAGTTCATAGGGAATATTATACACTCGTGTTTTTTCCTTGTTGATACTAACAATGGCAAGTTCAGGGTCACATGGGAGTAGGACTACACCTCTCACGCCTCGCACAAAAGATATCATACAGCGCTTTTCACGCCTATTGAATCAACATTCAGAGCGTATTGAGGTGGTTCTAGATTGCACCAATAACGACCTTGCTGCGATTGCTACACGTGTGGAGCAGCTCGGGAGAGCTCCACCTCCTGTTGCTGTCGGCATTGCACAACCGCGTCGTAACCCATCCGTTGCTAGCTCATTGGCCGATGAGGTAGAAGATGACACAAACCCATATGTTGCTGATACAGAGTCTGATGGTGGTTTTGATCCCAACAATGATCGTGACTATCGGCAACGACGCTTCAATCAACATGGTATGAGAAGAGACCCACCACGTGAGGTATATGATCGTAATGATGCACTTGGAAAAATAAAATTCACTATGCCTCCTTTTGCTGGCAAATATGATCCTGATGCTTACCTTACATGTGAGTTAGCCGTAGACCAAAAATTTGCATGCCATGAATTTCCTGAAAATAAAAGGGTTAGGGCTGCTACTAGTGAGTTCACTGATTTTGCATCTATTTGGTGGAATGAATTGTGCCGTAATGAACAAAACATACCTAGAACTTGGGATGCTATGAAAAGAGCTATGAGAGCTAGATTTGCGCCTTCATATTATTCTTGAGATTTGCTGAATAAATTATAATATTTAAGATAAGGTAGTAACACTATAGAAGATTACTATCAAGAATTGCAAACTGGTTTGTTACATTGTGGTTTAGAAGAAACTAAAGATGCTAAAATGGCTAGATTTTTAGGAGGGCTTAACCGGGACATTCAGGATATTTTAGATTATAAGGAGTATAATTCTATCACTCATTTGTTCCATCTTGCTTGCAAAGCTGAACGTGAAGTGCAGGGAAGACAGTCTCACTCCTGAGGCTCTTTTGGAGTTTCTTTTGCAGGTAGGTAGAATCAGCGAGTCTTGGGCGAGGCACCACCCCTGCTGTCCCTGCCACTCCTAACTGTCCCCCACCCCCCTCTGGCCGTGGGCGACCAGCAAGCACCACTCCCACTCCCTGAGCCTCCGATGCAAGCAAATCAACTTCAGTTTAGCAAGCTAAGAGTTCTACTTCAGTTGCTTCCACCGGGAGAACGCGAGACATACAATGCCATCGCTGCAAAGGCTTCGGGCACATGATGAGATATTGCCCAAATCAGCGAGCACTTCTTGTTCGAGACGATGGTGAGTATACTTCAGCTAGTGATATTGATAAAGAACATGCATTGCTTGTAACTGACCCCGCGGGTGAGCAATATGAATCTGAACACGACGAAGAATGTTTTGGAGCTGAAACAAGTGATAAGTTTTTGAGCATAATTGTAAGGCGTGTCCTGAGTGCTCAAATGGAGCGTGCGGAACAGAATCAACGCCACAATCTATTTCAAACAAAATTTATTGTCAATGAGCGTTCTTGTCGTGTGATTATTGATGGAGGAAGTTGCAGCAATTTGGCTAGCATTGATATGGTTGAGTAGCTTGCCTTGACCACACAACAGCACCCTCGTCCTTACTACATTCAATGGTTTAATTCATGTGGCAAGCTGAAGGTAACTCACATTGTGAGAGTACACTTTTCTATTGGTTCATATCATGATTATGCTGATTGCGATGTCGTACCTATGCAAGCCTGTTCATTACTGTTAGGTAGACCATGGCAATATGATAAAGATACTGTGTATCATGGTAGGACAAATCAATATACTCTCATGTCAAAAGGAAAGCAAATCACTTTGCTGCCCATGTCTCTAGAAGTAATTTTAAAAGATGAATTAGAGAGAGCTAATATAGAAAAGGAGAGTAGCAAAAGTGAAAATCAGATTGTAGCTAAAGAACTTGCACCGCACAAGAAGAAAGAACCTAGTTCTAAGAAAGGTGAAATTAAATTGAAAGGTTTTATTTTGTTAGCTACAAAGTATGATATTAGTGAGGTAGAAGCTGGTCATTCTGTTTGCTATGCTTTAGTGTGCAAGGCAGCATTGTTTTTATTTGAGGATATGCCCCCTTCTTTTCCTCCTGCTGTTGCTCACCTTTTGTAGGAGTATCATGATGTATTTCCAAGTGAAGTACCGCCGGGGCTGCCCCCAATTAGGGGCATTGAGCATCAGATTGACTTCATCCCAGGAGCTTCCCTACCCAACCGCGTGCCATATCGAACAAACCCGGAGGAGACTAAGGAGATTGAGCATCAAGTACAAGACTTGCTTGACAAAGGGTACATACGTGAGAGCCTTAGTCCATGTGCCATTCCTGTACTTTTGGTTCCAAAGAAATATGGCTCGTGGCGTATGTGTGTTGATTGTAGAGGTATCAATAATATTACCATTAGATATCGTCATCCTATTCCTAGGTTAGACGACATGCTTGATGAATTAAGTGGCTCTACTGTATTTTCTAAAGTTGACTTACGTAGTGGATATCACCAAATTCACATGAAATTAAGTGATGAATGGAAAACAACGTTCAAATCTAAGTTCGGTCTATATGAGTGGTTAGTGATGCCTTTCGGTTTAACTAATGCACCTAGTACTTTCATGAGATTGATGAACGAAGTTTGCGTGCTTTCATTGAAAAATTCGTAGTGGTATATTTTGATGACATTGATATATAGCAAGTCACTTGAGGAACAACTTGATCATTTACGTGCTATTTTTAATGTTCTACGAGATGCACGTTTATTTGGTAACCTTGAGAAGTGCACCTTTTGCACTGATCGAGTATCATTTCTTGGCTATGTTGTTACTCCACAGGGCATTGAAGTTGATCAAGACAAGATCAAGGCTATAAAGAGTTGGCCGACTCCTAACACGGTTACACAAGTGCGGATTCTTTATGGACTTGCTGGATTTTATCGACGCTTCGTCAAGGATTTCAGCACCATTGCCGCACCATTGAATGAGCTCACCAAGAAAGGTGCTCCTGTAACACCCCAGCCCCACATGAGCCTGGAATGCTATTAAACCAACACAATAACATTTTTAACATTGAAACAAATCTCTAAAATCGAGAACCTCCTTTGTTTAGTTACTAAACTAGAGGTCCCAACATTTAAATATAACATAATTAATTAATCCAACCTCCAGCATAAACAAGAGATAGCCAAAACTATGCTAATCATCACTACAACTTCCATAGCATGCTAAACAACTAAAACATAAACAGAATGACAATCATAATCCTCTAATCAACTCTATTACAAATTATAGCATGCATAATGAGTAATCATAAGAAATCCTTTATGCAATTACTCAACTACTAATTTATCAATCTATCAGTCCAAATGTGAGTAGTTCGTGCCATTGTGCAACCACTTCTATTCCCTCCCATGCATGCCGTTCTTGTAAAGGGGGTACCTAAAAACACAACAACAGCAAGAGTGAGTCCAAAGACCCAGCAAGCACATTAAATGGCAATAATAACATAGACTACCGTAATCATCAACATCCATATACCATCTCAAATAAAAACATGTCATATGCTCATGCGATGCAAGATGCTTAGGTGTACTTTCTCTTTCTCTTTAACTTTTGCATTTCTACAGTGTCGAAGTATGCAACCGTCATTGCATACCCATGCTGTGCTTATGCAGCACAGGGACCAAAAGCCTATACACCACATGTATAGGGACCTTTGCCCATCACTTTAATGATGGGGACCTCTTATATTCATAGCCCACGTTCCACGAATCACGGGACCTCAAGCCCGTCATCTACATGACGGGGACCTCAATCAGATGTGCTTGGTCACCACGTGACAGGGCACTGTATGCTCTCAACATACATATGCACCATGATAACATATGCATAGCGAGAATACATCATATTCTCATTATCATGTAAGCAATAACAACATGCGATAGAACCATTTAACCATAACTAATGATCATCAAGATAAAACGATAATTCATCTCATTAACGAGGCAAGCAAGGCTATCTTGTCAAGATACATCACAATCCCAACTTGCAAGCTTACATATATAATAGCGAATACTTGCAACCCAGTTCATTCCTCATAATCATTTCATCAAATAAATTCTTCAAAGATGTGCATACTTGGTCCTCACAAGACCGGTCTCCACATGATATCAATATGCACATGTACCAATACTATTCATCATCAAAGTACCAAAGGCGAATGCGACATTTATGGATAATGCAAAGCCATACTTTGAACATTCACCATTCTTGTTATGCACGCTTGTTCACAGCCATACAACACTAACATGCATCAACACGCATTCATATCCAAGCAAATCACAACCAAAATACAAACGATACACTTGCCTCAACCGTGCGAGAATGGTGGGCCTTGAAGAGGGTGCTGCCCTGGAACCGCTCCCACATGAACATAAAGGTATCCCAATCTAAGACCAACACGCTGGACCAAGAGCATAAATAATAACACAACAAAACTCGCTAACTCTCAAGTGTTAACAAAACCCCCAATTTCTAGCGATCGTTTTGGTGCTTACTGGAAACAGCCAAATTCTAAAATACATAACTTCCTGCTCAGGAGTCCAATTGAGATGCTCTTAGACTTTCTGAAAAGGTAATTGAATTACCTAAATAAACCTAGTTGGGGAGCCCTCTTGATTCTGCCCTTAACTTCCCCTATCAAACCAAACATCAGACGACAGAATTTTCGTCGGGTTCTCTTGACAGTACGCTTAAACCACCATAACTTTTGCTACAAAAGTCCAAATCTCGTGTTCTTTATCTCTATGAAAAGGTATGGAAATTACCCACCTTTTTCGTTATATTGAGATTCCCTGATTTTCCTTTTAACTAGCAGTAATAACCAGTTTTCTAAAGACTGCCCAAAACTGACAGATTAACAGAGCAGCGATACTAAAACATTCATAACGTCCTGACCGTTAATCGGATTTGGGTGATCTTGGTGGCCACTGAAAGCTACGAACATAACCTACAACTCTCTAGGAGACAAAAACCCCTAATTCGGCCTCTAACCACCTGAGATTGCCCGCGCAAGATACTGGACGAAATCTGCAAAAACAGCGGCAGATTGCAACCTAGCCCAAGACTACCCGATTTCTCTTCTACGACTAAACGCACAACAACAAATGATGCTAGTTACCCTTGGAGCAGCTGAAGATCACGACTCCGGATGGCGATCCCACTTCCTCTTCTTCTCCCTTCTCTTCTCCCTTCTTCCTTCCCTCTTTTCTTCCTTCTTGGCCGGCCACCCATAGGCGATCTCTTCTTCTCTCTTGGCCGGCAGAAATGGAGGACTAGGGGAGGTGCAAGGGAGGGGGTGCAGGGAGAGGAACCAGGGAGGGGAGGTTGGGGCGCAAGGGAGGAGGAGGGGTGGGGAAAGTGGCGGCACAAGGGAGGAGGAGGGGTGGGAGAATGGGGGGCGGCTAGGGTTTGGGGGAGGGGGTGGCGCCTCCCCCCTTTTGGCTGGCCAGCCCACATGGGCCAAGGCCTAGGGCCCGAGTTGCCATATAAATGCGGAAAACCCCCTCTCATCTTCTGTTTTGGCGATTTGATGAAAAAAACATCCTCCCGATTCAATTTATTCTCTCCCGATTAATTAAATCTCTCCCGGCGATTCGCTTACCTCACTTCTGGGGTATTACAGCTCCTTTCCATTGAGGCCCTGCATAAGAACAATCATTCAACCTTCTGAAAGAGAAGCTCACACATGCACCATTTCTCCAACTTCCTGATTTTGGTAAGACCTTTGAGCTGGAATGTGATGCTAGTGGAATTGGAATTGGAAGTGTGTTACTGCAAGAAGGTAAACCTGTTGCTTATTTTAGCAAAAAATTGAGTAGACCTAGTTTGAAATATTCTACTTATGATAAGGAATTATTTGCTCTCGTTTGAACGTTAGAAACATGGCAGTATTATTTATGGCCTAAAGAGTTCGTTATACATTTAGATCATGAATATTTAAAACACATTCGTAGTCAAAGTAAACTAAACCGTCGACATGCTAAATGGGTAGAGTTCATTGAATTGTTCCCATATGTTATCAAAAACAAGAAAGGGAAAGAGAATGTTATTGCTGATGCTTTGTCTAGGCGTTATACCATGTTATCTCAACTTGATTGTCGAATTTTTGGCCTGAAAACAATTAAAGAACTTTATGCTCAAGATGATACTTTTACAGATGCCATGCTGAATTGTACAGAGGGAAAGAGTTGGAATAAATTTGTGTTGAAAGATGGATTCTTGTTTAGAGTGTTGAGGAAATCAACCATAAGGATGCAACCACAACTTCAACACGCTGCACTCGCTGCTCTACTTCAACTACATCTTCACCAATTGGACTTTCAGCCACTGCAGTGTCATATTCACTAGTTGGATCGAGCTACGTCTACATGCAATAGTGCTATATCTACATGCCATGGTGCTACATCTACATGCCATGGTGCTAAGTCTACATGCCATGGTGCTACTCCACGTGCCAAGCAAGAGTTCAAGCTGGATACATTTTGGAATCCAATTCGGCCTCCGGAGACAACACCGACTTCAAACGTGCATAACTTTCACATACGGAGTCCGTTTGAGGTCCATGAGTACTTGATTGAAAGCTTATTTCGTCCTCTTTCCAACAGATCTAACCTTACCTCCAAATTATTTCTATACGTGTCACAATCACCAAAAGAAGATGTTGTGTCATCTATTTGGGCCAATTTGGGTCTTGTAATCCTTGGGCCTATCTCCCTAGCCACCCCCTCCTTGGGCCGCACTATTCATGGTGGTACTGTTCACATGAATAGTACCATATGAATAGTACCACCCCTTAGTTGTTTAGCTATGTGAGGCTCCCCCTCTCCTATTTAAGGAGGCCTCACTCCTTTAATTTTCCTTGGGTTTTTCTTTGAGATTATTCTGCTTAGCAGTTTCGCCGCTCGTTCGGTTTGAGAAACCCCAACTTTGTGAGCTTAAACACTTATCCGCAATATAATTTCAGATTGCATCTTCTACTCTCTTGCTTGTGTTCTCAATTCTCTTGCAGGAGATAGCCTTCTTGGCGAGGTCAATCGCGTTCGGCACGGTTGATAACCAACGGAGCAGTGGTGTAGTGATTGCGAGGGGTTCGATCTGTTTCGGTCGGAGCCTTTAGATCATCAACGTCGTGTTCTCCACAATCGACTTATCGGTACATTTTCTAAGATCGGGCCAACACTTACATCGGTGGTATCGAGCAAAGGTTGCGTTAGGTAATTCGTCCCTTTAGATTAGTTTGTGTTCATCATCCTATAAATCCGAAAATTAGCCCTATAAAAATATTTTGTTCGTCATGTCTTCCGCTGTCCCATCACCCTTTGAGCCACTGCAATTTTTATTTCGGTATTTTGCTTGTTGAAATTTTCGTTACATCGTCGTGTCTAGTTGCTGAATTCTAGTTTAGTTGGAGTCTAGTATGTTATTGTCTAGTTGCATCTCGTGTTTTCTTCGCGTTGCTTGATCGTTCTTTTAGGGTTCCTAGTTTTGTATCTAAAACAGAAAATTCGCGGGTTAGAACTCCTCTAATCCGCACCAAAAATAGTATTCATTTCCGCTTCATCTAATCCGAATTGCTTGCTAGAGTTCAAGCCGATTTCACCACGATACCGAGAGGATTGCCATGATCTTTTGGGGGAATTGGTGTCCGAGTCCAGCATACACCCTTTGCTATTATTTGTGACTTGCGGCAAACTCTAGGGCCGGCCAAATATTAGAAAGGGAAAGAGACACCCGCATAGAACAAAAGCCGCGGTAAAAAAAAAGAAAAGAAAAGAAAGACAAAAGAAAAGTGTGTTAAAATTGGTGGAGACCTTCTACATATAACCACAAGCTTCCACAAAAAAATTCAGTAAGTTTGGCCCACGGGTTTGAAAGATATAGCAGTTTGAAATTTAAACCCGAGACGGGTTCGAGTCCGAGTAGGATTTCGTTTCCGAGACACCTTCAGTAAAACGGGCATAACTTTTGCATACTGTGTCCGTTTTTGACATTCTTGTACGCGTTTCTTAGCTAACGACGAGGCGCATCCTTTCCACCTAAGCCACTAGTCGCCCTCCAGGTGCCCCAAAATCGGCCATCTTCGGCCCCGAATTCACGTCGCAAGTTTTGGGTTTCTGTTTTTACCGTTTCTTTCGGTGTTCCCTTCGGATTTTGGGGTTCATCCAGTTGAGAAAGTTGTAGATCTCATCGAAATATTTCAAACAATTATATATAAGCCATATAAAACATTGTCTTTTCATCGTTTGAGACTAGCTGTTGTTTCTGCTCAATCTAGAGGGTTGTTCGCGTTTTTACCGATATCGCTGCTTTGTGCTCTACATCGCGCGAATAATCTTGTGCCCTTAGAAAGAACTTTGAGTAGTGGGCTAGCGTCTCTCCTAGCACTTGTTGTGAGGTTCTCCTTTGCTTACATCAAGTCACATTGATCCTTGTGTGTGCGTACATACACTTCTTTGCATAGGGCTTTGATTAGCTAGCTATGATTAAGCTAGGATCAACAACTTTGACAAGTACTTTGAACAATCTTTCAACTTGCATTTACTGATTTGATTATTGCTGATCCTTTTGCTACCATATTATGCCTTCCGAGCTCCACCTACTCTTGATCAGAACAGGTTCCCTCTTGCAATTATACCCACGCTCGACACGGTATCATGAACCACCCACCGGCTGTACCATCTACTGCGTGCTTTGGTAAGAATACTTGTAAAAGTGTGGTAAGACGCTTGAGAGTGTGTGATTCCACCTTCCATCACTAGTAGTTGATAGAGATAATACCTTTGTGTTGTCTTTTGTTTTCTACTAACCATGACAGGTGACTCGTCTACTGAGAAAGAGTGTGTGTTAAAGGGAGAACTTATGACGCTTTTGGATGAACAACTCGCTACTATTAATGAGGACATTGATAGAAAGCTACAGGCTACTAGAACCACATTACAGTGCTCAATCAATGATAGTATTGCAGCTCACTACACGCCTTGAAAGAATGGTGAATCGGCCACCTCACAATGGACGCAAGTATGATCACGATGCAGCCCAAGATCTTGAGGAGGGATATGATAATGAGAGACAATACTGTGACGCTGGCGCTGCCCAAGATGCACATCAACGACATCGTCTACATCACAACCGTCACGGTATGGGAGGTAATCATTTTCAGCACCACAATGCTCGTGTTAATGATGACCCATTTGCTAAAGTTAAATTTGCGATACCATCTTTTGCGGGTGTTTATGATGCTGAAATCTATCTAGATTGGGAGATGACAGTTGAACAAAAATTTAATGCCTATCTAGTTTCTGAAGTGCATAGAGTTAGACAAGCTACTAGTGAATTTAAAGATTTTAATATCATTTGGTGGAATCAAGTAGTTAATTCTGGCTTAACACCTGATACATGGGATAGATTGAAGGTAGCTATGCGTGCTAGATTTGTTCCTCCTGCTTTTAAACGTGATATGCATAAGAAATTATAGCGCTTAGACCAAGGTAATAAATCTGTCGAGGAATGTTATCAAGAACTACAAATAGGCATGCTACGTTGTAATATTATTGAGGATGAGGAGGATAAGATGGCTCATTTTTATGATGGTTTAAGGCGTGAAATTCAGGACATAGCTGATTACAAAGAATATAATTATATCAATAGGTTGTTTCAGCTTGCTTGTTTGGCAGAAAAAGAATTGCAGGGAAGACAACAAAGGATTAGGAGCAACTTTGGAAGTACGTCTACATCGAGATCGACGCCGGGGCAAGCCGACACAGCCCCACCTCCTGCTTCTCGATCTGCTGCCCCCTACGTGAGTAGGGCGTTCAGCCAGAAGCGCCACCATCATTACGTACACCGGGAAAGTAAATCTACTAGTGTGCGGTACGGTACAGAGCTCTTCATCGGTTGCTTCCACGAGTCGTACGACGAGGATTGTGTGCCACCGTTGCAAAGGGATGGGCCATGTCATGAGAGATTGCCCAAATCAGCGAGCATACATTGCGACAGAAGATGGTGGTTATGTAAGTGCTAGTGATATTGAGGATGAATATGCTCTTGTAGCTAACCTTACAGGTAATGATGATGATCACGAGACAGATAGCGATGGAGATAAAATTTTAGGCTCTGATACTACAAAGAATTATAGGACCACCCTAATTGTGCAGCGAGTATTGAGCACTCAAAGAGAGCATGCAGAGAAGCTACAACGCCATAATTTGTTTCAGATATTCCTCATCGTCAAGGATTGCCGTGTTCGTATCATAATTGATGGTGGGAGCTGTAATAACTTGGTGGATTCTAGTTTGGTCAAGAAGCTTGGCTTGACCACACATGTGCATCCTCACCCGTACCACATTCAATGGTTCAACAACAGCGGTAAAGTGAAGGTAACACAATCTGCGAGAGTGTATTTTTCTATTGGTTCTGATCATGATGTTACTGATTTCGACGTCGTGCCTATGCAAGCCTGTTCACTTTTATTAGGTTGTCCATGGGAATTTGATACCGATGCAACTCATCATGGTAGAAGTAATAAGTACTCTCTTATACACAAAGGAAAGAAAATAACTTTACTACCTTTGACACCCACTGAAATTGTGAAATGTGAACAAAAGATAGCTGAAAATGAGCAAAAAGAACTTGAACATGAATCTGAAAATCAGCACGTAGTGAAGAACGATTTCCCACCTAGAAAAGAGAAGCTGTCACATAGTTCTAGGACTGAGGAAATTAAATTAAAGGGATGTGTTATGCTTGCAACCAAACCTGATATTGCTGAAAATTTTGATAATGATATGCCATGTGATGCTTTGACATGCAAAGATGCTTACATTTCACTTGATGATATATCTAGCTCTATGCCGTCGACTGTCACTAACCTTTTGCAGAAAAATAATGATTTGGAGACAACGATTGAGTCGAGGACGACTCAAATTCAAGAAAGGGAGGATGATGAGGACATCAACTCTAAGGATGCAACCACAACTTCAACACGCTGCACTCGCTGCTCTACTTCAACTACATCTTCACCAATTGGAATTTCAGCCACTGTAGTGCCATATTCACCAGTTGGACCGAGCTACATCTACATGCCATGGTACTACGTCTACATGCCATGGTGCTACTCCACGTGCCAAGCAAGAGTTCAAGCTGGATACATTTTGGAATCCAATTCGGCCTCTCGAGACAGCACCGACTTCAAACGTGCATAACTTTCACATACGGAGTCCGTTTGAGGTCCATGGGTACTTGATTGAAAGCTTATTTCGTCCTCTTTCCAACAGATCCAACCTCACCTCCAAATTATTTCTATACGCGTCACAATCACCAAAAGAAGATGCTATGTCATCTATTTGGGCCAATTTGGGCCTTGTAATCCTTGGGCCCATCTCCCTAGCCACCCCCCCTTGGGCTGCACTATTCATGGTGGTACTGTTTATGTGAACAGTACCATATGAATAGTACCACCCCTTAGTTGTTTAGCTATGTGAGGCTCCCCCTCTCCTATTTAAGGAGGCCTCACCCCTTTAACTTTCCTTGGGTTTTCTTTGAGATTATTCTGCTTAGCAGTTTCGCCGCTCGTTCGGTTTGAGAAACCCCAACTTTGTGAGCTTAAAAACTTATCCGCAATATAATTTCAGATTGCATCTTCTACTCTCTTGCTTGTGTTCTCAATTCTCTTGCAGGAGATAGCCTTCTTGGCGAGGTCAACAGCGTTCGGCACGGTTGATAACCAACAGAGCAGTGGTGTAGTGATTGGGAGGGGTTCGATCTGTTTCAGTCGGAGCCTTTGGATCATCAACGTCGTGTTCTCCACAATCAACTTATCAGTACCTTTCGGAAGATCGGGCCAACACTTACATCAGGTGGTATCAGAGCAAAGGTTGCCTGTTAGGTAATTCGTCCCTTTTAGATTAGTTTATGTTCATCGTCCTATAAATCCAGAAAATTAGCCCTATAAAAATATTTTGTTCGTCGTGTCTTCCCCTGTCCCATCACCCTTTGAGCCACTGCAATTTTTATTTCGGTATTTTGCTTGTTGAAATTTTCGTTACATCGTCGTGTCTAGTTGCTGAATTCTAGTTTAGTTGGAGTCTAGTACGTTATTGTCTAGTTGCATCTCGTGTTTTCTTCGCATTGCTTGATCGTTCTTTTAGGGTTCCTAGTTTTGTATCTAAAACAGAAAATTCATGGGTTAGAACTCCTCTAATCCGCACCAAAAATAGTATTCGTTTCCGCTTCATCTAATCCGAATTGCTTGCTAGAGTTCAAGCCGATTTCACCACGATACCGAGAGGATTGCCATGATCTTTTGGGGGAATTGGTGTCCGAGTCCAGCATCCACCCTTTGCTATTATTTGTGACTTGCGGCAAACCCTAGGGCCGGCCAAATATTAGACAGAGAAAGAGGCAGCCGCATAGAACAAAAACCGCTGTAAAAAAGAAAAGAAAAGTGTGTGAAAATTAGTGGAGACCTTCTACATATAACCACAAGCTTGCAGAAATTTTTTTAATAAGTTTGGCCCACGGGTTTGAAAGATATAGCAGTTTCAAATTTAAACCCGAGACGGGTTCAAGTCCGAGTAGGATTTCGTTTCCGAGAGACCTTTAGTAAAACAGGCAGAACTTTTGTATACTATGTCCGTTTTTGACGTTCTTGTGCGCATTTCGTAGCTAACGACGAGGCGCATCCTTTCCACCTAAGCCACTAGTCGCCCTCCAGGTGCCCCAAAATCGGCCATCTTCGGCCCCGAATTCACGTCGCAAGTTTTGGGTTTCTGTTTTTACCGTTTCTTTCGGTGTTCCCTTCGGATTTTGGGTTTCGGTTCGACTTTTGTTGTCACAGGAGGTGCATGGCAGAGGATTGATGGGACACTTCGGTGTCAAGAAGACTGAGGACCTTCTGGCCGAGCACTTCTATTGGCCTCGAATGAGGCGCGACGTTGAGCGCTATGTGTCTCGCTGCACTACATGCAATAAAGCTTAGTCCCGACTTAATCCACACGGTTTGTATATGCTTCTTCCTGTGCCTAGTGTTCCTTAGGAGGATATTTTAATGGACTTCATTTTAGGACTGCCTAGAACAAGAGAAAGTGTTTTTGTTGTTGTGGATAGATTTTCTAAAATGACCCATTTTATACCTTGTCATAAGAGCGGTGATGCTACAAATGTTGCTAATTTGTTTTTTTCGAGAGATCGTTCGCCTACATGGAGTACCCAATACCATTGTTTCAGATCGAGATGTGAAGTTTTTGAGTCACTTTTGGCGCACCCTTTGGGCTAAATTGGGGACCAAACTGCTGTTTTCTACTACTTGTCATCCCAAACGGATGGACAAAATGAAGTTGTCAACCGCACGTTATCCACTATGTTGAGGGCTATTTTGAAAAAGAATTTAAAGATTTGGGAAGAATGCTTACCGCATGTAGAGTTTGCTTACAATAGATCGCTACATTCTACCACAAAAAGAGCCCTTTTCAGGTAGTATATGGTTTTAATCCTCGTGCTCCTATTGATTTATTGCCTATGCCTACTTCTGAAAAAGTAAATTTAGATGCTAAGAAGCGTGCTGAATTTGTCCTTCAACTACATGAAACAACTAAAGAAAACATAGAGCGCATGAATGCTAAGTATAAGGTTGCTGGTAGTCAGGGTAGAAAGAGTTTAACTTTTAAACCTGGTGATCTCGTTTGGTTACATTTGCGCAAAGATAGATTTCCTGAATTGAGAAAGTCTAAGTTGATACCTAGAGCTGATGGTCCATTCAAGGTGTTAGCTAAGATTAATGATAATGCATATAAACTTGATCTACCTGTAGAGTTCGGGGTTAGTCCTGCATTTAACATTGCAGATTTGAAGCCATATTTGGGTGAGAAAGATGAGCTTGAGTCGAGGACGACTCAAATGCAAGAAGGGGAGGATGATGAGGACATCACTTCCATGCATACAACCAACACTCCTCACAATAGATCTGAACCTATGCACTTGCAAGGTCCAATCACAAGAGCTCGTGCACGTCAATTGAACCATCGGTAACCGTTTCTAGAAGTGCATTTTGTTTCTAATAAGAATATCTGCTACCTAATGCATGTGATGTTCTTTCAATCAGAACTTAGAGCGATCATGAAGAGAAGCTTGTGCAATCAATTCGGCCACGGATACAACACCGACTTCAAACGTACATAACTTTCACATACGGACTCCGTTTGAGGCACACAGTACTTGATTGAAAGCTTATTTCGTCCTCTTTCCAATGATCCACCTCACCTCCAAATTCCTTCGAGCGCACCGCAATCGCCAAAAGAGTTAGAAGCTATTTTTTGAGTCGAACTTGGGTCCATGGGCCTTGTAACCCTAGGCAGCCCATACTGTTGTTGTGGTTATGATTCATGCATGAACAGTACCGCCACCCCCTTCTTTCACCTCTCCCTCCTATACATAGTGGCCGCCGCCATTAGAGTTTGGTGGATTTCGTTTACTTAGTTTCTCCATTGTGAAAACTCTTGTTCTTCGCTTATGTCGACTAGACCAACCGTAAAGAACCTCTGCGGAATCCCACCTTTTGAACTCAATTATATATTTGCAATTCAGATTGCTTGTTACTTCGTTTTTACTTGTTCTTCAATTGCTTGCAGGAATTGATCCTCGTGATCTGGTCAATCGGGTCTTTGGCACGGTTGATAACGACATGGTGATTAGTTCAGCGATTGCTTGGTTCATACATGCTACGTTCATAGCCTAGATCGTGAGAGCTGATCATCATCCAATCGAAATTTATCCTTTTCATCGAAAGATCGGGGCAACAACAGTTCATCAGGAAGAGCTGGTCGTAAATGGTTACACCGATGCTAGCTTCTAAACCGACAAGGATGATTTCAGATCGCAGTCTGTGTTTGTGTTTTGTCTTAATAGAGGAACAGTGAGCTGGAAAAGTTCTAAGCAAGAAATGGTTGCTGACTCTACGATAGAGGCTGAGTGCATTGCGGCTTCAGAAGCTGCAAAGGAAGCCGTGTGGATTTGAAAGTTCATTAATGAACTAGGTGTGGTTTCGAGTGCTTCTAGTCCAATGTATCTCTATTGTGATAATAGTGGAGCCATTGCACAAGCTAAGGAGCCTAGATCGCATCAAAAGTCCAAACACATACTTTGACGATATCACATTATTCATGAGATCGTTGAAAGAGGTGATGTGAAGATATGTAAAGTGCACACAGATTTGAATATTCCTGATCCGTTGACAAAGCCTCTCCCGCAACCTAAGCATGATGTGCACACAAGAGCTATGGGTATTTGATACCTGTATGATTGACTCTAGTGCAAGTGGGAGACTGTTGGTGATATGCCCTAGAGACAATCATAGAGATGATTGTATCACGTCTATGTTTATGAGTCACTGAATAAATGTTATTCTCTTCCTTGAATGAATCATCAGTTATATAGATCAACAAGTATGTGACATGTTGGTGAAGCTCTTTAACTTATATGATGTCGTTCTAAATGTATCTTTGGTCAGATGTCACTGGCCAGAACACCAGTGACTCATCGACCAGCAAATGTATTGATTGATGACCATGTTTCATCGGTCATGGATATAGGGATATCAAATCAATAATGTGATAACATGTTAGAGAACATGGTGTTGGATAGACCCACCTTGAGGCACTATTGAGATTGTTATGATTCTATGTGTCATTAGTTGGTCTCAAGCAATGATGATGTATAATCCTTAGACCTGAGATCAATATAGTTCCCTACATGTGTAATAGCACTCTTAGGGGTTGCCAAACACTACTCCGTAACTGGATAGTTATAAAGATAGTTTCCGGGTATGCTATGAAATATGTAGAGGGATGAGACTGGTCGGATATGGGACTTACCCCTCCTAACATAATAGGAGAGATATCATTGGGCCTCTCGATGTGGTCGGAGAAAGAAAGTGCATGACCATGCCACTGGTGGTCGAAGAGTTCGACCAGATGAAGTTATTCGACACTCGATCGAGAAAGTATTGAACAGTCCATGGATGACATAATATGTCATAGCCCCAATTTCACTTATTGGAATTTTGGTGCACTTCATGAGCATACATGTCATTTTTGAATCATTTGTACAATAGGTTGCATTTAAAAATCCCAAATTCAAGTCTAGTTTAAAACTTGAAAAGAAACTTCTAAAAGAAAACTAAAGAGAATGCCTGAAAAGAACCCCATAAAATAATTTAATCAAATACTAGTTTAATTATCATTATTTAATATAATTTTTGTCAAATTTTTTAGAGGTTAGTTTGACCTTGAGAAAAATCTGTGTTCCTTACTTAAAACAATTCAGCCTAGTATTTTAAATTAAGTATTTAAAACTTGAACAGAGAGGTCTTAGAATTTTTATGGGATCTATATCATCCTAGTAACTTCTCTAAAAATTTTCAGTTTTTTATAGATTTATTTGATATTTTTAAACCTCCGGTCAATCTTTTAAGTTTGATTTTGGTTCTAGTCAAACTTTTGACCCAGCCCTGGCCAACTGGTACTGTAGTGACTCGAACCCACGCGACTTGGTTAGGTCCAGCCCTGTGCTATTAGGACCAACCCGAGCCACGTTCAAAAGGGCTCAGTCCAACCTCTAGGTTGCGCGCCTGCCGTTATATTTGAAACGAACAACCCAGATAGTGGAACGTTCGGACCACCGAACGCTCCATGCGATCTAGGCCGTTGATTTTAAATCTAAGCGTGCCTTTTTTCCTTCGGTTGAGTTTTAAAGCGCGCATCATCTTGGGACCATTGGATCTTGATCCAACCGTCCACATAACTTGGGACGTTCGGACCTCCGAGCGCCCCACATGATCTGCGCCATCCATCTTCAATCGAACCGCACGTCCCCTTTCAGTTGAAAACAGCGCTCGCGCGTCGTTCGATTTGAAACGGACGAATCAGATTCTTCGGAACGTTCGGACCACCGAACAACATTTTTAATCTGGACCTTCGAATCTAAATCGTACCGTCCGCAATATTTCACTCTCGATCACATCGTTTCTTTGAGTCTGGCCGCCATGGCCCACTTGTAAGTCTCTCACCTTCATCTTCTCTGCGCCACTATGCCAACTCCGAGCACATCGCGCATGAGGTGGCTTTGCACCTGCGTTTTTCGAGGCAAGCAGCACCACTTGGCTTCACCATTGCTGACAGTGCTTAACCTAGTGTTGCCACGAATCCATTTTGTGTTAGAAGTGACCGTAAAGGACCATCAAAACCACTGTGCCATCCTTTCAACCAAATCAGTGCGGCCATTGTTTCTTCCTCTTCACTCAGGCATTCCTAAGCATTCTTGAACCCTTGCTCTTCAATCACCATACCTTAATCCTTGTGATAACTTGAGATCTTGGTATTGATTGTAGCCCCAGAAATTTGAGCTTGTCTTTGGTTGTCCAGAGCACGCCCGGAACACCGCCGTCATGGTTTTCTACGCTCGGGTGAGCTCCTTTGTGTTCCTTGTGTGTCATACCTTGTCTTAAGATATAAGGAGCACAAACCCTTAACCAGTTCATTCTTTTGTTAACAGTGTGCTTGGGATTTTGGAACTTATTCAACTTCGGTCAATTTCAGCACCTTCGTCTCCGTCTTCGGTCTAGTATTCTTGTCCGCGTTAAGCCCTCTTCACTGACACACGGTCACCATCGCCGGAGCAAATTCTTGGATCCCTGGCCTTTTTCTTAACTCGGGTATTTGCCTTGTGAATCTTTTTTAGTCTTTAGCACGCGCTTGTAGTTGTACCACCTATAACCGGATCACGGTCTCTTGGGACCTCCTGTGATCTCTTGGTATTTTTTTGCAAAGACTACCCTTTTTGGTCAAGACCACCCCTGATCACGACCACCCTCTTGGTCTTTTTGCAAAGACTACCCTTTTTGGTCAAGACCGCCCCTAGTCACGACCACCCTCTTAGTCTTTTTGCAAAGACCACCCTCTCGGTCTTTTTGCAAAGTCCACCCATTTTGGTCAAGACCACCCCTGGTCACGACCACCCTCTTAGTCTTTTTGCAAAGATCACCCTTTTTGGTCAAGACCACCCTTGGTCACGACCACTTTCTTGGTCTTTTTGCAAAGACCACCCTCTTTGCTCACGACCACCTCTGTGATCCTCACGACCTCCTTAGGACATCTCCTCTTCTCCCTGTGTTACTTCAGGATCTCCCCGTAGTGACCCCTAATCTAGTGAAGTTAATTTTTGTTTAGCATGCATTTTTCAGTATTTTGGTTTTGGATATTTTTCTCGATATTCATTTGCGATCATTTTTTTTAGATTCTGATATCCCCAACGTGAGTGATTATATTTCTGAGCAACCAGAGAGTGAACAAGTGGTTTATCAACAAGGCAAGCATCCTCTTGTATCATTTTGATCCCAGTTTTGGTCCTTTAGTATTTTGAAATGCAATGATAATTGCTTGGATGCTATTTCTCTTGTATTACTAATTTGTGTGTTTAGATTAGTTATGTCCTAATGATTGTGTCTTATCTTTAATAATTCCATACACTTGAGCCTAGGTTAGATATTGTGATGATTTTCATTCTTAATATAGATGCTTAGCCCTGCAAGTCACTAGGTTCGGTAGTTTTGGTTGACGAGGGTAGCTCGTCGATCATAGGAAACACTGAACTTTTTACGTTTATATTTCTGGTTCAGATCTTGGATCTGATCTTTGAGTCCCAAACTTTGCTTATTTAAATCTGATTTTGATCTGGACAAGTGGCTAGTAGTGTGGGTGCCATCTTGCACGCGAGTCGGGTATGTGGAGGTCTTGTTTGGATCGTTAAGGACCGAAGCTTTTGGGCGGTTACTCCAAGTATCACTCATACTTCCACATGTGGGTTGGGAGCCGCTTGGTTAAGTAAGGGGAAAATTTTATTGAGTTGGATCCCAGGTGGTGTAAGGACACATGTGTTTGATCATGTTGTTCTTAGGGCTTTGATTGCAATTTAATATGTGTAGTGAGCACAGTTTTACTTTCTGTTAATTGGGTCAACACTCCTGGTACAACGTGCGTGCCCCGGTTAGCAGGTTCTATCAGAAACTTGTACTAAGCGGGATCAGGTCGCGCATGGGTGATTCAACTCAATAATGCTCTTGGTGAAAAATACTGAGTCTTGATTTCCCCGGCAAGCATACCAATGGAAGTGTGCTATTATCCGGAGGCTTACGGGCTGATCAAGTCATGTGGGTAAAGATGTACACACCTGTAGGGATAAAACTATTTGAATAGCCGTGTCCACGGTTACAGACGACTTGGTTCTAATTGTCACTATTGTAGACTGAAAGTGTTATAAACTTGGTTTGGGAACAACTTGGTTCGGCATGACCGGTTTGTCATGCAGTTTAGTTTATCAAAGTGAGTTTGCCACTTTGGTATTGTTTGATATATGTCTATCTGTTTATCACTTAAAAATCTGTGGTCCAAATTGGTGTACTAAATGGCTTTTGGAAACTAGATTGTGTAGGAACAAACTCATTGCTTTGTGCAAAACCTATGCCCTTATAACCATTATTTGGACAATTTTATCATGTATAATCTCTTATCACTTGTATAGGAACACCCATACACTTTCTCTTATTAGTTTTGTGTAAGTCTTGCGAGTACCTTTTGTACTCAGTGATATTAATCACTTGTTGCAGGTGAGGACGATTATGCTTACGATCCATCTATTAGCATCGATTATGGCGACGCTAACGAGTGATGTTGTCTCTACCTCCACTCAGTTGCCTTTGGGGGATGGGCAAACTAGTTGGAACTTTTGCTGTTTATATTTGCTTTCCACTGCAACTTCTACTTTAGCTGACCGTTGGTCATTTGTATAAGTTATGTACTGAACACTAGTCTTGTAAAAATTAATGTCATAAGTATGTATGACTTGTGTATGACTGTGTACTAATGTTGTATAGGATATGTGCACATTAGTCTTTGATCTAGGGAACTAATGTGAGACACATATTTGGAGAAACTGGAATCGGATTTGTTTCCTGTTAAGAGTCATGCCTCTGGTATACTCTCTTGATATGAAACCAATTTCCATTTCGGGGTCTCACAGCGCTGGTATCAGAGCCATACTGACTGTAGGTTAGAAATAGCTGGTCGTTAGCATTAATGAGTCTTCTGTGAAGTATTTTCTAAAGTGACAAAATATTTTCAGAAACCTTAAGTTATGAAAGTCTTTTATTTCTTATCCATCTTAGTGTCATTTCTTACCCCCAACTTTCACTTGGATTTACAAACTGTTTTGCTCACTTACCTTGTCCTTTTGTGCTTTAGGTGAGCAGTTGGTATTTGGTTAAGGAGACCCGCGCTGAGGAAGTAGATGGATATCCCGCATTACTACGAGACATGATGTGGTGCGCCAACTTCACCTATCAACCAGAGTATACCATCTACCGTAGGGATCCAGGACCTGGGATGGAAGAGCATTGAGGTGTAGTCAACATTATTGCTAGACAGGTGCCAGAGAGCATTCCATACCGTATCCAAGTTCATGCCACCTCTGAAGCCATGGCCATTCAAGAAGCGGCTAGTGGGGTTATGAGCCATCTTCGTAATGATCTGATGGAGTTATCTCAGCCACCCTACAACCACTTCCCAAAACGAGGTCCTGGCGCAGAGGTGAACACGTTCAATGAGATCCAGTTTGGAGAGGGCCCACAAGTACGTTAGTTAGCGAGGTTGGTTCACATCATGGACCGAATCCATCGCTGCAACGTGTATGAGCTGTGGGAGACCCGACGCCGTGTTAGAGAAGCCCAGGAGTACCTCCAAATCAGAGTCAACATGAATCGTGTTCCTCGTAACGTGCTTTATGGTGGCAATGAGATCTCTCCAGCTGTTGCAGCACCACCAGGGTTTCGACTTCCAGAAGTGGCAGGGCTAGTACCTACTTCTGGACAGTGTCACCAAGCTCGGATGTCTGCAGGTTTTCCTTGCTGAGTTGCTAACAGTATGTGTGGCAACAAAATGGCAAGAACAACCACTCGATCCAGTGGCTCGCAGGAGACGAGTCACCACGGTGGGATCTCGCTCTCGCTGCTGTCCATAATCTGTACGCACGAGAAGAGCGTGCGAAACCTTCTAATCGCTGTGATCGTCATGGTGATCAGCAAAGGGAAGAGCTTCCACCACTGCCCACCATGGCAGAGGTTCTTGCTCAAATAGAGCGCAACCGAATTGATGAGGACATCAACCCGCCGGATACGACCGCTACTCCACCTCCAACCGAGCTACTCTACTGCCATCGATTCGGTTGCGTCAAACTCTACTCGAATGGGCCAACGACGACGAAGTTACTTCACTTATATCTGGTGTTGCGCGACCTCACATTGGGCCGAGGGCCTTGTATCAATTATTGGGTCCAAAGGACAGCCACCACTTTAGGGTATTTGGGCTAGCCACCTCCTTGGCCCATATGGCAACCTAGGGTTATTGTTCACACGGCACTGTTCACACATGAACAGTACCTACGCCGCCTCTCTCATCTCCTATAGATAGTTGCCGCCATCCCCTTTAGTTCCTCAGATTTCATTTATGTTTAGTTTGCCTTCGTTGTAACTTGTATCTTCTGCGAGTGTCAACTAGACCACCCAGTCAAGATCCTTATTTGAAATCCCAACTTAAATCAAGATTTTCAATCTTATTTGTAATTCTAGGTTGCTATTTATCTTGTTCTTGCGTGTTGTCGAGTAGTTCAACGATTGCGTGGTTTCGGGCCTTGCGAGTTCGTAGCCAAGATCGTGAGAGTTGAGCAAGTACTACCGAACTTATCTTCTCATCGAAAGATCGGGCCAAATTAGGACCTTCAGGGTTCATCAGGTGGTATCAGAGTTACAGTTGATCGGTGAGAGTTTCTAGTTTTCTAGTAGTAGATTCATTTTTCATATCTAGAGTCCAGAAAATTGCCCAAAAAAATTATTGCATTGATCATCCGTACCGAACCCCTTTGAGCCATTGCAATTTTCTTTTCAGTATTTTGCTTGTTGAATCATTAGTTGTATCGTCGTGTCTAGTTGATGATCTTTAGTTCTAGTTATTGTCTAGTTGGTCATTGTATAGATTGCTTCTCGTGTTTTCCTTCGTGTTGCTTGATCGTTCGTTTAGGGTTATTAGTTTTTGCATCTAAAACAGAAAATTTGTGGATTAGAACTCCTCTAATTCGCAGCAAAAAATAGAAAATCTATACTGTTGTTAATAAAAAAAAGAGAGGGTTGTTGTGATCTTTTGGGAGAGTTGATGTTATTTACGACTTATGGCAAACCTTAGGGCCGACCAAATATTAGAAGGATAAAAAGGAGCCGCATAGAATAAAAGTTGTGGTAGAAAAAAAAGATGAAACAAGATAAAATAAAAGTGCATGAAAATTGGTGGAGACCTTCTACATATAACCACAAACTTCCACAAAAAATTTCAGCAAGTTTGGCTCACGGGATTGAAAGATATAGCAGTTTCAAATTTGAACCCGAGACGGTTTCGAGTCCGAGTAGGATTCCGTTTCCGAGACACCTTCAGTAAAACGGGCATAACTTTTGCATACGGTGTCCTTTTTCGACATTCTTATGCTCGTTTAGAAGCTAATGACGAGGCACATCTTTTCCATCTAAGCCACAAGTTGCCCTCCAGGTGCCCCAAAATCGGCCATCTACGGCCCCGAACTCCTGTCACAAGTTTTCGGTTTCTATTTTTTACCGTTTCTTTTGGTCTTCCTTACGGAATTTGGGCTTCGCCTCAACTACAAAATTGTAGATCTCATCGAAACCTTTCAAACAAGCATACATAAGCCATATAAAACTTTTCTTTTTTATCATTTGAGACTAGCTATTGTTTCTGCTCAATCTAGGGGGTTGTTTGCATTATACCGATTTTGTTGTCTTTTGTGCTCTACGTCGTGTGAACAATCTTGTGCCCTTCACAGAAGTTTGAGTAGTTGGCTAGCGTCTCTCCTAGCACTTGTTGTGAGGTTTTCCATTGCTTACATCAAGTCACATTGATCGTTGCGTGTGCGTACATACACTTCTCTGCATAGGGCTTTGATTAGCTAGCTGTGATTACGCTAGGATCAGCAACTTTGACGAGTACTTTGAACAATTTTTCAACTAGCATTACTGATTTGATTGTTGCTAATCCATGCTACCATATTGAAGCCTTCCAAGCTCCACTTCCTACAAACTCAGCAAGTGTCGTTCCTCGCAATCGTTGGACTATTCATAGGTGAGAGTATCACGAACCAGCCACCAGTTGTACCACTTCCTTGCTACATTGGTAAGAGCTTGTAAGAACTTGGTAAAATCTTGAGTGTGAGCGACTGTTGAAAACTCCAAAACCTAGTAGTTCATATGGACATATACACTGTGATTTGTTTCCCATTTTTCTACTAACTATGGCAGGTTCACGGGATGATTACAAGATAGATCCACATCTTCTTCAAGCCATTGGACAGGAGTGCCATAAAGTCAACGAGGAAGATGCACGCTTGAGACAAGTTCGTCCACCATGGGAGGTATATGATTGTGATAGTACGCCTGGTAAAACTAAACTCATTGTGCCTTCTTTCGCTGGGAATTATGATCCTGATACTTATCTCATATGGGAATTAGTTGTACAACAATTATTTGCTTGCCATGAATTTCTTGATCATCTAAAAGTTAGGGCTGTTACTTGTGAGTTTTATGATTTTGCATCTATTTAGTGGAGCGAATACTGTCGTACTAATCAGAACATACCTAGAACAAGGAATGCTTTGAAGAGAGTAATGAGACATAAATTTGTACCTTCATATTATTCTCGTGAATTGCTTAATAAATTGAAATGCTTAAGACAAGGTATTAGTTCTGTAGAGGATTATTATCAAGATTTGCAAACTACTTTGTCTTATTGTGGTTTAGAAGAAACTAAAGATGCTAAGATAACTAGATTTCTAGGAGGATTAAACCATCACATTCGGGATAAACTTATTTATAAACCTCCAACTGTCACTCGCTTGTTTCGTCTTGCTTGCAATGTTGAAAAGGAAGTACAAGGACGACAATCCAAGACTAGTCGTGCACTTTCGTCAATTTCCACTACACCTTCACCTGTACAAGAAACAAACAAGCGCACAATACATACCTCTGCGTCAAGGTCATATTTGGTTGCTTCTTCTACTACTACACCTACTATGATTGCCGCCCATACTGCTGTGAGCGATACTCTGTCTCACTGTCGTGTATCATTGGCTCACTCATTGGCAACTGAGCTAGAGCAAGAAGAAGGAAAAGCTTGTGATAATTCACCGTCTCCAGTACTGACATCATCTAAGTTGCGCCTACAAGGTAATACAAAAGGTACTGATTTGAATAGTCAACCTGAGATTAATACCCATGATTTAAAAACTCAATCTGATATTATTAAGAATTTGCATGAATCCTGTGATAACATTGTTGATTTACCTGCTGACTTGAGTGCACCATTTGATGAAATAATTGAATTGCCTGCTGTTGTGAGTACTTCATGTGATGAATTAAAAGCATACAATGATCATGTGGAATTGGTTAGACATAAAGAAGTTTTGACTAGAATTTCTCCTACTGACTCTTTATGTTACATTATGTTAGATCCACCTATAAAATTGGCACATGCTATGCAGAAAGTTTCTGTAATTGCATGTTCGAAATCCTTATTTAGTGCCTACACCCCTAGCTGTAAGTTTAATTTGATTGGAGATTATGGTGTAGACAACTAATTTCTTGTATATCAAATATGCATAACTTGTGATCACATGAATGATTTGAAGCTTGTTATTTGAAACAGCAATTCTTGTGTGTTGAATTTTGTGGATTATCCTA
Source organism: Ampelocalamus luodianensis (assembly GCA_036346255.1). Classification (NCBI taxonomy): domain Eukaryota; kingdom Viridiplantae; phylum Streptophyta; class Magnoliopsida; order Poales; family Poaceae; genus Ampelocalamus; species Ampelocalamus luodianensis. Next base: position 14,765,615 of record CM070628.1, read on the forward strand.
TACCTATATGTTCACCTCCTATTGCACCATCTAGCATTGATAATCTAAATAATGATGTTGAAGTTTGGAAGAACTTACAAATCTTTTCACCCTTGCTAGATGAATTTGCTATTGCTCAATTAAAATCTGATTATATGAATGACTTGTGCTCTTTGAATTCAATTACTGTGCTACCCATTCACAGAGCAATGAATAACTTTACTACATACTTCACTTATACTTGCAAATTTAGTTGCAAACTGAATGCTATGAGAAAATGTACCTCTACTGATTTGATGCATGCACAATCACCATTAGTTTTCAAAGCTTTCTCTATTTCTTTGCCACCCGCTATTGCTAACATTTTACAGAAAGATGAGAATGCGCTGCTATAAGTTATAAAGTTTTTCTTGCCACTGGAGGAGGATGAGCTTGAGTCGAGGACGACTCAAATGTAAGAAGGGGAGGATGATGAGGACATCAACTAGCCGGATACGACCGCTACTCCACCTCCAACCGGGCTACTCTACTGCCATCGATTCGGCTTCGTCAAACTCTACTCGAACGGGCCAACGACGATGAGGTTACTTCACTTATATCTGGTGCTGCGCCACCTCACATTGGGCCGAGGGCCTTGTATCAATTATTGGGTCCAAAAGACAGCCACCACTTTAGGGTATTTGGGCCGGCCACCTCCCTAGCCCATATGGCAACCTAAGGTTACTGTTTATGTGGTACTGTTCACACATGAACAGTACCCGCACCACCTCTCCCTTCTCCTATAGATAGTTGCCGCCATCCCCTTTAGTTCCTTAGATTTCGTTTATGTTTAGTTTGCCTTCGTTGCAACTTGTATCTTCTGCATGTGTCGATTAGACCACCCAGTCAAGATCCTTATTTGGAATCCCAACTTAAATCAAAATTTTCAATCTTATTTGCAATTTCAGATTGCTATTTATCTTGTTCTTGCGTGCTTCTTCGGTGTATGCAGGAATCGACCTTCGTGGTTAGGTCAACCGGGTATTCGTGCACGGTTGATAACGACTTGTCGAGCAGTTTAGCGATTGCGTGGTTTCGGGCCTTGCGAGTTCGTAGCCAGGATCGTGAGAGTTGAGCGACTACTACCGAACTTATCTTCTCATCGAAAGATTGGGCCAAATTAGGACCTTCAGGGTACATCACGGATGGACTAGACGCGTATCCTAGAGCAAATTGCGCGCAATACTACCACAGCTCTAGTACCAGTTGGTGGAGCCGGAGCCCATCGAAATCATGGAGGTCTTGCTGACTTTCAGCGAACTAACCCTCCAGTGTTCTCTAGCTGTGGGGATCCAATGGATGCTGAGGATTGGCTCAGAGCTGTTGAAAAGAAGATGCTTATTGCTCAATGCTTGGAGGCAGAGAAAGTCTTTTCGCGATTATCACCGGATGGAGCGGCCGAGTGCACAGTGGGACAATTTCTTCACCGGCCGTATAAGAGGACACGTCCCGACTTGGGACGAGTTCAAGGAGGCTTTCCGCGAAGCACACATTCCGAAAGGAGTCACGATGATAAAGCAGCAACAGTTTCTTGCTCTTAAGCAGGGTCGAAAGAGTGTGACCGAGTATATTCATGAATTCAATTTCTTGGCTCGGTATGCTCCAGTTGATGTTGGTACCGACCTTCACCGCCGAAACCAGTTCATGAATGGGCTGACCGAAGAAATGCAACTAGCACTTGCAGCTCGCGACGTCTGTAATTTTCAGTATCTTGTCAATAAGGCCATCGTAGTGGAGGGCAAGAGCAATGCGTTGGATGAATTGCACAAGCGAAGAAGGGCTTTTCAAATGGCAGCGGGTGACGGTTTTTCAAAGCCACACACTGGGCAGCCCAACACCCCTCGTGCCCCAGCACCAGCTCCACCAAGGCCACCAGTTTTTGCACCTCGCCCTGCACCACCTAATCAGCAGCCGAGAGTTGGTGGAAATCAACCACCTAATGTCTGCAATGTCAAGCCAGGTGTGATCTGTTATCACTGCCAGCGTCCCAGGAATTTCGCTAATCAATGTTATGCAAAAGCATGGGGTTTTCCCCTGTCCAAACCTATGCGTCCAGCACCACCTTAGAGGGCAGCGACCAAGCCTACTCCAACTCAACCTAGTGGTCGAATAAGTCAAATCACCGCTGAGGAGGTAGTCGATGCACCTGACGTCGTCCTCGGTATGCTTGTTAATTTCAGCCCAGCTACTGTTTTATTTGATTCAGGAGCATCCCACTCTTTTGCACTTCAAAAAATGGGATGTTATGAACCTCCACCCCCTAAAGGAATCTCGACCTCGAGATTCAGGCTAGCTAGAGAAAAGGCTAGGAAACTCAGCCTTCAGCTCTTCTTCGCGCTCCTAGGTCACTTCATCCTCTGAGTGATTGCTCTGTTGCACCTTGCAAAAGCGGACGGTCTCGCTTGTTGTCAAACGTCCCGCCACATCCAAAATCTTGTCTGATTGCTCTTTATAAGTGAGATCTTATTTTAATACTTCTGGGTGAATTGAGTACTTCAAATCATGACTCTCCTTCCAAATCAATTGTCTCAAACCAATTTTACTATATCTAGAAATTGATTTTAAATTTTTAATCATCACTTTGAGTGCAGGATAAACCTCCCTACATGTTTGGTGAAGGAATAAGCCCCTTAACACCAGGATGTCTCCTTAATTTCCCATTTGGATAAACTACCCAAAAACATTGTGTTAAAACATTTTTAAATCAAAAACCAAATCTAACTTTTAGTGGCTTTGCTCAGCATGTCCATAACCGTGGACACAGCTACTCGAATTGTTTTCTACTCTATAGAGCTTGTAAAAACTTTACCGACAAGAGATAGTCTGCTTAATATATTAGCTAAGACACTCTTCTGTAGGCGTGTGACTAAGCGACTATCACAAAGCCTTTACCCTACACTATCCCAACGTAGTTATGCCCGCTAAGGTTTCGTTACTATAGGTTTCACGCCAAACGGTAACCCCCTCTTGCGCCTATGTGGGTACTAAAAGTAGATCTTCACGACACCCACACCTCAAAATGACATAACCATGGTGAAATATTATAATTTAGTTAGTTGGGTCTATTCCATTCCAGACTTGTGGTAGTACGGTGGAGCTTAGCAAAAAGCGGCTCTCAGACCGGTCCTTATTTAACTGGACAACTTCCAACTATCCCCTGTGCCTCAATCATTCGCTGAGTTGATAACATGCATAAACTTGCACCCACCATTTATCCAAATTAGCTCAGTCTAAATAAGTTTTAAATTTATTTTATTTCATAAATTATTTGTAAAACCCTATGGCAAAACAATGCCATAGATCCATTTTTAATCAAAGTTGAACTGAGTATAATTAAGAATTTTTGGTCTAAGCGTGTCTTTGAATGAAATTTTTTCAAATGTTCCTAGTTCATACTATTGTATCAACTAGGCCATATATAGGGTGACAAAAGTATTCGATTCAATGTCAATATTGGCCCACTACTACAAAAAACGTCATCACAGACGGTTCGGAACCGTCATCACAGACGGTTTAGAACCGTCTGTGTTTTTGTACGTCTGTGAAAACTGGCGGTTATCACAGACGGTTAAAAAAACCGTTTGTGATAAGTCACAATACAGACGGTTCTAGTTACCAACTGTCTGTGATATCCACATATCACAGACGGTTCATAATTAGAACCGTTTGTGATAAGTCACAACACAGATGGTTCTAGTTACCAACCGTCTGTGATATCCACATATCACAGACGGTTCATAATCAGAATCGTTTGTGATAGCTTTTTTTATTGCAAAAAAATACTGCCATTTCATGGATACACTCATACACATACACTGTCACTTCCCAAGACTCCCAAACATGGATTCATTGATACACATAAATGGATTCTAAGTCTCAAGTCTCCCAATGAATTTCTCAAGCCATGGATTTATGGATACACTCATACACTCGATCATATACAAGTACCAACATAAGTAGAATCTGGAGGAGAATCTAACAGAAATATAGATATGAATCTAACACAAGTACCACAAGCACATACATACAAATCTGAATCTGAATCTAACAGAAGCTCATATACAAAAGTACCAACAGAACCTCATATACCAGAGACGTTGGCGTCGGAGGAGGACTGGATGAGGTCGGCGTCGGCGTCGGAGGAGGACTAGAGGAGGTCGGCGTTGGTGTCGGCGTCGACTCTTAGCTGTTAGGGAGGAAGACCGCATCGGAGGTTGGGGATTGCGGGAGCAAGGGAGGACCGGAGCACGGATGAGCAGCAAGGGGTCGGGAGCTGCAGGAGGACCGCAGGAGCAGCGACCAGCCGGAGCTCTGAGGAGGACTACGGGAGCAAGGGAGGATCGAGCCCAGAGGAGGACCAGGGACTGCGAGTGCGAGGATCGCGCGCCAGAGGAGGTCGGCCATAATATATAAAAACACCAAAATATTTTGCCTCCCGCGCACGCATTCAAAATTTTCGAACTCCCGCGCTGCGAATCACAGACGGTTTCATATAAAAAACCGTGCGTGATGACATATCCTGACGGTTGGTATCACGAAGCATGCGTGATAAGTATCTCATCACGCAGCGGTTCGTTATACCAGCAAATGCAGTGATGAGGTCATTATCACAGGCGGTTCGTACTAAGAACCGTCAGAAGTATCACTGAGCGGTTCGTGATATAAACCGTGCGTGATATACGACATATCACGAGCGGTTCGTATCACGAACGTTAGTGATACTCCGCGACGGTTCTTAATACGAACGAAATGCGTAATAATGACCTATCACAAATGGTTTCAAAACGAACCGTCTGTGATAAGACAACACAGACAGATCCAAATGAACCGTCTGTGATGAGGCGTCTACTATGACCTGTTTTGTAGTAGTGGCCATACAAAGGATTTTGGCATAACTATAAATTTAAAATAGGAGTTTCAATTAAACTAAATATAATTAAGCATGCATTATAATTTAAAATATTGGTATCAACATGATCAAGAATGCAAATTGCCTTGCTCAACTTGTTGATCGGACTTCTCGAAAAATTCTAGCTCTCCGAAGTCATCAAAGTCTATACGCAAAAATAAGCTAAATTCAAATAAAATTAACATTAACTCCAAATTTTTTAATTTCAGCATAGTTATCTATATTATAATTTTAGATGAATTTAGAAATTTAAATCACTGGAATCGGAGCTTGTATGAATGAGAACGAGTCCTCAAAAGTTTGAATTCTAAAGAAATTACCCTAAATTCAATTTTCCAGATTTAATGAATTATTTTTCTAACAAAAAATCTAAATATTGCGCAAGCATGATGACAACAGTTGAATTTCCATTTTCTGGCCGAATTATTTTTCTATGGGAAAATCCTAACAATAACTAAAATGTGGGCCCTCGGTCCATGGACCGGGTCCACGAGAGTGCATTGGTCCATGGTGGACTAGGTGCGTGAAACAGTGATGCCTGCCCTCGCAAGCAGCTGAAGGGATACGGGTAGGCTACACTAGCTGACAATTCAAAAAATCTACCACGTAAACCAGGAAGCCAAGCAAGCAAGAGATCATAGATCGTTACCACCAGACGCGTAGTGCAGCGAAAGATGAGTTAGAGCAGCCTAATCCAATGTAGAGTGCATCGATGAAGCGGTCGTAGTCGATCGTCCAACGTAGCAACATATCGCATTCCTTTCGAAGTCGTGGATCATCCTTAAGGGCAACAACAACCATAGTAGCGCCTCTACGGTATCCACACGTCCAGGCGAGGAACACCATACGCCGGTGTGCTATCACTAACTCGCACGGTAGAGCTCTCGGGAAGACGGCGGCTAGGGTTTTAGTGGAGCAACTCATGTGTCTCGTATATGTCCCAATAGCCTCATGCATCCTCTTAAATAGAGCCCATGACGGATCCTATCCGAACACATTTGTTCTAACCTGTTAAGTGTGTGACCCTGTAGGTTTATGTGTAATCAGTTGTGACTCAGAAACCCTTTCTGACCACGAGTCGTTAGCGGTTCCTAGCAGCACATAACGATTCCCGAATACACACAAAATATATAAGACGAACCTTAATGTAATATGATCTATGATCAGGTCCTTATCACTAACGACCAACTCGTATCTCTATACGACTAGTTCAGATTTACTCTCGACCAGTTCATAACTCCATATGAGCAGGTTTCGACCACTTAGTGATTATGTTCCACTAGTTTACGACCACCTCGTATCTCCATACGACTTGTCCATATCTGATCGAACTGAATGACCTTCTCGTGTATTCTCCCTTTGCCTCACGATATATGATTGAACTCTAGGTGAGATATTATATCATCCATGGACTATTCAATACTTTCTCGATCGAGAGTCGGATAACTTCATGTAGTCGAACTCTTCGACCACCAGTGGCATGGTCATGCACTTTGTTTATCCAACCACATCAAGGGGTCAGAGATATCTCTCCTGTTATGTTAGGAGAGGCAAATCCCATATTCGACCAGTCATATTCCTCCTCATGTTTCATAGCATACCCGAAAGCTACCTTTATAACTACCCAGTTACGAGTAGCGTTTGGCAACCCCTAAAAGTGCTATTACACATGTAGGAAACTATGCTGATCTCAGGTCTAAGGATTATACATCATCATTGCTTGAGAACAACTGATGACACATAGAATCATAACAATCTCAATAGTGTCTCAAGGTGGGTCAATCCAACACTATGTTCTCTAACATGTGTTCACATTATTGATTCGATGTCCCTATATCCATGACCGGTGAAACATGGTCATCAATCAATATATGTGCTAGTCGATAAGTCACTAGTGTTCTGACCAGTGACATTCAGCCAGGGATACAATTAGAACGACATCATATAAGTTAAAGAGCTTCACCAACAAGTTGGATAACTCATAAACATAGATGTGATACAATCATCTCTATGATTGCCTCTAGGGCATATCAACAGATAGCAGCGTACCACGTGCGCCGATCGAAAAGAAACAAACGTGGCGCATACGTGGCTACCAGGTGGCGCCACGAGGTTGCCACATCACTCTAGCATAACAGCAGCACTCGGGGCCCTATGGTCGCTGGTGCTATGTGCCACAACGGCGAGCGAGAGTGGGTGCAAAATAAACAGGAGAGGACGATGGACCTTATGCGCACGATTGCGGTGACGGGACACGATGGGATGGCCAGCGACGAGGAAGAAACGCGACGACGTGTTGGCTCACTGGCGGCGGCGCCCGGTGATCCTCCAGTGATGTGATGGTGCACACGATGTAGAACGTGGCTTGGTGAAGCTCTTGGTGCAGATGGTGATGACGAATCTACAACAGCGGCGGCGTAATCGATGGCAGCGCACCTCGGGAACTGGCGACTTCAAACTCAAATTTTGATGTCGTGGGAAAGTGAGAGGAGCTAGGGCTATGGTGAGAGAGTAAGTGGGGGATAGGGGTGCTAGTGCTCCCTTTTATTGGGCGAGGGGATAGCTGGAGAGCGGATAATGTGTGAGAGCTTTAACTCGCTGGTGGCGGAAGTGGGCAATAACGCGAAGTTCCAACGGTCGAGTGAACACGAAAGATGGAGTGGAGATCGTGGGCTTGATTGCACACGATTTTGAGTCGAAATGGTTGCGTTAACACATGGGAGCAGCGAGAAAGACGGCGGTGCTCGCGCAGCTAGAGGAGGAAGAAAGAGAGGAGTGAGATGACAGGTGGGCCCTACCTCGCAGAGAGAGGGAGAGAGAGCGAGGGAAGGTAAGCTGGCGCAGGAGAAACGGGCTGTGAACATGGACCAGTGGAGAAAAGAAAATGGACCAAGGAAAAAAATTCGGCCCGAAGGGTTTTCCGAATTATTAATGCTTTTCGATTTACAGAAAATGAAAGAATTCAAATAGGCTTTTAGAAAATGGCACATAGAGTTCAAAAATTCTGGAAAACTTCACAGAAATTCTCTTAGTTATTTTGAACTTAATAAAATTATTTCGAACTCAAAATTGGTATTTAGATTTGCAAATAATCTATTTTGGCTTTAAAAAAAAAGGGAAAACCTTTTTCAAATCCAGAAAATTCAAGGAAATTAATTAAATTTTATTTTTAACAGAAATAAAAGTTTGGGATGTTACAAACCTGCCCCCTTAAAGGAAATGTCGGCCCTGAGATTCAGACTAGTTAGCAAAAGGGTAGGGATACTCGGCTTTCAATTCTTCTTCTCGCTCCCAAGTGGCTTCCTCTTCTGACTAAATGATCCACTACACTTTGCATGAACAAATGACCTTGCTCCTGGTGATGTATTCTGCCACATCAAGAAACTTGATGGGATGCTCCACATAAGTGAGGTCTTCCTGTAGATCAATGCTCTCAAGCGGGTTTGATCTTTTTGTACTCGAAGACATTTCTTCAACTAAAACATATGGAAGACATCATGAACTCTGAATAGTGATTCCTGTAGTTCGAGCTGATATTCAACTTCACCTCTTTTTCCTAAAATCTTGTATGGTCCAACAAATCTAGGTGCAAGTTTTCCTTTGGTCTGGAACATTTTTACTATTCGATTGTTACAGCTCTTCAGCCACAATTTAGCATACCTTTGTGCTTTGATAACCAGTCCATACCAAGTCTGACATCTAAAGCTTGGGTGTCTAGGATAATAAGGTTGGCTAGAAACTCAACCCTAGAAATGAGAAACTTAGCTCCTAAACATCCCAACTTGGAATTTAACTCTATTCCAGGTGACTGGACTAACAAAGTATGTTTAAGACGCATAACTTTCAAATTATTCTTGGTTGCAAAAACTCGAGAAACAAACGAATGTGAAGCTCCATAATCAAACAAAACTGATGCAGGTATTGAGTTAACTAGAAACTTACCCAGTACTATGTTTGGCACTTCCTAAGTTCCTTCCAATGTGACGTGGTTTACACAGCCTCTAACCACCGACTGTGGTGCTCCTCTGGCTTGATCGGCAACTTGAGATACTCCTCGATTCCTTCCTGGTACTAGCATCTTGGCCAGGTTAGCTCCTAGGGTTCCCTTCTAAGGGCAGTTGTTGGCGAAGTGCCCTGGCTCTCGGCAAGTGTACCAAAGTTTAGGGTTGTTTTGCTTATTGCCTCCTGGGTTGATGTTGACCAGGCAGGGTTACGAAAACTCTAAGCAGTTGGACGAGGTGCTGGTGCAGGCATCTTGAATGAACTCTGAGGTGGAAAATAAGCAAACTGTTGAGAAACCACTACTACATAACAAGCTATAGTAGACACCCCATCACAGACGGGTTCATTTGGAACCGTCTGTGTTGGGTCTGTTGGGACGCGACATTTGTACTGCCGGCCTATCACAGACAGTTCTTATTAGTAACCGTCTATGATAGGCATATATCACAGACGGTTCATAAATAGAACCGTCTGTGAAACATCACAACCGGTTCTATTAATAAATTGTCTGTGATACGGGCCCGTATCACAGACGGTTTCTAAATAGAACCGGCTGTGAAATATCACGAACGGTTCTGTTTAGAAACCGTCTGTGATAATCTCCTGTATCACAGATGGTTTAGAAATAGAACCGTCCGTGATATTTCACATACGGTTCTATTTAGAAACCATCTGTGATAGTTGTATATCACAGACGATTTATATTTTGAACCGTCTGTGATATCCTTGCACTATAAATTCCTGGAGTACCCCCTGCCCATTCCCATTTGAGCCGACACTGTAAACGCCACCGTGCGTCACGAGAGAGAGAGGGGAGGAGAAGGAGAGGAGAAAGGGAGGGAGAAGGAGAGAAATCTCAAGAGATTTGGTATTTTCGTCGTGAGCTCCGAGGGTAACAATCTATAACCCTTTAGAGCATCTAAAATTTATGTGCTTAATTAGCCAGTTCAAATGGCTAGATTTGGTGCTAGGGACCGATTCCATACGTGAAAGCTGCCTATTCCGTAGCAAAACTCTAGTAGCTTCTTTGAAATGGCAAAACTCTAGTAGATTTGATGCAAACTTTTGCATCCGGATGCAAGTGAAATAGAATAATATTTTTCATTGGGTGGTTGGCATATGCATTAAGTTCGTGAGGGGAAGGAAATGAGAGAGAGAGAGAGCGGTTGAGAGAGATTTTATTAATCTAATTTGACACTATATATTTTGTTACATGTGTAGCGTAGATGGACCAAACTGGATGTATGGTATGAACTGTGTGAGTCAAGAGTACATTAATGGCGTGGTTGCTTTTAGAAGAGCCGCGAGGTGATATGTTGAAGAAGGGATAAAATTTATGTATTGTCCATGCATTGATTGCGTAATCAAGATGTTTACCAACCAGCGCAGAATAGAAGCACACTTGATTGAAGGGGTTTCAAAAAGGGTATACATGTTGGACCATCCACGATGAAGAAGCGATTACATAGGAAGTTAGTAATAACGACATCGCCGAGGAAGTCAACGATATGCCGGATGTAGACTCGTGCTTTTGATGAGGATAGATCACACGATGACAACTGGATCGGATGCTCTGCGATGCGAAGAGAACTACAATGAGAGAGTTTTGTAAATTCGAGCGCAATGGAGGACTCGGTGAGACCTTTGTTCCTAGCTGCAAGCCGGAATACACAAGGTTGTCAACCGTGATTGAACCGCTTAAATTAAAGGCAAGCAATGGTTGGTCCGATAAGAGTTTCACGGCGTTGTTAGGTCTCCTAGCGGAAATTATTTCTGAGGGAAACGTGTTGCCCAACACCACCTACCAAGAAAAGAAGGTTCTTTGTCCATTGGGAATGGAAGTAGAAAGAATACATGCATGTCCGAACGATTGTATCCTCATCAGAAAGAGTATGCAGACATGCATGTATGTCCGTGTGCAAAGCATCCCGATACAAGCGCCGAATATCGCTAGGTTGAAGCAAGGACCTCTGCTAAGATGTTGTGGTATCTGCCTGTGATCCCACGTTTGAAGCGTTTATTTGCGAACCCAAAGGAGGCAAGATTGGTGTGTTGGCACTTGGAGGACCGTAAGAAAGATGGAAAGCTAAGACACCCTGCTGATTCTACTCAGTGGAGAAACTTTGATCGGAGCTTCGAAGAGTTTGGTGCAGAACCGAGGAACATAAGGTTAGGGTTGAATACAAATGGAATGAATCCTTTCGGTAACATGAGCAGCCGACATAGCACCTAGCCTGTGAATCTATGCATGTACAACCTTCCTCCTTGGTGTGTATGAAGCGGAAGTACATTTTGATGTCACTACTTATCTAAGGGCCAAACAACTGGAATGATATTGATGTGTACCTAGCACCATTCTTTGGAAGATCTTGTGACTTTGTGGAACAAAGGGTGCAGTGTATGGGATGCGTACAAACGAGAGAACTTCACTTTACACGCCATGTTGTTCTGCACCATCAATGATTTTCTGTCCTTGGTAACTGTGGGAGCCAGTACAAAAGGAGCCAAAGCTTGTCCGCACTGCTTAGATGCTACGGAGAGTGTATGGCTAAACAACTCGCGCAAAACTGTGTATGTGCGTCACCGTAGGTTCCTTCCCAGGAGTCACCCATACCGAAAGATGAAGAAACAATTCGACAGAAATAAGGAGCACGGTTCAGCTCCAAGGGTTTTTAGAGGGAAAGATGTCTATGATATGGTTAAGGATATCGATGTTGTGCTTGAGAAGGGACGTCAATTAAGAACCCATCAGAAGAACATCTGGAAGAAGCGGTCAATTTTTTGGGACTTGCCTTATTGGGAGCACTTAGAAGTTCACCATTGCATCGACGTCATGCACGTGGAGAAGAATGTATGTGATAGCTTGATTGGTCTCTTACTGAACATCAGTGGCAAAACAAAGGATGGTGTTAACGCATGGTGAGACTTGGTCGATATGAACAAAAGGACCGAGTTAACACCGCAAGAGACTGATACAGGACGAACGTACCTTCCCCCAGCTTGCTACACTCTATCCAAGGCCGAGAGAAATGAACTGTGCTAGAGCTTGTATGGTGTGAAAGTCCCGTCTGGTTACGCTGCTAACATTAAGAAACTTGTTTCTATGCAAGATTTGAAATTAATTGGTATGAAATCGCATGATTGTCATGTGCTGATGACACAAATGCTTCTGTTGCAATTAGGAGTATCTTGCCGAACAAGGTCCGAGTGGCAATCTTGAGGCTGTGTTATTTCTTCAACTCAATTGCTCAGAAGGTCATCGATCCCCAAGGGCTAGATGCTCTGCAGGCCGAGGTGGTGACGACTCTATGTCATCTTGAGATGTATTTCCCTCCGTCATTTTTAGATATCATGGTCCATGTCATTGTTCACCTTGTGAAAGAGATAAAGATATGCGGCCCTGTGTTCCTACGTCATATGTACCCGTTCGAGAGGTACATGGGAATTCTCAAGTCCTACGTACGGAATCGATCTCGACCGGAGGGCAGCACCATCGAAGGTTATGCAATGGAAGAGGTCATTGAGTTCTGCATCGACTACATGGCTCAGGTGGATCCGATACCAATAAATATCACAACTCATTTCTTATGTATAGATACATGATGAAAAATGTCCAGGAATGGAAAGAACCGGTGGGTTTCCTCGACCCACATGTGGTATCGTTGCAAACCATCCAAACAGACTTGTCCTTCGTCGAGAAATACATAACGCAGGCATTGCTTCGTCAGCAGAACATGAAGTACATTGTGGTGCCCTACAACTAGGGGTAAGTGTCACTACTTGCTCTACAAATTTTATTTGTACTTTATACGCAGCACGAACTCAGGTTTAATGACTATAGTGACATACATGAGTAGGTACCACTCGATCCTTTTAGTCATCATACCAAAGAGAAACCATGTGATATACCTTGATTCCCTAATCCACAACAACCACAACTTCAGCATTCTAGGAGGAATACTCGACAGGTATGCTCATTTCCTTCATACATAACTCTATTTTAGTCTTCATTAGTTTGAAATGGTCGAGGATAACTTGTTGGAATCATGTAGGTCGTTCATCGACTATGTTGCCAACAAAGGAATATACGATGGAAAGAGCGCCGAACTAACACACAGGATAAAATTTCCGGTACGCGCTACAACACGATAATCCTATATCATACTTCATAATAACGCATCTCGAATCGATATATGTAATTCTATTTTGCGAGGTGCGCACAAAAAAATGATGAGTTATGTGCAATCTACGTTTGCCATCATATGGAGCAAATCATTAGAGCTAGGAAGAAGGATCCCGAGGTTTGTGAATCTTGAAATAATTATTTCCTAATTATAAATTTAAATATATATGCTTAACACTTTACTCTTGCTAGAGACAGGCCTTGAATATAGAATTAGATGGACTCTTTGCGAATGAGATCAAAGGCATTCGAGGGAAGCTCTGCAACTTTATCATATCAGAGATAATTAAGGACACGGAAGAATTTCACTCCACTGCCGATCCAGCGTATCACCCTGCCGACACTTCCCAACCACCTGCAAACAATTGACTCAATTGTAATCCAATTTATTTTGTAACAATACTTGAACAAATGTGATCTTTTGTAATTTATTTTGAGTAATGATCAGATTGAGTTTGTCGATAATTGATTATCTGTGATGTATCTGTTTTTCTGCATGCTTGTTTTCAGAGGGCATGGCTAGCAATTCCTGAGGCTAGCCAAAAATCAGTAAAAATGTAGTTAGTGTAATGAACTATCACAGACGGATTTTTATAAAAAACCGTTTGTGAATGCCAATATCACGATTGCAGTTGCATACTAAGCGTGCGTGAAGTTAGATATCACAGAGCGGTTACGCCGTAAACACCGTCTGTGAAGTCAGAGTATCACAGACGGTTCTTCTTATAAACCGTATGTGATACTCTGTCTTCACAGACAGTTTTTACACAGAACCAACTATGATACTCTGACTTCACAAACGTTTTTGTGTACGTAACCGTGCTCGTGATATCGGCATTCAAAGACGGTTTTACATAGAACCGCTCGTGATACTCGACTTCACAGGCGTTTCAGGTCACGAGCGTGCTCGTGATATCGCATCTGCAGACGGTTTTTTATAAAAAACCGTTTAAGATATTCATATCACAGACAGTTTGCAGACCGTCTGTGATAACAACCTGTTATCATAGACCAACTTATCCAGACGGTTCGAAAATCGTCTGTGATGACGATTCGAGCAACCGCTCGTGATGGTTGTTTACGTAGTAGTGAACCATCCTTGCTCTCATCGAGACCGATGGCCTACTTACTAAGCCATTCTGTGCTTGCGGTTGTCATTCAACTCCTTGCGCTTATCTTCAAGGACAAGTGCCTTGTTGACCAACTTTTGGAAATCCGTGAAAGTATGAGCAAGCATACTAACTTGCAATCTAGTATTTAGTCCCTTTAGAAAATGACTTTGTCTAGCTTTGTCAGTAGCGACGTCTTCTGCAACATACCTAGCAAACTGAGTGAACTTGTTGAGGTAATCTGACACTATCATACCTCCTTGCTTGAGAGCATGAAACTCATCCTTCTTTTGGTCTATGATTCCCTCTCGCACATGGTACTGGCAAAAAGCCATGGAAAACTCCGCCAAAATAATGTTCTGCGGGGCTTCATGTGCAGCACATAAATTCTCCCATTATTCAGCACCAATGTCTTCCATCTGATGGGTAGCATAGAGAACCATCTCATGATCATTGCACCTAGTGATCAACCACTTCCTTTCAATCACGCGAAGCCAATCATCAGCTTCCACTGGTGAAACGCTTCTGGAAAAGGTAGGTGGGTGAATCCTCATGAACTCCGCTAACCTGGACTGTTCATGGTAACCATGAGAAACTGGTGCAACATTGTTGTTGTTAGCCTGGTTGTTGTTCATATTTTACATCTGATTCATCATAGTGTACATCAATTGAGTTTGGGCGGTCATGAATGCTCCAAAATTTTGCATATCCAAAGGAGGTGCCTGAGGTGGAACTACTCCTGCAAGGGTCATTGATTCCTGCGCCGTTGGCTCTATTGGTTCCTGATCCACTGGCAGCGACGTTGCAAGTCTGAACCATCTGGTGAAAGCTCCAAGAGATTAGATAAGATAACAAGCACAAGGTAAGGTAAGAACTAAGCAGGGCGTAGGTTAAATCCAACAAACATAGTAAAAAGGACTCAACTGAAGCAAACTTTATATTAATTAGGTCTTAGCATGACTGCAAACAAGTGCCTAAGGGCTCTTGCAGCTCATACTACACACACAAGAAAACAAGAAGCGAACCTAACACGCAATCTAACGTCTAAAAGATGAGTCTCATAATCTTAAGCTGATGTGGCCCTCACACACTGAGCCTCAACTGACTAAGCCTAACTCTTGGTTGCCTCACTCACTGAGGTAACCTCCACAACCATGAAAATGCTATGCCTTGCCGCAAATTAGCGGATGTGCAGGCATCCTTGCGAACTGATCCTGATGACCTGGAACTGGCTCAACAAGAATAGGCAGATCGAGTGCAGGCACGACTGGCTCTGGTTGTTCAGGATCCTCAGGTAGATGTACAAACAGCTCCTGGGCGTACAAAGCTTCTTCCAGCTCTGCAATCCTCTCTTCTGCAAGTTACAGTGTCTCGTAGGCTCCCTGTAGCTCTGTTGTCGTAGTTTCCATGGCTTCCTCCTGGGCGACGATGAAGTGAGCAAGGTGAACCATTATATCTTCTTCTTCTCCATTGGTGTTGGGGTAGCGGGCTAGTCAATCCACTGCGAAGGCTTAGGGATGAAGGTGAAAGTCTGAATCCTTCAGCTCATCGACGTAGATATTGCACACTTGTAGGATGGTAAGACATGAATACTCTTAGATCCCTTTCTCAAAGATGATTCTCTGAATAGTGATATGCATGGGACGACTGGCCTTGGTATCCCTTCTAGCATAAATCATCAGTCGACATAGTATACCACGCCTCCTGTCGTTCACCATCCAGTTGGTGCCTCAGTACAGTGGCCTCTCGAATCCTTCAAGTGTTTGTAGAATCTTCCATAGCTTGGCAGCATAACCTCCGGTTTTCTTTCCATAGGTGTGCAGACATGCCATCTAACAAAGACAGGCGAAAGGTAATAACCAACTTTAAAACCAGAGAAGAAGAGGATTTCAGCAATAGGCAAGTCAAGAGAGACAAGAGAAGCCAAGCAATTCATTAATCTTGAAAGTTAATTTTTGCTTTAGAAAATACTTTTGAAACTCCTAAGGATGGCCATCCTAACTAAGGGTAAGACCTATAGTTTGCATGGCTCTGATACTAACTCTGTTGGGACCCAAATATGCAAATTCGGACCCTCTGTGTATAATGCACTAGTCCAGGATCACGCTAGAGCACACACTGTCAACATTAGATGAATATCATTCCACACAAAGAGAATATCAGAGTAAACAACTAATTTGATTAATAAATAATGTTTGTGACCTTATTGTTGAGTTTACACTTCTTAAGCGACGCAGGGTTGAGCACTAAGTAACAAAATAGTAGCAAAACAAAAGCAACTCCAGCAGGAACCAATCGAACTATCACATGCAACCGACTGGGATCAAGACCTAGTGATCAACCTCCTCGTGAAACTCCTCCTCAAAAGCACGTGAAGACACCTCCACTTCATTTGAATGGTTGTTGCAGCAAGAATGAGTACTCCGAGTACTCAACAAGTTGTGCCACAGAATGCAAATTATAGATGATGGCTTATTTCAAAGGAAATGGTTTATATGGTTATTTTGCAAAAGCAACACTTGCATTTGAATACAAATAATAGATTCGAAGTGTAATTTAAAAAAAATAAATAATAACAAGTATTTCACAAAGATCACATAGCCTAATCAATTTCTTTCACATGGCCATGTGAGTTAAACCACACAGCTATTCCTTCCCAATTATTTTATGAAAATCTACCCCTCGTGTGAAATCCCCGAGCATGTCCATGACCACGGACGTGGCTATTCGAATAGATTGATTAACACTCCGCAGAGATTGTACACTTTACCCACACGATATAACCAGTGTAGCTAGCACTAATCATAACAAAACCTTTTCGAAATTTCATCTCGACAATTGACACTCTCGATGTGCATATAGTCGACCCCAACCTCACCCACTGGTCCGACGCACACCGTTGGACCTGGAGACAGTGAACCGCCCATAAATGTGACCATACAGAGTAGTTCACACCTCCACCCATCACAGAGCACTTAACCTACTTCCTGAGTGGTCAATGTTAAGACTCTATAACTTACTAAGTTAGGCATATCCCATACCAGACATGTGGTTATACAGTTATGGCTCAGGTCAATGGCGTACAAAGTTAAGTCCTTAATTGAGCAAGGCGAGACTGCCAAGCTACTCTAAGTAACAATGTTCACAAACCCAATCACAAAGCTCCACCATATCACCATACTTTCCACCTGCCTCGGTCTAAATTTTTTCTGACCCCATTAATTAAGTGTTACACATGCCATCAACGAGTGACAACATACAACACAAAGATGTTTCATATTCTCTGAGTCAAGTTTATGTTTGCAATACAAAATGATATCAATAACCCATTGCATGGCTAAGCATACTAATCATGTCTAAACAACCCATGTTGGTGCTATGATACTACCAACTAGTAATTAACCAAGCTAAGGTGACAAATGATCAGGGTAATACAATGAGCAAGGTGGATAACAACAAGTAGGTGTATAGCTAATCCCAAAGTATTTAAGAATTTAATAATTGAAATAGCATGCAATAATTTGAATCAAACTAATTTTGAAAACTGGGATCAACATGGTCAAAGGTACAACTTGCCTTGAAACAAGTTTTGGTACTGGTCTTGGTCTTGATTTTTGGAATTTTCTTTGTAAAGGAAATTCTGAATTATTACATCAGCATGACATCAGCAACAATTTTTGGAATTAAAAGAAAATACCAAAAATCTTGGATCTAAGGATTTGGCTCACGGGTTCATGGAATAGTGCACTGACATATGGGGTTCACATGTCACAGACATGGCTCACGATAGGATAGGTTCACCTAGGGTTAGATTTAGGATTTTGAGTATCGTAGCGCCGACGCGCGCGTTGCGCGTGCGATGTGGTGACACGTAGGTGGCCACGTCAACAAAGATCGACGGCTGCCGTAGCTTGACGATAGCGATGGCAACTGGCGGCGAAAGAAGGTCATCGCCGGCATGCTCAAGCTCTGGCGAACTCAACCAGCAGCTCCGACGCGATGGCGAGGGTTGGCAAGGGGCTCAATGACAGAGGCTCGGGTTGACGGCTAATCAGCGGTGGGGTGCTCTGGTGAAGGTTTGAGTGCACGCAAAAGGATCGCAAGGACCAGGCGATGCAATTGGGTCAAGCGCTAGGACCAATGGTCATCGGTGGTGATGGGAATGCAGCAACGATAGCAAAGCAGAGCTGCAACGCATGCTTTGACTGGGCAACGGCGCTATAGCCTTCCTTCGGTGATTGTGAAGAAGCGCGCGGTGTAGAAAATGGCGCGAAGGCGATGGTGTAGACGGCGGCGAGGGCTCACACGGTGAGGTAAACGACAAAATACCAACGTGGCGGTGCTAGGGTTCAATCTTCAATTCTAGCGAAATGACAGTGATCTAGGGTCCGGGCTTTGGTGATCTAGCGACGGAGGTCGAGACGATGAAGAGTGACTCAGTTGCGGGCCCACGTCAGCGAATTTGGCTTGGGTGTGTTTGCGTCGGAAATGGCACGTGTGCGGCTGACAGGTTTGGGCCGAGGTGAACAGTAGATGGGCTAGGGAATAGGAATTCATCCCAATTGAATTTCCTTCATTTTAAATAGCTTTTCTATTTTACAAAATACAAAAAATCCAAATGGCAAATTAAAAATAGCAAATGAACTCAAAAAAATTCAGGAAAAATCCAAAAATACTTCCAAGCACAAAGAACTCAAATAAAATAATTTTAATATTAATTGATGTTTATATTAGTCACATTAAATTGTTTTGACTTTAAAAGTTCCATTTAAGCTTTAACAAATTCAAATAAAATTTCGTGGAATTTTCTAAGGGACTAAATTAGAGGGTGATTCAGAGGTCTTGCCCATAATAAAATGTTGAAGGTGATATCACTAGCTTTCAGTATTGATAAAGAACACCTCATTTGGATTTATAGATCAAAAGTTATGCACTTTTTCATTGTGACTGTCCAGATTGTAGGGGCAGTCTGTCCAGATTGTATGTCAGTTTCTATCTTTAGTTTTGACCCGTGTGCCACTTTTTGTTAAAGGCAAATTATGAATGTCGTGCCAACTAGGTTATTGTATATAATTTCATGACCTTTTCAGATTGTTAAAGAACACTCAATTCGGAGTTGTAGTTTAAAAGTTATGGACGCTTTAGCTCTGGTTGCTCTATTTGCTCAACAGATTCTGTTCTGCTGTTTCGCTTGACAGTTAGCAATTTAGTTTGGCCGAATTGGGTTATCTCGCCAACTACAAAGTTGTAGATATATTTGTTAAGCTGTGTAGGATCTGGGCTCATCTCTTTGGAGTCCCAGATCATTAGTTTTGGTCTTTACTGCATTGCTGTCCGCATGGGATTCCATGTTGCTGCTGGAATTTCAGATTTGGGTTATGACTATGTTTTGTGTGCAAGAGGGTATTGTAGAAT
Source organism: Ampelocalamus luodianensis (assembly GCA_036346255.1). Taxonomy (NCBI): domain Eukaryota; kingdom Viridiplantae; phylum Streptophyta; class Magnoliopsida; order Poales; family Poaceae; genus Ampelocalamus; species Ampelocalamus luodianensis. Next base: position 14,785,251 of record CM070628.1, read on the forward strand.
ATTAATTCATGTTGGGCTCTATGTTGTTCTTATTTCTGGTTACTTAATTGTTTAGGCCGCGAGGCTATGGGTTTGGGAGCGCCATCGTTGCTCGCTAACGCTGCCGTAACGCGGAAGGCAAGTACTTTGTTGATTTTAAGTCTTTGTGATTGTGAGTAAGTTACATGAATATAATGTGACATATTGTGTTACCCGAGATGTTGAATCTGGTTATGTTCTTTCATTATGTGGAGTATATACGAGAGATGGTATTATCCTTGTTCAAGTTCATATCATGCATCCTTTTATTCATGTTATGTCCACGGGAGTGGATTGTAAGTCCCACCATTCCAATGTAAGCAGATTTGGACATTGTCATGTCCCGCCCACTGAGTGGATTGAAAGACCCATAAATTCCAGATAGGGCACGTGAAGACCCATCAATTCCAAAGAGGGCAGCTTTGGACAACCTATTAGGAAACGCTTCATATAGGACTCTGGATCCCCGCATTCTTTGTTAAGGTGCGGGCTTAGTGAACACCGACGGCGCGCCACCGCTATACCGGTATAAGCATGTGTGCAGTCCATCCTTGAGTGCATTCATTCATGCCATGCATTCCTAAGTTTTCATTCGATGTATGCTCATATTCTCTTATGATGATGACTTGTTCATATGTGTGTTATGTCCTTTTTATCAGATTTGCTCGAGTCGTGGACTCACTCTTGCGTTGTTTGTTTATTTTAGGTAAACCCCGATGTTGGCTCACTTGGGAGGGAGTAGACACGCACTACTTGTTCACATCATCCAATTCATGTTCAAGATTAAATTTAGTTCTATTTTACATTCGTAAATGATGAACTGTAATAATAAATTTATAATTGGTGAAGGAAGGATACCTTCTCCACATTGATGTTGAATTATTATCGCATGTGAACTTTCATTATCAATGAACTGAAATAAATAGATTAGATTGTGAAAGGAAGGATACCTTCATCATGTCTTGTTGTTTTGATACTATCATTAGTTGATTTTATTCAAATTCTTCCGCATTATGGATGTATGTTAGATGTTTTAGGTAACATCTTGGCTTCGAATAGTCGGGTGTTACACAATGGTATCGTGAGCGGGTTTTAGGTCCGTGGTAATTAAGATATTAAAATGACATCATCAGGTACATGAGGTGGGGTTTGGGTAATCCAAGATATCCGTATTTCTAGTAATGTGAATCTATGTTTACATATGGTTATGTGATTGCAAAAGGAATTAGTATTGTATGTACACACATGATTAATACCATCATCGATTGTTAATTAGTACACTGTAGGTGTTAAGCAACACCAATAGTTGAGTAGATTAATTTCGTGAAGTAGTCTTTGCTATCTTGCCTGTGATATTGATATTGCTTAGTATAATCTTGTTATAATAAATTTGTTTCAACTCTTGTGGTTTGTATTCTCTTTGGGAAGTTTTAGGATGGAGTAATAAAGTTTGATGATTCTCGTGATTAGTGTATGTTGTCGATGTTATTAAATCGTCAAAATTGTGAGAATGAGGTTAATTTCATAGTAATTTGATCACCTATGGTGATATTCTCTAAATGATCAAATTTCAAGCTTTATGTTCATGATCTTTGAGGGTTCGGGCTTTTATGTGGTAAAATGAAGTTTATCGAGTAACGATATGTTGCAACGTTATAATGGTTCTTCGCTGATGCAAGTGTTTGATTTTGAATACTTATTTGTTCTTATCTCGTTAAGATTCGATATTCTCTTCGTGAGGCTTATGCTTCTTTTTAACTGTGGACTTCACTTATGTTCTATAAGTTCATTGCTTAATTGGTTTCTTCCTTGGTCCTGTTCAAGTGCAGTGGTAGATGAGTTCTAGTTGGTGAAAGTCGTTTCATTTGTCTCTTTCTTTGAAAAAGAATCAACTCATTCTTTTCACGTGGGTATTTCAAGTGTTTTCTAATTGTTGTTGTGAAATTGATGTTAATACCTATAGTAATTTGATCGCTTTGGTGATATCGCTCGATGAGAATATTTCAAGTTTAGCTTTCGTGATATTTTCTTTGAGCTGTTATTGAATCACCGGTAGCTGAAATTATTTTAAATAAATTGAGGTATTGAATTGTCTTGTTGTTTCTTAAGAGATTCATGTGATTGAATCTTAACGGATTTCTCTGGTTTGAGTTGGCAACGTGAAGTCGCAATTAAAGAAAATTATGTTGGTTCCTTAAAAGGAGATTAATCCGCTTGCTTTTCATGAAATCCGTAATTGGAAAAGTTTTGAGTTTGGTGATTGAGATTATTTTGATCTCATGTTTCTTGTGTAGTTGAACGGTTCTCAACAAATATGACGTATTGAAGAATTTCATTGGTTCTTAATTAGTCCTTGTGGTTTGGACAAAAGATCTTATCTTGTACGGTGTGGCAAAGCATGTTAGTCAAAGAATTAATTTATGTTAAGGGAAAGAGTGCAGAGGGAATATTTGAGAATTTGAGTCCAGCTTTGTAACTTGTAGTTATTCGAATTGTTCATAATTTTTTGCTCTTTTCACTCAAGAGTTGTCGAAGTTTCAATCGCAATGTCATTTTTTTCTCTTATTGGTGGTTATTTGCTATTCCCTTTTGAGGGATGTATCCTCCGTGAACTCAACTTTCGCTTTTCCATATCTTCATTATCGATTATCTTTTGGTTTCTGTGCTCACTGTGAGCAGCAAACATTTTCCGTGTGGTGAAACTTGCCCTTGTTCGCTCTCTTTCTTTTGAGAAAGGATCAACAATTTTGTGTTGCAAAGTTTTACAAAGCGTAAGTTGTCAATTGTTTGGTGGTGGTTAAGTGATTGTAGGGGTGATTTTTGCTACCAAGCTATTGGAGGAGTAATAGAAGATGAGTTGGTTTTGACCAACCTCTTGGAGGGAAGTTGATTCAGATGGAATGTATGGTCAAGTAAAACCGTATAGTGTTCACTAAGTAGGACGATGGTATAGTGTAATTCCGTAACTTTGGTTCATGTTGAAATGTTGGGATTATCAAATGTATGGAAACCTTAATTAATTTTATAGAGTAAATACAATTGGAAAGTATTATGATGTTGTGTGAGTGATTCTCGATGATGTTAATGAGTGATTATGTCGGAATTGTGATGTTAGAGATTTAATCCGATGATTTCACCATGTGTTATAAGAGGAATTCGTTGTAGGGGTCTTGGAGGTTAAATTTGGGCTTTCCATTTTCATGCTAGACTTTGGTCGCCAAAGATTTGTGTGTAGAGGAGATAGAAACTGGAGTATTCTAGTAGTGGAATGATTGTCGATAGAACCTTCCATGTAGTTCATGAGCGGGTATACTGAGGATTCTCGTGTTATTCTTGAAAGTTGGAGGTGATGATGTATTTCGGTGCAAGCCTAATTTGAGGATGTTAAATTAAGAGGTTTGAGACCGTGGTATGCGATGAATTCGAATTCCAAGGTTGGAGAGATATTTTATTCCAAAAGTGAAACCAAGGAAAAGATGTCTTCTTGATTAGTGAAGCATTTTCTTTATTCTCGATGAGCTTTGTGTTGTTGACCAATGTGTTTCGTAAGTTGAGTTTGACTCAATTTTGGTATGTGTGGTTCTTATCGGTTCAGAAGAATAAAGGAAGTTTTTTATTTGGGCATTTAAAATTATTCCTCCTTTAGTTTTCGTGATGTTTATTCGCAACCGCCACTTGGAAGGTGGAAAGGTTTTCGTGATGAAATTGATTTGATTTGACTCTTTAGTACCGAAATGTAACGCTTTAGTTGCGAATGTGAATCTTTCGCTTTTCAGATGGGTTTTGTTGGTAAAAGAGTTTACTTAAAGAGAGTTTTGTCGTATGTTTCTGGTTAAAGGAGGTGATCCTTTCTTTAGTGAAGAGTTCGATTGAGAGGTGGAACACGAGTTCCGTGTTCTTTGTGCTTGTCGTGTGGTTCTGGTATCATTGGGAAGGTTAACCCAAGATATATTGGGTTGTTTCTCGCTAGTTGGCGATCGCTAGGGACTGTCTCGAGTCCTTACGCCGGAGTAACGTAACGCCTTGTATGTTCTCGTGTTGAGTGAGTACCGAGATCCAGAGTTTGAGGTTTCGCTTTGCGCTGGACCATCGAGTGAGATCTTACCTTCGAGTTTTGTCCGATGAGTGTACCGGAAGTACCGGGTTGAGTGTTAGATCAAACGTCGTGTTACGTTGTGTTGTGGTATTTTCATCCGAGGGGAGGCCATCGGGAAGTTGGAGTTTCGCGCGCATGAGCTTTAGCCGTTGTTGTCTACAACGTTCGCACGTGGTTACCGTTGTTCGCTCTCATCGTGATTGTTCTTTCGCTTAGTGTGTTTAGATTCGGGTCGAATCGTTAAGGGGGTAGAATGTAATACCGAATGTTTCTACGGAAGGAGAGTAAACGAAAAGGGTTTTTCCAGAATACTCCAACTTATTGTAATGAAGGAAGTAAAGAAAAGAGAAATTAAACTTTAGACGAGGAAAATCTGCATTCTTTGACAACCTAGGCTTCGGCTTTGGCCTAGGAGGCCCATGAGGGCCGCCACTAATAAAAGGAGGGGGAAACTCCTAGCCCACCACAGAGCACGCATTGCTACAGTGTTCCACCACCGCCTGGCAAAGGCCGCACAGGAAGCGCGCCTCCTTGCACTGCTGTTTCTCTTGGTGGTGCTCTCCCATTGCCGTCGGCCAAGGAGAAAGGTGGAGGGAGAGAGGAGAAGAAGAGGAGATGAGCATCTAGCGGGGTATTTCAGCGGCACGCGTGTTCCTGGCGCGGTAACGATTGCCGGTTGTTGTTGTTTGATTAGTCGTAGAAGTGAAACCGATTAAATTTGATTAGATCAAAGTTTGTCTGTTGGAAATTCAATTCTGTCCAGTAGTTTGCGCGGCTGTTTTCGCAATCTTATAGGCCGAATCAGAGGATCCCATCTCCTAGAGTATTTTAGGTTTTGTTCTTAGCTTTTGGCCGCCAAGAACACTAAATTCCGACTTTCGAGTCAAAAGTTATGATAGATTTATTATCTGCTGTCCAGAATCCTGACGAGAATTAGCAGTCTCTGTATAGGTTGATATATGGCCTAGTTAGATGGTGATTCAGAGGTCTTTCCCATAACAAATTTTGAAGGTGATATCACTAGCTTTCAGTATTAATAAAGAACACCTCATTTGGATTTATAGATCAAAAGTTATGCACTTTTCATTGTGACTGTCCAGATTGTAGGCAGTCTGTCCAGATTGTATGTCGGTTTCTATCTTTAGTTTTGACCCGTAGCCACTTTTTGTTAAAGGCAAATTATGAATGTCGTGCCAACTAGGTTATTGTATATAATTTCATGACCTTTTCAGATTGTTAAAGAACACTCAATTCGGAGTTGTAGTTTAAAAGTTATGGACGTTTTAGCTCTGCTGTTCTATTTGCTCGTCAGATTCTGTTCTGCTGTTTCGCTTGACAGTTAGCAATTTAGTTTGGCCGAATTGGGTTATCTCGTCAACTACAAAGTTGTAGATATATTTGTTAAGCTCGTGTAGGATCTGGGCTCATCTCTTTGGAGTCCCAGATCATTAGTTTTGGTCTTTACCGTGCTGCTGTCCAGATGGGATTCCATGTTGCTGCTGGAATTTCAGATTTGGGTTATGACTATGTTTTGTGTGCAAGAGGGTATTGTAGAATATTAATTCATGTTGGGCTCTATGTTGTTCTTATTTCGGTTACTTAATTGTTTAGCCGCGAGGCTACGGGTTTGGGAGCGCCATCGTTGTCGCTAACGCCACGTAACGCTGGAAGGCAAGTACTTTGTTGATTTTAAGTCGTGTGATTGTGAGTGTTTACATGAATATAATGTGACATATTGTGTTACCCGAGATGTCGAATCAAGTTATGTTCTTTCATTATGTGGAGTATATAATGAGAGATGGTATTATCCTGCTCATGTTCATATCATGCATCCTTTTATTCATGTTATGTCCACGGGAGTGGATTGTAAGTCCCACCATTCCAATGTGGGCAGATTTGGACATTGTCATGTCCTCGTCCCACGGAGTGGATTGAAATACCCATAAATTCCAAGATGGGCACGAAGACCCATCAATTCCAAAGATGGGCAGCTTTGGACACCTATATGAAACGTTCTTCATATAGGACTTGGATCCCCGCACTTTTGTTAAGGTGCGGGCTTAATGAACACCGACGCAAAAGGCCACTGCTATACCGTATAAGCATGTGTGCATCCATCCTTGAGTGCATTCATTCATGCCATGCATTCCTAAGTTTTCATTCGATGTATGCTCATATTCTCTTATGATGATAACTTGTTCATATGTGTGTTATGTCCCTTTATCAGCATTTATTTCTAGTCGTGGACTCACTCTTGCTTGTTTGTTTATTTTAGGTAACCCCGATGTTGGCTCACTTGGGAGGGAGTAGACACGCACTACTTGTTCACATCATCCAATTCATGTTCAAGATTAAATTTAGTTCTATTTTACATTCTGTAAATGATGAACTGTAATAATAAATTTATAATTGGTGAAGGAAGGATACCTTCTCCACATTGATGTTGAATTATTATCGCATGTGAACTTTCATTATCAATGAACCAAATAAATAGATTAGATGGTGAAAGAAGGATACCTTCATCATGTCTTGGTTGTTTTGATACTATCATTAGTTGATTTTATTCAAATTCTTCCGCATTATGGATGTATGTTAGATGTTTTAGGTAACATCTTGGCCTGAATAGCCGTGGTGTTACACTAAACTACTTAAAAAGGTTTTGAAACTTCAAAAATTGGGATTTTACACCCTACCCTTGTCCAAAGGCCCACCGTGTTGGTGTGAGTACGTCAAGGGGTCCAGTGCCCAAACTACCTAGAGGGGCGAGTAACCTCCACAGTGTCACGAACCCCTTCTCCAAGGGTTGGGTCAGTCCAGGCGCACCATGGAGCAGTGAAGCCCCAACGGTGTCTCGTTGGGAGCCCTCAGCTATGAAGGTGCACTATCATGTCATGGAAACAGTACTCTCGGTTGTAGTCCGAGACTAGTAGCCCCTCCTACGTGGCCAGCTCTTCCTCCCAACCATGTTGACGCCCTATCAAATAGTAAGACATGCATTTAAACGTAATGCAAATGCTAAAATGATACACGATGAGGGACAAGTAACCAACCTGGTTGTTGCATTGGAATGGATGTTTCCCCTTGCTGCAGCACCATGAACGCGTAGAACTGAGGTCCTATTCGAACAACTTAGTGTTAGTTAAAAAATCTTGTAATAAGGAACAAGCACACGTGACTGGTGGAGGTTTACCTACGAACTGGGTAGGAGTACTACTGGCACAGTGCCACGAGGACTTGCTCGGCAAGTCCAGGTGAGGAGCGGTCATTGTGGGTGTCGGGCGTGATCATTGTAGCTCACCCCCCCTGCCCATGTACGTTGTCTGCATGTGACGATGCGTGCACCACGTCCCTCGGCCTCCGACATAATGCTAGCTCGATGGTACGCTTTATCACCTCCCCGATCCAGAGCATGACCTATCTAAGGTCTTGCACCATCATCTCCATGAGGTCCCTGATCCAGGATGGAATGGAGGTCACCTCCGAGTAAACCCCCTCAATAGATTACTCTGTCAGTCACAAAGAACAAGTCAGAATGCAAAAACATGGGAAGTAAATAAACATTATGGACCGTTCACCATGTACTGCGTGATGGAATGCAGAGTTCAGCTGCATGGGGTAGGTGTTGCTCATCGTGGCGACGTGTGGCGATGGCTCATCTATGACCCGAACAGAACACACTCTCGTCCGAGTGTTGTACCACTCGATGTAGTCATCGTACGTCTAGTAGTCATACAATGCAGCCTCCTGGACCACGTCCTCCAAGCCATGCTCCCACAGTCCCACTGCTCCACCCAAGGACCATGCGTACCGCCTAGGATGTGGTAACTGGGACACCCTTCCTGGTGTGCCTGTGGAAAGCAACACGACGAAAATGTTAGTACAAAAGGAAAACGATCAAGATACTACATTGAAGATGAACTTACCTGTGGACGCTCGGTGGCAATGGCTCTCCCCAGGGGACTGGGACCTCCTATCATAGTACGAATTGCCTCATGATGCAAAGGACGGTAGGCCTCCACGCACGCCATGCACCAAGCGACATCGCGTGAGCCGAGGGCGAGTCTCACATGCACCGGCCGACTAGTCGTGGTGGTGTGCACTCGTACACCTCTCTAAGAGTATAGTGTCCAAATGACATGGTCATCCGTCACCGGTCGAACATTGCCACGTAGTTCGGGTACAATGTGTGCGAGTGACCGTGTGAACGCCACATATGGAAGAAAACAACACACATCTCAGCATGTGCAATGCAAACAAAGTAAAAAATGAACGAACGATAGGAAAAACTTACCCGTCAATGACACCACACCGTACTCATAGTCAGGCCACCCCCGTCATCATCGGCATAGAGGGCGATGAAGTACGCTGCGAGATCGAGTTGTGGTCGTCTGATCTAGAAGTGCTCGAACGACCATAGCTGCAGCAGGAGGGGGCATTGGAGGGTATGGCACATCGTGCACAGCACTTTCAGGCCCCAGGTGTACTACTAGATCTGCTCCAACTCTGTGTCCGCTAACTCCCGAGCATACCAGATCATGTGCTTGTCAATGCTGTCACCCTCGGACCCGCAAAACATGACCCACTCGAAGAACCACAACAAGTAGGCCTCTAAGTGCCTCCTCATTGTGTAGTCAGGAGTGTCAGGGGACATACGTTGTGGCTACAAAATGACAAGGACTCATTAGTAAGTTCAATAAAAATTGAAGTGCGAACACCAAAGATAGGGGAACTTATGTAGAAATGACAGAGCCACTTTAGCAAAGTCTTGTGCATGCTGTTGAACTCCCTGTACCTATCGCCTTGCGGCATCACCCCAACAAACTGCGAGGAAGTCCATGCGCCACGTTGAGCGACGTCATGCGCACCGAGGAAAGCTCGCGCAAGGCAATCCCATGAGGTACGCAATGTCCTCAAGCAGAAGCCATATCCCCACACTTAAAGGTGGAACATGTGTGGCTCGCCTCCAACGGTCCACCAACACCATCGTGAGGCACCGGTCGCATTTAAAAATGCATGGATGTATAGACGCCATGGCTATCCTCCCACGTGGCCTCCCCATCCTCACATGCGGAGGCGGTCGGTGCTCTCAACCTATGTCAAAACATCAACAGGATATGTGAATACACCCACACAGGAACAAAGATCACAACTGCACATCCTTGGAACCCAACATGGGTCGACCCTCCATGCCCTCATGGGTGTGCGCAGGCGCAACACGCCAAGCTTGATGGGTGCCTCGCCAAGCTAGGGCTGGATGGTGATGAGGCAGCTACGGTGGCCTGTGTCAACGACCGGGTCCAGTAACTCGAATGGCCATTGAGCAAAACCTCCTGCAGCCACCATACCTTAAATAATGTGAAACAGAAAAGTCAATGCTTACATTTTTAATAATAAGAAACATAAATAGAAAAATAAAACGAAACCATATTAAGCATATTGTAAAGAGAAATAGGAAGGCAAGTGCTTACATTGTTCCTAATATGAAACAAAAACATAAAGTTTATTACTGTTTGGAACATAACATTTAATACTATTTGGTGGACAACAGGGCTCCTGTCGCCAATCTAACCGGCGATAGGGGCATGTCACCATTTGATACAGCGATAGAAGCTCATTTTAGTAATTTTACTAAATGGGCATTTGTTTTTGTCATTCTATTAAAAATATATTATTTTAAAAAAGAATCATTAACGATATATCTAAATTTATACTACACTACAAAACCATACATCTAAAACTATCTAATCAATTCAATTATCGCACCATAAACATATCTATACGACAACTACATATCTAAAACTAAACTACACACACCTAAAAACATGTACTACAACGTACACTACAAAACCATACATCTAAAACTATCTAATCCACTCAATTATCGCACCATAAAAATATCTATATGACTAACCACATATCTAAAACTAAACTATACACACCTAAAAAGATGTACTACAATGAACTACACTACAAAACCATACATATAAGACTATCTAATTCGCTCAATTACTGCACCATAAAAAAAATCTACACAACTAACCACATATCCAAAACTAAACAACACACCTAAAAAGATGTACTACAACGAACTACACTACATAACTATACATCTAAAACTATCTAGTCCATTCAATTACGGACATACTAGTTACAAAAAAATTACCTGCAACATTGGCGATCGGATCTACTCCTCCCTCTCTCCTCTCCTCCGCAACTATCACATCCCAAATTTGGAGTTCTTTTGAAGCCTTTCAAAGTAAAAATAACCATTTGAATTTTTCTTGTTTAAGTTCAAGATTAAATTGAATTTTTAGAAATTAAAACTATTTAATATGAATAATCTAAACTTCGATTAAATTCAAAACTATTTTATTTGGGTTCCTTGAGTTCCAGAGTATTTCTTGGAAATTTTGGAGTTTTTTTTGCTTTTTAATCTCTTTTTTGAAATTCAAAAGTCTTTTGAATTTTTGGAAAATCCTTTGGGCCATTTTTTTCTTTTTCGTCGACCCACCTCCTTTCCTCGCCCGGCCGTTTTTGCCTAGCGTGCTCGCTCACTCGCATGCCGCATCGTGTTCGATTCCACCACCATCACTATCGGTAGCCCCACCCGCCACCGTCGGCGCCCATCGCCTTCCACCCGAACTCGCCTCAGCCCCGCCGTTGTCGACGCCATCTCCAACTCTAACTCTCCCGCCCAAGCCATTATAAGCATTGCACTCGTGTTAAAAGAGTCACCATGCTCGCTCCATCGGAAACCCTAGCTCACCCTTCGATTTCATCACTATCTTGCCATATCAACGCCATGAAGCCGCTGATCGCGCAAGTGTTCATCACCGATTTTCATCGCCGACGCCGAGTCTCGCGCCCATGTCATTTCCATCACCGAGTCCGCTCGATGCGTTATACACATTGCTCGCCTCGCCGTCCTCGAACTCGTCGAACCGCTACGCCTCCTTCTTCTCCAAGTCCGCCTCGAGTGTCTTGCCGCCTCGAGCGCATCGTAGCGTGCTCCCAACCTCCTCCATCTTTTCCCCACCTCAATTTAGCCTCTGCACCACCGTAGCATGCCCCACCCTTCTTCACTCTCCGCTCGCCGCCGCCGCGCTAGTGCCTCCCACCCTGCCGCCACCCCCGGGACCCCGTGCCACCGCCAACTCATTTTGCCCCTCGCTGGCTGCTCCCTCACTGCTGGTGCCTTGCGCTAAAGCCGTCGCCTCCTTCCTCTGCTTTTCTCTCCCTGTCTTTTGCAAGTGGGTCCTATCTGCTTTTTTCTTTATCTCTAACAATTGGGTCCAGATGTCATTCACTCTCTTTATTCCTCTCTCACTTGCAAGTGGGCCCCACATGTCATATCTCTTTTCTTTTAATTAAATTAGCCAAAGGAGAATATTCCTTTCCCTCTCTTTTTCTAGCACTTTCCTTTTCCGACAATCTTCTGAGAGCCTGTTCTCCTTCATTCGAACTTCAATTCAACCCATTCAAATTCCTAAATTCATATAAAATCAAGTTGTTTATTTTAGAGTTGGTTTTTTTGTTTTTGTATTTTATTTGAACTTATTTTTATTTATTTGTATTTCGCTCGTTGTCTCTCTCGCTTAGACCGCTTTTTAAGGAGTAGGAGCAAGATTTGGAGACCAAAGTGTGGTAACTAAGCAAGGCCAAGGCAAGTCATAATTCTTTGATCATATTGAACCTATGTTTTCAAAAGTATATTATTTTATAACAAATTGCATGTTACCTTTATATCAACTGCTTTTGGGAGTCATTAATCACCTATTTATCATTATGTCACCATTGATTATTTTACACCATGAATCCTTTGTCACCATAGGATAGTCATTATTAGTTGGATGTATTTGTATCACCAAGATGAATTATCGTAAATATGCTTATTCATGCTTAGTTATACGATGGGTTCATGTCACATGATCAATAATGCAAATTTGACTTAATAAGATATGGAATTGTGGTGCGATGCCACTGTGGTGCGATGCTACTATTGTACAAGTTGTGGTGTGATACTGCTGTTATAAAATTGTGTGTCATGGTAGGGATTGTCATTGGTTTGGTTAAACAAAATGGTTTTACGCTTAGGCGAGTGATCATGCAGTAAAGGGGGGTGCAATTAGCACTTTTTGGATGAGGTAGTTTTGCCTAGGTGAATTGTCAAGGACTTAATCTTGTGCACCATTAAACTGAGCTATATCGTACAACCACTTGTCCAGTATGGGATGGACCTGACTAATTAATTAGTAATTTCTCAACTCTAGTTCTGTATTTTGTGGTGTGAGTTCCGGGATGGATATTTACAATGGCGCAAGAGAGGGGCCTGTCTGGTCGTGATGACATTCAATGTTGAAACCTTAGTGGGCAAAACTTGGTGGATGGGGTATTCACTTGATGGTTTGGTTTGGTTGGGTAGTGAATGGGAGGTTCACTGGTTGTTTCAAAGTAATTGTTTACTCTACTTATTAATTGTATTTTAATTACACTTTACAATCAACTTATTGTATTTACTATCAATACTTGCTTTCTACAAAGAACCATATGGCTATTCCTTTGATTAAGCCTTGCATGAATATTAATTATATACTATTCCCTACGACTTGTTGAATACTTTTGTACTCATGGCTTTAAACTTTACTCCTCGTTGAAAAAGGTCAAGCTACTCAAGAGTTCTATGAGGAGGAGTACTTTGAAGACTTTGCGAACTAGGATGCTTCCCACTGATTGCTGTGGGTATGCCGAATGGTCACCCCAAGTTTCTTTTCCCGCAAGAGTTTTATTTGTTTCTTAAGCCCTACTTGGAAAGTTAGTAAACATTGACCATAAGGTCTAATTATTACTATTTTCTATTTTGCTACCTTTTAGCTAAATTGTTGAATGGATGGTATTTAATCGATGTTCCACTATGTGAGCTAGCTATCGATCATGGAACTAGTTTAGAATACATAGAGGGTTTCGGATGTGTACTCTGAACATAGGGGTGGTGGATTGAGGGTGCGCACATGGTTTTACGGTCGATTGTGGTGCACTCATACGATGCAGTAATTGACTTCCTTATGTAGAGTAAATTCGAACTTTAGATGTAGTAATTTTTTTACAACATTAAAACATTCTAATCATGGATCTCTTTTTGTTAAGCATATTTTCGCCAGCAAAACGCTTCAAACGGATTGTAAATAAGATAAATGGTTTAGAGATATTGCCACTCAAAGTTTGCAATTAACTCACACTTCTCTCTCCACCCATCCTTCTATACTTAGCGTGGCAGAAATCTCTTATAGTGATGTAGAAAAGACACAACGAGGTTGCGTGAGGAGTGTAGTTTTACTATCGGTTGGGTGAGGCAATCGCGTTTTACTGCCGGTTCATGCTGGGACTACTGGGCGTAGAATAACCTACTCTACACTCAAAGTAGAATAGTGCTACCATGTGTGTGTGTCTATATATATATATATATATATATATATTTCATCCACCTATTACTACTCATGAGGTTCTATACACCTATCTCTAGATATCAAGTTACATCCACCCGACTCTAGACATCGATTACATCCACCGACTCTAGATCACAAGGTTCCAACCACTGCACTCTAGACATCAAAGTTACATCCACCTAACTCTAGACATCACGTTCCCACCACTAGACCCTAGACATCAGTTCCATCCACTGACTCTAGATATTTGGCTCCATCCACCTATAATTATCTTATTGCTACCACTATTTTTAGGTTAACATGTTGCCATCCCAAATTTATCAAACTAACCAGGTGGCCTTTTGGACCACACCTATGACCGAGGCACGTCTATTTGAATAGATTATATATACACTCTAAAGAGATTGTACAACTTTACCCACAATATATGATCAACTTTTGATGTTCGCCCACACACTTCCATATGTGTGCAACTAAGAAGATCATAATAATGCATTTACAATAACTTGTCATAATACTACACCATCCAATGGATTCGATCCTGGGCGCTTGAACATATTAACTCGAGGAATATCACCGTGGGGAGTAGATGTATCTCGATTGGTACCACCACAACCATCAATGGTTGCATACCCAGATACGCCTCCCACAAACCTAGGTCGAACAACCCACCCCAAATCGCCCACCATATGGCGATAGCACCACGACTCTAAGAATTATTCACCAGTCTATCCCATGCTAGACCTCGTGGTTGCACGACTATTAGTTCGTAAAAGGTGGCACATGACTCAGTCCTTAATCAACGCAGGCTAGACAATCCACAAACTGACCTTGTGAAACCCCTACACCGGTCTCATACCATCCACTCTCCCAAGTGTCCACCATTTTGTAAAATATTTTTCTATTTCCAGTGATAACCCACATTACCACTCTACGAATCATATTATATCCCAAGTTTTGTAATGGCAATGTTTGTGGCATATTCAATTCAACCACTAAGCATCTCTAGGCTTGACCATTATCCATTTTTAATTAACCTATGACAAGTTTATTATGATAGTTAGCCAAGGGTGACAAATCTCTAGGCTTGACCATTATCCATTTTTAACTAACCTAGGACAAGTTTATTATGATAGTTAGCCAACGGTGACAAAGTAGTCGTAATATCAACAAACAAGGAGGGAAATAGTAAATAACAACATATGGCATAGCTAGGTATCAACATTTAATGTAGTATTTCAAAAATAGTAATAACTATGCAAGTAATACTTTAAAGTAAAGTAATTTGCATTTGAAAAGTAGGTTCAACATGATCAATTGTAAGGACTTGACATGCTCAATAGTGGATATCACTTGGTTTTGTTCTTGTCTCCGAACAAAGGCTTAACTCCTGCAACGTTGCAATCTATTTAAGCGCAAAACGACGACTTCGAATAAATAGACATGAACAGGAATAAACGTCAAATGAACTCAAAATTTATTATTTTGTACTGTTCAAAAGGTTTTGAATTTATTTGAATTTAGAAAAAAAATTCAAATTATTTGAATTTAAAATGAGGGAGAACGAGCTCTCAAAGTTTAACTCGAAAGGAAATTCCATAAACAAAGCTGAGCCTCCGCCGTGCAAGCCACGATAGATAGATAGAAAGAAAGAAAGAGAGGGCGATTGCATGGGCCAATCTGGCCGGGCCACAGGAAGGAGAGGAGAGAAGGGTCACGACCACCAATGAGAGGGGGAGAGAGGAAAGAAAAGAATTTGAATTTCTAATTGAGTTTAGAAATTTATTTGAATTTA
Source organism: Ampelocalamus luodianensis (assembly GCA_036346255.1). NCBI lineage: Eukaryota > Viridiplantae > Streptophyta > Magnoliopsida > Poales > Poaceae > Ampelocalamus > Ampelocalamus luodianensis. The sequence continues at coordinate 14,800,603 of CM070628.1, forward strand.
AATTCAAGTTTGGAAATGGTTTTGCACACAATTAACTTTTAGATTTTTGCAAATCTGAATTCTTGACCCAAGAAAAATGTTTTAAATTTCTAAAATGCAAGGAAGTGCTTTTGGAAATTCTTGAAATGCAACAAAAGTTTTTGAAATTCCTGAAATTGATGTAAAATTTAAATTGGTTGAAAATTAGGCTGTTACATCGACCTTGAGGCTGAGAATCGGAACCGATGAACAATTGTTCGCTCTCGTGTCGTCCTCTTCGTTCAGCGATGATTGTGTTGTGCAACACTGTTACTGGGACATGCTTCTGCTGTTTGAAAGGCTCAGGGACCTACAATGGTTTCTTGGCAGAACACCATGTCGAGTTTCAGAGTTCCTGTGCATAAAGCTCCAGGGCACTGTGCTCATTTTGAGCAGGCCTTTATTCATTTAATTTTCACCCGTTTCGAGCACAAGTACCACACAAAAATCGGCCATAAGTTATCTTTACAATTTCAAGAGTGATCTAGTTTGTGTTCTCGAAACACAAGAGAGTGATATAGCTTAAGATTTGTTGTATTGACGTGCATTAGTTTGTTGCAGGAGGCACTTGGGCCCCAAAAGGAGTAGTCAAACGCTTGCATCAAAGCGCAACACAAAGGACACGTCGAATGGGGCGTGCCATTGCCATGTCCTTCCTCAGGTGTCATCTCAAAATACACATGTATAAATGTGACAAATCCAATCATGCATACTCCTACTTTATAGTTGTTATTACAACGTACAGCCGATCCAATCTGACCTACAATATAATTAGTAGTAGCGTGAGGAATAAAACACTCGCAAATGATTGGGTTAGCTGACGATTTAGCGTAGAATGACCATGATATATATGATTGGTTGATTGATTTAACACTAGCTAGAGAAGGAGAAGCCATCACAACAACCACCATGAATGCCGGCCATTGCTGCGATGCCCACCCACAGACACATACACTTTGAGAGAGAAGAGCTGAAGCTAGCTAAAACCCCTCGCTGGGCTTGCCGCCCACATTGACAAAGTAGGACGACACCGGAGCTGCGGTGGCGCTCGTGCTCGGGCTCTCGACGCCATCGCTTGCCATGTCCATGCCGTGGCACTGGGGGTAGTCCTCCGCCTCCTCCTTGGCCGCTGCCGATCCTGACGCCACGCCGGGCATGGACCCCGGCGGCGGGGCCGGCACGACCGAGGGCAGCTTCGAGAGCAGCGCCTCGAGGCTGCTCATCGACGGCATTATGTGCATGGACGCCGGCCCGGCGGCCGCCGCGCCGTAGGGGTCGTAGATCTCCGGCGGCGGCGGCGGCGGCGGCATCATGCTCGGCCACGCCTCGGCGACGTCAGGCGGGCCGCCGACGCCGACGCAGCCGACCGGGAACGCGCCGGCGGACGACGGATGCGGCAGCAGCACCCCCGGGATGCTCTCCAGGTAGCTGAACTTGCGGCGCAGCGTCACCACGTAGCTCAGGTCCTCCGCCACCTGCGCACGTCAACAACAAGTCGTAGCATCACATCGCTACATGCATCGCACACATACCTACTCGGCTACTCGTGCAACTGCATGCATGCACAGTCGCAGACAAGCTACTCGTGCAACACTACACTGACGAGCAAGCTGATCGATGATGCCAAAGTTACTCCATTACTAGCTAGCGCTGCACGTATGTATGCGCGTGCAGCGCATGTTGCTGCCGTTCACGGGGGAGAAATTAAAGCGTAGAAAAAGACCGGTGATGAGCATGCAATGGCCAGTGACTAGCTGGTGCACCTTTTTCATGGAGCCGAGCTGTACAACGCCTTCTCTGACAGCGATCAGGGCGATGGTCTGCACGCACGACAAAGAACGAGGTAAAGAAAGGAGAAAAACATGGCAGCGTCAGCTAGCTGCGGCACGGGATGCGGCAGTGGCAGAGGCAGACGCGGCAGAGCTTTGATCAAAAGGGGGATTGCGATTTATCAAGGGAGGAGGCCTCGGTATGTACCTGGATACCAGACTGGAATTGAGCCTCCCATGTCCTCGGATGCTGCAAACATTACATGACATGACATGACACATGACACACGAAAGAATAATTAGCTAGCTAGCAATGGTGATTGGTGAGCGCATGATTAATTCTTGTGCCCAACTAAGCCTGTGAACACTGCATGAGCACAGGACTAGCTAGTGCGAATGTTTGAGGTTAGCTGAGTAAAACTAGTAGTTATGGTGGCGCTTACAGAGTCAGCAGGGTTGGTCCAGGAGGTAATGAGGTTGATCTCGTGCTCCTGGGGCTCCTTGAACACCCACTTGTGGCTGTGGTCTGCCGCCACTTTCCCTATCAACCTGCAGCAACCAAGAACAGACAAGTCCAATCATCATCAGCGCAGGTGATGATCACCTACTTATCCAGCTAATTTAATTAACCACGGTTAATAGGATAGTTAGTGTGAGTCACCTACCCTTCACCGTAGTTGTAGATGTCATGGGACATCTTGAAGAACAGCTCAGGCTGCAGGCCCTGCTGCTTCACCTCCTGCACTGCAGCCTCGCAGTCTGCATATGTAGCAGCTGCTGCTGCTGCCCCCTCTTGGCCGCAGGCTGCAGAGGTGGCTGCAAAGTTGCAAAATCCATCCTCCCATGCCAAGATCCTAGGTGAAATTTCTGCAAGAAACCAACACAGAGACAGTAAGACTCAAACACAGGTAAAAATAAGGAAGAAGTGTAGCATACAAATGGACTCCATGTGTGTTTGTGTATGTGTACCAGTTCCTCCTGTTTCCTCTGGTCCTGTCATAAGCCCCACCTGGGAGATCCCATCTGGTCAACATATTGAGCAATTAAGCAGCCAGGACACAGCACCATTAGTACATTGCTTAACATGATTACATGCACATGATGAGAGGAAGAAAGAGAGAGGAAGGGAGAAAGAAAGAAATGGAGGTCTCACTTGGGGGGAGGGTAGTTCCTGGGGAGGATGCGCCAGAAGACGGCGTAGACCACTGCGTGGCGTCGCTCGTGCATAGGCTCCGCAGCGTGTGCTGCAGCAGGTGCGTCACGGCCACCGGGCTCAGCTGCTCCTCCATTGCTGCCGGCGGCAGCCCAGAGAAGCCAAGCCAATAGCTAAGCTAAGCTTAGCGTGAGTGTGTGCGATCACCACGCAGACGCAGTTGATTGCACTCTAGATATCTGGTTTAAAAGCTGGATTATTCTAATTGCGTGGAGTATGAGCAGTAGCAGAGAGTGGAAAGGATCCAGGTGCTAATCAAGAATCTTGGAGCTAGCTAGCTAGGTGCTTCCTTTCTTGCTTGCCTACTTGCTCCCTTTCCTCTCTGTGTGATCTCTCTGTATTGTTGTGACTTGTGAGGCCAGGCCACCACCGAATGAGAAAACCACACTTGCCCAAAATTTATACCCTCTCTCTCTCTCTCTCTCGACTCAAGAGGGTCTTGGGGCTGTACTGGTTGCTGCATAATATACTAATTTAATAAGCTATGATAAATTGTGTTTTTCTCTCACTACCCAACTTTACCCATGGTCCACATTTTCGTGCTTATTAATTATCGGAATGAAAAAATCATGCATGTGCTTTGGTCCTCGGATCGATTTGATCCCAACTGTCTCCTTCATGCCCACACACAGACTAGAAATGTACAGACTGTTCTTTGTACGGCTCACAAATAAATTGCCGTGCAGGGTTCGCCCAAAATTCGTTTTCTTTCTTCTATAACTGCACCCTTTGTCTCTCTCTTTTTATTTGCAAACTATTTGTTTTCTGAATATGGTACTAGTCTACTGCACAAAACCTTTCTTCGAAATCATGTAGGAATTAACCTATTTTATGAAGAAAAAATCCCTATGAAATTCCTACATTACAATCAGCCCTTACATTACAAAAATGGAAAGACTGTTTATCCATAGACTGACTATGGGCTTTTAAAAAAAATATATATATACCATGTCATTCTTTATATGGAGGAGCAAAAGTTCACAACAATGGCCGAAGCCTGTCTGCCAGTGGCTGGTACCGGAGGATTACAATGAAGCCAGGACGGAGGTTAGTGTGAGCTAAGGTGGGCTCTAGCCCCCCCACCAACAATTTTTTAAAATTGAGTAACATTGAGTATGCAAATAGTATTTAGGTCTATCTATTACTTAATCCTTCAAATGGTAATCCCGCTGTCTAAAAATTCCATAAAGTTCAAACCAATCTGTTTTATCTTCTTCCTCACTAGGCCATAAATCATCGACTTAATTTTATTTTCCTACTCTACAACAAGTTAGCCAAATAGTTTTAGTCGCTCACTCATTTTGATAGCTCGCTTTAGTCGTAGCTAACGCCCATCACCATCGCATTTTCGCTTTTGCTCGCCGCGCTCATGTTGCGGCAAAGTGTGAGCAAGAAAGCCACAAGACAACTAAATGAAGCATTGCACGACTGACGAGCATGAAACATCCCCGCAACTAAAGTTTGAAGTAGTCGAGTAATATGGTCATCAACCTAAGAAATAGTTAACGCTTTATGGTGTCATACGCTTCTTCCTCCTCCGCTTTTAAAGTAAATATATACATATATCTTGTCGAGACAAGACAGTTTATAACCAAAATACTAAAAAGATCTATCTAAAATTTTTCGATGGCTATAAATTCTATCATGTTGTAGTAACATGATTTAGCATTGGCCTTCGCCCCTTGAGATCCGCTCAAGCTCCACACCAATGAAACTACATGAAGATAGCAGAATATGGGCTTGTAATCGGACATTTATTCTCTTCTCGATGATACGACTCGTATCCTACGCGTTTTCGAAAAAAAAAACATGTACGCACTGCATAGCCAATTGCTAGTAATGGTAGAGACTACACACAGACGAGATTTCGTAGTTTGGAATGTCCGAGCAAGCAATCTACGGTTCAAGTCGAACGCTCCATAAAAATAAAAACCACCCTCTTTCCCAAGAAAAAGAATTCACCCCTCCTATTTTCCACGGTGATCGATGGATCCCAAAGGGAAAAAATCATATAGGACTTGGTCTACAACTCTATTGATGTGGACCAACTCCACTGCATGACACGTGTCATTTCACGAATCTCAAAGCGTGACGTGGTAGTTTTTAGTATTCAATTCGTGAAAATTCACATCGCTGATTTATGAGGTTGTGCGCTTTAAGATTCGTGAAAAGGATACGTGTCACATGATGAAATTGGTCCATATCAATAAAGTTATAGACAGATCCTATAAAAAAATTTACATTTCAAAGTGTCGATTTTCAGTGGAGCCCCACTGCGCACGGTAGGCCCTCCTCTCTGCGAACTGCATGCAGAGAGAGAGAGAGAGCGAGTGAAGTTGCCCAGAAAATGTTTTAATTGCACTCATTCCTTTCTCAGTCGCTCACATTCTCGGCCACTGCGTGCTAGTACGTGCTGCCTCGCAAATCTGACCGTGTCGGCCCCTACGCCGAGCCCAATCAGGTCGCAACTGCCTAGCGCCGCACTGAGCTGGAGCGTGAGACTCACAAGGGAGATGGAGGAGACTGCAGCTTGCGTGCATCGCTTAGCTTGTGTGTGCCCTCCTGTTCTGACATTAGGACCAGCCTTCCTGCCAAGAGTATTGATGGCTGTAGCAGCAGAGTTAGATCTGTGTTAGCCCTGCTTTGATTAATGCAATGCGGAGATTAAGTTGGAAATCTGTCTAATGCAATCCACATGTGAGATGGTAGAGAGTAGAGAGAATCGTTGTGGGAGACTAGGACGGATAACTTTTTGTTACTGAGTTCTGACTTTGAGCTTTACATCCTACAAATCCATGCATGATGTGGTGAGACAAAGGAGCAATCACGTCCCTCTCCTCTGCTGATCTTGTGGTTCATGAGGCCGTCGGGGAGGGAAGGGCGAGAGCACCCAAGATGCTCTCCTCTGCGGTCGAGGTCGAAACGCGCGTCATGCATTTGCTCCGCGTGAGTCGTCCGACGAGGAGGGCTTGGTTGTGATCATTCTAGGAACAAAAGTGCCAGGAATTGGAATTTGGATTTCTCGCAAGTATTTGATAGGTTATCTATCGTTCAAGTACATCTCAAGCGTTCGTTTTTTATCGGATGACTGGTCATGGAACTGGGTATTTACAAGCAATTTTCCATTGCAATGGAGATGATTCTCTCCAAAGACGCCCTTTTCTTATGGCCTTGGAAATGGGGCCCTTTGTACCATGTCCCCTGAAGATTGCGTGACGACCAGAAGGGAGTGGCTTCTTCAGAGATATATACCGTCAAAACAAACAGCTTTCTTCACATCTCTTTACCGTCCTGACACTGAGTGGAAAACCTCAGCGAAGGCCTTGGCCCTTTTTGACCTCCCCACATACACCACCCATCACACACCCATCTCAGAAAGTCCTTAACCTGCATCATTACATGACCCTTCTTTGAAGCCCTCATTTTGATCTAGATTTGATGCCAATGAAGAAAGGATGCAGCTTCAAAGAAGAGCTCATGAGCAGGTTGTAGTGTACTGGCCTTCCCCTTTGCCAAAGAATCAAAGATCCCATTCACCCCCCAAAAGCATGGCCAACTTTGGTCATGACAAGGACATGCACTAGTCCACCTTAATAATTGCTCCCTGTCCTCCTTGCTGGTATATGTGAGAGAGAGAGAGTGAGAGAGAGAAATCATGAGTTCTATGAGTTTTTTTATTTTATAATCTATTTTTTAAAAATATTTTAAAGATAATATCTCTCCAACTTTATTTTCAATTCTAACTCTTTGGTCACTTCATAACTCAAAGCGTGATCAAACTGTATTGTCTCGCCACCAACCGCAGCGTGGCCAAACCTGCCACGATAACCCTTCGAGCCAACACACGTCTGTTTTTGGGCTAAGTCCTATCACGCCAAGAGGAGTGGCGTGACGGCATTCGTTTGCCACGCCGAGATCCGTAGCGTGATCCGTACTAGAGCAACTCAGTCGGCAAACTTGAAAAATCTGGATAGAAAATGAAGAGAAGAAAGACTCCTTTCATTTTCAGGATAAGTAGATGAAGTTTCACACAGTAGGTGATGCACCTAACAAGGAAAGGCTCTTGTGAGTAATGCATTCTTTCCACATGCACCATGCATGGCAGCGCCCATCTGCTTGTCCATGAGCCTCTGAGAGGGACTTGAGCTGGAAAGAGGCATATTTTAGGGCAGTGGAGCATGGATGCATGGCTTGGGCACATGGATCCTATTTTCCCATGTTTCTTGCCACCCACTACCCCTAGATTTAGCTCGTTTGGTTTGTATCAATGTGGGAATTAGGGGTGCACTTGGGGTGGGCTGCGGACAGCCGCATCAACCCGCGCTGGCCGCTGAGGCATTTGTGGGTGCCGCTAGCCCACAATGCAATGTCACATGCAGTTTTGTGGGTTTGGCGGCAGCCCGCAAGGCACCAAGACACGTCCCCTGCAGGCCAGCTTTGGTTCAAACACAACCTCTAAACATGCTGTTCATTTTGGCCCCCCTTGTTGTTGCCAATGCCAATGACGACTTGTTATCCACACCGCGCGGGGCCAGCGGAGACGACAGCCTCGTCGGCAGGGTCTGCACGTTCTCGATGACTATCGAACCCGGGAGCGAAGGATCCCGGATTCTCTGTGTTTTATACACTAGTCCAGGCACAACTGGTGTACACAGTCAAACAAAAGTAGATAGCATAACCATACAACGGCATTCATTGAAATAATTAGAGTTGTTACAAAAGGGGCGTACCGCCAAAAAGCAAATTACAACGAAAGCAAAAGAAATAAGGTAGACCACACGATTTGCCACAAGCAATCGTCTAGAGACACAGACTAGTCATCCAAGGGCTTATTCTCCTCATAGCATTCCTCTCCTGCTCAATATTGAATTAAGCAAGAGTGAGCACAAACAACCATACTTGCAAGTTACACCCGTAAGTAACATATTATAATGCATGCAAGGAATTAACAAAGGGAGGCATATATGGCTCAATTTATGAAACAACATTTTTATTTAAATATTCATACTAAGTTTCTAAAGCAGTTTATACTATAACTAAAATTCATTTTCTAAATCTCAAGTTTTATAGTCAGGTTGTAACACCCTAGTCCAACATGAGCCTGGAATACTACCGATGAAACATTAACAAAGCTAATCTAGGACAATTTACTAAATTTCGGCAGAACCTCCTTGTATAGTTAACTATACAGAGGTTCCAACAGAAGTTAGATTATGAAAACTAAATCTTTCAACATCCAGTATCATCACTAAGCATTAAAAAACGCTAATCAGGTAGAACACGATCAAGGTTGTCCAAAATATGTTACTCATCACTATTACAAAAACTCGATGCATGAAGCATAACCATAATCAATACTTAAGCAGTTTGCTTATTTATTAATGGACATTCTAAAAATTTAATCAACTTTTAATGATACGTGGCGTTGTATGAATCCAACTGTGTCTACTCCTCCCATACATGACGTTCTTGCAAAGGTACCTAAAACACAACAAAAGCAAGAGTGAGCCCAAAGACTCAAAGAAGTACCAAAATGAAACATTAACTTCACAATCACAACATCAACATTCAATTCTAAAACTTTGCTCGAAACATATCTCATGATGTATGAATGCGATGTGTAATGCATCTTTTCTCCTTTTCACTCTTTTGCACATTACACCGAAATGCGGGTATGCAACCGTAGTCGCGCACTCATGCCCGTGTTCGTAAGCGCAGGACCAATTGCCCAATACTGCAAGTAAAGGGGACCTCAAGCCCACACTCCACAAGTGTGAGACCATAAGCTCATCGCTTTCTTGATGGGACCTCTTTCAATGCCCACATTCCACGAATGGGGACCTCAAGTCCGTCATCTACATGACGGGGACTCAATATGCATTTCGATCACCACATGACTGTGTCTTATGTATGCTCACAAAGGCACATGAACAATTACGCTTTGCAATAATCATGAACAACTTCAACACTATACATGAATAACAATCATTCAGATCATAAGCATTCATCATCTTTAACCAAAGATATCACACTATCAATCAAACACAGCTAATATATATAAAATACTAGCATGTATCATAAGCATTCATCATCTTTGTCCAGCATATCACACTATCAATCAAACACAGCTGATATATATCAAATACTAGCATGTATCATAAGCATTCATCATCTTTGTCCAACATATCACACTATCAATCAAACACAGCTAATATATATCAAATACTAGCATTCACTGTCAAACCATCCATAATTACTCTACCAAACAGAGTACTTGCCTTAACCACGTGAGAACGGAGGATGTGAAGAGGATGCTGCCTCCGGGACCAGTCCCCCATCTAAATTCATTAAAAGCGTACTAAGACAACAGTAATGGATCAAACAAACTATAAAAGCAAACACGAACTTGCAATAGTTCTTTTAACGCGAACCCAACTCCAATTCCTAAATGTTGTTTTGTCCCCTCTGTGGACAGTCACATTCTAAAATTCATATCTTTTAGTACGGGAGTCCAAATGAGGTGTTCTTGGACTTCCTTGAAAGGCTATCAATTTCCCCAAGTAAACCTAGTTGGTGGGCCTTCCTGATTCGGCCATATAATACACCTACCAAGCTAATTAACAGAATATCGATTTCACGTCAAGTTCTCTGGAGAGTACACTAAAATTACCATAACTTTTAGTACATTTGTTCAAATTTCATGTTCTTGAGCTTCCCTGAAAGCTACGACAATTATCTACAACTTTTGTTATACTGAGCTACTCTAATTTGCTCTTTAACTAATCGCTCAAGTCAGAATACTAAAACCTATCATATCAATACCGACGGATTTGGAGAACAGTCACACTAATAAATTCATAACTTCTGCTACAGAGGTCCGAATAACGCGATCTTGTACTTCATCGAAAGCTAGCGACGTCCTCTACAATTCTCTAGGAGGCGTCCAGAACTTAATCTGCCCGTATCTACAACCAAACGTCGATCTAAAACGAACTGTCCTGAGCAGGCCAGATTACCGACATTGCTATAACGATTAAAGGTGCATTTGATCGGGGGGAAACATGGGTTACCCTTGACGAATCGATTGTCGGGCACGAAGAGCACCCACCAGCGATCTCTTCCCACTAAGATGGTCTTTCTCTTCTTCTATCTCTTCCTCTTCCTCTCTTCCTTCCTCCTTCTTCTTCCCAATGGCCGGCAGCAGGGAGGACGACGCCGAGGAGAGGAGGAGCAGTAGGAGGCGGAGGCATCAGAAGCGGGCTATCGTAGCACGCGCATCGTAGCATGGCGGCTACTATAGCACAGTGGCTAGGGTTTAGTCCTCCCCTCTCTTGCCTTCTAATGGGTCATAGCCCACTTATAGGCCTTGGGCCACTATGGTCGGCTCCTCTCTCTCGAATATGAATTAGCACCCATTCCACTTCTAAAATTCTGAATTTTCTATCTTATTTCTCTTAATTCTCTCTTAATTTAGTTGTTCTCTCAATATTCTTTCGAATACTTTTGGGGTATTACATGTAATATTCATCAACAAGTGGTGAAGGATACCCTCCTATCACATGGCTACCGCTCAATTCCCATTTGGATAGAGATCCTAAACCATTTAATAAAGTCTTTTGAAAACAAAACCAAAGATCTAACTTGGAGTGGCTTTGCCAAGATGTCCATGATCGTGAACATGGCTATTCGAATAGTTTTACACTGCAGAGGTTGTACATCTTTACCCAAATAACACGACTTCTCTAGTTTGTTTGGCATCCGTCGATATCACCGCCACTACCTTAGGTAAGCAGTCTAGAACACGTGACAAGGCCTTTACAATGCGTCATCCCACCGTAGTCCTACCGCTAAGGTTTCACCCTTGGATAGAAACCAGTAGGGTTTAGGCCCTCTTGTGCTAGGTGGAAATACATAAAAAGTAGGTCATAAAAGACACCCACGCAACCAGATGGCACGACCACGATGGAACGCTGCAAATTAGTTAGTCAGGTCCTGCCCACACAGACATATTGTCGATGTCGGGTTTAGCAAGATGCGCTCAAGATCGCCCCAATTGACTTGGGCGATTTCCAACGAACCCGGGCCTCGATCATATAAATGAGTCGATCTCGTGCATGAACATACACCCATCCAAACATCCATTTCTCCCAAGTCCAAACCAATTTTATTTTACTTAACAAGTCAAAATATTTTATAAAATTCTATGGTAAGGACAATACTATAGCATAAATTTAAATCATAGTTGAATTTGTAGCTAAATTCTCCAAAATAAATATTTTTGAGCTAAGCCTCGACTAAGCGTAGAGTTTTTGCAACAAGGTCTAGTTCATACTAATGAACCAACTAACTTTTAACTAAGGTATCAAGTGTGGTTAACTCAATATCCAAATTGGATGTACAATGGAAATAGGAATAACTATAAAGTTAAAACAAGGATTTAAATTACTTGAATTCAAATATGCATGCAATAATAATTTAAAACAAAATTTAATTAATTTGAAATATTGGGATTCAATATGATCAAAGGTGTAACTTGCCTTCCTCAAAAGCCTGATGATCTACTTCTTCGAAGTACTCGGGTTCCCCAGAGTCGTCGAAATCTACATGTGAGAACGCAGCCAATCAAATAAAGTTCAAATAAAATCCAAATGAACTCCGAAAATTACCAAACTAGAACCAGCAAAAAGAGGTACAGACTTTAGAAGAAGATAGAAGTTCGAACCACTCGAGTCGGAGCTCGAACGAGGGAGAACGAGCTCTCGGGAGTTTTGAAAACACATGGTTGGAATGACTACCTGATCGAAAGAGGTCGAAAGAGGGCTTCAACTACCAGGTCCAAAGAAGGATACGACTACTCAATGTGGTCGTAGGAAGGATATGACTACACAACGTGGTCGTAGGAAGGATAATCTAAACTGAGAGGGAGGTCTAAACTGATAGGGAGATCCAAACTGAGAGGGAGGACAGAGCACGAAAAACTCACCAGGCCGAGAGAGAGGCTAGAGGGGAGGGTCAACGGACAGCGAATGGGGGTCAAGGACGGCGCGGGCACTCCGATGAACTCTTCGGCGGCAAGAAGGTGTGCACCATGAAGAGCACGGCGAGGCGATGCCGGGGGGTGGAGGTGTCAGCGGCGGAGGACCCTAAACGGCAGCGCGAGCTTCTGCTGGAGTACTTGGAGCTCAAAATCCCGGCCAACAAAGGCGAGAGAGAGAAAGAGAGGAAGAAATGGGGAAAAGGAAGAGGAAGGAGAGAGGCTCCAGGGCTCCTATTTATAGCAGCTGAGGGGGGGGGAAGCTTGACGGCACGGGTGCCTAGGCGAGGACGAGACGAGAGCAGGTGGGGGAAGAGAAAGAACAGAGGGCGTTGGTGCAGTGAAGGATGGGCAATTAAAATGTGCCTACTGCCAAGGAAGATGAGGGAGAGAATCGCACCGGAGGCGACTACTTTGCAGTGGAAGTGATGGCATTTAATGCACTGACGGTATTAAGTGCGCGGGGACTTTTGCGACCGCCGTGACCGTGACCAAGCGAGGAGGAGGCTGACAGGTGGGGTCGGTCGAAACCGAGCGGCTGGTCAAAGCCGAGAGGGTGGTCGAAACCGGAAGGGTGGTCCAACCGAGAGGGTGGTCGAAAGACTGGTCGACGCGCGGGGAGAGAAAAAGAGATAGGCCTAGGGGAAAATGGAACGAACAGAGAAAGGGAACTTTAAACACTAGAGACTCCAGCAAACTCAACATAAACCAAAATTTGAATTAGTTGAAGTTTGATTTAGTTATTTAAATCATTTTTAATTTCCAAAATATCAAGTTGAGCTTTAGAAATTCAACAAAACCAAATGGTTATTTTTATTTTAAAAATTTTCAAAGAGCTTAGAAAATCGGGATGTTACAATAACGTCCAACGACATCGCGGCCGGTGGTGGCGCTGCCACGGTGCTAGCAGCATAGCCCCACCCTAACATTTCTTTGGGTAGTAGGAATTTGGAGACGGCGAAGACCGCCACAGGATTTTGGTCAAACACCGTGCAGGTGATCAACGCCTGCACGACGCTAGTGTTGATGACGACGGAGCTGTTGATGCGTGTGATTTTTAGAGTGAAGTGGCCACCTCTGCACTCGGGGCGAAGTGGGCTAGATGGGGTTCACGATGGACTCGAGGGAGCCAAGCGGGTAGTAGGAGTGCAGCACGTGGAAGCGCAACACGAACCAAAGTGGCGCAGGTAGTCGCCCACACGCACCACCACCACACCCATGTCCACCCCCTCCCCGCCCCGGCCTCCCAAGGTGCTTCTTGATGTGGTTGCAGAGCTTCCTAATGTCCTTTGTATTCACCACTGCATCGTCGCCTGTCACCGAGGCCAACTCCTTGAGCGTCCGCGGTGTGCCCTCGACGCGGCACACGATGTGGAGGCAAGCCACCTACAAGCGCTGCCCCGCCTGCCCCTCGCTGCTCGTGCACGCCTTGGCCTCCTCCAGCTTCTTGAACACTTCCTTGGCACGGTCCCTGACCATCGCCATGAGCCCGAGCCAGTCCACCATGTCGGCGATGGCCTGGAATGCATCGATAAGCGCCTTGTCGTGGGCCGGGATGGATCCCCGCATCCTAGGCACGAAGGCGGTGGCAGCGGCGGCGTCGACGCTGGTCTTGGCCTGCATCTTGCGAGGGGCCGAGTAGGTGATTGTGGTGTCGAGATGGGCGTGGGTGAGGAAAGGGTCAGCGGCGCCACCGATGCGGCTGTGGTTGCGATCCTTTCCGTTGCCGCCATCGTCCGCAAAGGTGTGCCACCGAGGACTGCGACATAGCGCCGCCAGACGAGCGCAGCAGAACGCAAGCTGCTCACGACGCCGCACATCATTGCTAGCCTTTAGTTCGCTTCTAGATAGCTAGGGAGCTTCCATGGTTGGGGTGGCGGCATGGTGTGTTGTGTTTATGGAGTTGGGGGGCGGGGTGCCATCGCATTTATGGAGTTGGGGTGGTGCACGACGACCTTGCGATCGCAGGAGGGCCTCGAGGTGGGCAACACCGTCAACGGCAATGCGGCTGGCCCGCTTAAAATGCTAATGGCTTGGTGGGTCGCATGACAGTTTAGTGGGTTGTTTTGTGGGGGCAACTAGCGCTTAGCAGACAAGTTAGCTCCACTTGCACCCCTAGTGGGAATGCAAATAATGTGGCTTTGTGAGAGCAATATTTTCCGCTATGCACGAGGACAAACTCTTTATGACGAGGTTTCGTAATATTGACTAATAAGACGTTGATCTAGACAAATATAGGTTTGAATTCAGGAGCTTATTTGTCGTTTAGTACTACGAAATCTAGTACAAAAAATTTGCCTGTACACACAATTATTCCGGGTTAAAGTGATGGCAATAGACACTAGAGAATATTACAAGGAGCTCACGATCGCCTTATGTGAATTTGGCAATTTGTCCAACTAGGTTTCTTTCTGAGAGTGCCCATACCGTACAATCCACAAAATAGACATGCAAGGTTCATGTTAGCAAAGGATTATGAATAAGGCATTTGTAAGCAAGTATCCATTTCAAACAACCAACACAAAGGTTGGCGAATGGTTCAACTGCCAGCCACATGCAAAATCATTATATTGTTTTCACCTATGCGTGGTTCATCAAATCAATCATGCTTCATTGTACCGCGCTGACCGTGCCACAAGTGGAATTTTACATCGCAAATTAACTGAATAAGAAATCTGTCACAATGCTTTCATGGATCAGAGTCAAGAGCAGCATCAACGGTTTTTACCTTCGTTGAAAGAATCACCTTTCATAAGCAAATTCACAATTTTTTGTTCTTATTGGCTGAGTAGCTGGCCTAGCCGGTTCACTAATGCACACACACGTAAAACTTATATATTGGTGCAGAAAACATCACTCCCTAAGTGATTACTCACAGAATCACACTTCAGAGGATCCTGTATGGTAAGACTGTCTGTTTGGGAGCAGCCAATCAACCAAAACTGTAGTGCTATGGTTGGACCAGGACTGTCACAACTTTAGCCCCAGATTTACAACTGGATGGCTGCTGCTGGGTACAGCAAGAACAGGCAACATTAATTCTCGAACAAGAGTTACAGTTGTTTTTATTTTTTGGATGAATGGTTGTTCTTTTCTGGATAAATAGTTGTTCCAAGAGTAAACTACATGGCAGGTGCCTAAACTTGTCAAGTTGTGTCACTTAGATCTTCAAACCTTGGAACTGCAGATTCATGCCACTAAACATGTTAAGTGGTTCACCAGAGTTCCACACGCGATTAGCTATGGTTGACCGCTGATGAGTCACAATGATCGATACCAGCATGGTGTGGGGGTCACATGCAGCTCATGTGACCAGCCGAGTGGGTGGTAAAATTTTCATTTAACCCCCTGTAATTGTGATCCCTTTGCATTCTCTCATTTCGTGTTCGCACGATGAGCTCGTTAGGCGATCATGGAGTTAGCGGTGATCAATCCTAGGCTGTCGGCGACATTCGCTGGTGAAGGAGGGTGGTAGGCGAGTCGATTCGAGCCTAGGCGACACAAGTGGACTGGCCCGCGGCGTGCTCAGGAGAGACGATCATGGCGCCAAGGTTGCAGGCGGAAGGAGAACCCTGATACCACCACGTTGATCTCTCAATCCAGTGAACAACATTGATGTTTGTTTGTGTGATATCATGTTTTGCCCCTTGATGAACTTATACCCCCAAATTAATTTGGTTTTCATTCACACGGCAAACGAATCGACCGTTTTTGTTGTTCGCATCCAGTTGTCTTCTTCGTCACCGTTCATCACCTCCGATGAGCTTAGGTCTAGTTGCTTCGTGCACATGCATCCCCTCGTCATCGCCTCATTCTGACATGCTTGGTCGAATCCCCCGCTCACCTAAACATTGGTGCCACCTTCACCCGACCGCTACTGTCGCTACTCGACATCATTGGCACATCTCCAGTACTTCTTTCCACGAACCATCACCACCAACGGGCTCACCTCGTCGTAAGTGTACCATTTTTCTCATTCCTCAAGCCTCAACACCTCTTCTCCACCATCCACCTTCCTAGCCCGAAGCCATGGTCACCTCCCTCTCGTTCTCTGTCTCGGTTACGACATCATGCTCGTGGTAGAAAAGATAAATGGTGAGAAGAGAGCATAATGATGAGAGGGAGAGAAGGTGGGATGTTGGCAACAATGACCTACAGTGTCACGGCTAGCCAGCGACAGACTTCGGCAAAATCTTCAAGGCGGGGCGACATTGTAACATCCCGTTTCGAAAGCCGTTTGGTATCTTTCCGCTTGTCTTCTTGGTTTTCAAACCTATATCAAATTATCGTATTTGCAAAATTCTCTAGTTTCGCTCAAATCAAAACTTGGCATCGAAGTTTCTACCGAATCTCGGTTTCAATTCAAATCCTCTCGCTGGATCGACCCAACTAGCCCTCTCCTTTCCTCGCTCTCTCCTTTCCTTTCACCATGTGGTCAAAAGCCTTTCAATCAGGTGCCAACTCTGGCCGCACTCGTGTACCTTGTCCCCGGCACCTCTACCACCACCCTCTGTGATCGACTGTGGCACTTAGTTTTGACCAGTCCGACCACCCACCTATCACCCCGCTACTTTCTCTCGTCCTCCTCTTTTTCCTCAATGACGGCGATTAAAGGCGCCGCCTCCACGACGTGCGCATTTAATGTCGTTATCCCTGCTACGCCACGCGCATTTTTATGCTATCCGTGCATTAAATGTTGTGCCTCCACCGCGCAGCTGCAAATTCCGCCACTCCAACTTGATGCCTGGTCTCCCCTTTTTTTCCTCTATAAATAGAGCACCAAGGAGCCTCGTCCTCCTCTTGTTCTTTCCCAGCTCGCCCTCTCTAGCTCCGGTTGCTACGGTTTGCTCGAAGCCCCGAGCTCCATAATCAGTCGCCATGCACCTCCTCCCGATCCTCACCGCACCGGTGTAACCTCCTTCCACCCGTGTCGTTTTGTGCCACAGAGCTCCTTGAAGCAATCCCCTCACTGCTTTAGTTCTGCTTCACAGAGCCGCCGCCTTCCCTCCTCTCCCGTCCCGCTCGACCCTTCACCGCCGCCCTCTTTCGCCCTCAATCATGAAGCTCGCCGCCGCTGGCCCACCCACCCCTCCGTCCTCTCTCTCTCTCGCCCCGTGATTTCCATACCGGTCTCTCTTATTCTTTCGCCAACTTCCCTGCCTCGTTCTTCTATTTTGTTCTTTCGACCGCCGAGCAATCAATTCTTTTTGTTCCTTCGATCGTGCGAGCAATCGAATCCTCTTCTCTTACGATGGTCGTTGAGTAGTCGAATCTCTTCTCTTTCGACCGTTGGGTAGTCAAAATCCTCTTTTCTTTCTACCGTTGAGTAGTCGAATCCTCTTCTCTTTCGATCGGTAGTCGAATCCCCTCTCTCTTCGACCGCTGTTGAGTAGTCGAATCCCTTTTATCTTTCACCACCGTTGGAGTAGTCGTAACTTTCTTGTAACCTTCCTACGACCACGCTGTGTAGTCGATTCTTCCTACGACCACGCTGAGTAGTCGATCCTCTTGAATGTTCCTATGACCACGTTGTGTAGTCATATCCTTCCTACGACCACGTTGTGTAGTCGATCCTTCCCGCGACCACGCCAATAGTGGTCGAACCCTTCTTTGGCCGTAGTCGAACCGCCCTTCGACCGGCGCTTGAAACCTTATTTCGACTAGATAGTCAAAACCTCCTTGCACCATGAGAATTCGTTGAGCTGCACTAAACCAAATCTTCGAGAACTCGTTTCTCCTCTGTTATAACTCCTATTATAGTGTTTCTATTTGCTAAATTCGTCTAAACTCAAGATCTTGCTTTTAGCTCGGTATTAGTTAATTTGGAGTTCATTTTTGTTTTTTGTGTATTTATTTATTCTCTCGCTTGTTTGTTCCTCTTTCTGTATGCTCGTGTGAGTAGAATTCGAAGAGGCAGTGAGATCTCCACTTCAACCAAGCACAAGATCTCCAAGACCCTCCTACCTTTAATCAAGGCGAGTCAACACTTTGATCATATTGCACCTATATTTTTTGCAAAATATATTCATTTAAATTACCGAAACTGCATGCTCTAATTCTTTTAGCAAATGTGTGTTAGCTCTTAAGGTAGTTAAATACTCATTTGATGATTAATTATGTATTACACCATCCTTTGACATTTGGATCCATTACTCCATGTCACCCTAGTAACTATGTGGTAAATTACTAGTCGTAGGCTAAACTTAAGCGACATGTTAGTCTTACTTAAGTACCAGGACACCAAGTGTCCTGATCATCATCCCTTAAAATCATAAAATTATTTTGGGGCAATCGTAGGAGGTACATGACTGCAGTATTTGAGATAAATTGGTTTTCCTCCTCAAAACCCTAATTTCTAACATCACATCTGGGCGGATGGTATGATGGTGGGTGCTGATGCAGCACGAGAATGTGTGGAATGTGGTCTGAACTGCTTAGATGACCCTAAGGACTTAATCCAGTAATGATCTCCCTTGTAAAACATGTGCAACCATAAGTCTTCAAAGTGTAACTTGGCCTAGTAAATTTATTGGACCCTGGAAGGCATCTCGCTGGTGGAGGAGTGAAGTAGTGTCGAGGCATGAGCCTGAATGGGACATCGTGTTATGGTGAAGTTGCCAGGTGCGCTAGTTGTTGTGGGGTGTCGTAGCCCAACTACGCTAGTCGTTGTGGTAAACATCCCGCACAACATATGGGCGCAACCCCATTTGGGTGAGATGATGGAACGGGCGAGATGAATCGGTGTTACTATAATGCTCTCGACCACATGGCTAAGGAATCGTGTAGGCTACGAGTTGACTATCTCTTGTGGGTACATTGTACAAACCTCTGCAGAGTGTAAAACTATTTAAACAGCTGTGCCTACGGTCAAAGGTGGACTTGAGAACTTTACTAGAGTTAGTTTTATTTCAAATACCTTTGTGGATGGGTTGAAAACTGATTGGGCTGAGGTAACCTATACCTGGTGTTGTTCCTGTGTGGTCGTACCTGATGTTGTGCCTGGGTCATTGTACCCAGTGTTGTTATTAGTAATCGTGGTCACTTTTTAATAAGCATAGGTGGAGGTAGTCTCTGCTATTATTTACTATTGCACATTTACTCTCTTAAGAAAATGCAATTTGGTTAAAATGTTAAGTGATAGGAATTTATAATTATGATAATTGAAAACCTTGCTTTGGCAAATAAAAGAACCCGAGCCATCCCTTGTTAAGCCATGCATGTATATTGCAACATCTGTGTGTTGGCTCACGAGCACGGAAGTTGTGCTCATCCTCTCTTTTTCCACAACCCTTCAGATCTGGCGGATCAAGGAGACTACGACTACTACAAGGACCCCGAAGTCGCTGGACAAGGTGGCGATGAAGAGTAGTCTAGTTTCAAGTAGTTTTGACCTCGCCTTAGTCTAGCTGGCTCGTCAATACCTGCGTGCGACCAGTATTGACCAAGTCCTTGGCTAATACTAGTCATACACGAGTACCCTAGTCGCTTGCCTGTGAGGAGTGGTGCTCCATTCCTTTTGTTTCCTCTGTAGCTTTCGACCAGGTGGTTGAAACCTACGTGTTCCGCTACTTTCTGTAATGTAATCGTTTGGCCGTTTCAACCCTTAATGTAAAATTTGACCCGACGTGGTCTATGTCACTCTGATGTTTGTAATATATTGAATGGTTTGGTCTTTACGATATGTATGAAATGGTTCAGCAATGTGTCTGTGAGTACTATTTACTAATCCAGGAATAGCACAAGTGCTTTCATAGAGGACTCGATTTGAGTCCAGCAGAGTGGTATCGAGTATACGATCAGATTTGAGCCTTAGTTAGACTAGTCGTGCCATAGGACCGAGTTTTATTTTTAAAAAAACTAAGAAAATTTTGGGAAAATATAGCGCACTTATTACTCGCTCACCCTCTTAGTTCTAAACTTATCCCTACCTTCGTTGAGTTTTTCGACTCTTCCCTGTTCAAAATTTTAGATGGGCGTACCGTCGTTCGTTGGCGAGTGCGTGGACCTCCTCCTCCAGCTGGTGTAGCACCTGGGCTACCATCACGAGCCTATCATCTGAGACCAGAAGACCAAATGCATGAAGATCTTCTGCTAAGAGCACCCCCTCTGTAGACGTTGTGGTTTGTATCTTGTGTCGTGGCTTAGCATGACCTATATGTTGTGTTTCAGAAGTCATGTAACACTTAGCCCCTTAATATAATGCAGTCGTTCTAGGCTTTGTTTTGCTTGTTATCATTTTCCTAGTTTTGTTCAAGTTCTTCTGTTGTGCTCTAGAGGGCCTTTAAACCCTCATATACCTTTCCTCTAGTTCTGAGCCTTAGCGTCTCTTCAAGATGCCGCCTAGGAGAGTCGCCGCCCCAGATCGTACTGCCTTTGCAGCAGACCGTGGTCATGGTCGTGGTCAACATCTATCTCCCCCGCCGCCAGCCCACTCGACAATGGCGCAAGTGATGTTCCAGCAGACACAAATTCTCCAAGCCTTACTTGCCAGTCAGCAGTCAGGACCAGCAGGCCACCACTCGAAGTTGGCAGACTTTCTCAGGACAAGACCCCTCACCTTCGCTGCAGCCAATGAACCACTGGAAGCTAAAGACTGGCTTAGAGACACTGAGAAGAAGCTTTGTCTCGCTCGATGCTTAGAGGAAAACAAGGTGGACTTTTTCCACCTATCAGCTAGAAGGAGCCGCCGCTGCTTAGTGAGAGAACTATCTCGCTGCTCGAGGTGGTGAAAGTCCAGAAGAAGAAGAGGAAGAAGAAGAAGCAGAAGCAGCAGCATCCACGGCTGGAGATGCGCAAGACCCCGCCGTCGTAGAAGAAATTGCTAAAGTGTAGCTAGATGAGCTGCAACCTACAAGACAGTCAATCCCCTGGACTGAATTCAAGACTACTTTTAGAACTAACTTTGTGTCCGCTGGTACGATGGGATTGAAGAAGAATAAGTTCAAAGCTCTCAAGCAGGGTCACATGTCAGTCAACGAGTACCTGACAAAGTTCAACTAGCTTCCTCGCTACACTCCCAACGACGTAGCCGATGAAGACGAGAAGATCGACCGCTTTGTGGAGGGGATGCGTGAGGACATGAGGGTCGAGCTTATCCTCCACGACTTCCCTAGCTTCCACCACTTGGTCAACAAAGCTCTCGTGCTCGAGAATGACAAGAAGACCGCGGAGGTCAGTTGCAAGCGAAAGATGGCATTCCAGAAGCCGCAGAGTAGCTACCCCCAGAAGTCAGCATTCCATAGCAGCTCGTCCTTCCGACCACCAGTAGCCTCCCCTCAGAGGACATCAGCTTCAGCCCCGCGTCCCAATGGGAATGGTTTCCGCACCCTTCATCCCGCTGGGCAACCTGTAGCAGTTAACCCAACAGCCCACCTCACTGCTTCAACTGCTGAGAGAAAGGACACTTTGCCAATAAGTGCCCTCATCGCCAAAACACTACAGCAAAGTTCAACTTGGGAGCCACGCCAGCTCAAAGCCAGGCATCAAGCCAAAACAAGAGTCTTCAGACTTTGCAAGCCTCGAGGTCTACCCCAACACCAAACCGTGGTCATGTGAACCATGTCACAGCCAAGGAGGTCCAGGAAGCCCCAGGAGTGCTAATGGGTACATTCTCTGTTAATTCCGTACCCGCGCAAGTTTTGTTTGACTTTGGAGCTTCGCACTCTTTTGTTTCAAGATCTTTTGCTAAATGGCATGAGTTGCCAACCTATAAACTAAAGAAACCCGTGGTGCTTAGTTCACCTAGGGGATTTCTATATGCTACCTCAGTTAGTCCCAAAGTAGAGATTGTTGTGGAAAATTTCGAATTCCAAGCAAACCTTCTAGTGCTAGGATCTCAAACTCTGGACATCATCCTAGGGATGGATTGGTTGGCCAACTACCAAGGAATGATAGATTGTGCCAATCAAGTGGTCGTACTCACCAAAGACCCAGAGACCACCATAAGGGTTAGTGTGGATCGTTCCTCCCCTTCTAATCAAGCAATCCACCACCTGGAAGAGTTGTCCCTTTCGACCACACCAGTAGTCGAAGCTTACCCAAAAGTCTTCCCAAAAGAATTGCTAGGCATACCACCAGATAGAGATGTGGAGTTTGTGATCAACTTACGAACAGGGACAGCCCCAATTGCCAAGAGACCGTATCGGATGGCAGTTGATGAACTCAAAGAGCTCAAGACTCGGATGGAAGGCTTGCAAGCAAAAGGATTTATCCGACCTAGTTCCTCTCCCCGGGGTTCGCCGGTGCTTTTTGTAAGAAAGAATGATGGCACAGCCAGATTGTGTGTAGATTACCGAGCACTCAATGATGTGACCATCAAGAATAAGTATCTGTTGCCCTGCATCGATGACCTGTTCGACCAGTTGTCGGGAGCAACAGTCTTCTCCAAAATAGACCTGAGGTTAGGGTACCATCAGCTCAAAATCAGGGACGAGGACATCCCTAAATAACTTTTACCACTCGGTATGGCCTGTTTGAGTTCACAGTTATGTCATTTGGCTTAACTAATGAGCCAGCCTACTTCATGAACCTCATGAACAAAGTATTTATGGAATACTTAGATAAGTTTGTGGTTGTATTCATAGACGACATCTTGATCTACTCGAAGACCAATAAAGAGCATGCTCGACATCTGCAACTAGTCTTAGAGAAGCTTAAAGAGCACCAGCTTTATGCCAAGTACAACAAATGTGAATTTTGGCTTCAAGAGATTAGTTTCCTTGGACACATTGTATCCGTTGAAGGAGTAGCAATGTCCATCCAAAGTAGAAGTTGTCGAGGATGAAAGCAAACCTACCTTAGTAAACGGCGCGTAGTTTCCTTGGTTTGGCCGGATACTACGACGCTTCATCAAGGGTTCTCAAGCTCTCCAAACCGATGACCCATCTTCTTAAGAAGGAGAAGAAGTATGAATGGACAGAAGCCTATGAAAAGAGTTTCCAAGAATTGAAGAAAGGGTTAACCTCTACACCTGTTGACCATGCCGTATATACACAGGACTTTGAAGTCTTCGCGATGCTTCACGACAAGGTCTCTGCATGCACTCATGTAAGGAGGACAAGTCATAGCCTATGCATCCGCACAACTCCATTATCATGAGGACAACTATCCAACCCACGACCTAGAGTTAGCATCGAGTGCATGCCCTAAAGATTTGGCAGATTACTTGATTGGAAATCACTGTGATATCTACACGCACCATAAGAGTCTTAAGTACATTTTCACCCAATCAGACCTCAACCTTCAACAAAGAAGATGATTAGAGTTGATTAAGGATTACAATTTGGATGTCCATTATCATCCTGATAAGGCTAATATAGTCGCAGATGCATTGAGCCGTAAGTATTATTGCAACATTGTTATGATTCGAGAGCACCAACCCGAGCTCTACGAGGAGTTTGAAGCACTCAACCTTGAGTTAGTAGAGCAAGGCACCCTAGCCGCTGTGGAAGTACAGCCAACTCTCGAGGAGCAAATCAAGACCACTCAAGGAGGACACCCTGGAGTCCAGAGATTCAAGCGTCTCATGGCTAAAGGAAAAGCCTCTAAGATGATCGAAGATCAGTAAGGAGTCCTATGATATGGAAAGCGTCTCTTTGTTCCCCACTAGAAGGAACTCAAGGATTTGCTTCTGAAAGAAGCGCACAGCTCAGCCTACGCTCTGCATCCAAGCAACACCAAGATGTATCAAGACTTGAATATTCTGTATTGGTGACCGCGAATGAAGAGAGACATCGTCGAGTTTGTAGCTTGTTGTGATGTCTGCCAGTGAGTCAAAGCCGAACATCAGCGACCAACAAGATTACTCCAACCCCTGCAGATTCCCCAGTGGAAGTGGGAAGAAATTGGAATAGATTTCATTACCGGTCTGCCTCGAACCAAATCCAGATGTGATTCGATATGGGTCATCGTCGATAGACTAACAAAAGTCGCCCATTTTATCCCAGTGAAGACCACCTACAAGTTAGACAAATTAGCCGAGTTATATATGGCTCAGATTGTGTGTTTACATGGGGTACCCAAGAGGATAGTCTCAGATCGAGGTTCTCAATTTACCTCGTATTTTTGGGCTAGTCTGCATGACGTACTCAGAACCTACCTGGATTTTAGTACAGCGTATCATCCTCGGACTGGTGGTAAGACAGAGAGGACAAATCAGATTCTAGAAGACATGCTTCGAGATTGTGCTTTGGAATTTTCTATAAACTGGGAGAAATGTCTACCATATGTTGAATTTGTATACAACAAGAGCTTTCAGTCGAGTCTAAAAATGTCCCTGTTTGAAGCACACTATGGGAGAAAATGCAGAACTCCTCTGCATTGGTAAGAATCCAGAGAAGGTTATCTTTTTGGACCAGATACCCTCAGGCAAGCTAAAGAGAAAGTTTGACTGATCAGAGATCGACTTCAAACAGCTCAGTCCAGACAGAAGAGTTATTCCGACAACCGTCGAAGGGGATTAACCTTTGAATTTGGAGATAGTGTGTATCTCAAAGTATCACCGCTTCGTGGCACTCAAAGATTCAGAGTGAAAGGCAAGCTTGCACCAAGGTATATCGGCCTGTTCCTAATCATCGCCAAGCGTGGAGAAGTCACCTATCAACTGGAATTGCCTAAAAGTTGTCGGACGTCCACAGTGTGTTCCACGTCTCTCAACTTAAAAAGTGTCTACGAGTCCCTAAAGAGCATAATCCACCGGCCATCGCTTGCGTAGGATCTCGACTTATCCATAGCATCCGATCAAGACCCTCGACGTCATGGAGAAGCAAACCCGACGCCAGACCATCCGCCTCTGCAAAGTTCAATGGAGCAACCACTCGGCGCGAGAAGCCACCTGGGAGCACGAAGATCTGCTAAAGTTGGAGTTTTCATCCCTGTTCTCAGAGCTGCCCGAATCTCGAGGTCAAGATCCCGTTTAAGGTGGGTAGGTCTGTAACATCCCGTTTTGGAAGCCGTTTGGTATCTTTCCGCTTGTATTCTTGGTTTTCAAAACCTATTTCAAATTATCATGTATTTGCGAAATTTCTAGTTTCCTCAATTCAAAACTTGGCATCGAAGTCGCCGAATCTCAATTTCAATTCAAATCTCGCAGCTTGGGTCACAAGCTAGCCCTCTCCTTTCCTCGCTCTCTCCTTTCCTTTCACCATGTGGTCAAAAGCCTTCTTTTCACTGTGTGCCCACTCGGTCGCGCCCTGTGCGCCTTGTCCCCGCCTGGTGCCCTCTACGACCACCCTCTCGGTGTCGACCAAGGCACTCAGTTTTGACTAGGTCCTTCGACCAGGTCTGACCAGCCCCACCTGTTAGCCCCCTGCTTACTTTCTCTGTCCTCCCTCTTTTTCCTCAGCGACGTGCGCAGTGAAGGCTACTGTCTCCTCCGCAACGTGCGCATTTAATGTCGTTGTCCCTGCTGCGCCGCGTGCATTGTTATGCCGTCTACGCATTAAATGTCGTGCCTCCACTGCGCAGCCGCAAATTCCGTCGCTCCATCTTGACGCCCAGTCTCTCCCTTTTTCCCTCTATAAATAGAGCCCCATGGTGCCTCGCCCTCCTCTTGTTCTTTCCCCAGCCCACCCTCTCTAGCTCCGGTTGCTGCGGTTTGCCCAAAGCCCCGAGCTCCGTAATCAGCCGCCACGCTCCTCCTCCTGGTCCTCGCTGCACCGGTGTAGCCTCCTTCTACCCGTGTCGTTTTGTGCCGCAGAGCTTCTAGAAGCAATCGCCCTCACTCCATTTTAGTTCTGTTTCACAGGAGCCGCCACCTTTCCCTCCTCTCCCTATCCCGACTGACCCCTTCACCGCCAGCCTCCTTCGCCCTTGGCTGCGATCTTCCTCACCGCCGTTCGCCATCTACCGACCCTCTCCGACCCCTCTCCATCGGTCCTGGTGAGTTTCCCGTGCCCTGGTCTCTCTTATTCTTTCAGCCAACTTCCCGTGCCTTGTTTTCCTGTTTTGTTCTTTTGACTGCGTCGAGTAGTCGAGTCCTTTTTGTTCCTTCGACGCACATCGACTCACTAATCCTCTTCTCTTCGATCACTATTGAGTAGTCGAATCCTATTCTCTTCGACCGTTGTTGGGTAGTCAAATGTCTCTTCTCTTTCGACCGAGTAGTCGAATCCTCTTCTCTTTCGACCGCTGTTGGGTAGTCGAATCCCTCTTCTCTTTCGACCGCTATTGAGTAGTCGAATCCCTTTTCTTTCGACCACCGTTGGAGTAGTTGTAACTTTCTTGTAACCTTCCTACGATCATGTTGTGTAGTCGATTCTTCCTACAACCGCGTTGAGTAGTCGATCCTCTTGAACCTTTCCCGCAACCATGTTGTGTAGCTGTATTCTTCCTACGACCATGTTGAGTAGTTATATCCCTTTTGAACTTTTCCTACGACCATGTTGTGTAGTCGTATCCTTCCTACGACCACGTTGTATAGTCGTATCCTTCCTACGACCACGTTGTTCAGTCGATCCTTCCTACGACCACGTCAAATAGTGGTCGAACCCTTCTTTTGGCCTGGTAGTCGAATCCATCCTTCAACCTGGCCGTTGAAACCTTCTTTCGACTATGTAGTCGAAACCCCCCCTTGCGACCATGAGAAGTCGTTGAGCGATACTCGAAACCAAATCTTTGAGGACTTCGTTCTCCTCCGTGATTATAGTGTTTCTTGTTGCTAAATTTGTCTGAACTCAAGATCTTGCTTTTAACTCTAGTCTTAATTAATTGGGAGTTCATTTATTATTTTTGTGTATTTATTTATTCTCTCTGCTTGTTTGTTCCTCTTTCCGATACGCTCAAGTAGTAGAATTCAAGAAGCAGTAGATCTCCACTTCGACCAAGCGCAAGACCTCCAAGACCCTCCTGCCTTTAACCAAGGCGAGTCAACACTTTGATCATATTGCACCTATATTTTTTGCAAATTATATTCATTTAAATTACCGAAATTGCATGCTCTAATTTTTTTAAGCAAATGTATGTTAGCTCTTAAGGAAGTTAAATACCCATTTGATGATTAATTATGTATTACACCATCCTTCGACATTTGAATCCATTACTCCATGTCACCCTAGTAACTATGTGGTAAATTACTAGTCATAGACTGTAATTAAGCGACATGCTAGTCTTGCTTAAGTATCAGGGAACCAAGTGTCCTGATCATCGTCCCTTAAAATCATAAAATTATTTTGGGGCAGACATGGGAGGTACATGACTGCAGTATTTGAGATAAATTGGTTTCCCCCCTCAAAATCCCAATTTCTAACACCACATCTGGACGGATGGTATGATGGTGGGTGCTAATGTAACACGAGAATGTGTGGAATGTGGTCTGAACCGCCCAGATGATACTAGGGACTTAATCCGGTGATGACCTCCCTTGTAAAATATGTGCAACCACAAGTCTGCAAAGTGCAACTTGGCCTAGTAAATTTATTGGACCCTGGAGGTCATCTCGCTGGTAGAGGAGTGAAGTAGTGCCGATGCATGAGCCTGAATGGGACACCGTGTTATGGTGAAGTTGCCAGCTGCGCTAGTCGTTGTGGGGTGTCGTAGCCCAGTTGCGCTAGTCGTTGTGGTAAACATCCCGCACAACGTATGTGCGCAAATCCATATGGGTGAGATGACGAACAGCTTGATGAATCAAAATTATCGTGGACGGCTCTCACCACATGGCTAAGGAATTGTGTGGGGCTACGAGTTGACTATCTCTTGTGGGTATAGTATACAAACCTCTGCAGAGTGTAAAACTATTTAAACAGTTGTGCCTACGGTCAAAGGCGGACTTGAGAACTTTACTAGTGTTAGTTCTATTTCAAAAACCTTTGTGGATGGGTTGAAAACCAGTCGAGCTGATGTAACCCGTACCTGGTGTTGCTCCTGGGTGGTCGTACCCAATGTTGTGCCCGGGTCGTCATACCCAGTGTTGTTATTAGTGGTCGTAGCCACTTTTCAATAAGCATAGGTGGAGGTAGCCTCTGCTGTTATTTACTATTGCACATTTACTCTCTTAAGAAAACGTAATTTGGTTAAAATGCTAAGTGATAGGAATTTCTAATTATGATAATTGAAAACCTTGCTTTGTCAAATAAAAGAACCCGAGCCATCGCTTGTTAAGCTATGCATATATATTGCTGCATTCTCTGTGTTGGCTCATGAGTACGGAAGTTGTGCTCATCATCGCTCTTTCCCCAACCCTTCAGATTCGGCGGATTAAGAGACTACGACTACTACGAGGACCCCGAAGTCGCTAGACAAGGTGGCGAGTCGCTAGACATGGTGGCGATGAAGAGTAGTCTAGTTTCGAGTAGTCTTGGCCTCACCTTAGTCTAGCTGGTTCGTCGGTACCTGCGTGCACCGGTATTGACCAAGTCATTGGCTAATACCAGTCGTACACGAGTACCCTAGTCGCTTGCCTGTGAGGAGTGGTGCTTCGTTCCTTTTGCTTCCTCTGTAGCTTTCAACTAGGTGGTCGAAACCTCCTTTTGATTCGACCGCCTTTTGACCAGGTGGTCGAAACCTACGTGTTCCGCTGCTTTTCGTAACGTAATCATTTGGCCGTTTTGGTCCTTATTGTAAAACTTGACCCGACGTGGTCTATATCACTCTGATGTTTGTTATATATTGAATGGTTTGGTCTTTACGACATGTATGAAATGATTCAGCAATATTCCTGTGAGTGCTATCTACTAATCTAGGGAATAGCACAGTACTTTCATAGAGGACTCGGTTTCGGATCCGACAGACATGGTTGGGGCAGCAGAAGAACAGGAGCACAAATGGAAAGGCACGAGACATTAGGGTGTTTATTGCAAATCAATATCACATTAACTTTGGTAAGGGGCCACATAAGCGGTCGAGCTGTGGTGGCGAGCTTTGGTCATGTGAGCCATATGTAACCCCACACACCATGCTGGCACCGATCAATATGACATATCACGTCAATCACAGCTACTCGCCCTATGGACCTCTTGTGAACCACTTAACAAGTTTAATTTTATAAATCTGGAGTTTCAAAGTTTGAGGACCTAAGTGACCCAAATTAACGAGTCCAATATTCTTTGCTATCCCTACAGTGACATAATACCGTAATAAAAGCAATGGAATCCTGAATAATTTTAGTCTACCAGCACGTTAGATAAAATGGCGGTAATAATAATACAATAATAGTCCGTCTATTCTACACAGCATGTCAAGTTTGACATTCTTGCCGTAGGTGAGGTATCTTAGTTTTTATCAATCCGGTAACCATTTCATATTGCATTTTCTTTGCACGTGTTTTATCCTTTTTGCTTTGAAATATATGAGCATGACATCTACAACTTATGGGAAAAGTACCTAAATAATAATTATACAAAAACGTGGAAATTTCAGTTTTTTAATCCCTACAACTGTACTCTTGTGGTTCTGATTATTGAACATATCAAATTCGTTATGGCTCGCTTTCTTTGATAGTACAACAGTTGTGCCGGTCCATACGCTTGATAGGACATACATATGATTGTTTTGTACGGGAAATCTACAAATACTTAGTGCAATACCATGTGATTGAGGTGCTAAAACAAGTGATTGGGTTTCATTTGGAAATTTGTAGTTAAATGATAAGCCCATGCAAATTAGTGGTCGATATTTTGTTGAAGCTAGCTCTCCGTGCAATAAATTAAATGGTTTTAGAAAATACAAATACATTGAAGAAGAGGCCCCAGAAAAACAATGTTTTATGTTATCTTTCTTTGTGCATGAGGTGTCAATGTTACATATATATGCTTAAAAATATGAGATATTATGAGAAAATGACCTAGCCATTGTTTACATGAAAATATGTATAATGCTAATTTTTTCATAATGTAAGTTATTTTAGTTCTTACACACGAGTTTCAGAAAGAAAGGTAGGAAAGTTGATTTCAAACTTAGAATAAATACCTGAAAAACATAGTAAACACTAAAGGGGCAGCGCTATCCAATCCATATATATAGTTAACTTATAAAGAACCTGCAAACAACCCTTGAAATGCAGGTGGTGAGATATGAATACCAGCAATTTATAAAAGGAAAACTAGGTACTACAGCAGTTAGGCTAAGCATAACTGCGTAAGACGATGACACAAATGTTAAGAGGGTATAAGTTAAGCTAAACTATGTGAAAAAAAATTGCCAAAAATTAATACATGGTATGACTTTTTTTAACTCTGAAGAGAACAAAGCCAAAATGACTTGTATCATAAAACAGAGGTAGCTAGTACAGTACAAGAGGTCCTACAAGGGAAAACCATCCAAAGCTAACCAAAGTTTTCATGTGAGAAGAAAGCCGGGTGGAGCCGGGTGGACCTTTGTTCTGCTGGTCAAAATGACCGGTAGATAGGACATGCCAATGTGCTACTTGCCGACTTGCCGAGCATTTTGCTGCCAGTTCCAACAAATCGCCAGCCGAAGAGAGAAAAATCTCCAAGATGATCACGTGACACCAGCTAGTGCCGTTGTGTGGCCTTTTCCCTGCCTCTTCCTGCAGGAGCAGGACAAAGCATAGCAAAGCCCCTTCCTTTTGGTATGGATGTCCTACACTCCTTTAATTCTTTCCCATACCTGTGTTGACAAATACTGCACCAGATTGTATTTTTAAAATTTTAGCCTCAGCTCTCACACACTTATATTGCAGCTATTCATATACATATACTGAAATATGATAATACGTGATGCAACATGAGTTCAGTGTCTTGACAACCTCACAACGACGAGTCTTCAGAAAAAGAAAACAGCAAGGCTAACAATAATGGGACAGCTCAGATGCAGGTTTTGTACATCATATCTAGTGCGGAAAGATTAGGAGTGATTGATGAGATAATAAGCGAGAAAGCAGCAACTTCAGAAGGAAAAGTATAAATCCTTATGATTATGCATTTGACATATGAAGCTCAAGATTGCACTTGACATGACAAAGAAAACTCTGCACCTGAGCTTAATTCCAAAGAATGACTTGTGTGTACACTTGCATGCCCTGTGAGCTAGCACTAATCTAACAATCCATAACGCTATGGCGTTTATTAGACTATTTTCTATGACATCATCATTACATATATATGACTACATGGTAAGACTTGAAGCGCCCAAGCCAAGATGCCTCGTGCAGGCCCTGTCATTTTCAGCAAACGCTATGCCAAACTACTGAAATCACCCAATGAATTCACAAGTCATTGCATGGATTAGTTACTATTCTCTATCACATCAATGTTCTTCATCCCCAGTAACCAGATGCTCAGTCACAGCAACGACCTTTAAGCTCGTCGCGACAAATCGCAACACCGCGATTAGTGCGGTAACCTGTGCACACAGTGGCTGAAAACTACAATGCAAGGCCGCTATAAACAAGTCAAGAGTACCATTAGTACGCCAGGAGCAGTGGTCTAGTTTGAGCTTTCTACTGTACCCTGTCCGTTTGCTAGAGAAAGAGACAAATCCGCCACGGCGAGCCCAGATGAATAACCTAAGCCTGGAAAGAGATTGAGCATAGACGTCTTCCAGCACTAGCTAATGCATGATTGGTGGCATGTATAGGTCACCTGTTCATGACATAAGATGCATGAACACACATCTTTATGAGCCTGGGGCCGTCCAATGAATTCTGGATCCTCCATAACACAATGCAGATTTATTCTGATTCTCTCTGTGAAAAGGAACAGTGCATGGAACAAGGAGAAATCAACAAAGAAGTGAACGCAAAATTGTACAGAAAATAAAATGAAATGCATTTTTCTTACACAAGTTGATGTTTCCAAGGGAACTAAGCCAAAGATCCAGAAGTGTTCTTATCCAAGGAGACATGCAGGCTTCCCTGTTGTCTAAATTACAGATTAAGAATTCGAGTGCCTAGCCAAAATAAGAATTTAGATTAGTGTCACAATTTGAGCCTCAAGTTGCTCCAACAAAATGCCAGAAACCTAAAATATGCTCATAATTGTTTGTAGATGGCAGCTGAATTCACTCTCAAGTCTCCCCTCTTAGCATTTGAGTTTAACTACCAAATCTAGCTTCCAACATAGATGAACTACAGTCTACACTCTACAGTAAACCAAAGGGTGTCACACTATTCTACAATACAAAGTTTTGTAGAAGGTCACGAAGCATCATTTGTGGAAGATAGCTTCACCATATAACTAATAAATACAACTTACCATCACATTTTATAATAAAGATTGAGTTTTTGCTGCAAAAAGTAGCAAACTCAAACATTTCTGGTCACTGAAAAGGCTGAAACTTCTCTAAAAAGATCTGAAAAGGCTGGAACCTGAAAGAAAGTTCAAGGTCACCCAGCCTGTGAGCAGGCATGCACTTTCTCCATTTAACTGAGCCATGCATACTGGCCTGCCAACCCTGACCATTGCAAATTCTTGCAAGCTGAAAGTGCACACAGCTTCTCTGCTTTCTTGCTGGCTTTCCTCTTGCTCAACATGGTTCTCTGCAGCAGCAGCAGCTGCACTGAATAGTGTCTGTCAATAGATTCTCCTTTGGATTTTAATTGTCCACTGTTGTTTTGCTCTTTCCTATAGCTCGATGGTGACTGCTTTATATTGTAGCCTTCTCACCTTGCATTTAATCGGCATGGAGTGGATGGATGGAGGCAAATCTGAAGTATACTGGTTCATTTAGCCATGAATGAGGAAGTGAGCTTGCTCACTTGACTAGCTGTGGTGTTGTCTAAGCAGTTTACCCAGGTTCAAGTCCTAGATTTGGTAGGGTGTTACGCCAAAAAAAAAAATAGCCATGAACGTGTTTTAT
Organism: Ampelocalamus luodianensis; assembly: GCA_036346255.1. NCBI lineage: Eukaryota > Viridiplantae > Streptophyta > Magnoliopsida > Poales > Poaceae > Ampelocalamus > Ampelocalamus luodianensis. The sequence continues at coordinate 14,833,388 of CM070628.1, forward strand.
GTGCATGTAAAATGCAGGTCCCCCATATTGGATAAAAATCCAGTAATCAGTAGGAAGCTTTTTACGGAGAAAAGGGTGATAACTGATAAGGTGTTGGAAGCCATCCAATCTCGCGGCAGATAGGCAGGATCGATCCTTACCATGGGTAAGATGGAAAAGGTTGAGGGTGGCTCACATTGATTTGAATCATCTACCGCCTTGGTTCAATGGCTTGCAAAGCTTTCTCACCGCACCTTGACCATACCTACCTCTTGAAGAGTGTACACTGTATAGCACTAACTTCCTGCCTGTGGGGCCTGTGGACAATAGTAACTCAAAAGAAAATACAGACCATATGGCCAATGTATGAGAGGCCGTATATAAAACATCTGATATAAATAAGCATGTGTATATGTAATTATTATGTACCTATGGGCCCTATGGTAACATGTCACCTTTTGTTTATATACAGAGCACGAGATGAGCATATGAAATGAAACGGTGTTTTGCATGCGCCAGCTTGCCACTTGTGTCTTCCTGACTAGTCAGGGATTGGCGAGTGATGAGATAAAAAGACCTTTTCTTAACTGAATTAGCTTTACCATTTGGGGGGGAAAAAAGGAAGATGTGATGCCTAGGGTCACACAAAAATACATTGGGACTGGATGATGCTTTTCAGTTAGGATCAAACCAGTATGGGGCCTTGAGGGTTAGACTCTACTTTTGGATCTTTTGTAACCCCAAACTCTGATGTTTCAACCTCTACACAATTAAGAAGTGCACTTCAGTGTGTATGATGGTACATTGTTCTTTTTTTAGAAAGATCGATGGTACATTGTTCTAATAGCATGCCATTATGGGGCAGGATAATGGCAAATTTGCTACCAGTTCTGTCATGGTAATTGTAAAATTAAACTAAAAGAATCCTCATAAGCATATCAGCTAATCATTGGCACACCAATGTGCTGTACAGTGAACCGTGTACAGCTTGAGTGCCGCCAACGCGAAGCCTGGTCCAAGATATCAGATAATCTCTGAATATTTAGATCCAGCCCCCCACTCCACAGAAGCAATTGATACCTCATCATGCAGAAGAGCGATAAAAATGCAGGTGAAACACACCTAATGAAGAACTAATCAGACTGTATCATAGTCCAATGCATTGGCAAGTTGTGATACACACTCATAGCCTTTATTGACATCCATGGTCGCGATGTTCAGGAATAGTTGGGGGGCAAATTGAGATGCTTCTAGGTGTAAATAGACAGACAGCTGAATGACAACTGCAAGCATGCAGAACAATACCCCTCTTGGAACAACCTTATCCTTGATGGTGGTATCCCCCTCCGATTTTTTTTTAAAAAATATTATTATTTTTAAAGATATTTACAAAAATAAATAGTCGATTAAAAAAATTACAAAAATGTATCTCTGCCGCCACCTCGCCCCGACCTATCGCTAGATTCAGAGGAGGATCGCCGCTGAACTGCCGCAGTGAATTTATCGCCGCTGAACTGGTGACAGAATGAATCGCCATTCAATCGGCGACAGACTATCGCCGCTTGAATCGGCGATTCATTCCTCAACCCTTATTTTTCCTATTTCACTTAGGCGTTTGTGATTTTCATAAATTTTAAACGTACGAAATCGTTAGACTCGTAATAACATTTTATCATCGTCGATGTTGTTCTAGTACGTTAATTTTCAAGAATTTAGCGAGGACGTTTGAGGTATGAACGATTCGTAAAAGGAAGATAAGTGATATTGCCATTCCCCAACCCTTATTTTCCTATTTCACTTAGGCGCTTGTGATTTTCATAAATTTTGAACGGTACTAAATCTGTTAGACTTGTAATAACATTTTATCATCATCGTATGTTGTTGTACTACAGTTAATTTTCGGAGAATTTAGCGAGGACGTTTGAGGTATGAATGATTCGTAAAAAGGAAGATAAGTGATATTGTCATTCGATCGGGAATTCATACACTCTGATATTACAGAACTTGCAGAAGAACGTCATAACACTTAACTAAAATGATAATTGACAACATTGATAATAATATTTTTGTCGTGGTCGCGACGTCAATGTCTCCCATGTGCACTGCCTCTAGTCGGGGCACCGGATGAGGTCCCCGTGGTGACGTCCGGAATGCCGATGTCTCCTTGGTCCCGAGCATTTCGCGTGGGGCATGTCTTGAAGGTGTGCCTGCACTCACCGCAAATGGAGCACTTCTTCGCGCGACGTCCGCCGCTCGCCCATATCGTTCTCGATGCGTCGCACATGTCGCCGCCAACCTTTCCTTGAGCCTACCAATGTCCGCGCCCGCATTAGTTGCTCCGGGATGGATGGCCGTGAAATGGCCAACAACGGCGAACCATACATCTCTCCACCCATGTTTGCATCACCGCCTCCTTGGTGAAATAGTGAGAGAGGTATCGACCGATGTCGCGCCACCGTCGAACAAAGCGCCATGACATGGGAGCAGGCCTATGCGTAAGAAGGGCTTGTTACAAGTGCATACGCAACTATCGCGCGTAGCGTGCACTCATGGTGATCCTCTCGCGTTAGTCCCGCAACGCCTTTATCCTCGCACATTATCTCGGTGAAGCTCCTCGTGCCCATCTTGAATGCCCTGCATCTCACCTTCTTCTGCTCTTCTCCTCCATGTATGCGGTGATCATGGCGGAGTAGAGTACTCGTCATTTGTCATGGTGAGCGACGCATTGCCGCATCTGTTAACAAAGTAGTTTGTGGTACCGCGAGAATTGCCTCGACAATACCAACCAAAGGAGGCACCCGCGCCGCGCATGACCCAGCTTGTAGACCTCGGCTAGGTTGGTTGTCATGATACCATATCGAGCACCACCCCGTCATGCAAAGGCGACCACTTCTCCTTAGGCTAGCTCGTGCTCAATCCAGTCTGAGAAGCATTTGACATGTGCCCCTGTCTTCCTCGTGACACTAGGAGCGCCGTGGGTAGCCGTGGCAATGCTTGGGGCCCTGTCGGCGCTTGGGGCGGCCCTAGTCGATGCCTCCCTTCTGTGGGTTTGGGTCCGGTCGTCCAGAATCTTCCAGAGTGTGTCGAACTTACGCTGCAAAAAATAATGATTGCAAAATGAAAATAATAAATGATTATGAAACTAACCCGCCGGCGACACCACAAAGTGCCCATGGTTGGCCGGTCCAGTCGCCTCGCGGGACGCATAAGCCGCCCTCAGACGCGTCAAGTCCACCTGTGGTCGTCCGATCCGAAACGCCCAACGCACCACACCGCAGAGGAGCGGGCATCTCGAGAGGATGGAGCCATCACGCTAACGCCGCACGCGCCGCATAGTGCGCGTACATCGCGCGACACCACGGCCGACCCCACGCAGATCGCGGATCCGCCGATCGGTGACACCGCCACCTCATGCGCGCATCGGATGTAATGCTTGTCCACGCCGCCGCCGGGGAGCTCAGAACATCACCCACCCAACAACCACGCAGGGTAGGCTCTGCGCCTCGAATGCGCCGACGGGCGCGCGCCGCCAGCCATACGCCTGGCCGCAAGAAGACACGTAAATGTCGCAGGTTCACAAACGAATTGTTACGAGAAAAATAGTTAGGAAAACATTTACGTAGAATCGCAAATCCACTTCGCCGCGGCCCGCGCCGCCAACTCCACGCACGCTGCCGCTCGCGGCAGGATATCGCGAACTCGGCTAGGAGGTCCGCGGCGCCACATGGCGGGACGCCGTGGCGCCACCATCGGAGCGCCGCGCAGGCAACCTAGTCGTAGCTCACATCTCGCATTGCCGGCGCCATCTCCCGCACGGAGATGGAACGATGGGTCTCTCGCCTCCGGTGGTCAACCAACGCCGCCGAGGCCCGGCCATATGGAAACCGCCAGACGCACGACCAACACGGTGGTCCCGGTCGCCCTCCGCCGCCGCCTCCACCATCCTCGCTAGTGGAAGGAGGCTCGCCGCTCTCAACTCGCGCCGAAACGATTCGAACAAACATTAGTCAACGCCACATAAATGCATCGCGATTGAGTGCATCAAGGTCGAACTTCACGCACTCTAATCCGCCTGCGGCCTCCATGCCCTAATGGGGTGCGAGTCGAAACGCCCCAAGCTCTATCGGCGCCGCCCCGAGGGAGCACGCGATCGAGGCGGCTACTGACGCCACAATCATCGGGTCAAGCAACTCGATCGACTCGCGTCGCCATACCCAAAATGCAGCAAGAGAGAAAGTTCATATTTTTTCATGCATCTTTACATAGCCTATGTAGCAACTACGAATTTTCTTTACAAATGTAATACATGTCATGCTATTTTTCTAGTTAAACAGTGTTTTCAAAGACTAACAAGATATTGACCGCGCACTAACACAACTAATAACAACAGACTAACAAAATAATAACCGCGCACAAATATTCTTATTGTTTTTTAGACCTACACAATACTCCGTATTTTTCTCACAATTCAAAAATGTATCATGCAATTCTCCTATTTTAAAACAGAAATGTATCGTGCATTAATTATGTTACTACAATACCAACCAATGCCATACTCAATTCTATGTCGATATTGCCGCAATTCCATGTCCAACTCAAAATATGTACTATACATTCGACTACATTTATGTAACCTACTCGATTCTATGTCGCTATTGTCGCATTTCTATGTCACTACACAACTCAAAATATGTACGCACGCTTGACTAAATTTATGTGACCTACGCAATTATATGTCGCTATAGTCGCAATTCTATGTCGCTACACAACTCAAAATATGTACCGCATAGCTCGACTAAATTTATGTGACCTACGCAATTTATATCGCTATAGTCGCAATTCTATGTCGCTACACAACTCAAAATATGTACCGCATAGTTCGACTAAATTTATGTGACCTACGCAATTCTATGTCGCTATAGTCGCAATTCTATGTCGCTACACAACTCAAAATATGTATCGCATGCTCGACTAAATTTATGTAACCTACTCAATTCTATATCGCTATTGTCGCTTGCTAACCTACAAGGTTTGGACGTAACATACACGCTTCTAAAAATTTACCGCAACACGAGATGATCGATCAAATTGATGCTTTATCAATCTCTCCACCGCGACAAACCGGCTGTGGCTTCGCCGCAATTTCTTCTCTCCTCTCCAACTCTCTCTTGTTTTTTCTCGAATTAAAATGAATTATGGATTGATTTTTCGGGGATTTTATAGTTCGCTTCGTCTAGTTGAATCGCGAGGAACCTATTGAATCGGCGATGGCGAGAACCTATCGCCGCTCAATCGGCGACAGAAATCGCTTAACTTCCCCGCCGCCGCTGAATCGCGATGTAGTCGTCCGCCAGTGAGTGGCGATAGTTCCTCGTCGCCGCTCAACTAGCGATAGGTTCGCCGCCGCTTGAATCGCGATAGGATACATTTTTGTAATTTTTTTAAACGACTATTTATTTTTGTAAATATCTTTAAAAATAATAATATTTTTTAAAAAAATTCTCCCCCCCCAATGGCTTCAAAAGTTCTGATGGTAGTAAACCGTGTTAAGGGTATTGATGGTATTCCACTCCTAGTCTAGAGTTTACTTTTGTTTGTGTCCTTGTACTATATATTGTCCATTTAGCTATTGCAATACAACTAACTATTCACATTTGCACTCTCCATCTCCATCTAACATGGTGTTAGAGCGGGTTCCGAAAACCTAGCTCCCAAATCATTTCCGCTGTCGTTGCCCCCGGCGAGAGCGATCTCCACTCCCGGGGGCGGCCACCTCTTAGTCTTAGTAGTAGTCTTCTTCAGCAGCAGCAGCCAGGCCCTCCTTCTCGGCCTTCCCGTTGTCAAATCCAATATCACTGGTCGTGCGACTGCTGCGCAGCCGCCATCCTAATAGGCCTCCTCTGCCATGGCCACCGTCGCTCCTTGGAGCCGTCGTCACCACCATGGACAGATCCGCTCGATCAAGGGACACCGCGTCCAGATCCACCGCGATCCGAAGCCGCTTGCGGCCACCGCCACCACCTACATCACCACGCGCCGCTGTCGCAGGGCCGCCGACGACGGGCTCGAGGACGACGGATCCAGGACCGGTGGGCTTAGGACTCGCCGCTTCCCGCCACGGCGCTTCGGGCCTTGCGACGCACCAATTCGCTCTCCTCTACGAGCCGCCTTCCCGACGCCCGCTACTCACGCCGAGCCCGCCTCCCGAAGCGCCTCTTCGACGCCCTTTTCACGCCGAGCTCCTCCAACTTGAGGACAACGGTTTGGATGGTCATGCGGAGGGACCTGGAGATCCGGGTGCTGACGAAGGGCTGGGAGGGCCCGAACTCGGTGCGGCAGGTCATGAGCCCCAACATCTCGACCTCGATGAGATCGATCTTGAGGCAGCCGAAGTCGGCCTAGGAGAGGCCCTTGACCTTGTACTCCTGACCGGACAAGGTCTTCTCCACGGAGAGCACCATGGGAGGGGAGAGGAGGGGTTCTTGGATCGGATCTAGTAGGATGAGACAATGAGAGGGGATGAGGACAGACGAGGAGGGGGAGCCGGTGGTCGATTTGGTTTATAACCAGATCTGGCTGGATCCGCTTCGGCTTCATCGGCTCCAGCTTCTCCTCTAGGTATAGCCGGCTTTGGCTTCGGCTTCGGCTTCTCTGGCTCCAACTTCTCCTCTAGGTATAGCTAGCCGCTTCTTCTCGTTCGCTTTTGTAGCTTCTTCCGCTGTTAAAGAGTACTGCTGCTCCTTTAAGTCCTTTTTTCCTTTGTGTCCATACAAGTCCGTAACACTCTATTTTTAAGTTCGTCTAAGCCGCGCGAGTCCACAAACTCCTCCTCAGTCAGCTGATTGCTTTGCTAGCCACAGTTCGTTCTCTTGGATCGAGTGTAGCCCTCTTCTTTCCCTTTCGCATGACAACAACCGCCGCTCTTCTCCGAGCCGCTGCGATCTTAGAAGTCATTATGTGTCGTTGCTTTTCTAAACCGCCGCTTAAGCTTCTAAGACCGCAGCGCTTCTTCCGCACTGTGCCTCTGTGGCGCTTTTTGTGCACTGCTTTGCCGCCATCTCGAGTTTCGATCTGGGCCGCCATGCTTCTATCTATTCCTCTTTGGTTTAATTTGACTCTTTCTATTCTCGCTGCTTTCATCATCTTCTTTGCTCCTGCTTGTTTCTACTTTCTCACCTGCACCTTGAGCTTTTATGGGCTATCGTATGACCCGGATGGGAGATCTTTTGATACTCAATATATTTTTCAAGAGCTACACACTACAACAACATTATCAAGACCGACTTGATTTTCCCTATTGTAGCGCCAACCCTTTTAGATGCAATGCTATGACATATATCTTGCATTTGAGGGTGGTGTTAAGGGTATTTATGGTATTTCACTCATAGTCTAGGGTTTACTCTTATGTGTATCTTTGTACTATGGACCAATACAACTAACTATTCACATTTGCACTCTCCCTCTCCATCTAACAAACAGATCTACACATTGTATCCTTTCTAGAGTTCACTGCAGCTATACATGTGTGGTACCTTTGCAACATAATTATTGACCAACCCTTGGTGTAACCCCACTCATGATTAATGGGAGAATTTTCTAGTACGGTTTGGATCAATGCATGGCACCATTCGATCTGTGATGTACTTTGAGATCGGTACCGAATTGATTACTGGTATGGTACTGTGTTCACTTGACAAACATACGGTGACATGCCTGGGTTGCAGGATTAACAATCTATGGTAATTTCCAAAGTTCCATTTGCTGCCTTACCTAACGAAAGAGAAAAAAGAGAGGAGGGTGATTCACAGGACCAATGCAAGTTAACAAGAGCATCAAATCAATCAAGTGTCCCAGGGCATGGCCCCTGACAAGTTACTCCAACTTTCTCCTCCTAGCCAGCAACTGAACGAACAGGGTACTCTGCCATTGCAGTGGACATCAACACCTACTACTGTCTAGTGACTATATCTGTGCTCCCTGTAAAATGATGGTCAGGGGGACACAAGTGTCACCTCACCACTACACAGATCCTGCTAAGTTTCTACCCCATCTTTACAGAGGGGAGGGCACATGGAAAAGAGAGAATTATTGGGGCATCAAGACTGATTCTTTCTTACCATTGGGTCTCTGACTCCCTCCCGGTCTGATTGATGGATTCCTCACCAAACAGCAAAGATGACAGCATCAGTGCATGGGGTTTGGTCACAGTGACAGAGAAAGAGATCTCCTTAGAAAATAGCAGCTATCAAATCAGGAAAGGTGTGGGGGATCTTCCCCTCTTCCAGGTTGGACGATGATGAGTTTGAGTGAATGACTTGCTTGGGCAATTATTTGAATCAGTGGTGACCAGCGAGCTCAAGAATGCTTCACCAGATAGGTGGCGTGCATGCACAGTTTAAGAGCTATACCCACATGCACTTGTGAAACCTAGGGGCATAGGCTTTTTCCTTTCTGCAATGCATGTTTTGCCGTTTCACAATGAGCTGGAAATCAAGTCATCAAAATCTTACTAAGATACCAATCAATATCACCAGTGAGCAAGCTGAGGCACTGTAATGGTACTCTTGTATTCTTTTGTATTTGAAGATACACTTTCAACTAAAAGAGTTAATAGTTATCACTTCACACCAAAAACCAATAAGGTGCTAACGGCCGATGTCAAAACTAGTTTTCATGGTAGGAAGATTGGTGGTAGTAAGCAATCTTTTCAGCTCTACCAAGGACAAGTAAAATCCATGGTGCTCAATATCTGGATTCTGAAACAATGTTTGTAAAGCCAAACAATGTTATATTTGTAACCATTACTTTCCATGCTTGCAATTCACTTGGACAAGCTACTTTAGAGATGTGAATAAAATATGGGTGCATATAAGGCTCTTACTTGTGGAAGCAAATTCAATGACATTTGCTAAGGGTGCATTTGGTTGGGTGAACCAGAGTGAATGGGATGAGATGATACAGATGGATGAGATGATCTTGGATGAGATGATACAAGCATTGTGTTTGGTTGGTGGGATATGATGATACATGATTTTCTTTGGTTGGTGCGATATGATGGTTTTGGATGGTATTTGGTTTGATGAATGAGGTTGTATTTTGAGCACTTTGAATTTTTAAGGTACTTTCTAGTTTCTACAATAGCTAGATGATGATTTTAGATGAGTTTAGGTGAAAGAATTATTCTATCTAGAGTTACTTTAAATTAGTTATGTATTTTTGAATTTAGGTGAAAGAATTATTCCAGGGCTGAGTCTGTTCGGACTATCCGATCGGAGGGTCTGTCGAGACAGTCCAAACAGACCGACTGCTCGAACGGTCCAAACAGCATAATCCGATCGGACGGTCCATTTTTTTTACTTGTAAATTCATATCTAATTCAACTCAACTCCAAATCAAGTGAAACCAATTTTGATATTTTTATTTTAAATGAACTTTATTTTAAAATAGATTTCAAACTTGTCTCTAGCCCAAAAAATATAGTTTTTGGAAATTGATTCTTAACCGAATTATTTTCACACTAGAAAATACTTTTAACTTTGAAAATTCATAGAAAATATTTTTGAATTCCAAATGAGTTGAACCAAGTTATTTTGGTCTTATAAGTTTATTCTCTATTTATCTATATAATCCTTTTCACCACTACTATTCTGCAAATTTTCACTCAATAATTAAAATCCAATGGCTGGGGAAGATGAGCGCTCGCGAGGAGACGATGGACTGTGTGGTTCGGAATTTTTCGTCGAATGCACTGGTACAACATCTACGCGGAATATTCCTTCCAATGGAACGAGTTGGTGCTAAATCATTCGGTTCCATTCCCCAAACCAAACACGTGAACCACTCCATTTCCTAAACGGAACCATCCCGTTCAGCCTCGTTCCACCAACCAAACGCTACCTAAAATCGCATAACATGCTTGCAGTTAAACTAGGAAAGGACTGGGACATAAAGTATGTTCCTGTTAAATTCAGAGATCCTCAACTCAATTTGCGACAAGAAGTTTGTCTCATTACAAGTGGAAATACTGATAACCTTTATTAGCTATGGCAAGATATCCGCCTGAAAATTTATTGAATATGGATCACCGTTGCAACAAGGGTCCTAGACATATCTCAATAGAGAAATATAAGAGTGAAATGTTGAAGGCATGCGGTCAAAATCCTGCTAAAATGCACATGCCAAATGTATTGTAGCGCTCGATAACAGCACGAATCTAGAGAGTACATTAGCTACAAACGCACATATGACTTCTTACAATGCTTGCATTTTTTTTTAATCTCTTCCAAGTTGTAACCAAACTACGAAGACTCATATGCATTATTACAATAAAGGTTTCCCTTATTCCTCTGCATGGATCCTTGTTTTTCTGGTGAAGTGGTGATTTGCCAAAACACACTATATAGTTGTCTCACTGCCCAAACATATTATAAATTTGTGTTTATTAGCTAGTAGACACCACAGTGTCCACTAGCAAATGTACATGAGTGTCTATCAGCAAATGAACATAATTTTTGCAGTGTATTTAGGCATCAAAAAGTGTCTACCGGCAAATGAACACAAATTTGTAGTGTGTTTGGGCAATGAGATGATGTTGTGGTGTGTTTGGGCAAATGCCAACTAGGTGTAGTGTCTTGTAGCAAACTTTCCCTTATATTTATGAAGCGCTACGATGTGCAACTTGAAACAAACACAATTGCATAGGATGTTCTAAATTCTTCAAATCCAAATGATGACAATATAAAGGTCAAGTCTTCTGCATATTTGTGTTTTATTCAATTAGGAAAACTCAGAATAATACTGCACAAAAATTGAGGTCATCAAATGTTTAAATACAGCTACGCTACACCAGTTTTACAAATAAATTGAGACTATTGGAGATAAGGTCTAGTGCCCAGGCACAAAGAACTGTGATTTAGCAGGCAAATCTTGCATGGAATGTGCTTCCATTTCGTGTAGAAGTAAAACAAAGAATGTTCTTCCTTGAAAGAGAGAATTACTCAAGTGAATTGTGCTGTCATGTCGCTGAGCTTTCGTCATTGTCGAACAATGGCGAACCCAAGATTAAAATTTAGGTTGGGCGGATGGACCAATGGTATTATGCAATAGTAAAGCAAGATATACACAACCCACATTGCAATCATACTAATAAGAGCATATGACACTAACTAAAACCCAAAACCACAATCCGCGTATGAACATATAAAGATGAAGGTAGAATATAGAAGATGGTACCTCATTAATGAAGATTACACAACAATTTGCCACCAAAATTCCAAATCATTGAACATACTAGTTTGAACAAAAGATGAAGTAACAACCTACCAAAAGTAGATGGATTAGTGAGTGTTAAGATTAATTGATCATAAATCATAAAATTATTTGAATATTGACAAACCAAAAGATATACCACTAATGCACCAATTGCGTCTAGGAGGTCTTGGCAATTTCATTCTCTGAGATTTCATGCAATCTCAGCACTATATTCCAACCAATCATGCCTCTTAAACCATGTTTCATGAAAGATTCTAAAAGCTCTAAGACTATATTCCAACCAATCATGCCTCTTAAACCATGTTTCATGAAAGATTCTAAAATCATTCTCGTATTTTTATGAGGAAAAGCATGACCAAAAGGACGAGTTGGGCCCTTCAACAAATAAGACCTCCTCACTTGATCTCTAATGCTAGGATGAAATTTCTCAATTGGTATGTAAAGTGCTAGATTGGCTACAATGTGAACATCCGAGTTGAAATTCTTAATACCTTCCGTTTGGTGTCGTGGTTGTGGTTCTGGACCTTGCTATCGTTGTGGACCTTGTTGGCTTGTTCCTGTGCATCTTCAACATTGACTTGGGCTCTGGCTAGTGCGGTTGCTACAGCTTGAATATCATCAATGTGAGGACCCGAATATTTAACTAGTAACACTTAACCTCCAATTGGTTCTAGCATTACTAATTAAACATTCTAAGCCTCGATGGGCATATGTTTCCTAATTGCAACATATGCACATCATCACAAAATTACACATCATTTCCATACAACATACATCACTAAGTTCAACAACAACATACATCAAGTAAAGTTATTATAAAAGAGAGCCGACCGCCAAATAGAACAATAAACAAGAATGACAATGAAGCAAAAGCGCCATAAGATGGCTAGAACAAAAGTCGACCGGTTAGCCACACACCCACACAGCAACCGACCGGGCCGCCAAGCTAGTCGCCAGCAGCTACCACAACACACTCACAAAGTGAGGCCCTCAGCTCACCTTCTTCCTCCGCAACAAAACAATTAAGATAGCAACCGAGTACAAAGATTGTCTTTGTACCGCAAGATCGACGTGTGGAATAGCAGACCTATTCATAAACTACATGCAAGCTTATTTAGGTGGAGGTTGTATGTCTCATTTTGCATGAAGCCAACTTTATTTGCAATAATGTAATACATTTTAAAAGCAAGTTTTCAAATCTTTTGTTATCAAAGTAAAAGTGAGTAAAGATACATACAAGTAACCACCGAAGTGACTATCCCAATAGCCACCACAACATAGCACGAATCCCCGATTCGCACTCACCCATCAAGTTTTAATTTAAAGGTTGTAGTCTAACTCTTGAAAGACCTTGCCAAGCGTGTCCATAACCTAGGACGCAGGCTATTCGAATAGTTTTAACCTGCAGGTGTACCAATGTACCCACACTGCATCGCTTCAAGCCACAAGCACACTACAGAAGGTATGCCGCACGGCTAAGTCCTACGAGACATTTCCAATCTTGTGTATTAACTACGAGCGCTCGTATGGGTAGAAACACCATACGCTTACATTGCAAGTCGAAAGACAACAAATCCCATCACGGGTGAAGTCTTTCTGACACTACAATGCTCCCAACACCATCCCTCCCGCGACTCGCACTGGAGCCAATACACGCCAAAGTACTAAGTCAAGAGAGGTCTCATACCCTCTAATGTGGTTAGCACGCTAATATGCTTGGTTTAGTGTAACAAGATGTTCGGTCCTTGTTGACCCGGGCACCATTCCAGTCACACCCAAAAATCACACCATCATACCATTGTGCCCAAGTCTAAATCATTTTGTTTTCAGTTTTTAGTTTTCATAAGTAGACATGGCACAAGGTGGAAATCATAATCATAATAAGTTTTAATTGATCAAGGTTATCGACAAGTCGATAACCGCCCATTTCTACCGAACTAAGCATGACTAAGCAATTAATTCGCAACTACTAAGTGACAAGAGCCCATCCATGAACTCTAAATCACAGCAAGTAACCTAGGCTCATGGTAGTAGAGGATAATCATTTGCTAAGGAAATGCATCTACTAGGCCAACTATTATCACAAAGTAGCAATGCATACATAGCAGTTGAAATCAACATAAATACTTAAAATATCGGGATTAACATGATCAAACTCGCTTGTTCGCTTGTCGTTGCTCAATTTGTTGTGGAGGGTCGTTTCTGGGTTACCATGCAAATGTCGAACCCTAAGCGAAAGGCAAAAGAACCAAGAACAACCAATAAGACGAGCAAAACTTAAACAAAAGAGCAAGCAAAATTTACCCAAATACTAAATTTATACACAAGGTAAACTACGAATATACCTAGACATAGAAACTGGAAAAAACCTAATTTGGATTTGTGGTGCAAAAGATTTTACAAAAACTCATTTTCTAGCCATAATTAGTATCTGTAGCAAAAATATTTTCTAGAAAGGTTTTGAAGCTGAAATTTTATGGTAGCTACCTACTGGTATTGTGGTAACCCATATAAAATTTTAGGTCATTTGGAGTTAAGATGATTTAGTTATGATTTTTCTAAGTTCTACAACTAGCATATATCATTCCTCAGAACATGAATAAAGACAAAGCCTAGATCAAATTAGAGCATGTCTACAGCCAAATTTACTACAGTTGAGTTTGCTCACTTTGCAACTACAGAGAGGAAGTTATGTGGTTTACAAATTTTTCATGAATTTCTAGACCTCATTTTTCATTAAACAAGATCATGCTATTTAAATCATTTTCTGCTACAACACGTGGCCTAATTTCATTCTCGATTAAAGTTCATACCATAACAAAGCTAAAGAATGGAATCATTCAAAAGGAGTTAAAATGACAAAGTTATGCACTTTTGAAATTTGAAACAAAGAAAAGACTTAGGAAACTTTGAGCTCTCGGGAGGTCCAACTGATGGAAGACAAAGGAGAGGTCGGGCCGTTAGATCAAGGTCCGACGGCTACGAGCCTCGACGCGACGACAGCGCAGACAAGACCTCCTCCCAAGATCGGGAGGTCCGGATCGCTGAGATCTGATCCAACGATCACGACTGACTCGCGCACACAGCGACGCAAGGAGGTCTACGCGCCTACAGAGGTCGTGGACCGCCGGACGAGCTCGCGGTCCCGAGCACTAGGGAGGTCCTCACGGTAAACCTATGGAAGGAGGTCAGCGGTGAGATCGGAGGAGGGAGGTCTTTGACGGCTAAGATCTCCCGAGGAGGTCTTAGCCGCCAATGACTCCACCGACGATTTAGATCCAATGGCCTACGTGAGATGGGATGTTCGCCATCCGAGCGCCTCAACGAACTGGCCTTGGATCTTGAGATGGACGGCCTAGATCAAGATTGCATCCCGAGGGTCCGAATGCCCTCCGATCCGAGCCGAGATCTAAAGACGAACGATAAAGAGGGAATCAAAGCAGAGTTGCAAATAGTCGAAGAGGTCTAGCCCGTTAGATCTCAATCTAATGGTCCGAGCCGCGTGGAGGTCCTACACGGGTTTTAACAGAGGGAGGTCCGGATTGCCGAGATTAGACCTAGAGAGGTCTTGAACGGTCCGTAACAACGCGAGGGAGGTTCGAGCGCTAGAGGTTTTACAAATAAAACCTAACGCCGATCTAAAGCGGGGAGGTCGCGAACGGCTAAGATCGAGGTTGGGGAGGTCCGAGGGTTTTCTAACAAGGACCGGGTGCTCTTTTTGCAAAGAGGACCTCGAGGAGGTCTTTTCCAACGAGGACCTGGGAGATCCGAAGGTGATTTACGTAAATGACCTCGAGGAGGTCTTTTTGCAGAGTTGTCCTAGTGGCTCGGATGGAGTTCCAAGAGGTCTTAAATCTGAGATCTAACCGGGAGGTCCTAGTGCGCTAAGGGCTTTACTGGAAAGATCTAACTGCCCAGATCTAATCCTAGGAGGTCCTCAACTGTTAAGATCGACCCAAAGAGGTCCTAGGACTTAGAAATTTACGCGAAACCCACCTACGGCACGCATCTAACCGGGTGGTCTTAACGGCTATGAATACACCGGGAGGTCGGGGACTTAGTGGCACGCGAGTTTTGCCGCAAGAAGACATTAATGAGCAACCTCGGACAACATTAATGCCAATCATTGTATCACAAATCCCGCCCGAATGCGACACAAGAAACGCCCGAGCACCTAACGAGCTCACCACGCGATGGGGACCTTGCCGCGCCGACCAAGGGCACCAATAAACTCGCAATAGTGTCGGACCTAGCGGAGGCACTCTCGACGGCGGCGACGGCCTAAACGCCAGGCGAGCCAGAGAATGGCGGAGGACAAGTCTTCCGCAAACCGAAAATGACAAAGCCGAGCGCCACGAGCTAAGCTAGCTAGACCCTAAGCTCTAAGGGACTAAAATGGACTCACCCGAGTGTAGGAAGGTCCAGAGGAAGACGGAGGGACTTGGAGAAGGTCGATGAAGTCCCGCGGTGATGTGTTTGCTTCGCGAAGGAGAAGAAGACGACTCGACCCGACAAGCAAGGCTCCCAACTTGACCACCTCTCGATGGACAACCACAGCAAGTTAGAGAATGCTCGAGGTACTCGAGATGACAAGAAAACAGTAAGAACGTTGATGGAACCACTGGAGCTCGAGCCTCGCAGGAGCTCCAAAGGTGACAATGGATGTTTCGGGGTGGTGGTGTTCTTGGGGGTTTGAGTTTGAGGACCAACTCAACTGAGGGAGCTCAAGCACACCAAGAACGAAAGGAAAAGGAGAGGAAGTTTTGGGCTATGTATAGCACGGGAGCTTGGCAAGGGCTAGGGCAACCCATCAGTGAGCAAGAACCATGCCTCGCCAACAGCACGCACGATGTGACAAGTGGCGAGCGGTGAAGACTTTGAGGTTAAAGCCGACGGCAATAAATGCATGTCGTGAGAAAGAGCCGTTGACAAGAGGCAAAGGTGACATCTCACCGCCTCCAATCCGCTCGACTTCGACACACGCATGCAGCGCGGAAAACCATGATGACCGGACCTCAGGAGTTCGTGAGGAAGAGAAACAGAGCCGAGGAGGTCCGGACGTCCCATTGCTTGGGGTGGGGAGGTCTTGCGCGGCGAGGAGGTCCGGGAGGTCGTGAGCCCCACGATGGACACCCACGGCTTGGACCACCCCAAAGCGCCGAGGCGCTAAGAACTCCGGATCGTGGGAGGTCGTGAGCTACCGGATGGAGATCCAACGACTCACCGCTGGCACAAAAGCTCGAGTCCGAGTGGGCGCGGCGCACATGGTCCAACCAAGTCGGTTGAGTTGGGCTCGGGTCCGAGCCCGGGTTTGACTCCAACCAGATTTGAATTTTCTGGTATTAGAGAAAGGCTGACATTTGGAGAATTGTTTGAGGTAGCAATAGAACTCCAAAAATTATGAAATTTTTACAGGAGCTTGCTAGCTCAAACGAGGACCTAGCATAAAATTTTCAGAGGCTTTGGGGCTGTGGATTTTCCTCCAAAAATTTAACAAGGCACTGGTCCAAGGTTTGACCAGATTTTGAATTGGTTTGACCGACCTCCAAAAATATTCAAACATTTTCTAAAAATTGTGAAACTTTTCAGAGGGTCCACATACCATCCCAAGAACTTAGGAAAAATATTTCCAGGAGATGATCAAGAGGTTTGACAAGATTGTTTTTGAAAGTTCAAGATTTGGATCAAAAGACTTGTGACTTCGTATTTCCATAACTTCTTGTACAATACTTGCCTGGTACAATAGGAAATACAGGATGTAAGAAAAAGTTTTAATTTCTACTCATTTTCTTACATTTGAAACACAAGCCTAAAATTGGGATGTTACAATCAACATCAGCTTGAGCTTCTTCGGCTACCGCAGCATTTTCGCTTGGTCGAGCTGCTCGACACAATGCTAAAATAACTCTTCAAATCTAGCAAATAAAGCAATCACAATCCATTCAATTTTTGACTAATTTCCTTAAATCCCCATTCTTACCTTTAGATTTGGACCTCTTGTTTTGAGGTTGAGGAGGAGCCATGCTGGCTGGTGGCTGCCGCCCGTGTGGAGCCAGCCTCCCGCGCATCACTCGTCGCCTCTCCGTCGCTCGCAGCTCACCTCCACTGCATGTCTGCGGCGTGGGCTCGGGCGGATGTGTGACAGTCCTCACGGCTCACTCACCAATGCCGCGACGCCGCCATCCGCTGCCCCCGCACGAACCCCTCTGGTCTCGCTCGCAGTCGCAGACATGCCGTGCCTTCACCCTTCCGCTCGCACGCGCTGCTTGCGCCGGTCGCCGCCTAGGGTTGGAGACTTCAGACTTGGAGTTTGCAAATTGAGGGAAGTGAACTGGGACTGGGAAAGTGACGAAGACCAGTAGGCCTATTGGTGAATGGTGAGATGGGCTTAGCTGGGCGTGGGTCTTCCATTGGGCTGTGGCCTCCTCTGGAAAGGGTAGATGACGTTGGTTGCTGGCAAAGCCTCAAGGCTCAAGCTATCTGCCGGGAAGGAAGCGAGAAGAAGCAAGGGAGTAGGGACCGTTAGCGCCCAGGAGGGGGGGGGGGGTCGCCGGCGCTGGCGCCGACTACCTCGAGCGGCTACCCAGCCTCGCCCTATTGCTGGGACCGCCCCTGTGTTAGAAGGTCTAGGTTAGACTAGTAATCACCAAGATTTAGGAACAACTTAAGCTATTACAGATCAGTATCCTAATATACAAACCAGAAAGCATGACAGCTAAGCAGTTAGGTCTCACATGTGTGTCATGTAAATTGTGGAAAATAATGCAATAAAGAGTTGAATGCACTTATACTAGGATCACATTTGTTATTGCCCTTTTTTTTAGGACGCGCAAAAGCCTTGCGCATCATTCCATTAAGTAGAAACAAATACCAGTACAAAAACGAAACCGAAACAAAATGAATGTAAACTAACTAAGAACAGAATTGATACGGGAGGAACGGCGAGAAGGAACAAAACCTAAAATGACAAGCAAAAAATCAAAGCAGAAGAAGGGCGACCCGACAATGGTAAAGGGACTACTCCTGGCTTGGTAGCACCTCCAAAGAACGAGCTCCTGCCATGCGCCAGAGGGCGAATTCGTCGACGATGTGTTGCAACAAACTGAGAATAGTATTCTGCTCTCGGGAGAACACTGTAGCATTGCACTCCTTCCAAATCATCCAAGCTACCAAAATGATGGAAGAATCAAACAACCACTCTTGCTTCCTTCTGAGTTGGCCGCACGTGAATAACCAGTAATCTTGGACGTTAGCTTGACCGACCGGGACAAATCGGTTTAGCACAACTTGCGAAAGGAATTTGCTCCAAACCCGCACAGTGACCGCATGACCAACCAGGAGATGATCTATTGTTTCCAAAGCATGAAGACAGAAGACGCAGACGCTCGATTCTCGCACCGTGTCGCTAGAGCGATCCGCCGTCAAAGAATGACGGCGCAGAGTTCACATAAAAATTTTGCATTTCAAGGGAGCTCAAGCCTTCCAGAGAGCATCCGTGGCAGTGAATTGCAATGAACCAAAAAAGAACACTATGTACGCCAAACGCGAAGTGTAGACTCCCGAAGACTCCCAGCGCCAGCATACGGTGTCTTGTTGGTCGTCAACTGTGTGGACATTCTAGATTATATCCCAAAGCTGTAGATACTCCATAAGGACCTGCATATCTAAACGACCTGTAATATCTGTTGCCCAAGTTCCATTGCACAATCCTTCCACAACTGTTCTTCTCTTCTGAATTACCAACAGAACTGAACTGAGCACATAAGGAGCTAAAGAGGGAATGCTTCGACCATCCAACCACCTATTCGTCCAGAACAACGAGCCTTTGCCATTCCCCAGCTTGACCGAGATCGAACCTTGAAAAAGAGCACGCTCCGTCCAGCTAGCGAAGCAGGCAAGCCCGCACCAAGGCCTGGACTCCCAAGTCCGTTGGAGCCAAAGCCAGCGAATGCGCAACACACTGCCGAGCACACTCAGCTTATGAATGCCTAGAACCCCGTACTCGAGTGGTCTCCAGATCGAAGACCAGGCGGTCATCACTTTTGTTATTGTTAAAGCACAACAACTTGGAAGGGATCACTTTCAAGAAGCTGGTTACGCCTACTGTGTGGACTCTGGGCTCCGATGTAACATGCACGCAGACGCAGTTATGATTGTTGACACAAATATAGCAACTAGCTGTGACTTGTCAAGGACAAACTGAAGGAGTTGTAATCGTGCACATAAGAGAGAAGAACAGCATAAATTTATTTAATATTTCATAACAATGCAATTACCTCTTGACAAACTGAAGGAGTTGTAATTGTGCACATAAGAGAGAAGAACGGCATAAATTTATTTAATATTTCATAACAATGCAATTACCTTATCAGAAGAGGGGTAACTATTAGAATTGCTACATGTCTACATCAGACAATCATGTCTAGAGATGAAGCCTTATGTCTAATCAGGGGCGGACCCACTAAGACCCAGCCGGATGCACACGACACCGGATCCGAATTTTTTTAGCTTAGCATAGTCCATAATGTATAGTGTGTGATTCCCCCGTCTAGCCAAGTGACACCCCATGGCACCCAAGACTTAAGCTTAGCTAGCCAGCCAGCCAAGTCAAGCCAAGCCAGTGGAACACATGCACACAATCCATTGCCCAGACCAACAATTGGCAGGTCACAACCCAAGGCCCCAAGCGGTCTAGCATGGAGCAAATCAGCGAAGCCGTCGCCCACTCGGCCCTGGCCTTTGATGCAATGTGTGAGGAGAGATGGCGCGCTGCGCCTTGCTTGACTGACTCATGCCCTCGTTGGCAACGGCACAACAGCCGACATCTGCACAAAGTGACCCAAGAGAACAACGCAAGGTACGAGTTGCGAATCAACATTGAGTATTTTTCGCCTTTAAGTTTTCCGTAGTTCTTCCAATTTCAATCAATCATATGGATTATATTTGTGGAGCAGGGTTTCAATTTTATTATTATTGGTTAATTTTTGTCAAATTGTTGAGTTAGGGTTCTAATTTCAGTTGGCATTTGCCAATTAAATCGGAGGCAAAAATGTTTGGCTAAAAATTTACACACGTTAGTATTTAGTATAACGTTACTGGATATACACGTGGGCAAAAATGTATGACGACACTCGATCAATTTCGTCCTGTCTCTGCCACTATGTCTAACTCCAAAATCCTGGAAATAAGAACAATGTTACCTTATTCACAATGGATAACTACTGATAAGATTAGAGGACTGCAATATACTGTCTGATAAACAGCAGTGTTGAAAGTTTAAAATGTGACGAGCATGTAGGCATTTCACAGACAGAAAAGAAAAGAAACGCTACGTACACTTTTCTAAATGGACAGCTCATCTCCATGACACGACAAAAGAGAGTAAATTTTGTTGGAAATTTTATATTATCCTCTGAAATGATATCACACTACAATTGAGGTTTCAGATAAGCACAACCTAGGCCCTGTTTGAAATACAGGATTGCCATACGAATTTCGTAAGAAACCTCACATCCAGTTAAGATGGATGATTCATTTCCTACAAAATTCCTATGAAATTCATGTGTTCCAAATAGGGCCTTAATTGGGACTGCATAATATCCAAATATCTCTCATCAGGCGGTACTTAATATTGCCCACATCTTAGTCCCCATTCCAACTACATAAGCCTCTACAGCACTCATGCAGATAAAAACTTTCAGACGAACAAGGCACCACCAGTGTGCATGACAAGAACTTCAGTGGATTGGAAAATGTGGAGTCCAGTTAATGCCCCGATCACCCTGCACCGAGCTACAAACATACGCCTGCAGTTGAATTGACCAACGAGTTACAAACAGACACACATCTGCAGTTGATTTGACCAACACATTTGTTGTTTATAATGGACAGAGGGTACGAACGAGGGAAAAGGACCTTGCATAGCAGCAAGCACTGGTGGATCGATGACCCACAAGAAAGTACCTACTGAAAGAAACGTCAGTGCATGACATATCCCATCTGCAATCAAGAAGAAGTTTGAATTGGTAAAACGATTCTTGATCCCTGAACTTGATTCTTGATAGGCAAAGAGAAACCCACCGGCAATCGCAGCGATTCTTTCGGCCTGAGGACCTGAAAATAGATACGCAACGACGCGCCTCATCGGCGATTGACTGCACCCAGCTAAGCCCAGGCGGCGACCAGTTCGTCAGAATCAATTTTCGCCGAGGGCGAGAATAACCAAGAAGATCAAAAGAGAAACGAGAGAGAGAGAGAGAGAGAGAGAGAGAGAGAGAGAGAGAGATTGAGAGGAAAATAACCGAGAACGATGACGAGAAAAACGGGCAAGACGAAGGCATAGTTACCGATCCGCTCGGCCCAGTAGCAAATCTGGCCCATCAGCCGGGGGTGGAGAGGCGTAGCACCGGTGGCGGCGACGAAGATTACGTAAACACCATATCGAAAGCGAAATTTGCTTCGTCTTTGTTAGGCGAATTCTCTTTATTTAATTTTATTTTAAAATTAACCCATCGCGAACTTTATTTTCAATTCTGACATCTTTAGTTACGCCACCACCCGTGGCGTGATAATACAACACGTCACGTTAGCCCATATTTGGTCAAAAGTCTTGTCACGTCACTGGTGACAGTGTTGTTTGGTCATGTGTGACAAAAAGTGCGATTTTAGAGACTTATTCTGTGGCGTGACAGTGTTATTTTGTCACGTCACGAGTGATGGCGTGACCAAATAGGTCAGAATTGAAAATAAATTTTGCGATAGTTAATTTTAAAATAAAAAAATTAAATAATAAAATAGTTCTCGTAAAGCACAGCTGCGCGGGCCACTCTGGGCTCCCACCTCGAGACACGAACCCGACCGCACCCCAGAAATACCGACCGAGCCAACCCCAGCCCATTCCGCTCTTTTTCCCACCTCCGCCTCCGCCTTCGCCTTCCATGAAACCCTATCTCGTCGCCATGGACAACCACGACCACGCCTCCGCCTCCGCCCCCAAGCGCAAGCGCGGCCGCAAGCCGAAGCCGCCGGTCGCTGCCGGCCCTGACAACGGCAACCACGACTCCGATTCCGGCCCCAAGCGCAAGCGCGGGCGTAAGCCGAAGCCCCCGGCCGCCGCCGCCCCCGACAACCACCACCCCTCCTCCCCCCTTGCCACCGCCGCCGCCGCCTCCGACTCCCCGGACCCCGATTCCTCCCCGGCCCCCCGCGGCCGCCGCCGCAAGCCCCGACGTGGCCGCCACGAGCCTCCATCCGATGCCGACGCCGCCCCGCGCGTCCCCCCCTCCCCGCCACGCCGGGGCGCGCCAAAGGGGGCGGCCAACATGAAAGCGGAGGTCCCGGCTGTGGAGCCATTGCGGTGGGAGCAGGTGGTGAAGGTGATGCCGTCGATGGACGCTGTGGTAAAGGTGTTCTGCGTGCACACGGAGCCAAACTTCTCGCTGCCGTGGCAGCGCAAGCGGCAGTACAGCTCCAGCAGCAGCGGATTCATCATTGCGGGCGCAGGGTGCTCACCAATGCCCACCCGTTGAGCACTACACCCAGGTCAAGCTCAAGAAGCGTGGTTCGGACACCAAGTACCTTGCCACTGTCCTCGCCATAGGCACTGAGTGCGACATTGGTATGCATGCCTGTACTCTCCTCTTTTATCTGTTTTAGCCTGCAAAGTATTGTAAATTTGACAAATCTACATGCGTTCTCTAATTATGAATTATTTGTAATGGTGGCAAGTAGACCTCTTGCAGTGTCCAATGAAATACCATTTTTTTTTTTTTGTGTGGAATTTGGTCCTGTTCTTTTAGTTCAATATTATGCGTGTTTGCAATTACAGATGTGCACCACACAACGAGCTGGCAACATTTACCATTTATTGTTGGCAGATTATTTATGTTTGGTTCTTTTGCAAATACTCATGTGGAAATACCAAAATAAATGATCAGGTTTGACGTTGTGAGCTTTGTAGGTAGGGGTGAAAATGGATCGGATAGTTTCCGACCGATCCGGACGGAAACGGGTTCAGATTGTCTCGGATAATTTTCGGATTGGAAACGAATTCGGATTTTTTGTCGGAAACGGAAACGAATACGATATGCATGCTATCCGATGGATATGAATACGGATTATCCGGAATTTGGAACAGCCCAACCTGGCCCACCACAGTCCATTGCTCATTAGTCATTAGTCGTTAGGGACTTAGTCACTTAGGGAGTTAGAGTTCCTTCTTCAGTTCTTCCACAGGCGCCGTGCCGCCACTCGGCTACTCCAGTAGTCCAGTTCCAGTCTCCACAGCGCGCGCCGCCACACGGCTTTCAGCCGCCACCTCGCCTCGGCCATGGCCACCCACCGCCTCGCGGCCATCTCGCTCGTCCCCCGCTGGCTACCCTGTGCCTTCATCGGCTCCCCCTCACGGCCCTAGCGCCTCCGCCGGATCCCCCTCGTGGCCAGCTTGCCTCGCCGCCGGCCACCTCACCAGTCTCTGCCGGTCATCTCACCCCCCTCCGCGGCCTGCGGGCTCCCCTGCGCCTTCGCCCTGTTCCCCACCAAAGGTAAGCATGCACAGATTTTTTTCCTCCTTTGTTGTAAATTGTTTGGATTACCAATTGCAATTTGCAATTCCTGTCAGTGACAAAGCATCCATTAGTCGATATATGCAATGCACGTGTTAATTTTTGCCCCTGTTGTTAAAGAGAAAGCTGTGACCGTTGGCAGCATGGAGGGAAGCAGTGAGTGGTTTGTCCCTGTTGGTGACAAACTGACAACTGACAAAGCATGGATCAAATGAACTAATTAATGCACCTTGCTAGTGCGGTAGTGCCAATGTTATGTACTTATGTGTGGTTGCTAAAAATATGAATAATTTATGAATGTTTGCATCAAACAAACTAGTTATATATTTTTGTTAATTTATGGCATGCAATTTAAGGGGTTTTCATGTTCCGAAAAATATCCGTGACTGTATTCGTTTCGATTCGTATTCGATATTATTTGCATCCGTATTCGTATCCGCATCCGGGGGAAAAAAATATGGTAGAGCTATTATCCGTCCGTATTCGATCCGTTTTCACCCCTATTTGTAGGTATAATCTAATCTGATATGTGGGAGGACACCATTTTGATGGATTTGGTCGTATAGTATTGTGTGGGCCAATCTATACTCAACAGAGTGCACGTCAAACCTAAATCTTGGCCGTACTCATTCTCTTTGAGTTTTTGTTATAGGAGTAGCTAAAGTAATGTCCCAAATTTTTTACATAAAAATAACTAAATCTTGTCTGTACTCATTCTTTTTGTTATCTGGGACTTAAATGTTGCACTTGAAATGCACTGTCATGAAGTGGTGGTAATACACAAGGAATGCACACACAGAAGCTAGTGCTACTGTGCTAGTTTTAGCGGCCTGGGATTGTGATTGTCCATGGAATATGCTTGTTCTTTTTGTATTCTCAGAAACAGCTTGGCTATGTGGCTTACTGGAGATATTATCTTGCATAGACAAGCAGAATATCACATAAGCATTATGGAGAGACAGGTGGATAAGTTGGAAGGATGTTGCAATTTTTAATGGGTTCAAACTTCAAACTAAGTTATTGTTTAGACCAAGTTCTTTTTCTGTTCTCAGAAACAAAATACGTTTCAAAATTTGAAGCTTTGTCTGACAAACTAAGCTATTGTTTAATGAGCTCAAGAAGTTAACTTTCTTTTTTGATTTGATAACTACAAGTGATCTTTCCATTTCAGCAATGTTAACTGTGGAGGATGATGAATTCTGGAAAGGAGTTTCACCAGTGGAGTTTGGATCACTGCCAGCACTTCAGGATGCTGTCACTGTTGTTGGTTACCCAATTGGAGGAGATACGATCTCAGTGACTAGTGGAGTAGTGTCTAGGATAGAAATACTTTCATATGTTCATGGTTCTACAGAGCTTCTTGGATTACAGGTTACATATTTTGTTTCTAAGCTCTTTGTGTGCTTTTAGTTGTCTTTACATTTACTGTACACATCTTTTTCCTTTTTATTCATGGAAGTATGATTAGTCTGCTTTTTACAAACTTCTGTAACTTGTGTGTTACTAATGAACAGATAGATGCAGCTATAAATTCAGGAAACTCTGGGGGCCCTGCTTTTAATGATAAGGGAAAATGCGTTGGTATAGCTTTTCAATCTCTCAAACACGAGGATGTAGAAAACATAGGCTACGTTATACCCACCCCAGTTATTAAGCACTTCATTCAAGACTATGAAAAATCTGGAGAGTACACAGGTAAATTTTCCTATTCTGTTATTGCATAGAATTTAATTCTTGTGAGTTGTGAGTCATGTTTAAGGGGTATATCTGATTGCACATGAATGGGATGAATGTTTGCATAGTAACATCTTATTTAGATGTATATGTAAACAATTTGATGTACTTTAAAATATGAACCAATCATCATAATATCTTACCGTTGAAATGCAGTCGGTGTATTTGGATAATATCCTTGTCTGTCTTAGATCAGCTTCCATGTCAGTATGACTGCAAAAGTATGAAGGGATTATACTTCATATCGATTACAAAGGGGGTAATTCCTCAACACATGCACGCTCCAAAATTTTCAGCCTCGATACAAATTACACAGGAACCATTGGAAGAAAACAACATCTTAACTGTGTTTTGCAATATTGGTAAACTTAGAAATTGCTATTTTCAGCATTATGCACAATCAATATTTTTCAACAGCTATGTAGAATGTACTCTTTTGAGGTGTGATAATTAGAATTTGAGCTTTATCTTAAGATTAACACTGTCAAAGGTTCATCTCAATTATTGAAATAATTCAGTATTAACATTATCAACTACAAGAGTTAGTTCTTATGAACTAGCTTGTTATGATATGTATACCAGTTACTCATCATACCTGCATTACTTGCATGTGTGTAGATCACATGTATTTTAAATTCATTGCAGCAACAAAAGTAATGGTGTATCCCATGGAAAACTCAGGAAAAATAGTTTGAATAGTGTGTGTTCGTGCATTTTTGTGGATATCTCTTATTGATCTTTTGATGGGGATGGGGAGCCTGTTTTTATTAATAAATTGTTTTGTGCTAGCCATTTCTCTTTTATTAACTTACAGGTCATACTTAGTAATCTGATATGCACTCTTTTGACATCTATCTATCTATCTATGATCTTCTGACTTTGCCATGCAATTAGTTTATTATCTCCTGCATTTTTCTGCCAGGTTTCCCTATACTTGGAATAGAATGGCAGAAAATGGAAAATCCTGATCTCCGTAAGGCAATGGGAATGAAATCTGATCAAAAGGGTGCTCGTGTTAGAAGGGTCGAGCCAACTGCTCCTGAATCAGGATGCCTGCAACCTTCTGATATTATTCTTAGCTTTGATGGTATTGACATTGCCAATGATGGTACAGGTTAGTCATAGCTTCAGACACCTGTTGGTGTTATTTCCACTATTTTTGTTATGGAACTTATCTGCCATGGCCAATTGTTCCTGTATCTATTTTTGATCATACATTCTTGGTCACTCTATTGCATTTGTGAGAGATTTTATTTGCTTTAGTTGCTACAACTCCCCATTATAGATTGTGTGACTCTTTCCAATGTTGGGCTTGGAAGTATTCTTTTTTAAGCGAGGTAATTGAATGAATATTTCTCATGAATTGACCATAAAGAACACCATTCTGTGTGCACATATTATTGAATGTAAAGCATTGAGATACCTGGTTTTGCGTTTAAAATCTGTTCCACGTCTGTAGTACTGATCATCCGTCATCACTAGTTCTCCAATTGATTTGTCTGTAATGCAGTCACTAAAATTATGACTTGGGAGCTCATGTGAACTTCCCATTTCTATGGCGTGCTTGCAGTTAAAGAGCCTGATTATGGTGATCCACACTTCTGTTTGTGTCTATACTCAAATACACACTTGCACTGCTTGACTATTACCGTGTTTAATTCCAAAAATACACATCTGTTGATATGGGATAAAGGAAAAATCACCTAAGAATTCCGTTGATTTTCTAAGCAGTAATAAGAACATCTTGGACTACCTTAATATAGTCGTACCTTTTCATCCAGTTCAAACTTACCATTTCATGTTTCCCAGATAAAATCCGGCTAATCAGTTAAGGAAAATCTTTCTATACATGATTGCTTTTTACTAACTTTTACTTTTTCTTGGTCATCCAGTTCCTTTCAGGCATGGGGAGCGCATTGGCTTCAGCTACCTTGTTTCGCAGAAGTATACTGGCGAGAAGGCACATGTCAAAATTCTGCGCAATTCAAAAGTTCATGAATTTAACATAAAGCTAGCAACCCACAAAAGACTCATTCCAGCTCATATAAAGGGCAGGCCACCGTCATATTACATTGTTGCTGGCTTTGTTTTTATGGTTGTATCTGTTCCATATCTTCGATCTGAGGTTTGTTATCTTACTTCTTCCTCTGTCCTTTAGCCCTAAGTATGAAATAATAATCAAGATAGTACATCCCTGTTTAGTTGTCAGAGTTCCTACTCACTACTGCATGTTCAGGATGATTTTCTTGCAATTTGGGAAAGCTTGATCTTGACAGTAGTCAGTAGCATGTGCCTTCTTACCTCAAAAGCTCTTTAAAAAGATTGTTCAATTGCTGCTAAGGAAGCATATGTAGCTGTACACTTTTGGGGAAAATAATGCTTTACAGGAGATATCCTTAATTCTTTTGAAGTTATCAGTGATCTATTTCTTTTTTAAATAAAAAAGAATCATGTACATGCTTAGCCTCATATATGTGAGTGAGCTTTGACATACTTTATATGTTGAGCCATCAATTGGATCATTTTTCCATTTCTGTTCATCATGCTCTGGTGCACATGATAACATGGATTATTTTGAGACTGCGTCTATGTGTCACAGTGTTCCCCTAGGCGCTAGGTGCTAGTCGGATGGCAGACCAGTGCCTAGCGCCTAATCGCCGCCTAGGTGGGATAAATCGGCTAGGCGGGAGGGCTGCGCCTAGCGCCTAGGCACCTAGGGGAACACTGGTGCGTCATATGCACAAAGATCAAGAAATACATTTATGTGTTGCTATTCCTTTTTTTTTGCTGCTAAAGGTTCCTATATTAGTGTAGCTTAATTTTGTAGAGCAGTTCTCTGCATCTTAGCATACTTTCTCAATTCTTTTCTTGGAAATACAACCTCAGCAGATTTTGGTTACCCATAAATGTGCTTGGATCCTGCTTTTGCAGTATTTCTTCCCCTGGTTGTTGCTGCTTGTGATTTCACTTAAAAAATTGTTACGGTAGAAATTCTGATCCTAAAACTAACTAGAATGCTTGTTGATCAGTATGGAAAAGAATATGAATATGATGCCCCCGTCAAGTTGTTGGACAAGCATATGCATGCTATGGCGCAATCACCTGATGAGCAGCTTGTGGTGGTGTCACAGGTCTCAAGTTCTTTCTGTATCAATGGTTATGGAAGTTCTGTCTCGTTTTGCTTTAGATCTTAGTAAAATTATCATTTGACACTATTTGTCTTTTAATTTGATGAATTTCAATTTTCAGGTGCTTGTGGCAGATATCAACATTGGTTATGAAGAAATTGTCAATATTCAGGTAGATCAATATGATGAGGCTTTTGTTTGTTCGAAGGACCCCAAAAAAAAAAAAAAACTGTTCACACCTAAAGCTTTTATGCATGCTGGCCAAACGGTTTTTAACTTTGACCATTGATATATTTGTAAGTATTAAGATTAGACACGAGAAAATGGCATAAACATGTTTGTCGTCAAAAGCATTTTCATGGTTCTATATTTTTTTGCTAGTTTTAAATAGCACACATGTTAGTGGTCAAAGTAGTAAATTGGAGACTACACCAAGTCAAAAAACGCCATTCCTTTTGAACTGGAGGGAGTATATTTCAGAAGTGAAGTACCAGCTTTGGTAATAAGTTTAATGGACCGTTCAGTCATCCTTGGTGTTATATGTGATTCACATTAACATTTTCTATTTTTGGAGAATGCAGAATAATTTCCCTTTTTTAGATTGTATGATCCGAGTTTTCCTCGTCTCTATAGGTTCTTGCCTTCAATGGCAAACCAGTAAAAAATCTGAAGCACCTGGCGACCATGGTGGAAGATTGCAACAAGGAATTTTTGAAATTTGATCTGGAGTACGATCAGGTATCAGACATGCATAAGATTAGCGCCTTTTTTGTTCAATGCTGCTGCATATTAAGCACTTGTTAAGTAACTGATGGATTATCTAACAGGTTGTTGTTCTTGAGACAAAAACCGCAAAGGCTGCTACTCAGGACATTCTAACAACACACTGTATACCTTCCGCAATGTCGGATGACTTGAAGACCTGAAGAGCAAGATGCTGGCTTATACTACTATAGAATAGCAACAAACAAGTTTTGTTCTAATTTCATTCATTGAGTCAATGTCAGAAAACTCACTTTTGCTAAACTTTTTTCCTCGCTGTATCCCTTCGTTTGGAAGCAAACCCGCCATACCTTAGTGTTTTTTTGGTCTGTTTGGCGTGATTCTGGTAGGCCGCTTGTGTGATTCCCATCTCTTCCGTTCCAGTCCCTTTGATCCAAATTGTACAAATGTAGACAGGTAATGAAATGTTTGATCTCTACGTAGTCTTCTGCACGGTCTATCATTGGTATGGCTATTGGTCACTCGATCTGGCACGACGTGATGGTATCCATATGCCACATGCATGATTACTTTCGGAAAGCATATTTCTGAATTTGCTATTGTCGTACAAATTAGCAATAGGTTGTAACGGATCTAGGGGCTGATGCATTTGAGTTTTTGGCGTATTTAGCACCGTTGACATGCGAATTAGCAATTCTAGCCCGTTGTGCATATCAAATGAAAATATAGCACCGCAGAGCCGTGGGGACGTGACATGTGTCGAGTCAGTGCCTCGGGGGGCATGACTTATCTAGTAAGTGCCCTTGGGGCGTAACTTGCCTTGTCCGTGCCCTTGGGGGGCGGACCTCGTCTAGTCGGCACATCAAGGGTACGGATAAGTGTATTTCACAGGAAAAAAATTGGAATAAAAATGAAAAAAATTGGAATGAAAATTCCGTGATTTCATGTGATAATGGGGCACATGATAATATAGCGAAATGACACCCTCGATACATACACACATAATGTATATGACGTAATTACACACAGGCTACAATAACAATTTTTTAAATAATATTATTTTAATACATAATTACAAAAATAACTTGGGAATGACTTGAGAATGAAGGAAGTAGGGTGGTATGGGGTGAAATGACCACACCCTCGTTCCCAAGTCATTCTTTCTCTAATATTTCGTTCTGTACTCTTAAATAAATTGGTTCAGCAAAGGGAGAATTGCATTATAAAATGGCATTTCAATACTTTTGTTATTGCGCCGCCGAATTCACATTCCAAATTTTTTTGTTGATTTCACTCCGAAGAGGGCTATTTTTGCTATTGCACTATTGAAATCGCATTCCAAATATGTCTTGACAGACCAAAACTTCTAAATTGTTCTCTACTTCATATTTCCTTTTATTTTAAAAAATGATCAATTGCGCAGACACTTAAAAATATTATCAACATATCTATACAATTTAATTTCAATTTCCACCTCCTGTCGCCAATTCAAATGACGACGGAATTGTTTTCATAGTGACAGGATCTCTTTCGCCATTTCAAATGGTGAGCATTTCGCCATTTGGAATGGAATAGTGACAGGAGCATTTCACCACTTGGAATGACGACAAATAACTCATTTTTGCCAAAAAAATCGGCTATTTATTTTTGTAAATCTTTATTAAAATAATATTATTTTAAAAAATTCCATTGTAGCCCGTGTGTAATTACGTCGTATATATTATGTGTGTATGTATCGAGGATGTCATTTCGCTATATTATCATGTGCTATATTATCACATGAAAACACATAATTTTCATTCCAATTTTCTTTTCATTTTTATTCCAATTTTTTTCACTTGAAATACACTTATTTGTGCCCCTGGCACACTGCCTAGACGAGGTCCGGCCCCAGGGGCACGGACAAGGCAATTCATGCCCTTAGGGGCACTGACTCGACACGTGTTGTGTTCTTGTGGTGTTATTTTTGCATTTGATGTGCACAGGGAGCTAGAATTGCTAATTCGCGTGTCAGCAATGCCAAATGTGCCAAAAACTCGATGCACAGAGCTACAAATAATTGTAATTTTCAAAAAGAGACAAGTGACTGGTGCAATTTTCTCTAGTAAATATCTCCTAAATTTGACCTAGAAATCCTTTGTGTATCACACTGTAATACCCCGTATATCGATAAGAGATAAACTTGTTCGAAAGAGGAAAATTAAATTAAATTCAGGGATTCTATTGAAAATTGGGAACTTGGGCCTCCAGCCCAAGCTAAGGGTTGTCTTTGGCTGGCCATGAAGTGGGCCATTAAGGGGGGGGGGAGGCGCCCCTAAGGCCCATGGCCAAGCCGCCCCCTTTCCCCCCAAAACCCTAGACAACCACCCTTGTTACTGTAACATGATACTGTAGCGACGCATTACTGTAGAACGATTACTGTAGCATGCCCGTCTCCTCCGGTGCTTCTCCATTGTTGCCGGCCAAAGGAAGAAGGAAGAAGCTCTTTGCGCTGCCGGCCATGGTAGAGGAGAAGAGGAAGAGGAAGAGGAAGGAGATCTTCTTCATTAGTTTTGATCAGCGATTCCTGGTGTTTCTTCAAGGGTAACGATGGATTCTCCTTGCTGTTCAAGTTGTATTAGATGTGAATTCGATTAGTTTGGTGGGATCGTTTTGCTGCTGCTAGTAGTTCGGTTCTGTCCGGTAGATTGCGCGGCCATTTTCGGGTTCTTAGAGGCCGAATTTGAGATGTCCATCTCATATAGATATGTAGTATTTGTTCTTAGCTTTCAGTAGAAGCCAAGATCACTCAATTCCTACTTACGGTTCAAAAGTTATGATAGTTTTCGTCACTGCTGTCCAGAATCCTAACGAGAATGAACTGTCAAGTTGTCTATTAAAATATGAATATGATAATGGAAAATATTCAGGGCTTTCACCCAACTAGATTATTGTAGACCTTGGTCTTAGATTTCGATATTGATAAAGAACGCTAAGTTTGGTTTAGCTAATTAGAAGTTATGGCATTTATCGTGCTGCTGCCCAGAATTGTCGGTAGTTCTGACAGAAGGTGTTCATCGGTCTTTTTGAGTTAGATACATACAGAATTCGGGATTTCCACCAACTAGGTTGTTGTAGGTAATTTTGTTACCTTTCAAACAAGCCTGAGTTTACATTTTTACGAATTTCAGAGCATAAGTTATGTTACTTTTATTACTGCTGTCCGTTACGGCTTCCTGCTAGAATGTAGTTCAATTTAAGTAAAGTGTATAATTAAACCTTGGGGTTTTGGGGTATGAGTTAGAAACATTGTGAGTAGTGTATTGATATCATGGTTCTTATTGAGTAATCTAATGGTGTAGGAGGTGAAGCTCCGAGGTTAGCGGCATCGTCGTTGCCTCCTAACGCATCGCAACGCTAAAAGCAAATATATTGACATTCGTATGATTTGTGTAGATTGGATGCTTGATGTTCGTATTGTGTTTTCATTTGATACGTGAGAAGTTCCAATGTTTATGTTCCTTTCATATGTGAAATTCACATGTTTGGAGATGATGTTAGTCATTGTTCATAAGTTTATTCATACATCTATTTTCATGTTCTGTCCACAGGAGTGGAGTTTTTAAGTCCTATCAATTCCAGCATGGGCATGTGAGACCCACCATTCCAATGTGGACAGTTTTGGACACCCGTATGAAACGTTCTTCATACGGAATTTGGTATTTTGTTAAATACGGGCTTAGGTGAACACCGACAGGTGTGTCACTAGCTATACCGGTATAAGCAGGAGTGCAGTCTATTCATTTCATTACATCCATTCATTCAGATAAACATTCGGTGTTATGTTCCTATTCTTCAATGATGTTGGCTTGTTCATATTTGTTGTATGTCCAATTATTCACTGTACTTACTGAGTCTCGGACTCACTCTTGTTTTGTTTGTTTATTTTAGGTGACCGTTGATGATGACTCTATTGGGAGGGAGTAGACACACACTATTTATTCATTTCACCATATCCCAGTTTCATTAATTAGACTTGGTTCTGTCTTTCATTCGTTTAGTGATGAACGGTAATAAACAAAGTTCAATGTGGTTGATGACTTCCTCTAGGTTGTGGTTGGTTATTTCTGCTTGTGATACTTGGTCATCCCCTTTGATATAACTATTTGAATTCAGATTATTTTCCTGCTATTGTTCTATTAAAAGTTGATCTCTTTATGTCATTAAATGAGATATTATTTAAATTCTTTCGCATTATGGTTGTACGTTAGATTCTTTAGGTAACATTTTGGCTTCCGAATAGCCAGGGTGTTACACACACTTTTTTGTTTCTTTCCGAATAGTAGTATGCAGGAACCCTTGTTGCCAACAAGTATAGGGCCATGTGTAGTGATAGTCTATGTTATGTATTCTTTTCTTTTTCTCGGGGCACGGGAAATGCAAATATGTAGGGAGTTTTTTTTTTAAAAAAATTAATCTATTTTTAAAAAATATTTTAAAGATAACATCTCCTTAACTTTATTTTCAATTCTGACCCTTTTGGTCACACCATGACCCATGGCGTAATCAAACTGCGCTGTTACGCCACCGATTGCAGCGTGGTCAAACCTGCCACGATAGCCATCCGAGCCAACATGCGTCTATTTTTGGGCTAAGTCCTGTCACGCCAAGAGTAGTGACGTGACAACACTCGTTTACCATGCCGAGGTCCGTGGCGTGATAACGTACTTTTGCCACGCCACACGTTGTAGAGTGGCCAAAGGGGTTAGAATTAAAAATAAAGTTAGGGAGAGGTTATCTTTAAAATATATATTTTAAATGGATTAACTAATATTAAAAGTTCATTTGAATATGAGCTACTGTGTTTTTTCCTTTCAAACCACGAAGTTTAGAAGACATTTGAGTTTAGCTGAAGGTTTATACATCCCCGCTCCGTACTTAGCCTTTCTCTAGCTAAGAGCATCTCCAATGTTCAATATTGCTGGTAGTAAGATTCTATGTCTGCTGGAACTGAGTATTGTATAAAAAAGAGGAGGTGGGTGCAAAGAAAAATTAGTTGTAACTGGTACCTCAACTAGAACGAAAATAAATTCTCTGCGGCTCGCTATCCACAAGGCCCCACGCATCCCACCGTCCATCGGGGGGACTCATGCGAAGTGTGGGGGGTGGGGGATCTGGGCCTCACGGAGGCCCTCCCCCATAGAATTTATTTCCCAACTAGAATTGACTTTAGCAAGTAAAAAAATCGGAAAGGTCCCACCTGCCATCTTGGAGCTGCCACAGACCTTGATGCGGGGAGCCCCACGAAGACTGTCGAGACTTTGACAAAGGTGATAAACTAACAGCAAAGTCGGCCGGATGGGATCTGACTTTATTGAACAAAAGCAAAAAAAGGCTTATTATTTATTCAAAGAACTGAACAATATTGTTTGAATCCACCTAGTTCCTACTTACTATCTAAATTAACAGGACCCTGGATTACCAAATCCGAAATCCTCTGTATATTTTGTACTAGCCCAGGATCACGCTAGTGCACACAATGGTAACATTCATGAAATATCAACCATTCAACAAAATAACTAAGGAAGTAGCACATTATTATTTAATAATAACAACTGGACCTCATGATCAAAGCTTACTTAACTTGCCACGCATGGCTTAAAAGATAAATAAAACTCTTGTAGCAAAAATAAAATAACTTGTAGTGGTCATCCGACATGCCCATAGACAATCAAGTGGAGAGTGCATTCTAGTTCGTAAATTCTTCATAGTACTCCTCCTCGTAGAACTCTGAGTTCCTTGGTTCTTCCTCAGCAATTGATCAATAATGTATATAGCTGTGAGTACATAAAGTACTCAACAAGTCGCAGGGAATAGTATGCAATTATATATTCATGCAAGACTTGAACAAAAGAATAGTCATATTATTCTTTTGCAAAAAGAAAGTGTTGATTATAAATACAATAAATAGGTTGTAAATCTTATTTGAAAAGATATAATAAATAAAGTAAATAATTGCTTTGAAACAACATGAACTACCCATTTGACTTCCCCACCATTCCACCGTCCAAAAACTTTAGGAAAACTCTATAACTCATGTGAAATTCCCAAACATTGTCCATAACCCAGGACATGACTGTTCGAATAATTTTAATACTCTGCAGAGGTTGTATAACTTTGTCCACAAAAGATAATTAACTTATAATGTTCGTCTGACACACTTCCATAGATGTACGACTAAGTGATTATCTCAAGGCTTTTACAAAGCTCTTTCTCAATTTGATTCCACTCGTTAAGGTTTCACCACTGAAGGGTTACTTCTACCACAGTCGGGGCCCCCTCTTGCGCTGTTTGAGTCTACCCATACATGCTGGAACCCACACCACCACATGACAAGCACCAAAGTCAAGACATTGCAAATTAATCACCATATCCATCTTATAATGGACATGTGATTGTACGATATAGTTCAGTTCAATGACGCACAAAAGATTAAGTCCTTAGTGTTCACCCAAGCGAGACAACCTCATCTCAAATGTGCTAACCACAACCTTTTATTGCACGATCACTCGCCTAAGTATAAAACCATTTTACTTTAACCAAGACCAATGGATTGGCATCCTCTGTCATGACACAATAAATTTTAAAACAGTGGCTACCTGCTACGATTCCATATCTCATTAAGTCAAGTTAACATAATGGATCATGTGAATATTATCCCATTGTACAACTAAGCCTAGCTAAGAATAACCATGTCAACACATGTTGGTAGTATAATTATGTCCAACTAATAATATCCCAATCCTAGGTTTACGATGGATACATGACATACAAGTTAATCAAGGTGGCATAATAGCAATTTGGTATGTAGCTACTCCCATAAAACAATTGAATAAAAGTAGTGTATAATTTGATATGTAAAACAATTTGTTTTTGCAAAACATAGGTTCAACATGATCAAATATTATGTACCGCCTTGGCCTTGCTCAGTTACCACACCCTGATCTTCAAATCATGCGTCCACTCTTTGGAAATCGTTGTCTAAATGAGAGAGAAAACGAACGAGGTACAAATAAATTCAAATAAAATTCAAAATTAACAAAACCGGTACGGGAAGATTAAGCTCAAGTTTAGAAGAATTTAGAAAGAAGAATAGGCTGAATCGGGGCTCGTATGAAGGAGAACGGGTTTCCGAGAATTGGATGGGAGAGAAAATCGGGAAATTAATAGAGAAGAGATACTACAGCTGATAGGTGGGTCCAGAGAATATTCTGGGAATATTTATTTTTCTTGATTTTTGAAAAAAGGATAGAGACTGACAAGTTGGCCCATGGTTTATGGACCGAGTCCACAAAGAAGGCTTGCGGTTTACGACGATCTAGGATCATGAAACAAGATACCTCACAGTGGGTCCACATGGCAGAGGCACGATTCACAGTGGACCAAGTCCACACATTGATTGGATCTAGGGTTTGGGCTCAGGTGGCGTGGCAGCTGAGGTGCATGACATGCGGGGCCTGCATGTCATTGGGTTAGGATTTGATGTAGGGTTAGGGTTCCGGGTATGTGCCACACAGCTTGCCAAGCGAGCACTGGCACTGATGTGGAGGTGGGATGGTGGTGATGTGGCAGCCATGTCGGCTCAACAGTGGTGACAGACCGAGGGTTGACGGCGAGCGATGGCGTGGCAGCGACAACAGAGCAACACAAAATAGAGAGGGCGTGATGGTGAAGACGACAATACAAAAGGATTCCATCGGTGGCGGCCATGGTGGCCAGAGGCAGGGATGAAGGCGATGGTTCGGCTTATGGCGGTGATGGCTAATGACCGTGGCTCGGTGGGCTTGAAGTGGCACAAACGGAAGGGGAGGAGATAGGGAAACCAACAAGCAGCGCATGAAGACCGCAGAAGGACGAAGGCAACTGACAGTGATGTCTAAGTGGAGGCGGCGCTACGGGCTTAGCCCCATTGTCGCTCTAGCAAAACCGAGGATAGCGCGGAGTAGATCTTGGTGATGCGAACCTAATGGTGGCAGTGGTGAGGCTTAGAGCTCACCTATGGCGGCAGAAGACGACTACGAAGGCGACCTAAAGCTCTGAATTTGGCAGATTGTCCACGGGAAACGATACGGCTGCTAGGGTTTCCGGGTGCGACGTGTGAGAGGTGAGAAAGCCAAGGGTCAGGGTAGGGTTTTATAGGCTCGGTGTGCGTGCGCGACACACAAGTTGAAACCAGGATGGCGACGGAGTCATGGAGAAGATGAACAAGGCGATGATGATGCGAGCTGGGCTACGGGAATGGGATTAGGCTGAGCGGAAACAAACCACAGAGAGATAAAAATAAGTGGTCCGGGAAGGGGAAAAAATCAACCCACGCGATTTTCCAGAAAAGAAAGGATTTTGGATTTTCCCAAAAGGAATTAAATTAAATTGAGCTCAAAGAAATAGCAAATGAACCTGGTGAAATTCGAGAAAATTCCAGAAAAGTCCTTGGAACCATAGGAACTCAAATAAATTCGTTTTGGATTTAATTGTTGTTTGGTTTATTCACATTAAATTGTTTTAATTTATGAAAGTCAAATTAAGCTTTAATTAATTCAAAAAAATTCAAATGGTTATTTTTATTTTAAAAACTCCAAAAAGACAAAATTTTGGATGTTAAAAATCTAGTCCACTTAAACAGAATATCGACACCCGAGATTCGGGCTAGATAAAGTTGGATGTTAAAAATCTAGCCTCTTTAAACGGAATATTGACCCCCTCGAGATTCGGGCTAGATAAAGAATATGTGCGGGAACTTGGACCGTGTTCACTCTTCAAAGGGCTTCCTCTTCCGAGTGAGAGAAAACTGTGACGGACGCTGAACTGACTAGGGACTTATCCTGAATGATGTTCTGAGCTGATTGAGTTTTCTCCGCGGTGACATTA
Organism: Ampelocalamus luodianensis; assembly: GCA_036346255.1. Taxonomy (NCBI): domain Eukaryota; kingdom Viridiplantae; phylum Streptophyta; class Magnoliopsida; order Poales; family Poaceae; genus Ampelocalamus; species Ampelocalamus luodianensis. The sequence continues at coordinate 14,871,693 of CM070628.1, forward strand.
TTCACTAGTTCTCTTGTCTGTGCTGTCGTTATTTTTGTTTTAAAAATTCCAAAAAGACGTAAAAATTAAGATGTTACGGAGACACGTGCTGTTGTCAAAGTTGGATTCGCTCGCCGCTGACGCTACAACTTCAACTTGCGCCTCCTCATGTGTTGCCGCAACCTCGATGACGTGATCGTGTGCTTTCGACCGCTAACGTAGCCTCTTGGCATCCACATGCCTCTTCTTTCACCCTTCAGCAAGGAGTGGAGTCATCGTTGTTGTTACTGTAGATTAGGTGATAACAGAGATGTCGGTGTGGGGATGGTGAGCAGTGAGTAGATAGAGTCAAAAGGTCTAATTTCCTTTTTTAAGGATTTGGGTTTCACAAGAGGTACGGTGCTATACACAGAAGCAGTTGTGCCAAGCAATGTCAACCTTAGCCCTCCTCTAGGTTGTAAACATTAGAGTTTCCGTAAGGTCAGTTCACCTTTTTCTTACAACATAATTACCACATGAATCATACAAAATTCCTATGCCCAAACGGTGCCTACTAGACTATAGATCCTAGTATAATATAATTATCTACACACGAATGCCTTGAACTACAAATAGCAACAACGTGAACTCAATTTGTGGAGATCATGGGTAGATGATCCTAATCTAAGTACGATTGAACAATTGTCAATGATGTCGAGGTATTTGGGAAACCCTTGTTTTAGCGAAGTTCCCGCTACTGTCATGTTTTGGCGGGTTGACCGGCCTTGTGGGCGGTCAAACTGGCTAGTGGCCGGCGGTCAGACTGGCCAAAAGTGGCGGTCTGACCGGCCGAAAGTTGAAAAGTGGAATTTTTATAATTGGCAAAAAATCACTTGTATAGGAAGATGAGGTGATGTGTTTGCACTAGGTCTTATTGAAAATGGAGATTCGAGAAAAAACTATATAGAGTTCAAAATTTCCAGAGAGAGTGCAACTGAAACTTGGAAAAATTACCAAGTGGTCTGACCGGCTGTTTGCTAACAGTCAGACCGGTGGGGCGGTCTGACCAGCCAAGCGGTGGTCAAACCGGTTGGCTGGCGGTTAGACCGGCCGTGGGCGGTGGTCTGACCGGCCAGATGCGTTTCATGCATCGAAAAGGCGGTGAATTTCGTGGGTTAAGCGGTGAATTTTGTGGGTTAGACCAATGTCATGGGAATCATTGTATAGGTGTTACATGATGCATGATTTGGCTAACATGTGTCAAGTTGCAAAGAATATGTGTTCAAATTGATTTCTTAGTCTATTGTTGTGCGGTAGCTTCACTACTGAAAAAGTCATCACAGACAGTTCAAATCACCATCACAGAGCGGTTTTCGAACCGCCGACTTTATGTATCTGCGATAATATGAGGTCATCTGACGGTTCTTAATAATAACCGTTTGTGATAATCAATTATTACAAACGGTTCAAAACCGTCTCGTGATGACCTCATATTATCGCAGACCCATAAAGTCGAGCGTTCGTAAAGCCGTCTGTGATGACGATTTTGAACCGTCAGTAATGACCTTTTCAGAGTAGTGTATTCTCCAACATATGTCCATATTATTGATTTGCTATCTTATATCTATGATTCGTGAAACGTGATCATCAATCAATACATGTGCTGATCTATCAATCATGAGTGTCTCACATAATAGCATAAGATTAGAGATATTTAGAATGACATCATAAACATAAAGAGAGTTTTACAAACAAGTCACATACTTACCAATCAATATAAATGATATGTCATTCAAAGGACAAAGTAATATATTATTTAAAAGTTCATAAATATAGAAGCAATTCTGTGATTGCCTCTGGATATATCACTGACATCTTCTCCGGCGGCGACATGTCTTTCCCTCAGTCAAGGAGGAGGCTACCCCGGCCTGTTAGTTCAATAGCTGTTCTCAATAGCTCGTAATTTTTTTCTTGTTTTGATCGAGATCTTTGCTGTATGTCAAGGAGAGTTTGTACCTGTGTTTACTTTATTAACGCAGAGGTAGACCCTTTAGGGACTATTAGCCTTAAAAAATAGCAACAATGCATCACACTGACCTAAGAAACTCCAATCCATTTACCAACCTACCCTAATTTCATGTAGTACAGGCAGGCATATGCAGTGCCATTATAATTACTCGGAACATTTCCTTAGCGTGTGAGAACCGGCAGGGTGAGCGCGCACTCAGCAGTGCTGCGCAGCGCCCGCCCCAGCCATGGAGGTGTACACACGATACACAGTTGCTGCCGCTGCTGCCCACCTGGCACAGCACCGCGCCAGTTAAATCGGCAGGACATCCCACGTCATGCATGCCCCAGTGCCGTGCGTGCGCGCCTGTGTCCGCACGTCGTTTTTTTTCACAGGCTTTGCGACTTGCGAGCTTCTGGTACGCACGCACGCACGCACCGGCACCACTCGTTGCCATGTGACGCTGCCAAACGCGCACCGCCACCACGTACGTACTGCAACGTTGCCAACTTGCCATGCATGCGCGGTTGCAGTCAAGAGTTAAGGCGCCGGCCGGCCGGCCGGCCACGCCGCGACTGCAAGCCTGCCACGCCAATATTAGCGTCGCATGCAAGTGACCCAGAAGGTTAGGAGGTATAGTAAAATTAGTTAATACGTTGATCACAAGGTAGGAGGAGTAAGGTACAAGGGGTCGATTGAGTATTTATGAATTTACTAGCTGAGTACATGTGTCGTTGCAACGGTTTTCAAATTAACATGATATAATACTACTACAAAAAGGCTAACACTGAACACCTCATCACAGATGGTTGACCAAAACCGTCTATATTATATGCAATCACAGACGGTTTTGATTTAGAGACCGTCTGTCTTACTGGCTGCGCTAAAAACCGTCTGTGAAGAGATAATATCACAGACGGTTCATAATGAAAACCGTATGTGAAGTATCACAGACGGTTCTTAACAATAACCATCTATCATATTTCTACATATCATAGACGGTTTTCAACAAAAAAAACTATATGTGATACTTCACAGACGGTTCTTAATAACAACCGTTTGTGATATTACTACATATCACAGATATTTTTTTATTGAAAACCGTCTGTGATAATTAACTCATCACAGACGGTGCGTCATTTTACTCGCTTACTGATCATCCGGTGCAGTGTTGCTCCTCAACAGAGTCTTCTTCTCTATCTCTGGCGCTACGGTAGCCGCAGGAGATCTCCAAGCCCGGTGAGTCCATCGCCACTCCTTGCCCGGTTTGAGTATTGCCTCACTTCATTGAGTCCGCTCGTGTGGTTCATTTCGCTATTGTTGCCTCGCCGAGCGGTCACCGTGACCTCTCTGTCACCACGGCCGCCATCGATGTCAACTCTTCTCCGGTGAGTCCTTGACCCTACCAATGTTGATTTCCCACCTATATGCCCCCCTAAAGCTGTTCATATGCTTCGTTTCAGTTTATTTCCACTGAGAAGATCTGTCACCGAGGAGCTTACCGCCGTCACCTCTGTTCACTGACAACCAGCCGCCTGGACCTTTCCCGACTTCATTGACACCTTTCTCGTGATCGAGGTGAGCTACTGGAGCATAAATATCCTTTAATTTGAGTAGTTTTGGGCATTTACGCCGAAATCGCTAATGAAGCCCGTGGTGCTGCCACAGGACATCACCGTCGGCTCGCCTCAGGCGACCTTAGGGCCCTGGGCCCCAACTATTAGGAATGCGATGGCACCCTAAGCCCAAATTTGAGCTTCAAATCCTACTGCTTTTAATCATTTAGTTAATAAACTAATGAGTCTATGACATGTGGGACCGCCATAGATTTTATAAATAAAATCATGAAATAAAAAGATGAGTCACTGACAAGTAGGGCCCACATGTAAGTTAATAAAATCTGGAAAAAATGTAAAAATAAGAAAAGTCACCTTTAGTTCAGAGAAAAATACGCTTTCTCTGTTGAAAAGTTAAGCCTCAGAAAATACGCTTTCGAAGTCACCATTTTATTTATTTCCAGGGTTTTCAATACGAATCGTGTGATGGACTGAAGCTAGATGTAGCTAAGAACTGTGTGAGTGAAGAGTACATTAATGACGTGTCTGCTTTTACAAGAGCTGTCGAGGAGGATATGTTGAATAAGGGGGCGGAATATACGTACTGTCCATGCATTGACTGTGAGAATCTGAAGATGTTTAAGAACCAAGCGTAGATCAAAGCACACTTGATTCGAAGAGGTTTCAAAAAGGGGTATACACATTGGACCAGTCACGGTGAAGAGCAGATTATACAGGAAGGTAGGAATAACGACATCGCCGATGAAGTCAACGATATGCCACCGAATGATGTTGATTGTGGTTTCGATTCGGATAGACTGCACGACGACAATCTGGATCAGATGCTTCATGATGCAGAAGTGAACTATTGTAAAATCCAAAAATTTGGACTGTTTTTAAAGTTTTAAAAGAAAAATAACCATTTGAATTTTGTTTGTTAAAGCTAAAACTTAATTGGAATTTTCAGAGTTCAAAAATAATTTAATATGATTAAGGTCAACATCAACTATATTAAAAATTATTTTATTTGGATTATATGTGCTTGGATATATTTTCTAGATTTTTCTAGAATTTTTTCGAATGCATTTTCTATTTTCTAAGTTTTATTTGCCTTTCTGCTATTTTGTAAAAAGAAAACTAAATAAAATCTCAGAAAAATCCTTCGGGCCGAATCTCAGCTCAAAGCCCAATCCCTATTCCTAACCCTTGGCCTATTCTCTCCTTCTGCCGGCCCAGCCCACGCGGCCTTTGCCTTTCCGCACCAGCCCACGCGTACTTGCTCCTCCCGTCCGCTGACGCGTGGGCCCACGCCTCTGTCCCTCTGCCAGGTGGGCCGTGTGCGTCATTCTCCTCGGGTCATCTTCGCCGCGCAAACCTTCGCCCTTGGCCGCCATTGCTATCCCTTGAAGCTTCGTCCGACAAAAAGCGTTTTCCAACTAGAAAATCTTGAGAGATCGTGTTGAGATCAATTTCTTATTCTCCCGCATCCGTATCGAAGCAAATCTTATCCTTTAAACCCCTTTATCTCCAACTCTATCTCGTGGCTAAAGCGGACTCTCTTTAGGGTTTTCCAATCCGACGCCGCCCGTACCCTATAAAAGGGACCCCAATCATCGCTCGTGCCTCCTCATCCCAAAGCCCTGCTCCTTTGATCTCCTAAAGCCTCAGTGCCACTGCAATTTGGGTTCTAGGGTTTCAGAGCCGCAGCTCGGGTCTTCGAATTCCGCCGCCGCCGGCCGTGCTCTGCCTCCGTGGACGACACCATTGTCTTCACCATCGCCTGGACAACCTTGCGCACCTCTTCGCGACCCCAAGACACCACCGGAGCCCGTCGCCGACACAAGCAATACTTCGTCCTCTGCTCTAGTGCGATTCCACCATCACCATCGTTATCTTTGTGCTAAGAAGCCTACCACCGGTGCGCAATAGCCTCTCTAACCAGCGCGCCCATCCGCTGCCGTCGGCGAGCTCGTCAGCGCCGTTGTCGGACGAACCGAAGGCCTCGTCGTCGTTGCCGTCCTCGGCGTGGTCGTCCACTCGACCTCCACATCATCCCTTCGGCCGTGTGTCGCTTGCGTGTCCGCCGATCGAGCCACGTGTGTGCGGTCATGCCACCTCACCTTAACCCCGGATCAATCTTGGTGAACTTCGGTTCACGTCGCTGCCACTTCCATGTGGGACCCACTGTCACATTGCTTTTCATCCCGTCCGAACGTCCTCACTAATGTCATGCCTACATCATAATCCGGGTTTTTATTTAGAAACACAATTCGGGTTAATTTGAGAATTTCAATTTAGGGTTTTCTTTAGGGTTTCAATCTTCCAAAGCCCATATCTTGTGCATCCGAACTCCGATTGAGTCCATTCAAATTTATAAATTCATCTAAATTCGAGATCTATTTATCTGAGATTTTTATTTAATTTATTTAGTTTGTTTTCTCCATATTATTTATTTATTTGGTTTATTTGCTTATTTGCGAGTAGACGTTGATACTTCGGGAAGCTTTGAGCAAGGAGTAGCATAGCAAGATCAAGATCAATCTCAGGATTTATTCCAAGGCAAGTCGTGGTCCTTTGATCATATTAAACCTATGATTTCAAAAGTATATTATTTTATACAAATTGCATGCTATCTTTATACAAATGGTTTTGGGTTTAGCTATTACCTATTTTCATTATGCATCCATTGATTATTTGAATGACATGAGTCCTTTGTCACCCTAGCATGGATAATTTTAGTTGGAAATATTGTATCACCAACATGGGTATCGTATTGATGCTTAGTTCAGTTTAGTTACGATGGGTTCATCATCACATGTCTCATAATGATTAATCTTGACTTAATGATATGTGGAATCGTGGTGGTTAAGCCACTGTTGTTAAAATTTGTGTACCATGACAGGGTGTGTCATTGGTTTGGTTAAACAAAATGATTTTCGCTCGGGAGAGCAGGTTGGGGGATTGAGGGTGTGGATTTAGCACGAATTGGGTTGTGGAAAGATCGCCTAAGTAACTTGTCAAGGACTTAGTCTTATGCGCCATTGAACTGAGCCTTAACCATACAACCACAAGTCTGATGGGATGGACCTGGCTAACTAATTAGCAATATCTTAATTTTGGTTATGTCGTGAGAAGCGTGGTTATGGGAAACATATTCTCACGGTGGCGCAAAAGGGGGGCCCTGTCTGATCGGAAAGACATTCAGTGTTGAAACATTAGCGGTCAGAACTGGGTTGAGAAGGAGCTTTGTAAAAGCCTTGTGATGATCACTTAGTCGCACACCTCGGAAGTGTGTTAAACGGACATTATAAGTTGATCTATCTCTTGTGGGTAAAGCTGTACAACCTCTGCAGAGTGTAAAACTATTCGAATAGCCGTATCCGCGGTTATGGATGTGCCTGGGGATTTCACATGAGAGTTAGATTTTCTTAAAAAATGAGTCGGAGTGTGAATGGGAAGTTCACTTGATGAATATAATGTTCGTTTGGTGAATAGGTTATTCACTTGGTGGGTTGTGTCGATTGGTGAATGAGGGATTCACTTATCATTGGTTTGGTTGGGAAGTGAATGGGGAAGTTCACTGGTTGTTTCAAAGAAACTGTTTACTTACTTATTATTGTTTTTAATTCAACATTTCAATCTATTTATTGCATTTATCGTAAATGTTGTTTTCTGCAAAAGAACCATACAGCTAACCTTTGTTCGAGCCTTGCATGAATACTATTTGCATATATTTCCCCACGGCTTGCTGAGTACATTCAAAGTTCTCACGGTTTTATGCCCTCTGTTTGATCAGCAGTGGAGGGAGAATATCAAGCTGCCCAAGAGTTCTTCGCCCAGGAGGACGATGAAGGTTTTGCGGATTAGGATGCGTTCTGCACTCGATTGCCCGTGGGCATGTTGATTGGCCATCTTAAGAGTTTATTTCCGCTGTAAGAGTTTATTTGTTTATTTAGCCCTGTGTGGCAACTTAAGTAAACGTTGACCACAAGGTCCAGTTATTATTATTATTTGTTACTTTGAGATCTTTTTAGTTAAATCGAATAAATGGATAGTATTTCATCATTGTTTTCTGTGTGAGCTAGCTACTGATCTAAGACTAGTTCAGAATACACAGAGGGTTCCTGAGATGTATTTTCGGACCCCAACAGAGGTGGTATTAGAACCATATCGACTGTAGAACGTAACTGTCGAACCCGGGAACGAAGGATCCCGAATTCTCTGTGTTCAAACACGGTCCAGGATTTCCGGTGTATCGATCTCACAAAAATGAATATCACATTCATATCATGAAAACGTAAATGGCATTAAATAAATAACTGTTTAATACAACTGAGTCTGAATAATAATATCAAATGTCAAATGATAAACACAGCGGAAATAACATAATAGTGGGAGCCACACGATGCGCCACAGGCAATAAATGCAGGTCGAAAGGCCTACTCGCCCGGTCCTCACCGTCAAGATAGCAGTCTTCTCACGAATAAGATTTATTCAAAAAGAGTGAGCACTACTACCGTGCTCGCAAGTCACACCCAATATTGAATTTAAATGCATGCATAAGGAAACAAGTGAGTATGGCAGGGGTTGTTTTGCGTAAACAGCATTTTCAGTTTGAATAAGCATAGTAGTTTCTAAGGCAATTTTATACTATGGGTAAACTCATATTTTGAAATGACCATGATATAATGTGGATAACCTCCAATGATAAAGTGAAGGATCCCCTCCTAACACTGGCTTCCGCTTAAATTTTCATAAGGATTAACCATCCTCAACATTTAATAAAGCATTTTAAAACCAAAAACAATTCTAACTTTAAGTGGCCTGCTAGCATGTCCATGACCATGACGCGCTATTCGAATAGTTTATACTCTGCGAGTTGGTACAACTTTACCCACACGAGGTGACATGCTCGTTATGCCGGCCAATTCACGCTTCAGTAGGCGTGTGGTGAGCAATTACCATGAGGCCTTTACAATGTTTTATCCTAGTACATTCATGCCCGCTAAGGTTTCGCCCTTTGGTGTGACCGTCCTCGGAAGCCCCTCTTGCGCCAAGTGGGAATAAAACGTCTAACCGACACCCACAAAATCACATGACATAAATATACTAGGACATCACAAATTAGTTAGCCAAATCCCGCCCATACGGGACATGTGGTGATGCGTTATGGCATAGCAATAAGCGGCTCAAAGACCGGTCCTCAATTGACTTAGGCGTCATTCCTACAACCCATGGGCCTTGATCTTAACAGATCAAACCAGTGCATAAACTCGCACCCACCATTCCGACCATTTCGCCCAAGTCCAAACCCATTTTGATTTTATTTTGAATAAAACTTCATTTATAAACTCATGTGATAAAACAATACCACAATAACAAGTTTGAAAACAATTTGTAGAAATCGGTGTAAACCCTCCCAAATTTGTAAATGTGGACTAAGCTTGGCTAAGCATATATTTGAATTTTGGTAATATCTTGCCTATGGTATCAAGGTAGTCGATACAACATTCAAATTTTGCCATACAATAACATATGGAATTAACTATACGTAAAACAGGATATTAAAATATTTATAACAACATATGCATGCAATAAGGAATTTAAAAACTGAAAATAACTTAAAATAATAGGGGCAATATGGTCAATGGTGTAACTTGCCTTGGTCGATGTCTTGAAATTCTAAATCTTCAGTTTGATCGAACTCTCCGGAGTCGTCGAGTTCTATACGCGAAAATACGACAAATTCAATATGAAAATTCAAATAAATTCAAAAATATAGCTCAAATTAACTCCAAACTGAAATATTTTTGTTTAGTTAGATAGATTATAATTTTATATAAATTTTGCAATTTGAATCACTCAATTTGGAGTTCATATGCAAAAGTTATGAATTTTTGAAGTTTATATCTAAATCTGAAATTTTATTGAATTTCCAGAATTATTTTCCTACTGAAAATCCATTTATTGCGCAATGATTACATCAGCTACAGTATTTCGGGAAATAAAAGATTTAAAATTCATTTCTGACAGGTGGGCCCCATGAGTCAGTGACTCGGCCCATGTGGACCAAGTCCACCGTATTTTGGAAGGACTGGCACGGTGGACTGTGCCACGTGTGTGTGTGCGTGGGTGCTGACGCAGCAGAAATGGTGGCGTGGCGCCGACGTGGATGGTGAGGTGGCGCGCCACGTCGACTTGACGGCGGCGACGTTTCGTGCGATCGGCAAACAGCGGCGGCGGAGGTTCACCGGCGGCGAGTGGTACCAAAAGCAAGAGGAGGACACGGGGATCGGATCGCTACCTTGGGGCGGCGCGAGCGTTTTGGTCGTCGGCGCGAGCTTTGGCGGCGAAGAGCTTGGTCGTAGCGGCGAAGGCGTTCGGCGGCTCGAGCGAAGTGGAGAGGACCAGCGTGTTCGCGAAGGTGTTGATGCCGAAGGAGGCGAGCGGAGAGGATGCGGCGGCGTCACCGCGGCGGAAATGAAGCTCAAGCTTCACGGTCGCCGGCGATGGAACTTCAATCCGAGCACCGAGAGATGATAAGCGTGGCGATGGGTGGTGGCCGGGATCGGTGGAGAATGCGCACCGCGCCTTTTATAGCGCCGGGGTGCTCAGTGCGGCGTGGAGAAGTGGGGTCATGGCGGTTTCGGCGGGCGATGAAACCGCGCGGAGAAAGGGGAAGAAGGTGGGAATGGGGCGGTTGGGCGGCGGCGCGTTGCGCACGCCCTGCGTGAAAGGGAAGGAATCGTGTGGAGACCGAGCTCTTGTGCGGCGAAAATGGCGGCGACCACTCACTCGCGAAGAAAAAGGAGCGAGGAAGAAGACGAAACGAAGGCCGTTGGATTTGATCCAACGGTTGGGGCTAAATGAGAGTAGAAGGGCGTGGAGGAATCCTGGCCGGAGGATTTAGATCGAAGGGTTCAGTTAGAAGAGGCTTAGGTCCCGAGGCGGTACGAAGATCTGAACGTCGGATTCATATCGCACGGTTCATATTGATGGTATCATTCGGACGGTGCGGCAGCTACGGAAGATCTTGATCGTTGATGCCAGATCCAGCGGTGGAGATAAGACGAGGCGCGTGTGGGAGGCGCGTGCGTTGGATTTTAATCCAACGGTGGATGGATAAGGTGAGAGAGAGAGTGCGGCGGTGGTGGGATGTGCGGGGAGTGAGTTTGGGCCGGAGCCTTTGGGTTTCGGCCCAAACACTGTTAGAGATTTTCTTTTGCTTTTCTATTTGTTTTAATTCTGATAATTCATAATAGCTTTAGAAAATAGCAAAATACTTCCAAAAATTATGGAAAAATTCACGTAAATTCCATACTCATTACGGACTTAATAAAATTATTTCCAACTATTATGTTGGTTTTAATTTTGCAAATAAATTTGTTTTAGCGTTAAAATATTTATAAAAAGCTTTTGAAAATCCAGGAAAAACCACAAACATAAATAAACTTTTAAATTTTACTGAAATTGAAATTTGGGCTGTTACAGTAACCTTAGTTAGCATGGTCGTTTAGCTAAAAGCTTCAAAACCTGTTTTCTAAATCAAATCAACTTAATTTGATTTAAGTGATTGTTCCTTTCTCATCTATTCTGTTCTTTTCTCATCTGAGTGTATTCTATTCTTATCCTACTTATTTCTTTTTCTCATATTATTTTAGAAATATCGTCTCTTATCTTTGCTGAACTTTGTTTTATAATCTTAAATTGACCTTCTCGCCTTATTAATTTCTCTAGTCCGGAGGAAAGAAGTCAAGTCATCGGCAATCATCAAGAGTATCGCCGTCGCTCATTCCAGTTGTTTTTGGAGAGCCTTCGTTCTCTGGTTCAGAGTAGGAGCCACCATATTAGGGTTTTTAGTAGTGTTTTTAGATCGTTGTTACACGGGTCTTTATTTAGGTTGTGTGAAAGTGGGAGCTGTAGTTTTGTTGTCAAGCATTATGTTGCAGTCACACTAAGGCTTGAATTCGCAGAGTTAATTGTTCTTTCATAGCATTCCAGCTGTGCTTTCTCTGTCTTTTGTCCTTTGGGTATAATCTATTTTCCCCTAATTAAGTTGTTCTATCCCTCCTATCTTGTCTATCTCATCTATTGTGCTATTCCCCCTCATCTACATTGCTTTTCTATCTTACCTGTTAAACCTGTGGAGGATTATCGCAGATGGTTGACACTCGCAATACTTCGAGCCGCACTCAGTTAGATGTTGCCAACGCCAACGCCAATGTCAATGCAAGTGACCAATCACCAGCCCCTGGAGCCGCAGAGCCAAACATGGCACAACTTCTAGCAGCTCAGACGCAATTCATGAGTGCAATGATGTAGAACATGAACGCCATGATGACACAACAAAGTCAGACCGCCGCTGCAATAGTCAACTTGTTGAATCAAAACAGTTAGAATAATCAGAACAATCAAGCAGCAGATGTTCCGCCGCCAGCTCATCATCATTACAAACTATCGGAGTATATGAGGACTCGTTGTAGGATCAAAGATAACCGACTAGAGGGGGGTGAATAGGAGGTTTCTAAATTTAATCGATCAAATTAAACTTTCAGCAACACAGTTCTAACAGAGCAGTCTAGAAACAAGAAGGTAGTACTAAACAGCTACTTAGGACAAAGAAGCAAGGTCAATACAGGATACAATTCTAGCTAAACAAATAAATCACAGTAGAGAAGCTAAAATTGTAAATGCGAAAAGTAACGACAAGAGATAACCATAGTGAGGACAATGGAGTTTTTCCCGTGGTATCGAAGACCTAAGTCTTCACTAGTCCACATTGAGGAAGCTTGAACCAATCAAGCCGGCTCAACGAATTAAGTCTTTCCTCAATTTCACTAGTGGTTGTTCTTTCTCTACTCCGGAGATGGTAAACACCGAATCACTCACAATTGGCACCGAGTCTCTTCATAATTTTCTTGAAGAGATCACGTGCAAACTCCCACCAAGCTGTCTAGGTGCTAGCAGCACCAAGAGTAATAAATCACAATCTTTGCTTGACAGCACTCAAGTGCAATGGATCAGAATAGAATGAATGCACTTGAAGTTTTGCTCAACAACCTCACAATGAATGCACCAGTGTAAATCAGGTGTGGAGTGAATGCTCTTAGCTCAAGAATGTAAATGTGTAAGCACTGGTTCTGTCCAAGAGCAGGTGGAGGGGCATTTATAGCCCCCCACAAACAATATGACCGTTGGGACCAAATTACAAAGAAAAACAGCACAAACGGTAGTACCGTCATTGAACGGCCGGTACTACCGCACCATCCCAAAATAGCTTGTAACGGCTAGAACAGACACACATTAAATGCTCTGACAAAGCCGTTATAAATTCAGCGCGGTACTACCGCCAACTATCATGCGGTAGTTCCGTTTAAGCGAAGGTTCGATTAAGCGGTATACGTTTAACTTGAGGTCCAAAACATCGATCTTGGAAAAACGTACCGCCACTTAACATCGGATGTACCGGGGTTACGGTAGTTCCGCGAGTTACACTCCGATACTACCGTTCCACAACAGATCAAACCAACTTCGAAAAACACACATTCTGGAAAAAACGTACCGTTGATTATATCGGGAGAACCGGAGTTGCGGTAGTTCCGCTAGAAGCAACGTGGTACTACCATTTCTTAAAAGATCATATCAACTCCAAAAACAAGTGTTACGGAAAAACGCATGCCGCACAAAGATCGGTACTACCGTAGCCGTAGTTCCGCAATTTGAACGTTGGTACTACCGCGTATAAAAATACACAGAACATTCTCAAGGGAAGTGTCCAAGTGGTCCCCAAAAAGCATTTTAATTTTTACGGAATAGGGGTTTTGACCACACGGCTTGGAACACTTCTTGAACACTTCAAAGACTTTACGGTAGTTTCCTAAAAGGAGTTGCGGTACTACCATTGAGCGGTAGTTCCGCCAAGTATATTTTGGTACTACCGTTTTACTCGAGAATCACCAGAGATTTCTTTTCAACACAACCTCAAAAGTATGCATGATCCTAGATTGATCCATTGTGCTTAGGAACATGTTATCAAGTTACTAGTTGTGGTCCATCTTAATAGTACAACATCTAACCTATAGTCCGGTCTCCCAACCAATTCTCCTGAGACGGGTAAAGAGAAAGAAGTCCTAAACTACTTGTACCTAGTCTTTGAGCCATATTGATCTTCATGTTGTCCTCAAGCATGCATTTCCTTGTAGTTGTATTCATCACTGGGACTAAACCTTTTTAAACACTCAATAATCACATTAGTCCCATACAACATATTGTCATTAAATACCAAAACACTTTTTAGGGGCCTAGATGCTTTCAATCTCCCCATTTTTGGTAATTTGATGACAACACTATCAATATGTGAGAAGGATAAATTTTAGAATATACCACTTGTTTGACAGTGAGATGTATATTCTTGTTGAGACTTGAACAAAATAATTCTTGCAATGAGCTTAAGAAATTAAGAGAATTATTTGCTTATTAAAGTTTATTTAAGATAACCCCCCTAAACATGTGCATATATAAATAGGAGTTTTGTAAACACATGAAGACATTGAATATGACCAAAAAGGTAGATTGCAAAGTCAAGCATAAACATGGAGTCATACCAAGACACAGTTCATATTATAATAGCAAATATTTTAGCACAAGAGTCATAGATGCACATAAAAACTAATCTTCTAATCTTTTTCCCTATTCTTGTTCTTGCAGTCTTCTCCCCTTTATTCTTCTCCCTTTCTTCTTTCTTCTCCCCCTTTGGCATAAAAAAGAACAAAAAATGTCATGTATTAGGGTTCTGAAGGCTTGGTCGGAGTGAGGTTGTTCTGCAGATGGATCTTCAGGAGATGAGTGATCTTCAACAAGAGTAACAGCTGGCTCTTGTGGAGAAGGTGTTGTTGGATCATTGACTGGAGTTTGATCTTTAAGAAAATGAGTCAGGAAGATGGAGCAATATGAGCTTGAGGAGTTTGAGCTCACGAAGATGGAGGAGCAGGAACTACTAGAGTTGAAATAGGAGCTTCTTGTGTTAGAGAGGCCGAGCTCTTTGGACTTGAAGTGGAAACCCTTATCGGTGTGTTGAGGCAACGATGAGTGTAGTCTGAGGAATAGATAAGATACGTTCAATAGAGACTACACGCTCACAAGCGCCAAGCTATTTTGAGTTTCAAGTTTGAATTCTTCTTGAGAATTTCGGTTCTTGTTGAGAGGCCCTTATTTCTTGAGTAGCGCTTATCTCTTGTTGAGTGGCTCTCATGTCTTCTTGAGTGCTCTTAATTTCTAGTATCACATAATAGATTTGAGCAAGAGAGATTTGTCCTTCTTCTTGAACCGCTACCTGGAGCAACTTCCATGTGATCCTCTACCATTTGCTCTCTCCAGTGAGCACGATGAAGAACACGAATATTAGCATGGATAGGAGGACCTTCACAAGGCTTGTATGGCTTGTGAGCGGTACCCAAAGCACCACGATATTGATCGTTTTGATGATCGAGCCATGATGTGCAGACATAATAAATTCTCTTTACTCGATCATTTTTTGAAGAACTAATGCCCTTGATGATAACATCTATAACATCAAACTTTTGCCCTCCATAATGTTATCTATTATGTTCCAAGCATGTCCTCTTATGGCATCAAAATTTCCACTTTTTGGAAGAAAGGTGTAGTTAATTATCCTATTAACTAAGCTGGGAATAGGTAAGAGACCACCTATCTTTCTGGAACATATTGAATGTTACGATTATAATACTTTGTCAGTGGCATCAAAAGACCGGGGTTATCATAAATCTTCTCATATGCCTTGACTCTATATGTAAAGCACACTCAAAATCATCTCTTGTGCAATCCCAAGAATGTGTTCAGTCATCCATGAAATTGTTTTGAAGTTAGGTGAGACATAAGAAGTGGCATAGAATTGTCTGATTATCTCCTTATCGTAGTCACATCTGAGTGCAACAAGGCTATGGATATCGACTCTTTGAAAAAGCATATATGTGCCTTCATACAAGTCCAAGGAGTTCAGAAAGGGCCAATCTATCCACTTATGATCAGCAAACTTTCTGTTTGTGCCATACATCAGTTCATAGACTAATTTTTGAAAATTAGTGTGGAACCTTGGATCATCAGATGATACTGGAAGCACGTATTGACTCCTAAGACGCTTTCTCGCATAGTCATCAGCTTTGATTGTTCTCAGGTTGATCTGTTGTTCCTCAGGTGTACCCATTTCCTCATTAGAGCTTGCTGCTTCTTCTGATTCATCCACAGATTCTTCCTGGGAAGAGTTCTCTTCAGAATCAGTGGGAGCAGGTCTTTTTCCCTTTTCCTTTCTCCTCTTTTGTTGTTCCTCTAGATTTTCTTCTGAAGCTGTAGATTGTCTAGAAGAGGATTGTCCTCTTGTAGTACCAACTGACTGGTGAGTTATGATACTTGTTCTTGGCATCTTGACACAGATTAGGATAGATAAGAGTCAGTCAAAGTTGGTAAAGAAATGAGTTAGAATGATCTTTCAGATTCTGTCAGGAAAATCGGTAGTACCGCCATACAACATGAGGTAGTACCGTTTTTACTGGAACTGATCTAGGGCACGAAATTGCTCAGATTTTGCGATGTTTCTAAATGGATTGAATCCATGAGATAGATGCATAGACATCATAACACCTAAGATTAGCAATTTTGCCCAAAAGAACTTACTAAATCATCCACATTTCAATCAACCTTACTTTGACACCTAGGGTTCGAAACAAAGGTGAAGAGGTGAAAGGAACGGATTTTACCTTGTGAATTGAGGGAGATGAACCCTAAGGATGCAAGAAAACAACAGGAATTGAAGAAATCTCGAGAGACTTTGAGGATTTGAGATGAGGTTTTGAGTGGAGTTCTTCGGGGTGAGAGAAACAACCGAGAGGAAGAAACAAAACGACCGCTTGGGTTAAAAGGTGAAGAGAAGAGGAAAAGACCCGTGCAGTAGAAAATGTTTACACAGAAGCGGTAGTTCTACGGATCTCACTTTGGTAGTACGCTCAAGCGGTAGTACGTGCAGTAAAGTGACGATGAGAACCGAAAAACACAGAGCTTCCAAAGAAAGAGCTCAAATTTGAGTTTGATAAGACAGAAATACAAATGATCTCTAGTTTTGCACTAAAAAAGAATCATTTAGGATCATTATTATTGAAAACACTTATGCCTACTTAAGAACATATTTTATATGAACATAGATATCTTTAATAAAAGATTAAAATACTTTCACAAGAGCCTTCAAATAACCTCAAATAAGAACATAGTGCATGATTTATGAATCCAAGAGTTCGAGCAACATTTGAATGGTCTATGATATTTAATTCATTTCTCAATTTGCAAAAGCGGCTTTCATCTAATGGTTTGGTGAAAATGTTTGCTAATTGGTCTTCAGTGCGAATGTGGTTAATAACAATATCTCCTTTGCCAACATGATCTCTTAAGAAGTGATGTCTTATATCTATATGCTTGGTTCTTGAGTGTTGGACGAGGTTATTGGCTATTTTCACAGCACTATCATTATCACATAAAAGAGGTATTTTATCAAATTTGATTTCATAATCCATCAAAGTTTGCCTCATCCATAGCAATTGAGCACAACAACTACCAGCTGAAACATATTCGGCTTCGGCAGTGGATAGGGCTACGGAGTTTTGTTTCTTGATGACCATGATACTAAGGATCTTTCTAAGAATTGACAACTACTTGAGGTGCTCTTTCTATCTATTTTGCAACCCGCATAATCTGAATCCGAATATCCAATTAGATCAAATTTAGCACTTTTGGGATACCATAAGCTGATGCTAGAGGAATGCTTTAAATATCTTAAAATTCTTTTCACAGCCATCAAATGGCATTCTATTGGTGTTGCTTGAAACCGTGCACACATGCAAACACTAAACATAATATCGGGCCTATATGTGGTAAGATAAAATAAACTACCAATAATAGATCTATAAAGCTTTAAATCTACAGATTTACCTCTCTTATTTAGGTCGAGGTGACCATTTGTTGCCATGGGAGTCTTGATAGGTTTTGCATCTTCCATACCAAATCCCTTGATCAAATCTTTTGCATACTTGGTTTGGCTTACAATATTCTATTTTTGAGTTGCTTGATTTGAAGTCCAAGGAAATAGCTAAACTCTCCGATCATGGATATTTCAAATTCCCTAGACATCATATCACCAAATTCTTTGCAAAAGTCTTGATTAGTAGACCCAGATATGATATCATCAACATAAATTTGGCATACAAAGAAATCATCATCTAAGACTTTTGTAAATAAAGTTGAGTCAATTTTCTCAATTTTGAATCCTTTTTAGACTAGAAAATCTTTAAGGCGTTCATACCATGCTCTAGGAGCTTGTTTAAGACCATAGAGCGCCTTGGAGAGTTTATAGACATAATTTGATTCTTAGGATCTTCAAAACCGAGAGGTTGTTCAACGAATACGAATTCAGATATTTTACCATTTAGAAATGCACTTTTAACATCCATTTGAAATAATTTAATATCAAACCATGATGCAAAAGCAAGTAATATCCTAATCGATTCAAGTCTAGCTACGGGAGCGAAGGTTTCACCAAAATCCAGACATTCGACTTGAGAATAACCCTGAGCGACCAATCTTACTTTGTTTCTCACAACCAATCCATTCTCATCTTGCTTGTTCCTAAAGACCCACTTTGTACCAATCACATTGTGTTCCTTGGGTCTCTCTACCAAAGTCCAAACTTCATTTCGGGTGAAGTTATTGAGTTCTTCATGCATTGCATTTATCCAGTCCGGATCATCGAATGCTTCATCTATATATTTTGGCTCAAGAGAAGAGACAAAAGAGTAGTGTTCACAAAATAAAGCGACACGAGATCGGGTTTGAACAGCCTTACTTACATCAACCAATATTTTATCTATTGGATGATCCTTTGCAGTAGCATTATGGATTCTTGGTGGTAGGTTGGATGGTTGATTATCTTCCTTATTATCCTCTTCATTAATCTGAATCTGAATTATTGTGGAGGAGGTTCAACTTGAGTGGAAGATGATGGACCATCTTTAGGTTTGATGTCACCTATTTGCATGTTTTCCATTGCTTTCTTTAAGGCTTCATCACCTACATCATCCAAATTCTCATGCTCTTCTTGAGAGCCGTTAGTTTCATCAAATTGAACATCGTGTCTTTCTTCAACTAAACCGAAGTTTTGATTGAAGACACGATAATCTTTGCTATTAGAAGAATATCCAAGCAAGAAACCAACATCGCATCGACTTGCAAATTTTGAAAGACGAACACCCTTTCTCAAAATGTAGCATTTGCAACCAAAGACACGAAAATAAGAGATGTTCGGTTTTCTTCCAACAAGAAGTTCATAAGAAGTCTTTTTCAAAAGATGATGCAAGTAAAGACGATTTGTGGCATGACAAGCGGTGTTAATTACTTCAGCCCAAAATCTATCGGAAGTATTATATTCATCAAGCATTGTCTTAGCCATTTCAATTAATGTTCGATTTTTTCCTTTCTACAATTCCATTTTGCTCCGGATTGTAGGTTGTGGAAAATTCGTGCTTTATTCCAAATTTATCACAAAAGTCTTCAACTTTAGTATTCTTAAACTCGGAATCATTGTCACTACGGTTTTCTTTATTTTGAAATCAAATTCATTTTGAGCCCTTTTATAAAACTTTTGAAAATCTAGGAGGTTTCGCTTTTGTCATCTAGAAAGAATACCCAAGTGTATCTAGAGTAATCATCCACGATAACTAAACAATAACTATTTCCGTAATACTCTTGTAGGTTGTTGGTACATAATGACCCAAATTTCAATTCAATAAAATTTAAAAGTTTATTTATGTTTGTGGTTTTTCCTGAATTTTCAAAAGCTTTTTATAAATATTTTAAAGCTAAAACAAATTTATTTGCAAAATTAAAAGCCAACAAATAGTTGGAAATAATTTTATTAAGTCCAGAATGAGTATGGGAATTTCTGTGAATTTTTCCATAATTTTTGGAAGTATTTTGCTATTTTCTAAAGCTATTATGAATTAACAGAATTAAAACAAATAGAAAAGCAAAAGAAAATCCTCTAATAGTGTTTGGGCCGAAACCCAAAGGCTCCGGCCCAATATCCTCCATGTGGCCCTTCGACCGGCGCGCGCACTCTCCCTCTCACCTATCCATCCACCGTTGGATTAGAATCCAACGCACGCACCTCCCACACGCGCCCCATCTCATCTCCGCCACTGGATCTTGAATCAATGGTCAAGATCCTTTGTGACTGCCGCACCGTCCGAATGCCACCATCAACGTGAGCCATGCGATCTTAATCCAACGGCCGCGCCAAATTTCACTTACCGCTTCGCTCGGTCAAGTCCCAGCCGTGCGATCTTAATCCAACAGCTGCCCCTGAGATTCACTTACCGCTTCGCGGATCTAATCTCGACCGTACGTTGAAAATCGGACGGCCGCGATCATCGTCTTCCTCGTCTTCTTCCTCCTCACGCCGCAATGACGCGCGCCATTTCCGACGCACCCGAGCTCGCTGCGGCCTAATCTCAACCGCCCCAACCTATTCGCGTGCGTGTGCGCGGCGCGTCCACAACCGCCGCATTTCCCCATGTTCTCCCCTCTTCTCGGACGGTTTCGCCTCAACGCCGCGCCGCGCGCGCGCCGACCCCCACCTCCTCCACGCGCTCCAGGCTCCCGGCGCCTATAAAGAATCCCGGTGCCTTCCTTCACTCAACTCAAAGCCATCACTCATTCCTTCCCTCTCCCATCAACACCGTCGCAATTCTTGTTTTAGGGTTTTTGCTACCGCCGGTGAAAACCACGAAGTGCTCCGCCGCCGGCAACGCCCAGCCGCCGTGGACCACACCAACGACTTCCCCATCACCGGAGCTTCCTCACGCACCTCTTCTTCGTCTCGGAGCACCTTCGGTCACCCTCGCCGGCAACCACCGTGCTTCTTCTTCCGCTCCGGCACCAATTCCGGCCACCACCGTCGCCCATCCGTGCCAATTCAGGTACCATCATGTTCGCAATAATCGTGGCTACGTGTTTGTAATACTCCGTGTTTCGTTTAGAGGGAGTTTAATCGGGGAAATTTTGCAAGTTCGTTTTCCGGCTTTTGGAGTAGTTTCTTGGTTTGGGCCTCAGGCCAGGCCACCCTTCCTAGGGGCCGCCAAAATCCTCCCCCTTGGGCTGGCCCATGCGCCCCTCCCCTCCTCCCCTAACCCTAACCAGCCCTTTTCCCCCTCCTTGTGGCGAACCCCCTTTCCCCTCTTGGCCGCCCCCCATCCTCCTCTCTTCCTCCTCACGTCCTGCCCTAGGAGCTGCTCCTAACCTCCCTGGTTGCTGGTCCCTGCTGGCTTGCCTCCCCTTCTTGCCTTGGACCTTCCCCGCTACGGATGCGCAAGGAGTTGTGGAGGACAGCAGTTAAGCAGGGCAAAGGAGGTGAGAAGAAGTGAATCGTCTTCTCCGTGGTTCTTCCGCCTACTTCCTGGTTGCTGCAAAGGTAACGGATGCCGACCCTCGTCTTTTGATTAGTGGTAGAGGCGATTTAGTTCATATTCGGTTAGAACGAATTGCTGCGAGCAGAAAGTCGGTTCTGTCCAGTTTGTTGCGTGGACTTTTCGTGATGTTAGAGGCCGAATCTGAGTTGTCCATCTCCTAGAGATATGTAGGTTTTGTTCTTAGCTTTGGTGGCCGCCAAGAACACTGAATTCGACATGCGAATCAAAAGTTATGGTAGTTTTCGTCTCTGCTGTCCAGAATCCTGACGAGATTAGACTGTCAGTTTGTCTTTCAATTTTGGGCTGTGTTATTGGCAAATTCAGGGCTTCCACCCAACTAAGTTATTGTAGGCCTGGGTCTTAGCTTTTGATATTGATAAAGAACGCCCAATTGGAGTTGTAGATTAAAAGTTATGGCCGTTTCATTTCTGCTGTTCTAAATGCTTAGTCAGATTCTGTTCTGCTGATTCGGTTGGTAGTTAGCAATTTAATTTGGCCGAATTGGATTGTCTCGTCAACTACAAAGTTGTATATATATGTGTTAAGATCGTGTAGGATCTGGGCTCACCTCGTTTGGAGTCTCAGGTCATTAGATTTGGCACTTTCCGTGCTGCTGTCCAGAAATTGTCAGAAGTACGGACAGACAGGGTTTGTTGGTCTTGGGGAGTTTGATACATTTAGAATTTGAGATTTCCATCAACTAGGTTGTTGTAGATAATTGTATTACCTTTCATTCAAGCCTGAGAGCATCCCTTTTCGAGTTGTAGATCGAAAGTTATGCTATTTTTACCGCTGCTGTCCGTTTATGCTTTTTGCTAGAATGTGGGTTAATTCAAGCGGCGGGTATCATCTAGATGGTGGAATTGGGAATTATAAGTTAGTGCGATGCGAGTAGTTTCTTGATGACTTAGTTCTTATTGAGTAACTTTGGTGTAGGGGGTGAGGCACCAAGGTTAGCGGCTTCTTCATTGCCTTCCAACGCACCGCTACGCTAAAGGCAAGTACAGTGACTTATGTGTGGTTTAAACATCCCGGATGCTTGTTGATTGATTTAGTATTTTGTTGATTATGAGAAGCTTAAACATTCATGTGCCATCCACGGGAGTGGAATGTTATGATGACCACGTTCTTTATGTATCTTTGTTTCTTATGAGTAGTGATGATCTTATTCAGTGTTCATAAATTGTATTCATGCAATCATGTTCCTGTTCCGTCCACGGGAGTGGAGATCCACGGGAGTGGAGTCTAAAGTCCCATCAATTCCAGTATGGGCAAGTGAAGTCCCGCCATTCCAATGTGGGCAGTTTGGACACCCGTATGAAACGTTCTTCATACGGCAGTTGGATCCCCGTATTTCGATAAATACGGGCTTAAGTGAACACCGCGGGTGTGTCACTTGCTATACCGGTATAAGCTCGAGTGCGATCCATCAGTTCCACGGCATCCATGCATTACAGTTCTTTCTTTCAGCTAATTTTATGTGCTATGTCTTTACATGAAGTATGTTCTTGTAATTGTTGTACTTGCTGAGTCCCGGACTCACTCTTGTTTGTTGTTTTGTTTTAGGTGGCCATTGATGATGACTCTAGCGGGAGGGAGTAGTTATGCACCAAACACTCACCACCGTACTCAAATTTCAATAATTGAACTTGGTGAATTCCTTTAATTGTTAAGAGTCAAACGTAATAAATAAGGTCTCATGCAGATGATGTGTTTTATTTGGTTTGGTTGTTTATTTCCCGATGTGATACTCGATTTGCTTAAGTTCAGATTATGACTATGCGACTGTGCCTTATGAGTTATTCATGCTTTATCCGCTATAGCTTGGAGTATTGCTTCAATCTGCATAATTGTGGTTGTATGTTAGAGTCTTGAAGTAACATTTTGGCTTCTGGATAGCCAGGGTGTTACAGTGAATGTAATACTCCGTGTTTCGTTTAGAGGGAGTTTAATCGGGGAAATTTTGCAAGTTCGTTTCCGGCTTTTGGAGTAGTTTCTTGGTTTGGGCCTCAGGCAGGCCACCCTTCCTAGGGCGGCCAAAATCCTCCCCTTGGGCACTGGCCCATGCGCCCCTCCTCCTCCCTAACCCTAACCACCCTTTTCCCCTCCCTTGTGGCCGAACCCCCTTTCCCCTCTTGGCACGCCGCCCCCATCCTCCTCTCTTCCTCCTCACGTCCTGCCCTAGGAGCTGCTCCTAACCTCCTGGTTGCTGGTCCCTGCTGGCTTGCCTCCCCTTCTTGCCTTGGACCTTCCCCGCTACCGGATGCGCAAGGAGTTGTGGAGGACAGCAGTTCGCTTGGGGCAAAGGAGGTGAGAAGAAGTGAATCGTCTTCTCCGTGGTTCTTCCGCCTACTTCCTGGTTGCTGCAAAGGTAACGGATGCCGACCCTCGTCTTTTGATTAGTGGTAGAGGCGATTTAGTTCATATTCGGTTAGAACGAATTGCTGCGAGCAGAAAGTCGGTTCTGTCCAGTTTGTTGCGTGGACTTTTTCGTGATGTTAGAGGCCGAATCTGAGTTGTCCATCTCCTAGAGATATGTAGGTTTTGTTCTTAGCTTTCGGTGGCCGCCAAGAACACTGAATTCCGACATGCGAATCAAAAGTTATGGTAGTTTTCGTCTCTGCTGTCCAGAATCCTGACGAGATTAGACTGTCAGTTTGTCTTTCAATTTTGGGCTGTGTTATTGGCAAATTCAGGGCTTCCACCCAACTAAGTTATTGTAGGCCTGGGTCTTAGCTTTTGATATTGATAAAGAACTCCCAATTCGGAGTTGTAGATTAAAAGTTATGGCCGTTTCATTTCTGCTGTTCTAAATGCTTAGTCAGATTCTGTTCTGCTGATTCGGTTGGTAGTTAGCAATTTAATTTGGCCGAATTGGATTGTCTCGTCAACTACAAAGTTGTATATATATGTGTTAAGATCGTGTAGGATCTGGGCTCACCTCGTTTGGAGTCTCAGGTCATTAGATTTGGCACTTTCCGTGCTGCTGTCCAGAAATTGTCAAATGCGGACAGACAGGGTTTGTTGGTCTTGGGAGTTTGATACATTTAGAATTTGAGATTTCCATCAACTAGGTTGTTGTAGATAATTGTATTACCTTTCATTCAAGCCTGAGAGCATCCCTTTTCGAGTTGTAGATCGAAAGTTATGCTATTTTTACCGCTGCTGTCCGTTTATGCTTTTTGCTAGAATGTGGGTTAATTCAAGCGTGGGTATCATCTAGATGGTGGAATTGGGAATTATAAGTTAGTGCGATGCGAGTAGTTTCTTGATGACTTAGTTCTTATTGAGTAACTTTGGTGTAGGGGTGAGGCACCAAGGTTAGCGGCTTCTTCATTGCCTTCCAACGCACCGCTACGCTAAAGGCAAGTCTGATGACTTATGTGTGGTTTAAACATCCGGATGCTTGTTGATTGATTTAGTATTTTGTTGATTATGAGAAGCTTAAACATTCATGTGCCATCCACGGAGTGGAATGTTATGATGACCCTGTTCTTTATGTATCTGTTTCTTATGAGTAGTGATGATCTTATTCGGTGTTCATAAATTGTATTCATGCAATCATGTTCTGTTAGTCCACGGAGTGAGATCCACGGAGTGGAGTCTAAAGTCCCATCAATTCCGGTATGGGCAAGTGAAGTCCCGCCATTCCAATGTGGGCGTTTGGACACCGTATGAAACGTTCTTCATCGGCGATTTGGATCCCGTATTTCGATAATCACGGGCTTAAGTGAACACCGACGGGTGTGTCACTTGCTATACCGTATAAGCTCGAGTGCAGTCCATCAGTTCACGGCATCCATGCATTCTGATTCTTTCTTTCAGCTAATTTTATGTGCTATGTCTTTACATGAAGTATGTTCTTGTAATTGTTGTACTTGCTGAGTCCGGACTCACTCTTGTTTGTTGTTTTGTTTTAGGTGGCCATTGATGATGACTCTAGCGGGAGGGAGTAGTTATGCACCAAACACTCACCACCGTACTCAAATTTCAATAATTGAACTTGGTGAATTCCTTTAATTGTTAAGAGTCAAGCGTAATAAATAAGGTCTCATGCGGATGATGTGTTTTATTTGGTTTGGTTGTTTATTTCGATGTGATACTCGATTTGCTTAAGTTGATTATGACTATGCGATTGTGCCTTATGAGTTATTCATGCTTTATCCGCTATAGCTTGGAGTATTGCTTCAATCTGCATAATTGTGGTTGTATGTTAGAGTCTTGAAGTAACATTTTGGCTTACGGATAGCCGGTGTTCTGATGTTGATACCACTCGCGCCGGTGAACTTCGCCGATTGGCCGTTGTCATTGCGCCGATAATTCTTGCCGCCGTCAAGCCGGCGTGGCGCGCCACCTCACCGTCCACATCGGCGCCACGCCACCTTTCCGGCCGCGTCGGCACGCGCACATTACCGTGGCGTGGTCCACCGTGCCGTCGCCCCGAGCTCGGTGGGCTTGGTTCACCATGGGCGAGTCACCGACACTTGGGGCCCACTGTCGAATTCTTTTAAAACCTTTTATTTCCGAAATCATGGTAGCGTAATCATTGCGCAATAAATGGATTTTCGATAGGAAAATAATGCGAAATTCAATAGAATTTCAGATTTAGATATAAACTTCAAAAATTCATAACTTTTGCAAATGAACTCCAAATTGGGTGATTCAAATTGCAAAATTTATATAAAATTATAATCTAGCTAACTAAACCAAAATATTTCAGTTTGGAGTTAATTTGAACTATGTTTTGAATTTATTTGAATTTGCATTGAATTTGTCGTATTTTAGCGTATAGACTTGACGACTCGGAGAGTTCGATCAAACGAAGATTTAGAATTTCAAGACATCGACCAAGGCAAGTTACACCATTGACCATATTGCCCCTATTATTTTAAGTTATTTTCAGTTTTAAATTCCTTATTGCATGCATATGTTGTTATAAATATTTTAATATCTGTTTCACGTATAGTTAATTCCATATGTTATTGTATGGCCAAATTTGAATGTTGTATCTGACTACCTTGATACCATAGGCAAGATATTACCAAAATTCAAATATATGCTTAGCCAAGCTTAGTCCACATTCTGAGAATTTGGGAGGGTTTACACGATTTCTACAAATTGTTTTCAAACTTGACATGGTGGTATTGTCTTACCACATGAGTTTAAAAATGAAGTTTTATTCAAAATAAAATCAAAATGGGTTTGGACTTGGCGAAATGGTCGAATGGTGGAGTGCGAGTTTATGCAGGTTTGATCTGGTTAAGATCAAGGCCCATGGGTTGTAGGAATGGCGCCAAGTCAATTGAGGACCGGTCTTTGAGCCGCTTATTGCTATGTCATAACGTACCACCACATGTCTGTATGGGCAGGATTTGGCTAACTAATTTGTGATGTCCTAGTATATTTATGTCATGTGATTTTGTGGGTGTCGGCTAGGCGTTTTATTCCCACTTGGCGCAAGAGGGCTTAGGAGGGCAGTCGGTCAAAGGCGAAACCTTAGCGGGCATGAATGTACTAGGATAAAACATTGTAAAGGCCTCATGGTAATTGCTCGGTCACACGCCTACGGGCGTGAATTGGCGACATAACGAGCATGTCACCTCGTGTGGGTAAAGTTGTACCAACTCTGCGAGTAGAAACTATTCGAATAGCGCGTCATGATCATGGACATGCTAGCGGGGCCACTTAAAGTTAAATTGTTTTTGGTTTTAGAATGCTTTACTAAATGTTGAGGATGGTTAATCCTTATGAAAATTTAGGCGGGAAGCCAAGTGTTAGGAGGATCCTTCACTTTATCATTGGAGGTTATCCACATTATATCATTACTATTTCAAAATATGATTTTATCCATAGTATAAAATTGCCTTAGAAACTACTATGCTTATTCAAACTGAAAATTTGTTTATGCAAAACAACCCTGCCATACTCACTTGTTTCCTTATGCATGCATTTAAATTCAATATTGGGTGTGACTTGCGAGCACGATAGTAGTGCTCACTCTTCTTTGAATAAATCTTATTCGGAGAAGATGCTATCTTGACGGTGAGGACCGGACGAGTAGGCCTTGACCCGACGATTGCACTGTGGCGCATCGTGTAGCTCCCACTATATTGTTATTTCATTGTGTTTATCATTTGACATTTGATGTTGTTATTCGGACTCATTTGTATTAAACATTTATTTATTTAATACCATTTACGTTTTCGTGATATGAATGTGATATTCATTTTGTGAGGCTGTGTACTGGAAATCTGGGTGGTGTTTGAACACAGAGAATTCGGGATCCTTCGTTCGGGTTCGACAAAAGTGGTATCGAGCCATATCGATTGTAGGTCATGGCCCATTGTAAATTGGTAAAACCATTAAGGACTATTTTTTCAAAAATTTACAAACTATTTACCCGTCTTCAGTCTTACTCTTCCTTTCTCTATTAAAAGATTTCTAAACTCTTGTCCTTTCTAAAATTGTAGATGGCCAGAGGCCGACCCGCATCTCCCATGGAGTCTCTGGGAGAATGGGCGGATATCCTATGGAAGATGATGCAAGACATCTGAGTTTCACGAAGAGACCCACATACCAAGGATACAAGTATATCGTGGGACGGCGGGAGCGCCGGAGAGTGGAGGTTATCCTCTACTCTAACTTAGCGCGGATACATCCTTCCACATCTTCGACGCCCCAATGCGTCGGGAGACTTTCGAGGCGGCATCCAAGATGCGGCAAGAGAAGCCGTCGCCGACTTCGCTACACCTCGGCGCCCATTTTGGGATCGCATTCCAGTACTATCCCATGCACATCCCCACTCGACTAGGCAGTGCCTTCAGCTCAGTCGAGAATGAGGATATGCCGGAGATCACCCACCAGGTGGAGTTAGCCAAGGCGATGGATTACGCCTATGGCAACACCCTGGACGAGCTGTACCTCGTTCAGGGGAGGCTAGAAGCTGCAGAGGAGAGATTGAAGGCAGCTGAAGCTGAATTGGCTCTGTACAAGAAGGGCCAAGGCAGTACCTGTAACTCCCCGGACTACACCCCATCCACCCCATAGATGTTTACCTTCACCATTTTAGATATTTGCTTTCCCTTTAGTTGTTCAATTAGCTGCGAATTATGAGCTACTAACCTTTTGTGGTAACCATAATCAGTTGGATAAAATAAAGAATTACTTGCAAAAGAAAAATTTGTTTCTTTGCCTTGTTTTTGTGTGCTTTTTGGGCTAATATAAATTTACTCCCCCTTAGTGCAACCTTTCTTCCCTTTCCTAAGTCTTTGGAAATTCAAGCAGATGGTGAACACCCGCACAGGAAATGGCAGCATCGAGTCGAACAGCAAATACCGACCATCAGGAGCAGCATGTTCAGCAACCTCCCCCACCACCGCCAGCAGGACCGGATTGGCAACAGATGATGGCCAATCAAACTCACCTTATTGAATTGTTGGCTCAGTCGCTCAACAACGCTCAGAACAACGAACAACGGCAGCCACGCCGCAACTTCGAGCGCGGCACACCCTCCTCAGCGGGTGACCATGTCGGAGTTCATGCGTATGCGTCCTCCAACCTTCTCCAGCAGCACCGAGCCGATGGATGCTGACGATTGGCTTCGTGCCATCGGAAAGAAACTGGACATTGCGCAATGCACAGATCACGAGAGGGTTCTGTTCGCCACTCACCAGCTCAACGGACCAGCCTCAGAATGGTGGGACAATTTCTGCATCTCCCACGCCAATGCCCAGGCCATCTCGTGGGACGAGTTTGTGAGAGCCTTCAGTCATGCCCACATCCCTGCCGGCATGATGACACTGAAGAAGAAGGAGTTTCATGCACTCCCCAAGGCAATCGCTCGGTGGCGAGTATCTCCACCGTTTCAACCGGCTAGCTCGCTATGCCGGTGATGTGGCGAGAGATGAAGAAGCGGCAAGAAAGGTTCTGGAGGGACTCAATGGCGATATCTCTGTCCAACTCATCTCCCGAACTTCACCGACTTCCACGGTTGGTGGACAAAGCGATCCGCGAGAAGCCAAACATCACGAGATGGAGAACGCAAGCGGAGGATGGCGCCCGAAGATCAACGCAGAGGCTTTCCCAAGCCTCGTTTCATTCAGCGCGACCACGCGGCGTGGGAAGTTCGATCTTCCACATCCAAAGCCCGGTGCGAATCGGCGCCCCAACACCTCCAACTTCGCGGCGCACCCGCGGAGGACAATTTGTGCGAAGAGCTCCGCCCCTCGGTGTAGGGTGACTGTTTCACTGCACGAGGCGAGCCATTATGCCAACAGATGCCTAAGAAGCGGCGGCGTGGCGTCTTCAAGCCGACACCGAGTCACGGCCAGCGGCGATCTTGCAAAGCCGTCGAGCGATTCATCAAGGGCGTGTGAACCACGTCACGGCCGAGAAGCCAGGCGACACGGATGTTGTGCTTGGTATGTTTCTTGTCAATTCAATACCGGCTTGAGTACTATTTGATTCCGAGCTTCGCATTCTTTCGTGTCAAATAAATTTGTGGGCAAAAATGGGTTACCAATATCTTCCTTAGCAAATCCATGATAATCCATTCCCGGGCTCGAAATGAGAACTAGTTCTCTATGCGAACCTCACCCTTGAAATATCAGGAGTATCCTTCCTAGCGGACTTGATAGTCTTGCATTCCCAAGGTCTAGGCGTTATTCTTGGAATGGGTGGTTAGCCAAGAATCATGGACAAATAGGTGTGCCAATAGGTCTATCACCCTCACAAATGGAGAAGGAATTTGGTGGAGTTCAAACCCAAGACTGCACCAATGGAAGTTCTATCCTCACGGCATGAAGGAAGTGAAACTTGAAGACATACACGTAGTCAGAGAATATGCGATGTCTTTCTGATGAATTACGGCATGCCACGGATCGGGACATCATGTTCTTAATTGACTTAGTCGAGGGCGGCTCAATATCGGCGACCCTATAGAATGCCGGCTAATGAGTTAGCGGAATTGAAGAAAGCAGATTGAAGAAGCTGCGAAGCGAAGGTTACATCCGACCAGTTCATCACCTTGGGAGCACGGTCTTTGTTCGTCAAGAAAAAGGACAATAGCATGAGAATGTGTGTTGATTACGAGATCACTCAATGAGGTGGCGATCAAGAACAAATATCCTTTACCGGGATAGATGATCATTCGATCGGTGAAGAACAAGTGTCTTTTCAAAGATTGATTTGAGATCGGCTATCACCAAGCGAAGATCGGCCAGGAAGATATTAGAAGCGACTTTCACCACGGATATGGGTGTATGAGTTTCTGGTGATGTCATTTGGTTTGTGACGCCCACTGCTTATTTCATGAATATGATGAACAAAGTGTTCATGGAATTCTTGGATAAGTTTGTGGTTGTTTTCATCGATGACATTCTCATCTACTCGAAGGATGAAGAAGAACACGAGAAGCATATCGGGATGATCTTGGACAAGCTCGAGAACATCGACTTTATGCTAAATTCAGCAAAAAGTGAATTTTGGCTAAGTCAAGTGGCATTCCTTGGACATATTGTGTCGGCGGGAGGAATTGCGTAGATCCTTCCAAGGTTGAAGCCGTGTCAGTTGGAAGCAACCGGGGCGGTCACGAAGTGAGAAGTTTCCTTGGACTAGCGGGTTATTACCGCGAGTTCATTGAAAATTTCTCTAAGATTGCAAGACCCATGACTCAACACGAAGAAGGAGAAGAAATTTGATTGGGCGGATGCTGTGAAGAAAGTTTTCAAGACACGAAGAGGAGATTGGTCTCGGCACTGTGTTAGTTTTACGATATCCATAAAGATTTGAGATCTTGTGCGGCGCCTCCGTCAAGGTCTCGGATGCGTATTGATGCGGGAGGGCAAGGTAGTAGCATATGCATCCAGGCGATTGAGGCCACATGAAGGAATTATCAACCCATGATCCGGAGTTAGCGGCGATTGTGCATGCCTTGAAGATCTGGCGGCATTATCTCATTGGTAACATTGTGAGATTTTCACGGATCACAAGAGTTTGAAGTATATATTCACGAGTGAAATTAAACCTTGGCAGAGAAGATGGTTAGAGTTGATAAAGATTATGATCTTGGAATCCATTATCACCCAAGCAAAGCAAATGTAGTTGCGGATGCCCTGAGCGAGAAGGGCCTATTGCAATACCATGATGGTGCGAAGAGCAGCGAACTACATGAAGAATTGAAGTGTCTAAACTTGGAGATTGTCGGTCAAGGTTGTGTGAATGCTTTGGAAGTACAACCGACTCTTCAAAGTCGGATCGAGAGAAAAACAACTAGAAGATGATGACATCAAGGAGATCAAGAAGAATATGCGAAGAGGCAAGGCTCGAGATTATTGAAGATGAACAAGGCTGTGTGGTTTGGGAACCGCATTTGTGTACCTAACCGCAGGAGTTAAAGCAATCAATTCGAAGGAGGCTCATGACGCCTTACTCCATTCACCGGAAGCACTAAGATGTACCGGGATCGAAGGAGAAATCTTGGTGGGTCGGCATGAAGCGAGAAATTCTGAGTTAGTCGCCATTGTGATGTGTGTCGTGAGTTAAGGCGAACATCAAAGACCGGTGGATTCTTGCAGCCACTACCAATTCGAATGGAAGTGGGAAGAGATTGGCATGGACTTCATCTTTGGACTTCCTAGGACCCAATCGGGATATGATTCGATCGGGTGATAGTTGATCGGTTGACCAAAGTAGCTCACTTTATTCCGTCAAGACTACTTACGAAGCGGCCGGTTGGCGAGTTATATGTGGCTAGGATCGTTTGTCTACACGGGTACCCAAGAAGATCGTGTCAAAGCGAGGTTCTCAATTTACGTCAAGATTAGCGCGCGATGCATGAAGCCTTAGGCACGAGACTCAACTTCGATCACCTATCATCCCCAAGCGGATGGTCGGACAGACGCACCAATCAAGTCCTCGAAGATATGCTCCGAGCCTGTGCCTTGGAATTTGGACAAAGTTGGGACAAGAATTTGCCGTATGCGAATTCTCGTATAACAATAGCCATCAAGCTAGTTTGCAAATGGCTCCTTTTGAAGCATTGTATGGCGAAAATGTAGAACTCCATACGTGGGATGAAGTAGGAGAGCATCAACTCTTTGGTCTGAGATAATCAAAGAGCGAGAAAGTAAGGTCAAAGCTATAAGGGAACATTTGAAAGTGGCACAAACCCGACAAAGAGTTATCTTGATAACCGTCGGAGGATCTAAACTTTGAGGTAGGAGACTGGTCTATCTCGTGGTCACTCCACTCGGAGGAGTAAGAAGATTCGAGCGAAAGGAAAACTCGCTTTTGATTTGTGGGGCCATACAAAATTCTAGCCAAAAGAGGTGAAGTGGCATATCGGCAGAGCTACGAAGCCTTGTCGGTGTGCACGATGTCTTCCATGTATCCCGATTAAGGAAATGCTTGCAGCGCGAAGACCATACCTTCTTGGAAAGTTTGATCTTGAGAAGATCTCACCTACGTGGAGCGACCAATCAAGATTACGGATGTCGCAGAGCGAGTCACGAAGCGAGAATCATCGGATCATACAAGGTGCGGTGGAGTCATCACCGGAAAGTGAAGCCACATGGGAAAAAGAAGAAGACCTCAAGACCAACTATCCGATCACTTTGTGACCAATCCGAATTTGGTCGAGATTCCCTTAAGGGGTAGGTTTGTAATAGCCCAAATTTCAATTTGAGTAAAATTTAAAAGTTTATTTATGTTTGTGGTTTTCTGAATTTTCAAAAGCTTTTATAAATATTTTAAAGCTAAAACAAATTTATTTGCAAAATTAAAAGCCAACAAATAGTTGGAAATAATTTTATTAAGTCGAGAATGAGTATGGGAATTTCTGTGAATTTTCCATAATTTTGGAAGTATTTTGCTATTTTCTAAAGCTATTATGAATTAATGAATTAAAACAAATAGAAAAGCAAAGAAAATCCTCTAATAGTGTTTGGGCCGAAACCCAAAGGCTCCGGCCCAATATCCCTCCCGCGCGCGGCCCGCTCGGCCCAGCCGCCGCACTCTCCCTCTCACCTATCCATCCACCGTTGGATTAGAATCCAACGCACGCACCTCCCACACGCGCCCCATCTCATCTCATGCTGGATCTTGAATCAATGGTCAAGATCCTTTGTATCGCCGCGCCGTCCGAATGCCACCATCAACGTGAGCCATGCGATCTTAATCCAACGGCGAGCCAAATTTCACTTACAGCCGCTCGGTCAAGTCGGCCGTGCGATCTTAATCCAACAGCTGCCCCTGAGATTCACTTACCGCTTCGCGGATCTAATCTCGACCGTACGTTGAAAATCGGACGGCCCGCAGTCATCGTCTTCCTCGTCTTCTTCCTCCTCACGCCGCAACAGCCGCCCGCCATTTCCGCACGCACCCGAGCTCTGCTAACGGCCTAATCTCAACCGCCCCAACCTATTCGCGTACGTGTGCACGACCGCGTCCACAACCGCCGCATTTCCCCATGTTCTCCCCTCTTCTCAGGACGGTTTCGCCCTCAACGCCGCGCGCCGCCGACCCCACCTCCTCCACGCGCTCGAGCTCCCGACGCCTATAAAGAATCCCCGGTGCCCTTCCTTCACTCAACTCAAAGCCATCACTCATTCCTTCCCTCTCCCATCAACACCGTCGCAATTCTTGTTTTAGGGTTTTGCTACTGCGGTGAAAACCACAGTGCTCTGCGCCGTAAAACGCCGGCCGCCGTGGACCACACCAGCGGCTTCCCCATCACCGGAGCTTCCTCACGCACCTCTTCTTCGTCTCGAGCACCTTGGTCACCTCGCGGCAACCACCGTGCTTCTTCTTCCGCTCGGCACCAATTCCGCCACCGCGTCGCCCATCCGTGCCAATTCGGTACCATCATGTTCGCAATAATCGTGGCTACGTGTTGATACCACTCGCGCCGGTGAACTTCGCCGATTGACCGTTGTCGGCGCGCTCGATAATTCTTGCCGCCGTCAAGCCGGCGTGGCGCGCCACCTCACCGTCCACATCGGCGCCACGCCACCTTTTTCCGGCGCGTCGGCCACGCATCGACTGCGTGGCGTGGTCCACCGTGCCGTCGTCCCGAGCTCGGTGGGCTTGGTTCACCATGGGCGAGTCAGCGACACTTGGGGCCCACTGTCGAATTCTTTTAAAACCTTTTATTTCCGAAATCATGGTGACGTAATCATTGCGCAATAAATGGATTTTGATGGAAAATAATTGGAAATTCAATAGAATTTCAGATTTAGATATAAACTTCAAAAATTCATAACTTTTGCAAATGAACTCCAAATTGGGTGATTCAAATTGCAAAATTTATATAAAATTATAATCTAGCTAACTAAACCAAAATATTTCAGTTTGGAGTTAATTTGAACTATGTTTTTGAATTTATTTGAATTTGCATTGAATTTGTCGTATTTTCGCGTATAGACTTCGACGACTCCGGAGAGTTCGATCAAACTGAAGATTTAGAATTTCAAGACATCGACCAAGGCAAGTTACACCATTGACCATATTGCCCCTATTATTTTAAGTTATTTTCAGTTTTAAATTCCTTATTGCATGCATATGTTGTTATAAATATTTTAATATCTGTTTCACGTATAGTTAATTCCATATGTTATTGTATGGCCAAATTTGAATGTTGTATCTGACTACCTTGATACCATAGGCAAGATATTACCAAAATTCAAATATATGCTTAGCCAAGCTTAGTCCACATTTACAGAATTTGGGAGGGTTTACACCAGATTTCTACAAATTGTTTTCAAACTTGACATGGTGGTATTGTCTTACCACATGAGTTTAAAAATGAAGTTTTTATTCAAAATAAAATCAAAATGGGTTTGGACTTGGGCGAAATGGTCGGAATGGTGGGTGCAGGTTTATGCACGGGTTTGATCTGGTTAAGATCAAGGCCCATGGGTTGTAGGAATGACGCCTTAAGTCAATTGAGGACCAGTCTTTGAGCCGCTTATTGCTATGTCATAACGTACCACCACATGTCTGTATGGGCAGGATTTGGCTAACTAATTTGTGATGTCCTAGTATATTTATGTCATGTGATTTTGTGGGTGTCGGCTAGGCGTTTTATTCCACTTGGCGCAGAGGGGCTTAGGAGGACAGTCGGTCAAAGGGGCGAAACCTTAGCGGGCATGAATGTACTAGGATAAAACATTGTAAAGGCCTCATGGTAATTGCTCAGTCACACGCCTACGGAAGCGTGAATTGGCCGACATAACGAGCATGTCACCTCGTGTGGGTAAAGTTGTACCAACTCTGCGAGTAGAAACTATTCGAATAGCGCGTCATGATCATGGACATGCTAGCGGGGCCACTTAAAGTTAAATTGTTTTTGGTTTTAGAATGCTTTACTAAATGTTGAGGATGGTTAATCCTTATGAAAATTTGGGCGGGAAGCCAAGTGTTAGGAGGGGATCCTTCACTTTATCATTGGAGGTTATCCACATTATATCATTACTATTTCAAAATATGATTTTATCCATAGTATAAAATTGTCTTAGAAACTACTATGCTTATTCAAGCTGAAAATCTTTGTTTATGCAAAACAACCCGACCATACTCACTTGTTTCCTTATGCATGCATTTAAATGCAATATTGGGTGTGACTTGCGAGCACGGTAGTAGTGCTCACTCTTCTTGAATAAATCTTATTCGGAGAAGACTGCTATCTTGACGGTGAGGACCGGACGAGTAGGCCTTCGACCTGACGATTGCTGTGGCGCATCGTGTAGCTCCCACTATATTGTTATTTCATTGTGTTTATCATTTGACATTTGATGTTGTTATTCAGACTCATTTGTATTAAGCAGTTATTTATTTAATACCATTTACGTTTTCGTGATATGAATGTGATATTCATTTTGTGAGGCTGTGTACTGGAAATCTGGGTGGTGTTTGAACACAGAGAATTCGGGATCCTTCGTTCCCAGGTTCGACATTGGCCCAAACAAATCCATGTATAAGAGTTCCAATGGTTTATATGTTGACATGATACTTTTGGAAGGATGAGAATTAGCAACTTGCTTACCGGCTTGATAAGCACTACAAAGTCTATTTTTTTAAACTTCACATCCTTCAAGCCAACAACTAAATCATGTTTGAAAAGCTTTTTGAGTTAAAACATCCCAACGTGAGCTAGCCTTCTATGCCAAAGCCAACCTAGTGAGGTTTTTGCAATTAAACAAGTTTTTAAGCAAGATTCATTTGAAGAAAAATCAACCAAATAGAGATTTCCAAATCTGAAACCTTTGAACACTAAAACATTATCCTTTATATTTGAAATTGTAACATCTTTGTTAGAGAATGAACAAATTAATCCAAGATCACATATTTGTGCGACGGATAGCAGGTTGAAATTTAGAGATTCAACTAATGATACATTTGAAATAGAGAGATCATTTGATATAACAATTTTACCTAAACCTATTACCTTTCCTTTGCTATTATCTCCGAATATGATTTTATCGGTTCCTAGATGTCATTAAATAATCACATTAATCCCATACAACATATTGTCATTAAATACCAAAACACTTTTTAGGGGCCTAAAAGCTTTCACTCGTCCACCTATGTTTTCTCATTCCTCAGAACCTTTGGATGCAGAAGATTGGCTTCGTTCAGTGGAGGAAAAGCTCGCCATTGCTCAATGCAATGATCGTGAGAAAGTTCTTTATGCTTCACATCAATTGGAAGGTACAACTGTAGAATGGTGGGAGAACTACACCTCAGCTCATGGTAATCCCCACGCTATCACTTGGGAGGAATTTTCAACAACTTTTCGTCAAGCGCATGTTCCAGATGGTATAGTGGAAATGAAGAAGAATGAATTTCGCGAACTACAGCAAGGAAACATGCCTTTGGGTGAATATCTCAACAAATTCACTCAACTTTCTTGCTATGCTCCAGAAGATGTTGCTACAGATAATGCACGTCAGAAGCGATTCAAGCGTGGACCCAATTTGAAGGTGCAGGTTGTCGGAAATGATTATGTGGATTTTCAGCACATGGTGGATAAAACCGTACTCATAGAAGATTCTCGTCGTGAGTTAGATGAATCTTGCAAAAGGAAGATGATACAATTTGGAGCTCACCAGAATCAACTCCATAGAGCCAGAACCAATGCTCAGTAGCCTTTTGGTCCCAATAATTCATTTGCGGGATTCAGAACCCAGCACCAGTGTCTCATGTAGGAAACACAGGGATTCCCAATGTCAACAACAGTAACAATAATCAACCTCAGAGGAACCCCAACCATGGCGTAGGAGTTACTTGTTTCAATTGCCATCAGACAGGTCATTATGCCAACAAGTGTCCGCAGAAGCAAGGGCCAACACCAATTCCTTTCAATTTGGGGTCAACACCAGCCAGGACTTCTTTGCCAAGAGTAGGAAGAGGAATGCCTCAGACTCCAAATCAAGCTACCAAGACTCCGTCAACAGCAACAAGAGGAAGGCTGAATCATGCCACTACAGAAGGAGTTCAACCAGTTCAGAACGTCGCTTCTGGTGAGTCTTTAAGTTAGACCTGCGTTAGTTGAAGCTTTGTTTTACTTATAAGAGAAATCTTTTGGAAGAGTAAGCAAGGTTTGGTTTGAACCTATTCTTTAGTCAGCCCGAATCTCGGGGACGAGATTCCCTTTAAGGGGGGGGGGTAGGTTTGTAACATCCTAAAATTTGGTCTGTTTTTAAAGTTTTAAAAGAAAAATAACCAAATGAATTTTGTTTGTTAAAGCTAAAGCTTAATTAGAATTTTTAGAGCTCAAAAATAATTTAATATGATTAAGGTCAACATCAACTATATTAAAAATTATTTTATTTGGATTCTATGTGCTTAGATATATTTTCTAGATTTTTAGAATTTTTAAGTGCATTTTCTATTTTCTAAGTTTTATTTGCCTTTCTACTATTTTCTAAAAATAAAACTAAATAATATCTCAGAAAAAGCCTTCGGGCCGAACCTCAGCTCAAAGCCCAATCCCTATTCCTAACCCTTGGCCCATTCTCTCATTCCGACGGCCGAGCCCACGTGGCCTTTGCCTTTCGCTTTGACGCGCGCACTGCTCTCTCGTCCGCTGACGTGTGGCTCCGTGCCTCTGCCCCTCTGCCAGGTGGGCCATGTGCGTCGTCGTCCTCGGGTCATCTTCGCCGTGCAAACCTTCGCCCTTGGCCACCATTGCTGTCCTTTGAAGCTTCGTTCGACAAAAACCGTTTTCCAACTATAAAATCTTAGGAGATCGTGTTGAGATCAATTTCTTATTCTCCCGCATCCGTATCGAAGCAAATCTTATCCTTTAAACCTCTTTATCTCCAACTCTATCTCATGGCCGAAGCGGACTCTCTTTAGGGTTTTCCAATCCGACGCCGCCCGCACCCTATAAAAGGGACCCCGAGCATCGCTCGTGCCTCCTCATCCCGAAGCCCTGCTCCTTTGATCTCCTAAAGCCCCAGCGCCGCCGCAATTTGGGTTCTAGGGTTTCGGAGCCGCAGCTCAGGTCTTCAAATTCCGCCGCTGCCGGCCGTGATCTGCCTCCGTGGACGACACCATCGTCTTCACCGTCGCCTGGACAACCTTGCGCACCTCTTCGCGACCCCAAGACGCCACCGGAGCCTGTTGCCGACATGAGCAGTACTTCGTCGTCTGCTCCAGCATCAATTCCGGCCATCACCGTCGTTCTCCCATGCCAAGAAGCCTACCACCAGGTCCGCAATAGCCTCCTCTAACCATCGCGCCCATCCGCTGCCACCGGCGAGCTATCTGCGCCGTTGTCGGACGAACCGAAGGCCTCGCTGTCGTTACTATCACTTCTGACGTGGTTGTCCAGCTCAGCCTCCACATCATCCCTTCTGGCCGCGTGTCGCTTGCGTGTCCTGCCTACTG
Organism: Ampelocalamus luodianensis; assembly: GCA_036346255.1. Lineage (NCBI taxonomy): Eukaryota > Viridiplantae > Streptophyta > Magnoliopsida > Poales > Poaceae > Ampelocalamus > Ampelocalamus luodianensis. The sequence goes on from CM070628.1 coordinate 14,910,629, forward strand.
GAGCCACGTGTGTGCGGTCATGCCACCTTAACCTTAACCCCAGATCCGATCTTCGGTGAACCCGTTTCACGCGCGCCGCGCCACTTCCATGTGGGACCCACTCATCAGATTGCTTTTCGTCCCATCTGAACGTCCTCGTTGATGTCATGCCTACGTCATAATTCGGGTTTTTCTTTAGAAACACAATTCGAGTTAATCTGAGAATTTTAATTTAGGGTTTTCTTTAGGGTTTCATTCTTCCAAAGCCCATATCTTGTGCATCGAACTCGATTGAGTCCATTTAAATTTTTAAATTCATCTAAATTCGAGATCTATTTATCGAGATTTTTATTTAATTTTTAGAGTTTGTTTTCTCTCGTTATTTATTTATTTTGTTTATTTGGTTGTTTTGCGAGTAGCGTTGATCCTTGGGAAGCTTTGAGCAAGGAGTAGCATACCAAGATCAAGATCAAACTCGGGATTTATTCCAAGGCAAGTCGTGGTCCTTTGATTATATTGAACCTATGATTTTAAAAGTATATTATTTTATACAAATTGCATGCTATTTTTATACAAATGGTTTTGGGTTTAGCTATTACGTATTGTCATTATGCATCCATTGATTATTTGAATGCCATGAGTCCTTTGTCAGCCTAGCATGGATAATTTTAGTTGGACATATTGTATGACCAACATGGGTATCGTATTGATGCTTAGTTCAGCTTAGTTACGATGAGTTCATCATCACATGTGTCATAATGATTAATCTTGACTTAATGATATATGAAATCGTGGTGGTTAAGCCACTGTTGTTAAAATTTGTGTACCATGACAGGGTGTGTCATTGGTTTGGTTAAACAAAATGGTTTTCGCTCGGGCGAGCAGGTTGGGGGATTGAGGGTGTGGATTTAGCACGGATTGGGTTGTGGAAAGATCGCCTGAGTAACTTGTCAAGGACTTAATCTTGTGCGCCATTGAACTGGGCTTTAACCGTACAACCACAAGTCTGATGGGACGGACCTGGCTTACTAATTAGCAATGTCTTAATTTCGGTTCTGTCATGGGAAGCGTGGTTATGGGAAACATATTCTCATGGTGGCGCAAAAGGGGGCCCCTGTCTGGTCGGAAAGACATTCAGTGTTGAAACCTTAGCGGGTAGAACTGGGTTAAGAAGGATCTTTGTAAAAGTCTTATGATGATAACTTAGTCGCACACCTCGGAAGTGTGTTAAACGAACATTATAAGTTGATCTATCTCTTGTGGGTAAAGCTGTACAACCTCTGCAGAGTGTAAAACTATTCGAATAGTCGTATCCGCGGTTATGGATGTGCCTGGGGATTTCACACGGGAGTTAGAGTTTCTTCAAAAATGAGTCGAAGTGTGGATGAGAAGTTCACTTGATGAATATAATGTTCGTTTGGTGAATAGGTCATTCACTTTGTGGGTTGTGTCGATTGGTGATTGTGGGATTCACTTATCATTGGTTTGGTTGGAAAGTGAATGGGGAAGTTCACTGATTGTTTCAAAGAAATTGTTTACTTGCTTATTATTGTTTCCAATTCATCATTTCAATCTATTTATTGTATTTATCGTAAATCTGTTTTTGCAAAGAGCCATACAACTAACCTTTGTTCGAGCCTTGCATGAATACTATTTGCATACATTTCCCCACGACTTCTTTGGGTACATTCAAAGTACTCACGACTTTATGCCCTCTGTTTGATCAGCAGTGGAGGGAGAATCGCCCAGGAGGACCATGAAGGTTTTGCAGATTAGGATGCGTTCTCCACTCGATTGCTTGTGGGCATGTTGATTGGCCATCTTAAGAGTTTATTTTAGCTGCAAATGTTTATTTGTTTCTTTAGCCCTGCATGGCAACTTAAGTAAACGTTGACCATAAGGTCCAGTTATTAGTATTATTTATTACTTTGAGATCTTTTTAGTTAAATCAAATAAATGGATAGTATTTCATTACTGTTTTCTGTGTGAGCTAGCTACTGATCTGCGACTAGTTCAGAATACACAAAGGGTTTCTGAGATGCATTTTCGGGTCCTGACAGCTATAGTGAGTGAGAGTTTGATAAATTCGAGGGCTTGATGGAGGACTCGGAGAAGCCTTTGTTCCCAGGCTGCAAGCCGGAATACACAAGGCTGTCATTCGTGGTTGAACTGCTAAAATTGAAGGTAAGCAACGGTTAGTCCGACAAGAGTTTCACGGCGCTGTTAGGTCTCTTAGCGGACATGCTTTCGGATGAAAACGAGTTGCTCGAAAGCACCTACAGAGCCAAGAATGTTGTTTTTCCATTGGGAATGAAAGTAGAAAAAATACATACATGTTGAGCATTGTATCCTCTACCATAAGAGTATGTAAACATGCATGTATGTCCGGTGTGCAATGCATCCCATCCCAATACAAGCGCAAGAATCCGTCAGATGATGGCGAGGGAATCGAGTTGAAGAAATGACCTCCTGCTAAGGTGGCATGATATCTTCTTGTAATTCCTCGTTTGTAGCGGTTTTTTGTGAACCCAAAGGAGGCAAAACTGCTGCGTTGACACTCAGAGGAGCGTAAGCCGGATGGAAAGCTAAGACATCCTGCTGATTCCACTTAGTGGAGAAACATCGATATAATGTTTGTAGACTTCGGTGTGGAACCAAGGAATATAAGGTTTGGATTGAGTACAAATTTAATGAATCCTTTCGGTAGCATAAGCAACCGATATAGCACTTGTCCCGTAACTCTCTGTATCTAGAACCTTCCTCCTTGGTTGTGTATGAAGTGGAAGTATATTTTGCTGTCGATATTTATCCAAGGGCCGAAGCAACCTGGGAATGATATTGATGTGTACCTAGCACCATCGATGGAAGATCTAAAAATACTATGAATCGAAGGGGTACAGGTATGGCATGCGTACAAACAAGAGAACTTCACTTTACGCTCTTTGTTGTTCTGCACTATAAATGATTATCCCGCCCTTACTAACCTATCGGGCCAGAGTACAAAAGGGGCCAAAGTATGTACTCACTACTTAGATGATACCGAGAGTATGTGGCTGAAGTACTCGCACAAAACCATGTACATGCGTCACCGTAGGTTCCTTCAGAGGGCTCACCCATACCGCGGGATGAAGAAAAAATTCGATGGAGAGAAGGAGGACAGTTCAGCTCCAAGGCATTTAAGTAGAAAATTGGTCTATGATATGATTAAGGATTTAGATGTTGTGCTCAGAAAGGGACAAAAATTGAGGACCCATGAGAAGAACATGTGGAAGAAAAGATCAATATTTTGGGACTTACCTTATTGAGAGCACCTAGAAGTTCACCACTGCATCGACGTCATGCATGTAGAGAAGAATATATGTGATAGCTTGATTGGTCTCTTACTGAATATTCGTGATAAAACAAAGGATGGTGTCAAGCACGGCTTGACTTGATTGATATGGACATCGGATCTGAGTTAGCACTGACAAAGACCGATAAAGGATGAGCGTACCTCCCCCTGCTTATTACACTCTGTCTAAGGTCGAGAGAACTGAACTGTGCCAGTGCTTGCATGGTGTGAAAGTTCCGTCCGATTACTTTGTCAACATGAAGAAACTTGTTTCGATGAAAGATTTAAAGTTAATTGACATGAAGTCTCCTGATTGTCATGTGCTGATGACACAGATGCGCCCTGTTGCAATTAGAAGTATTTTGCCAATCAAAGTCCAAGAGACAATCATGAGGTTGTGTTATTTTTTTAACACAATTGCTCAGAAGGTCATCGATCCCGAAGGACTAGATGCTCAGCAGGACGAGGTGGTGATGACTCTATGTCATCTTGAGATGTATTTCCCTCTGTCGTTTTTCAATATTATGGTCCATCTCATTGTTCACATTGTGAGGGAGATAAAGATGTGCGGGCCCGTGTTCCTACATAGCATGTACCCGTTCAAGAGGTTCATGGGAATTCTCAAGTCCTATGTACGGAATCGATCTCGGTCGGAGGGCAGCATCGTCGAAGGTTATGCAACCGAAGAGATCATTGAGTTCAGTGTCGATTACATAGCTCAGGTTGAATTGATAGGTGTGCCTCGATCTTTCCATGAGGGGAGGCTCGAGGGTATCGGGACCATCAGAAGTAAAACAATCACTCTAGATATGAAAGTGTATGCTCAAGCCTATTTCACGGTCTTGGAACAGATGACTGAAGTGTCCCCGTATATCGACCAGCACAAGGACATGCTTCGGCAATAGAATTAATCCAGAGCAGCTAGATGTTTGGATCACAAGACAAAGACAACTGATCGTTCAACCAATGGTTGAAGGAGCGACTCGCTAGAAATCATCAAGTGATATGTTGACATGGTTGGCAAAGGGCCAACTTTACAGTTGTGACATGGCAAGGATACAATATAAATAGGTACACATTCTATACGCAGGTTTAGGATATAAAGAGCACTAACCAGAACAGCGGTGTCTGCATAGATGTGTTTAGTACCGATGGGTTGAGGAGCTCCTACTATGGGTTCATGGAGGAGATTTAGGTGCTCGACTATGTGTTTTCAAGATCACTTTGTTTCATTGCCATTGGGTCCATCTCCCACGGTGAAGGTTGGCGGTATGGTGTCACTACCATGGACCTCGAACGTGTCAGATACAAAGACGAACCATTCATACTCGCTAACCAATTTGTTCGGGTCTTCTATGTAACTGACCAGGCAAATAAGAAGCGCCGCGTAGTTCTTCATGGAAAGAAGAGGATTATCGGAGTTGAGAATGTAGTGGACGAGGAAGAATACAATCAATGAAGAACAACATGAAAAACTAGCTAAATACGCGTCGATCATCATGAAGGGCTAATTTTTAAAGGAGATAAGCAAGTGGAATGATGAATGAAATGTTTATGTGTCATATGTTCTGAATTTGCATTTATGTATATGAGAATGTGTCATATGTGAATTTGTATTTATGTATATGAGAATGTGTCATATCTGAATTTGTGAAATGGATGTGTTTGTTTCTGAAATAAATGTGAATTGGATGTATACACGTACTTGTTGTGTTTCTACTTATTTCAGAGGGCGTGGCTAGCATTTCCTGAGGCTAACCAATAAATAGAAATAGATTTAACAATATAAAAGAATATCACAGACGGTTCCTTAGGACAAACCATATGTGATTATCTATCACAGATGTTTTCATCTAAAGAACCATCTGTGATACATCAGATATCACGGACGGTTTCATCTACAAACTGTCTGTGATACATCAGATATCATAGATGGTTATTTATTGCAACTGTCTGTGTTGTATTTTCACAGAAAGTTCTAATTTAGAACCGTCTGTGATGTCCAACCCTATTTATATTCGGACTCTAGGGTTTGCCCGTGACCCCACTCAAATGATTAAGTTTTTCTAACATCCCTCCTCCCCTGAGCCTATCGCTGCCGCCCCCGAGCCTGCCGCCTCCTCCCCCGAGTCTGCCGCCTCCTTCCCGGGCACGAGCTGCCGCCTCCTCCCCGAGCACGAGCCGCCATCTCCCCGAACCCGGCGCCCCTCCTCCCTGAGCCCATAGCCGCTGTCTTTGACGCCGCCTCCTCCTCGAGCCCGGTGTACCTCCTCCCACGAGCCCTACTACTCCGGTGCTCCTTGCTCGTCCTTCTTCTCGACGCCCAAAGGAAACAGATCCGAGTTGCCAACCAGACGCCCCTTCCTCACACATTGGTCGAATGCTTTGTGGCTTTGATTCCCATCTGCTTCGTGAGTATCACAACATTTCAATTTAATTACCCCTTTTCATTTGATATGTTCATATTGCAATGTGGTGTAGTGGGCTTGAGATGAATGCTCTGTGATGATAATAGTCTTGTCTTGAAATTATTTTGATAATCGAGTTTGAACTTGACCTCTAATTGGAATGGAATGCTTACTACTATTGATTGATCTTTAGCATTTAGTGCATTACTTTCGGTTGGTTAATTGGTTGAACCTCCAAGTTCTGTGATCTAATTCATAATACATGCTATTCTGTAAGTAGATCAAGTGTTGTTGGCTGACTTAGAGGATTTAAATGTTTATATATCAATTATATCATTTAATTGGTGTGTATACCCATACATATAGGGAATCTTATGATAATATGTTCATGCGTGTCAGAACTTCTATTTCTCGTGAAGATGTCATCCGCTCATTCTTCATCATCGTCACCTCATGTGTTTGATGTGCCGTCCTCTGAAAAATCCAAGTGCAAGAAAAGAGGAATATCGAAAAGGCCCAAGGGCCGATTTACCATCACGAGAGTCGATGCGTCTTGGATCCCTCTGAGTCCTCGCCAAGCAGCGTTCGTATTTCGGACAACGGTCGGAATAGTTACATGCCAATGGGTCAGGATCACCTACAATTCGTGGAAGGAGTTGACCAATGTTGAGAAAACTGGGTTGGTAGCGGAAATTTTACAATCGTTCCAGACCCCAAAACAACACCAGGCCTCCGTGCAACAATACACGTTGCTAGCGGCATGCAAAGTGTGGAGGAACTTCAAGAGAACTCTTATCAATAATTACGTGGAGAAGGATCTAACGCCCTTCTAGACGTATCCGTTCGTGGAGGAGTACTGGGAAAACTTTGTGGCGAAGAAGACGATAGATGATTTTAGAAGTGAAAGTGCGGGGCACAGGGCACTCTAGGCAAAAAACACGCACCCCCACAGACTCAGCACTGCTGGGTATGCAGGTAAAATCCCACAATGGAGGGATCAGGACGAGCATGCAAGCCGGTTTGACACCTCCCCACCATTTGTCGGGATCACGATGGCGCTTTGACACGGCTAAGGCGAGGTTATCTACCGTATCTTCAAGGGCCATCTCCTTTCCATACCTCGTTGATGAGGAAGTGTCCCGATGCCTGGTAAGATATCAAACTACCTTGTTTGTAATTACTCGATAACTTCATAGGAAGTAAGATAATATATCGGGCTCTTGCAGAAAGAACTGAGTACTGCACAATCTTCCCAAGGCTCATTCTAGGCAGTTAGGGAGAGAGATGTACTCTCTACGGCCCTAGGAAACAATGAGCATCTGGGTCGCACGAGAGGTATTGGTCTTATGTTCCATGGAAAGATGGATTCCCAGAGGACTCCGGGGCATACCGGAGTAGGAAGAGAGCGAAAGCCGAGCGCAAAGCACTGCTATGAGAGGAGATTCACGCATCCCTCAGAGAAGAGATGTGAGATGTCGCACGAGAGGAGATTCGTGCATCCCTCTTAGAGGAAAGGCTTAGGGGAAATCAATTGAAAGCCCCGCCACTCACGTGCTGCTTGACCCCAAACTTAGAGTAGTTGCTCGTGCAACCATAACTTAGAAATCGGTGACTGATTTCCTGTTGATGACATCCTGGTAATAATTATTATCCCTGGAATGCTCGATCCATTGATAGGCCTATTGAAGTAGCTAATTTTGTATCGTTATGTAGGTGGCTACGAAGTGCAAGCTCCAACTGAGATGTGACACCGTTGCCCTGGATGCTACTTGGGGCCAGGCATATCCATCTGGTGTTGGGGCCTTGCTGTACGGTGTAAATATAGCGCCAGGTTCTGCAAAAGTGAATGTGGATGGTGTTTATGCCAATTTGAGGTTGTCGATTGGAGATGCCCCCAAGCAGCGAGGTCATGACTTTAGGGCAAGCCATTGGAGCATTCATCTAGTGGCCCAGAGAGACATGCATGCGGAGCTACTGCACCGATGTCAACTTCACGGAGCTACTGCACGATGTCAACTTCACCGGAGCTACCTGCACCGGTGTCAACTTCATGGGAAGTATCTTCACGGGAAGTATCTGCATAAGAGCTACCTGCATCAGAGTTACCTGTACCAATGCGACAAGGACCCAGTGCATCAGATGCATCTACACCTCATGCCCGGTCGACCTCTAAAAAGTGAGGTGGCAAGGGCAAATCGAAGAACCCTGATGAAATCCCCTTCTTGTCGTTGGCCTGGAAATTCGTGCATGGTGGTGTTGGTCGTCGGAAGAGGACCTTGAAACTCTAGGATTGGCTTCCCGAGATTGCATGAATGGTACATAGAACAAACCAAAAGACAATTGGACAACGGCGCTCGGGTGTCACCAGTCAAGTTTAAGAAAATTCATTTTAACCATGAGTTTCAAGATTGTCTTCATGGTGACATTCGATGACTTGTTCTTACTCTTCAACCTCCACTCCTCGATGTCTCACTCATACGATCTTTGGATCTTGTAAGTGTAAACAATCGAGTCGTGTAATCTTGATAAATATCATATATAACTCCTAGCTTTTGTGTGTGTGTGTGTGTGTGTATATATATATATATATATATATATATATATATATATATATATATATATATATATATATACTGAGATCGTAGAAAACATATCAAGTAAATCATCGGTAGGTTTCCTCGACCACTCTTGGTCTTTGAGCAATGCATCAACGACAATGCAACCTTCGATCGAGGAGTATATGGTGGCGTTTTCTTTGGATCATCACAAGAAGGATTTCATACTTTTGCCCTACAACTGGGGTAAGTCTTTGTACTAGTGGCTATACTTGTTGATTTGTACTTTATAAGCAACAAGAACTTAGATTTAATGACCATGCCGATATACCTGTGTAGGTACCACTGGATTCTAATTGTAATTATACCAAAATGGAACCAGGTAAGATACCTTGATTCCCTAAAGAGGTCTAATAACGACTTCACAGTTGTCAAAAACTTAATCGACAGGTAACACATTTCCTCCATAGGTAACTTTATTGTAGTCTTTCCTTCCTTTGCAATGGCTAAGATTAAGTTTTTGAAATCACGTAGGTCGTTCATCATGTACTATACAAAGGGAGGAAGATGCAAGGGAGTGAACCTGCGAGACGATTTCAAATTCTTGGTATTCGCTAGTACATATTAATCTTATATAACACTTCATAGTAATGCCTCTCGAACTAATCAATTCTATTTTTATAGTGCCACCAGCAGCCGCCAGGCAACACCTGTGGATACTATGTTTGCCACAACATGGAACTACTCCTCGATTCCCCAATGACCAAAGATCCTCAGGTTTGTCAATCTTGAATAATTATTTCACACTTATTAATTTATATGTGCACAACTTTAATCTTCCTAGCGACAGGTTGCAACCATCACTGAAACTCCGTTGGAACAGGCCCAATTTGAACGCATTCGAAGACAGTTTGCGTCCTTCTTGATGCGTGGGGTCATAAACCCAAAAGGGAAGTTTCACAATGTAGATTGAACTTGATTGGGATAAAATTGAACTTAATGGAACATGTGTGTATATTTGTTCACGAATGGTTAATTTTATTTTATTTGAGTTAATTAATTTGTGAAATGGATTTGTTTGTTTCTAAAATGAATGTGAATTGCATGTGCTTATTTCTGAAATGAATGTGAATTGGATGTGTACATGTACTTGTTGTATTTCTGTTTGTTTCAGAGGACATGGCTAGTATTTCACGAGATTAACCAATAAATATAAATAGATTTATCAATACAAAAGAATATCATAGGCGGTTTCTAGGACAAACCGTTTGTGATACATCGACTATCACGACGGTTTCATCTAAACGTCGTGATACATCGAATATCACGAGATGATTTCATCTACAAACCGTCGTGATACATATACTATCACGAGATGGTTTCATCGTAAACCATCTATGATACATAAGATCTAAAAACCGTCTGTGATAGACAACTATCACAGACGGTTTTGAAGTTAATAACCGTCTATGATAGTATGCATCATAAATAGTTGAAACCAAATGCGTGATGACCTCCGTCATTCTTGACCCATAAACTCAAGCGGTTCACGAAACCATACGTGATGATGTTTTTGAACCGTCTGTAAAGACTTTTTCTGTAGTAGTGTAAGTTATTAACTTAAAAAACCAATATCATAATGTAATTATCCTATAAATAAAATTTTCATACATAATTTATATCTAATCAACAAGTCACATATAATCTTATCACAGGCCACAAACATATAATTTACTTATCTCTGAAGATACTTGAGTAACTTATATATATATATATATATATATATATATATATATATATATATATATATATATATATATATATATATATATATATATATATATACACACACACACACAAAAGATCATACTAACTCAAAGATAAGAAGGAAAGTGGTAGATAACAAACTCACCACCACCACCAACTCCCTCTTTTATATGATAAGATTTATATGTCTTTGCACACTTGGACCGCAAGCTTTGACCTAATTAAGTAGCATGCATATATCTTTGTGCATGTGAGTGGCAGTAGCGATTGAGCTCAGAATTAATATGCACCTACCCCATCAATATCCACCCCCTTTGCAAGCGGAAATGCTATGCGTGCGAGAGAAATCTTATGAATGGTGATAGCTTTTGCAAATGTCTAACATCCTATATGTATATTCGGTAAAATGACTTTTAGTAATGTAGTTTTTTTTGGGGTGAATGATCTTTGGACATTTTTAAACAATGCTGGTCTTGTTCTAATGTCAACTTATCATCTACACCACGTTGTAATATATATATATTCATACTTAAACAGCGTTCAACACATTGCATTTACATAATTAGCTATCATGACCTCTTTTGAGAACTCAATAATTAAATCAATGTCAATCGCAAAGAGGAACACACGGCGGAAGATCAAGAGTTTTGGACACTTTTGGCCCCTACGCCACCTTAATTCCTAAACTAGCCTCCTCACCCACGAAATTCCAGATTTAGCCTCGGACCACCTCTGCGCGGGGGCGATGGCGGACAAAACCATGCAGCGGCATCAAGCTGCTGCTACTGACTCTCACTGGCAGCGACAACATGCCACCCAAGCGCGACAACTTAGAGAGAGAAAAGAGGAGAGTAGAAAGAAAAGGAAAGAAAAGGGATAAAACTCGGAAAAATAAAAATAAAAAATTCAGAAATTTTAACAAAATTCCATAAAAATCCTTACAACATGAATAGATGTAATAAAATAATGGAAAATTTAATTAAAGCTTATTTTATTCATTTAAAATGTTTTATTTTTGAAATTTCTAATGAAGTATAATTAATCCAATGAAATACAAATGATTTATTTTATTTTTTAAAGCTTTAGAAGACTCTAAAAACGTGAAAAGCGAAAAGAAATAAAAAGAACTCAAAGGAAATAACATGGTTTAATTTAATTTAATTTGGGCTTTAATCAAGGTGATAAACAACTTGAAAACTCGTACCTATGTATGCGTACACATATAAAGTAATCCTAGATTTATTGTAAAGTATGCCCAAACCTTTATACTCTATAAGAATCTTTCTTTTTCTATTACTGACTTCCTCCTAGAAGCTGTTCTTATCAAGCCATCAATGATAACAATAAAAGCTGATCCAAAATTATGTAGTGCCAGTCCTTCAACTCTTTGAAGCACATTGTTTTATTCTTTATTATAAGTTCTTTGAACCATTTATCATTGGTTCTTTGAACCATTTTAAGCACCATTCGGTCTTTTCTTGTTTTTAGATTTTAATTTGGTTTTCCTTGTCCCTTAAGTTAAAATCTATTTTGTTTGCAAAATTAAAATCTAAAGTATAGTTAAAAGTATTTTTATTAAGCTCTAAATAATCCTAGAAATTTCATGCATTTTTCTAGAATTTTTAGACTCTATTAACTATTTTCTAAAATCCTTTTGCTTTTAGGATTTATTTAATCAGAAATCCATTTTTTAATCCTCCCTTTGGCTTTGGGGCGAATTTCCCTCGGCCCACCTCGCTCCAACGCCCAAGGCCCAGCTCCGCTGGCCCGTTCCAATGCACCAGCCCACTCCCGCGCATCCAATCGCTCCAAGCATTGTGGACCGTCTGATTGAAATCGGACGGCTCAATCACGTCATGATGTTCGGAGGTCCGAACGTCTTAATCATTGTAAGCCGTTCGATTAGGATCGAACAACACAGCCTCCTCGCATCAGCTCGCACCCGCGCGCTTGCGCCCTCATCCATTGTGCACTGTCCGATCAAAATCTGATCGCCTTCGCCTTGGCTCCTGCGCGCGCCCGCGCCTCCCCTCTGTGAACCGTTCGATTGAAATTGAACAGCTCGATCGCGTCGCAAGTTGAGGTCGAATGTCCGATCATTGTGGGCCGTCCGTCGAAATCGGACGGCTCGATCGTGTTTTCTGTTCAGCGGTCGAGCGTCTCTTTCATTTTGAACCATCCGATTGAAATCCAACGGTGCCCATCGCTAGCGTCGCGCGTTCGCGCTCCGCTCCGTTGCCGGTGGGCCACCTGTCGACCTCGCCTCTCATACAGTCGTCATCTTCCTCGGGCGATCTGGCGCCCACGCGCGTGTGAGCCTCTGCCAAAGCAATCCCACCCGTCAGTGACTTGGGGCTAAGCGCAGCAGTAAGTACCAAAAGTAATAAAAGCTTTAGGAAATTCAAAATATGTTTATTTTACACTAAAAATGGTATTAAATTCTAAAATGCATAACTAATTCTTTTAACTCCAAAAAATAGTGAAGCCACTTTCGATCATTTTCATTTTAAATGAAATTATTTCTAAAAATAGATTCAGTTTTACCTCTATCACAGAAGATATATTTTGTGGAAATTGATCCCAAAATGAATTGTTTTTACACTATAAATTCTTGATAACTTTAGAAAATCATAACTAAATCATAAAAACTCCAAATGAGGTAAACTCAATGATTATTGTGTTATAAAATTATTCTCTAATTAACTATTTAATACTTTTTCCCACTCTTGCTAATTCATGAATTTTGTAGTATTTTAAAAATATAGCAAATTAGTTCGTAAAATTATGAAATTTTAAGTGCATGCTCATAACACGGTGTACTTTCTTGTGTAATTTTCCATAACTTTTGTCACTTTTGTCGTTTTCATTTTACCTTGTAATTTCATTTAAGTGTAATCATATTATCCATACGTGTTACCCTTTCCCCCTTCACACGCATGCCCCTCCTCCCGCTTGACCTGCTCTCCCAGTCCCATGGCCCCCTCCTGTGGCCATTGTTTGAACCATCCATACTCCCTCCTCCGCACTTTGTCGACTCCTCGCGGTGTCCCCCTTGCCGTAGTGTTGCCCATAGACAACGCATCAGAAATTCCAGCCAACGTGGCGACTCCTCCTTCGCAGCTACAAATACCAAAATCTCACAATCGTTCTTTGCTCATCCCAATTGTTTTAGCTTCTTGTTCAGCGCTCATCGCGAGAACACCAATCAACTTATTTGAGGATGAATGTGCTTTCTGTCATTCATTTAGAACCAGCCAGGTAATACAATCGAATCATTTGCATGTATCAAGTCGAGGTGATCTGTTGAAGTCTTCTTAGTTCTTCTTGCTATGAACTTAGAGTCAAAAATCAATCGTGCTTCAAAATTCCTATTTCTCATCACTCTTGTAATGTTCTAACATGTCTATTTTTTATGCTATAGGATAATAGTCATGTGTTATGCCCTGAACACGCATCGAAGGTGCTACTATGTGATGAGGTGAGCTCAGCAAGAAAAGAGATTGTCGCAAAGACTAGTTGCACACACCTATTTTTTTATGCTATAGGATGCTCTTTGTTAATTTATTAGTTTTACGTGGGTGATATTTTTAATATTGTATTATGCGATCGCTAGATAAGCTTGTGCATGAACCAGCGAGGAAATGCGTGGCGTGCGGATCATATAACGATGTCTGTAGCCTTGAAACACACGAGTCGGAGGTTATGGTACATCGTTATATGATCGCATGCCACGCATTTCCTCGATCGGTTGGTTCATGCACAAGTTTATCTAGCATGTAATATAATACAATATTAAGAACATCATCTACATTAAATCGATAAATAAGCAAAGAGCATCCAATTTGATTAGGTTACATGTGATAATACCCTCCTCCTACATCCGATTGTAATAAACCCGTGCGTGTTTAATGTAATGCTTCTAACTTTATGTATGAAAAAGTTTTAAATTGGTTCTTGTAATGTGAAGCTAGGGCTTCTAACTTAATGTATGAAAATGTCTTGAATTTTGAGCGACAAGACAACACATGCCTATAGCTTAATGCACACGACACATCGATGCAACGATCCACTCGATAAAGGCAACGCAATGGCGCGTCCACCATTGATTACAAGCTTTAGGAGATTTCACATAATTGCGTCTGAAGGGAAGTACGAGGTAAGAGCTTCTCGGCCGTGCCTAATGGTAGAAGGTGTCACGCTACCCACATAGAGTGTTGTGCGATGGGGCACCTTGGGCGTGGCGGCCATCGTTGTAGTGGCACGTACATATGCAGCTAGGGTTCGCGCAGCAGCATGTGGGATCATAGGAACTTCCTATGTTCACGACCTCCTCGTTGCCCCTCTCGCGCTGCATCTGCTGGTGGAGGTCATCATTTTGCTCGTTGAGATTATCAATCCGCGCCTTTAACTGAAAGATTCGGTTCCACAATCTATCCAGGTATATCACAACATGTCGTTCATGTAGATGATCGATCCAGCGGACAAAGTTGCATTTCGCCATCTGTTGCAAATGAGGGTTAACATGGAGGCTCTATTAGCAGTAACATAAAGCAAACTATTTGCTAATTGTCACCACACTTTTATTTTTTAAAAAAATAACATCATACAATAGATTATTTTAAAAAATTAAATAGTATCATTTTTGTAATTCCAAATAAAAAATAGATTGTTCTAAGAATCATTCGCACCGACATCGATTCCTCCATGTTTTAGGGCATCTTCATAATCACAACGGCGTTCTCGGCACCTTCAATTCATTCTGTACAAGCTTCATAAAGTACTTTGCTTTAACTCCACCATAGAGAAGCAATGTGATCAAGAACCGTAGTGACCAAGATATTATTTCTCTTGATTTTCCTTTTTTCAGAGTCTTTTGAAAGCTTCAAAAAAAATATAAAAATAAACCATTTCTATTTTATTGTGTCAATTAGAGCTTAATTGAAAATTTCAGAACATGGAAAATAATTTAAATGAATAAAATAAACTTCAATTAAATTCAAATTTTTTTATTAAATGTTTTCATGTTTCTTTTTTTTTTTAATTTTCTGTTTAGTTTTTTGGTTTTTCTTTATTTTTTTACTCTTCTTCTTTCTCTCCCTATTTCCTCTCTCCCTCGATTGGTGTGCAGCAAGGTGCTGCCATGGGGCAAAGTAGCACCTTCTTCTTTGCTTTCGACCACGAGACTTGACATTAGCTTTGCCAGCTATGACAGCGACACGTCGGTCTTTGCGGATGTATGGCGAGGAGGTGAGGTCTTCTTGTCCCGGATAGCGACCACGCTAGCGAGGGCCAAAATGGAATCTGGAGCTAATGGGGCTACTTTAGGAATTATGGAGTGCTAGGGGCCAATTGAGTCCAAAATTCGAAGATCAAATGGAGGAACCTTTTGGCCCATTTTAACTGGAGTGGCCAAAGAAAAAAAAAGAAATATCAAGCTGTCCAAAAGGATTATTAAATATACCAATGAATCAACTCTAAACACACACACACTAAGGAATCATTCACCCCATACGTTCCCATCATTTGAGACACACTATGATTATGGTCTATATATATTGTTCTATTCTATCTACTAAACATATAGAGTTTTGTTAGTTATATATCACGGTAGAATTATTATCTATCAACAAACCTGCATGAGTGTCTAACAAGCGATTTTTATGGAAAATACGGGTGTGATCTGGTCGAGGTCACCCCATGTTTTGCGATGAGTAATTAACTATGCTTTGCATGAGTTATTGAAATTTGAGTTTGAGTTTGACATTAAATGGATTTTAGTGCATTGTCACATTGTAAGCAGTCAAACCGGTCTAGGAATGGCGATGCGATTAGCAAAGACTGCGATTAGGCGGCCAGAAATTTGGCGTCTGATCGGCCGGTGGGGGTTCAAACCAGTAGATGATGAAAAAATGGAATTTTGGAAAACACCAAAAATATCTTGTGTAGGAATATGAGGTGATGCGTTTGCGATGAGGTCTCATGGAAAATAGAGTTTGAGGAAAAACTCGATAGAGTTTGAAATTTCTAGAAGATGCGATGCGAGACTTTGGAAAATTTCTTGGCGGATCGATCGGCCATTTGCCCCGGGATCTTGGCGGTTAGACATGCGAGAAGGGTTTCTTTATTTGGGAAGGTGATGAACTTTGTCGAGGATTTGGTTATGGTGCATATGTGTTGCGTATTGTGTTTATGACTAATGTGGGTCGAGGATGGAATGAACTTGTGCTTGAAAATAGTGTGCTTGGTCTATTGTTATGCGGGAGGGTCTAGAGTCAACTATGGTGAGTGGTGGGAAGGCTGGGACTTGGTTAGGAGAACCAAGATCCGGGCCGGTCATGGAGGTCGGGTGAAATAGTTGGACTCGGACAAGGTGCAAGATGGACAAGGGCTATGAAAGGCATAAGTGGTCAAGGTCGAGTGAGACATGTGGTGCGTCAAGTGACTTGGGTCCATTTGCAGCGGGACGGTTAGGTGGGATCGGGATGCATTTGAGGCTTGATAGGAGTCATTGGGGCCACATGGAGGATGATAGAGCATGTGCGACACTTGAGGAGAAGGAATATGAAATAATAGTGGAGGGCAATATAGTCATTTGCTCAAAACTAGAAAAGTGAGTGGTTTACAAAACATGGTGTGGCCTAAGTGGATTAGGTAAAGGAGACTTCATGGAATGGAGGACAAGATATGATGATTTTGGGCTATTGGAGCTAAGGGTGAAGAGCGCGCTTTGAAAAGTGTGTATGAGTGAAAAACCCAGTTGTGTAATGGGTTAACGGGTTCCCATGAGTGTGTGTAGTGGATGTGATCCACTTTGTATTGAGTTAGGGTTTCTTGCGAGCCTCCACTATATAAGGGCATTAGAGAGAGAAAATTAGGTTTTGTAATTGAGCCTTGATGAGAAACTAGGATTTAATTGAGAGAGCTAAGTGTTGCCCTTAGGGTTGTGTACTCTGGTGGAGTAGCTGTAATCCTTCCTCTTCAAATGGTAATAGAATATTAAACTTGATTATCCATGTCTTATTTGTGTTCTTGTTTGATTCTCTTGCATTCTTGAGATGTTCTTGATGATTCTTAGTTCTATCTTATTCTAGTATGATTAGTACTAAGATATAGCTTACTAGCGCTTATAGGAACCCATCTACAATCATCTTGGTTGCCTAGATCTCACGGCGAGTAGATCAAGTTTTCCTCTTTTATCGGTTCTTGAGTACTCTTCCTATGATGGATAAAGGTGAAAACCTTGACAACGATTTTTGAAATTGTTAATTGGAATAAGTTCCAAACATTCGAGGGTAGTTGTGTTTCAAATTTGATATGATTTGAACAAGTGGATCAAAAGTTAGATCAAATTATTCTTAGAGATCATGTTGTTTTTAGTTAAATCGGCGGGAGAGCGGTCAGATCGCCCACCATAGGTTAGACCAGGTGGTGGTTGGTAGTCAGACCACCTGATAGTTGGCGGTCGGACTAGCTGATAAGGTGATTGCCTAGTTCGTTGTTTATGATTGTTTCTTTGTGCTTGCAAGTTCAATCTTTATCTTCACAATTGTTCATAAGCTGTCGAGTGAAAAAATTACCAAATACTTAGGAAAAAGTTGTAGAGTCATTCACCCTCCTCTGGCTGCCGTAGCGATCCTACACAGAATTCCCATCATAGTACGTGTCCATAAAAGAAACAAGCTTCAAGAGATGGCAAAAGGAGAGAGGAGAAAAGGGCGTAAAGCACAAAATGTCAAGAAAATCAAGCTAGCAACGTGGTTTCTTGCGATCTTACGTGCACACAAAGTAAGTCAGAGAATTGCTTGGAAAATAGAGAAGGAAAATGTACTAACCCACTGACTAGTTGCAGTCAAGTCGTTGGCGTCCGAAGAATTTCATTCACTTCGGAAGTCGTATTCAATCTAATTGTTTGTAACTTTGTATTAAGTCGTCCCAATTCTTGGCACAAGTAAAACGCTACCCTATTTTTTTAACTATATTTATAACTAGTGGAATTTCTCACGCAATTGCATGACTCGATGTTGCAATATATTGTATTTGTTATATAACTTTATTGCCTTTCAAAAATATAGTTGTATTTATTATACAATTGTAATAGTTATAATATGTATACATGATTAATCCATAACATTATAGTTTGCGCATCTCTTTTCTCTTGATGAATGAGATAATTTCTTATATCTATACACACACCCACACATACATACACTATTATGTAGCGAGCATAAAATAGTTATTCTACACCTAGGTAGTCCACCGGCGCGGCCGCACGGGGGCAACCAACATCTGATGGCTCACCAACTACGATCGGCGGTCGAGAAATGCTCGCGCATGCTGGATTCGATTTGACGGTAAATAACACGAGGCGTGACAATAATTCGTGAATCAGTTTACTACCTTTTAGCGGCATGTGATTTTTGAGCTCATTTGTTTGATAGTAAAACATAATAGATAAGACGATAAAGTTGTTATGTGTTTTATTGCCTTTAAATGCGACATGCGATTTTTATTCGAACACATATGTATTTGATAGTAAAAACACAACGGTAAGATAGTAAAGTTATAATATATTTTACTGCCAAGAACATCCTTATAAGTCGTAGTAGGGGAGACGAAGAGACGCATCAGGTAGCTGAGCAGCATTATACAATTTGATTTTGGGAAAAAACAAGGGTTTGATTTGATTTGGTATCGTATTTTCAGCTATGCATACGAGAACATACAACACAAAGGAGTGCGAAGGTAGTACAATAAAATGTAAGGCCACAATGTAGTAAAACATGACACATATGTAGAAATTACGAACAAAATAGAAGCTCTGTAATTGCGCTCGCATTTTACAGTGAAGAGCTATCACATAATATTTTTTACAGTAAATGTTCACTGGGCAGTATAGCGAAAAGGTAGTGTGACAGTAAAAGCAAATGAAGGAAGAGGTGAACGATCATTATAAAGTAGTAAATCTATATTTTTTTTTATTGTGGTTTCATTTTTATCATTTCCTTTTTTTTATGTGTGTTCTGGCAGTAAACCAAAAGAAAACATTGCGATAATGTTATATGTACATAAAAGTAAAGAACATGAGATAAAAATTTAAATATTATTTAGCCAAAATAGCGTGGCTGGTCACATTTTCTTCTTGTTTATATTGCCCAATAATAACAAAGAAGGAAAAAGCGGAAAAGAAAGGAGGCCCTAGTGGTGGAGTTCACCGAGGATGGATCAAGGAATATGTGAAGATACGTCTCCACTAGCTCCTTTGCGGTGGCGGCCGAGCTTGGCGCCGATTGAGCGAAGAAGCACTGTCGACAATTGTCTAGATGAGGGCGTTCGCCTCTTCCACGGCCTCATCGTCATCAATCTTTTCATCTTGCTAACCGATGTAGTCTTCGATCCTCTGGATGGATACTTTGACTCAATCCTCGTAGGCAGTCCACCTCGCAAGGAAGTAAAAATTCAGAAATTAGATACACATCCAAGATAGTAAAAATTCACGCACTTACAGTAATTCAGCGGGGGAAAAACAGTAAACCACGTTGAACACAGTAAACGGGCGAGATAACAGTAAACAATAAGTGAGTTAGCAGTAAAATTAGCTAGGTACACGTGAGTCTACCATTAGTTTTGTTACAACCATTCCAGTGCCCTTAGGGAGTAGCTTTACTGTCAACTACAGTCCGACCCGCCCCATACTAGTGATTCTTTGGTTTTACCGTCAATTGTGGTAGTAACAGCCATTTTACTACCGATTTAAATGACATGTGATCCTCGCTTTACTGTCGATTTTACCGATATTTGCTTTGATATTGGGTTTTTCTATCATATTGGGCGACACCGAGACTTTTACCGTCAATCCTCACATGGCGCACGGGTTTCTGCGATCTTGAGTGGGAGGCGGGCGGCGGTGCCGTGAGGGTTCTTGCCGTTTGGATACACGCGTTAGGGTTTTACTATCGATGTCGAGTAGGAGGCGGGCGTTGGCTAACGCGTTAGCGTGGGAAGTGTGGGCTGTCGAGTGTGCATAACGTGACCAAGGCTGCGGCCTCGCACATAATAGCTATTCAAAGAAAGAAAATATCTACACCATTTATACTCTGCCACACTGAAATAAATGATGTAGATATTCTCTTTCTCTCTCGATTAATGATAGAATTTCTAGTAATTTTGCTTTTTTTCTTCTGATTTAACGATTATTGTGGGATTTTCATGATTGTTTGTAACTTTTATTAAGTCGTGCTAATTCTTGGCACAAGTAAAATAACACCCTAATTTTTTTAACTTTATATAAAACTAGCGGAATTTCTCATAGCTGCGCAACTAGATATTGCAATTTATTGTGTTTGTTATATAACTCTATTGCATTTCAAAATATAACGATTGTAATAGTTGTAATATGTATACAATATTAATATGCACAATTATAATTTGGCGCATCTCTTTTTCTCTCGACGAATGAGATAATTTCTTATCTATATATGATTAATCTACATCGTCATACTCAGCCCCACCAAAATAAGTGGCGTGGATCTTCTCTTTTCTCTCGATTAATAAGATAATTTCTACAAATTTTTCTTTTTCCGATTTAAGGATTATTGTAGAATTTTCTAGACCTCCAAAGCGAGCGAGGTACCTTGATTATCACATGTTGTTTTGTTTGTAGATATATATAGATATCTTTGTATTTTATCCACACAACGCTTAGTTTCTTTAGGTGTAGTATCCTATTAAGAGTTCCGATACGAGTACTTATTGGATTAGTACACACCCTTAATTCACGACGAATTGTGAGTTTTTATGAACTTTTCGTTAGTTTGTATTCTTCTCAATCTAATTTACAATACTACTAAATACGACCTTGTACGCAAAGGCAAAACCATATTAGCATAAAATATTATTTTCAATGTTTGAAACGCATAATTCTCACGTGACGACTGATATATCCCTCCTACAAAATTTGTACGGAATTCCTGCCTTTCAAATGAGCCCACTGAACTCGTTGAACTGTATCATTCATATCTCTTTGCACATCTTTTCATCAAGCAGAAAAATACAACCGAATCTGATTAGGAAAAAGAAAAACTCGATCGACCGAAGCATGACCCTTAGAGAAAAACTACAAAGAGAAAGCGCGAACACGCCGCCACACCGAACAGGGCGCCGGCTCGAGGCCACACCGACTCCACTCATTGACGCACATCGACCAAAGCTATAACTAGGAGGGGGAGGTCATAGACTCCAAGCCGACGCCGACCTCCCCCTTCTAGGAGGAAACGACGTCGGAGGCGTCACTGTCAACCGATCCGGTAGGAACCGAATTTGAGGTTTTCACCCCGGAGAATACCACAAGAGCTCAGGAAGGGTGAGGAATTGAAGCTCCAAGATAACACCTCAAAGGAGGAAAACGACGCTCGAAGACGTCGCCGTCGCCAGATCCAGCTAAAAGTCGGATCAAAGATTTTCACCCAGAACATGCACCACACCACCCCCACAAGCTCCGTCATGCGTGCCATAGCAACCCATATAGCACCGCTTATAGCCACCTTCGTCGGCATTCTTTGTGGCGGCGGCCGAAATCGAGTCGCCTGCGACCCCAGATCCACACTTTTTCCTTTTCCTTTTCTTTTTCTTTTTCCGATCGAACTAGAGCAGAAGGCGCGGCTCACACGGATCGACGCGGTGCACGCCAGCAGAGGAGCGCGCGAGCGACCACGCCGCACAGTCGCTGGTGCGCACCACCTCGGCGTCGGTGCGCAGCAACACGCGGCGAGCGCGCGCGCTCTTGGTTCGATTGCACGCCGCCACTCTCGGGGGCGGCGATGTCACGCGGCGCCAAACCTCCACCGCGCCGCTGGCGCCGCTCCGGGGCCTCGCCACCGCGGTCCCGACCACACCAGAACCAAGCGCCCACCGCGGCGCTCGGTGGTGGTCTCGCGTGAAGCGCCTCAAGCACGAGGAGGATGGGGAGGAAGGGTGGGTCCGCGGTGAGCTCGCGCCCCTCATCCCCGAAACGCATCCAGAGAAGGCACGCCACGGTCGAGCGAAGGAGCTCCTCATGAGCTCCTCCCGGCTCCACGACGCCAAAACTTGCTCACGTCGGTGGGGCGGATGTAGATCACGCCGGCCGGAAGACGGCGGCGACCAGAGCTTCTACAGAGAGAAGGGCGCTTACGACCCGGCGGTCCGCGAGGACTCGCCGCCTCCGCATAGCGACAAGCGCCACCACTCCTCGGCGGGACCAAGAAGAGGGGCTGCTGCTGTGCGAGCAGCGGCGGCGGCGGTGGGGGCTGGTGGCAGGGCTCTTTAGGTTGCGACGTCGCCCAAAACGAGCGATAGGGGAAAGAGGAAAGGTTTCCGTATCATTCATATCTCATCTAACGGAAATCTTGACTGAAAGCACTACTTCACCAAACACGAATACACCATCAATTACAGAATCCGACACCATCAAATGTCCAAGCAGCATCAACAGCTCCTGCAATTCTGCTACCAGGATAGAGGTAGACCCCATTCTGTGAGAGGACCCAGATCCCAGTAGGCCAATGTCTGAAACAGAACACGGGCATCAGGACAGCAAGATAAAGAGGGTGTGAGATGGTCTCTAGCTAGCAGTAGTAAGAACAGGCAGAGACGAGAGCGAGGAAGCATGTGACCTCTCTCTGTCCCTCTCTCCTCAGCCTTCGCTTCACCAGAAGCCACCACCACACCACACAACCAAGAACAAACTCCTCTCACCCACATTCCTCTCTGCTTGTTTCGTTATCTTTGTGATTTAGCCATGGCGTCCAGTGCGTCCCAGTTCATCAAGTGCGTCACGGTGGGGATGGCGCCGTCGGCAAGACCTGCATGCTCATCTGCTACACCAGCAACAAGTTCCCCACTGTAATGCTATTGCACGCCCTTTTCTATCTGTTCCTGTCCATTTCTTGTGGTAAAGCTTCGGGCTTTCTTGGGTTCTTGGAAACTTCAGGATTTCCACTTTTTGCTTCTAGGTGCGATTTTTATATCCTCTTTTGCCGTTCTTGATTTCTTGGGGACTGTGCGGTGTGCTCGCATGGAAACAAGAGTTGGAAATACAGAGTCAAAATTTTATCTAATCTGGGGATCTCTTCTTTTTCAGGGTGTTATTCTCTTTGGGGTCACCTTTCTTCTCTACTTGTCTGCGTAAATGTTTTAAAACCATTGCTAATATTTCATATCTGCAGTACATATTCCTGAAACTGTTGCATATTTTTTACTTATGTTTATTTGTATTCGGCCCTTTGCAGGATTATATACCCACTATGTTTGACAATTTCAGCGCAAACGTGGTAGTCGACGGCACCACGGTGAATTTGGGCCTCTGGGACACTGCAGGTAGCTTCCGACTCTTATGTGGATGCTTTGTTTGTTTGTACTACACTTGCATTTTGTTTATATCTTGCATCACTCCTTGTGGCGGAGAATTTTGCGTTCTTGGTGATCTTGATAATGTGTTCAAACTGTTTACAGGGCAGGAAGATTACAACAGATTGAGGCCGCTGAGTTACCGCGGAGCCGATGTCTTTGTGCTTGCTTTCTCGCTCGTTAGCCGAGCTAGCTATGAGAATGTTATGAAGAAGGTGCATATCTATACCATCTTGGATTGATTGGTTCAAAAATTTCAACTATTGTTTCTAACCATCCTGTTGCTGGTAACGTGGATGCATTCAAAGATTCAGTTAGTTTTACTTTGTTCTTATTTCTTCCTTTCAGTGGTTACCGGAGCTTCAGCATTTTGCACCCGGCGTGCCAATAGTGTTGGTTGGGACCAAGTTGGGTGAGTTGTGCGACAATGAAAGCACAGTTTCCATTTGATTGCATATTTGTCTGTGATATACTTAGATTGGTGGCCTGTACATTCTGTCTTGTACCTTGTTGGTAGTGGTTATGACCTATTTGGCTTTTCATTGTTGGAATTATGTTAGTTTTTAGTTCGCCAAGATTAATCATTGTGATGTTCAGGGACTACTATGGTTCGTACTAACTTGCTGTATCGTGTAAATGATTAAAAGCTATTACAATGTAGAGTATAAAGGGTAGGGCCTGTTTGAAATGCAGGAAAGCAGAAATTTCATAGAAAACAGTTCAATTCCCGCAGGAACATGGGAAAATTCGCTAGTTCCAAACGGGCCCTATATTCTCAGTTTGTCATTCAAAACTACAATCAATGGCCTCGGAAGAAGGATTGTTTCCTCCATTTCTTCTACTTTTGTAAGCTTGCTGATGAATAAAGACATAGCATTTTCATAATAAATAAATTACTGCTCAAATGAGAAATTCTAGGGTTATACAAATAGCCGTAGGAGATCCATTCTATAAATTTTCCTTTTAACACGGGAGAACAGATTACTTGTTAATGGGGTCTTAGTTTCCACAGGAAAAACAGGGTCTATGAGATGGGTTAATAAGGATTTTCTTCAGAGGTTTCAAGAATTTCTAGACCTCGAGAACAAAAAGAGACTATAATCCCACCTATGTATATCAGATATCCGGAAATATCAAATAATGTTTTATAAAAATTGAAGTTCCTTCGTTATCTTTGTTAGTTCATCATCTAACCTCCTCCAGTTGTTGAATGGATGGTAATTTCATGGCACTAGATACTTAGGTAAAACTTTGTTGCATTTAAGTAGTGTTGGACAAAAGATGCTAGTGAACTGTTACTAGTTTGAGGCATATGTTAATCAGGTAGGATGAAAAACGTTAAAAATATGGACTTATTTCCTGGAACTTCCAACATTTCACTAAATACATATTGCATACTACTGAAAACCGATTATAGTTCCTTGCACTATTAACAGCACATTTTGTTTTATTTTTTTAATTTCTTGCATTTCACCTGGGATTTCAATATCATGTCTACTTAATTAAGTGCTTTTAATTGGACCACACTTTTCTCAATCATGATATTGCACACAGATCTTCGTGAAGATAAGCACTACTTACTTGACCATCCTGGCATGGCGCCTGTTACTACAGCACAGGTATCATCTCTAGTACGTTGACCTTTCTCTTTGGTTTTAACCTAATTTGAGATATCAATGCATTCCAATATCTCATATTTCTGTGTTCTCCTTGCCACCCTTACCATGCAGGGGGAGGAACTCCGCAAGCACATTGGTGCAACCTGTTACATTGAGTGCAGCTCAAAGACACAGCAGGTTAATTGCTTGTGTTGGCTCCCTGAGTCCCGTAGTCTCTCAAGGCTTACATTTACCCTTCTTGTTGTCATCTGGATGCGTCCTTTAACTTCAGAATATCTCACTAATATGTAGAATGTCAAAGCTGTGTTTGATGCTGCCATCAAGGTAGTAATAAAGCCTCCGACAAAGCAGAGGAAAAGGAAGAAAAAGAAAGCACGGCGAAGATGTTCAATATTGTGAGTGAATATAAATTTCTAATCGACGTTTGCACCCTTCTCTTTCTATGCACTTGCCGTCATAAAGCTTTTGTTGTTTTTCTGATTACTGATGGGAGGGAATTATTTCAGTCTGCATCAACAATGACCAAAGTGGCCTCTCTGGGCATCCTCTTGAGCATATACTGAATTACTGAAGAGATGTAAATATTTTTATGTTCATCCGCCATTTCTGGGAAAACTGATCCATTATGAATACCTAACTAAAGTATGGTTAGTTTGTCGATCACTCTCGAATGTTTAGGAAAGTCGTCTTTTTTGCACTCTGCAGTCTGCACGCCGTGCTCTTATCCTAGGTGCCTCATTTTAGTACCTGATATTGCCATTACCTCGGAAATCATGAGTTTACATTCATTGAACTATGCTCTAAGAAGCTAGTGTATGGCAAACACCATGCCAATGGATTTCCGGTACTTTTGTGCAATTATTTTTTCTTCTGGAGACTAAAGCCTTTTTTAGCTCTTTTACGGTACACTCATTTCAATATGAGTTGTCTATTCTTTTTTATCCAATGGTTCATATAGTTAGTATTTAGTTATACCACACTGGCAATATAAGCAGTATAATTCCGAGGAGGTAAAATTTTAACTGTCCATTTGGGGATCGTATTGCACAAGAGTAATATTTTAATGCTTGTTGGAAAATACATAATATTCTCATGAAAAAATATAAATACAAAGAAAAATATCTATTATGCCCTTAACAAATCAATAATCAGATTTGATTTATACTACTACTATATACTACTAGTAGAATGTACCGTAATTTTTTTTTGGTATTGCAGTTGCAGGGATGTATTGTCCAGAAGGAAACTAGTATGCTTCAAGTGATCAAAGGCGATCTTTAATGATGAGAGATTCAGAGGTCTGTAAGACGAAATCAATCATCGGTAGCTTTATCTCAAGTTTTAAGGTGCTGGTTGCACTTCCAATGTGTATATTAATATATTCTTCATGTTTGGCAGTTAACTACTAGATGTAGATTAGTACGCTGTTCATGTTTGTTAGCTCATAATGAGTTTGGTAATACAACCCGAGCAGCGATGAGATCTTTCTTTCACCCCAACAGAAGAGTTTCGTTCTGCTGCTACTGAATTTAGCTGGCAATTCGGTTGCAGAATTTTGTTTTCTGCTGACATCGACTTTGATCCTTGGTGTATCACATTGCAATCCTGAAACAACCTTCAAAATGCTGCAACTTACTGAACCAGCAACAGGTCAACAGCCAACAAACGACAGCCCCTGTGTCACCGGACAACCGGCGGCGGCGAGATCTCGACGAGCCGCTGGAGCAGCACGTCTTTCCACATGTCGATGGGCCCCGGCAGGCACAGGTGCAGGCAGTCGTTGGCGTTCCCCGTCAGCCACTTGTTGAAGTGCTCGCCCGGGTGGCCGTCGGCGCGCATCATCGTGGCCTTTGTCACGTCCAGCACCCCGAACCTCCTGTTCCCGCTCGTCTCCTTCACCCTCCTCACCTCCCCGATCTGCGCCCTCCACAGCGCCCACGCGACGGCTTCCAAGCTAACCTCTCCTTCCTCAAATGGCCGCGTCGTGTTGCAGTAGCCGCCGCTGAACCACGAGCCGTGATCGAAGTGGTCCGGCGTGTATGTCCGCAAGAACGTGACGAGGCTGCTCTTGCACTCTTGGCACCGGGCGATAGCCTCGACGGCGGCCCTCACGACGCGGCCGACGGTGTAAGCCATGCCGAAGTGGGTGAGGTTGGACTCGCGGCTCTGGAGGCAACCGAATCGGCACCCGCCCTCCCAGAGGTAGTTGGCGCGGAAGAATCAGTTGCCGCCAGAGATACGACGCAGTCGAGCTCCGGCAGGCGGCGCGTCCAGTTGGTGTTGAGCCTGTCGAGATGGATGTCAAAGGGGCGGGTCCGCTTGCCGTCGACGACTGGGACGGCGTGCACGTAGAACTCCGTCCACATCGACATGAGCGTGAAGTTGTGCTCGGGGAAGTGCCATTTCCGGGAATTGTTGAACGCGTTGCCGGCATTGGCGTACAAATCTGTGGGCGTCTCGGCCTGCATCAACATTAACCAACCGTTTCTTTCCTGGAATCTTGGCACGTATCGAACAACTAGTGTTAGAAATAATCCAGAATGAGTGCACCGTGTATTAGTGTTTTGCATTAGCCCTGTTAGTGGATCACGTTGGTAATAATTATGGTGCATATAGTGGAGCTAGTGTATATAGTGGAGATAGTGTTACCAACCTCTCATCGACCTTTGCTTAACAGATTCAACAGCAATATCCAATACAAGTTCGATGAAGTGTTTAGAAGAACAGACGAGAGGAGATGAGATATGTGGGCGAGAGGGGATGAGATATTCGAAGAGAGGCGAGTCTAAAAGGTTGGAGGTTACATCATCCGTGATCTTCCGGATACACGATCATCGCACTTTATACCCTCGGCTTCTCGGGTCTACTTGGTGGGCCTTCCTACCTTTATTGTCCAGGTTGTTGTCCAATCATCTAACCCAATCAGCTTCTGGAAACCGTTTGCTGGGTTCCCGTGTTCGTTTTCCTTTCCCGCTTGTCCTGTGGTCCTCCCGATTCTCCTGTAGCCCATCCGGCACCATGACATCCCCTCCCCCTTCAGAACTGGCTTGACCCCAAGCCGGCACTAAAGGAAAACGAAGCTTCAGTTCCTCGAGATCTTCCCAAGTAGCTTCGGCAAGAGGCGTCCCAGACCATTTGATTAAAGCTTGTGTCCCCGACACCGCACCAGTTCGGTGTAACCGGCATCGTACAATCTTCTCCGGTACTCTGGTGTCCGCAACATCCGGTAAGGCCGTCTGTACTGTCTCGTCAGGACCTAATGCTTGTTTGAGCTGCGACACATGGATAACAGGGTGAATACCACAAGTCGATGGAAGCTTGGTTTATAAGCAGCGGAGCCTCGGCTGCTCCACCTGAAAGGGTCCAAAAAATCTGAAAGAAAGCTTATGGTTAGATCGGTTAGCCACCGAAGTTTGAACATACGGCTGGAGTTTAAGATACACCCAATCACCAATTGAAAAACGCCGTTCTGATCGTTTCTTGTCAGCTTGGAACTTCATACGTTGCTGAGTCCGATTCAAATGTTGGCGCAATAGCTGTGTCATCAACTCTCTATCTTTCAACCAAGTTGCTAATTCAGGAGAAGTACAGGCAGCAACATCAACAATTCCAAAATGTCTAGGACTGTGACCGTAGAGTACCTCAAATGGTGACTTGCCCAGAGTAGTATGATATGATGTATTATACCAAAACTCAGCAAATGCAAGCCATTTCGACCACTTGCTAGGACAGGCATGAACATAGCACCGCAAATATGCCTCCAGACACTGATTAACGCGCTCTGTCTGTCCGTCGGTTTGCGGGTGATAAGAAGAGCTCATCCGCAATTGAGTATGCAACAATCTGAATAATTCTCGCCAAAGGGTGCTGGTAAATATACGATCATGGTCCGAAATCAAAGATTGAGGAAGACCATGGAGCTTAAAAACATTACTGATATAGGCTTGTGCAACTTGAAAGGCGGTGAGCGGATGTGACGGAGGGATAAAATGAGCATATCGCGAAAACTTATCCACCACAACCATGATGCTATTGAAACATGCGAGCGAGTCGACCTTCAATAAAATCCAAAGAGACCATTTGCCAAGCGTGCTCGGTATGGGTAAAGGTGAAGAAGACCGAGGTATTTGACATGTTGGACTTAGCTGTTTACACCGAGCGAGGCGACAAAGTTTGAATACTCTTTTGATCTGGCCAAGCAAAGAGTTTACGCACTCGATTGTATGTAACACGGAATCCGAATGTCCCCGATTGCCTTTGTCATGCATGGCACGAATTATCTTCTCGCATTTGAGTATTGTGCCAATCCACACACGCCCCTTATAACGCAGAACCCCCTCGGTCAAGTGATAATGTGGATGCTTAGATCCTGCCGCACTAAGTTCAGTGATCAACTGTTGGGTTAGTGTATCTGCTTCGTAACCTTCAACTACATCGGCTAACCAGGCCGGTACACATTGTGAGATTGCTAGTAACACTCCTGGTCCAACTGATGGTCGACAGGATAATGCATCTGCCGCTTTATTTTCCACACCTTTTTTGTAAATCAACCGGTATTGCAGACCCCAAGAGTTTGGTGAGCCTTACGTTGCGGGCGTCATCAAGCGTTGATCATCGAGATGCACTAAACCCGATCCGTTCTAATCAAGAATTCACCATCTTTGCAAATCTGCGCCGGTGATCGGCGGCCAAAAGGATAGCTAAACTTTCTTTCTCATAAGTGGAAAGGTTACGAGTCGTAGTCAAGTGACTTACTAAGGTATGCCAATGGATGACCATCTTGCATTAACACGGCACCAATGCCTTTGTCCGACGCATCTGTCTCAATTTCAAATTTCTTTGTGAAATCCGGCAATGCCAACACAGGAGCAGTAACCAAGGCTGCCTTGAGTGCTTGAAAAGCAGATTCTTTGTCAGGCGTCCACACAAAGACAGCATGCTTCTTGAGCATATCGGTAGAGGCACGCTAAGTGTCGAAGTGCGCGCGAACTTACGGTAGTAACTGCGAGCCCTAAAATCCCGAATCTCTTTGGTGTTAGTCGGTGAGGACCAGTTGCGCACTGCCTCAATGTTTTTTGGATCAGTTGCTACCCGACTGCACTGATGATATGTCCCAAATAAGAAAGTTGTTGTTGTGCAAAAGAACATTTGTAGCGTTTTATCTTTAGTTGATGTGTCTCCAGAATTTCCAATACCTTCCTTAAGGTAGTGACATGAGCTTGTAGTGTCGGATTATAAACTAAGATATCATCAATGAAGACCAAGACTCCTTTTCGCAACAAGGGGGCTAAGATAGTGTTCATGAGTCCTTGGAAGGTGGCTGGGGCACTTGTAAGACCATAAGGCATAACTCGGAACTCGAAATGTCCATGGTGAGTCTTAAACGCAGTTTTATACTCATCTTCCGGCTTCATGCAAATTTGATGATAACCAGCCCGCAGATCAAGACTAGTGAACTATTGAGAGCACGCTAATTCATCGAGGAGTTCATCAATGATCGGCAATGGATATTTGTTCTTGTGATTGCGACATTCAAATGGCGATAATCAACACAAAAGAGCCATGTATGATCTTTCTTTTGGACCAATAATACGGGAGAAAAGCAGACTAGAAGCTGGGTGAATAACTCCACGAGATAACATCTCGCCACTTGTTTCTCAATTTCGTCATACAGCGAATTTGTATCGATAAGGTCTAAGATTGACCGGTTTAAACCCGACTATGATGGTATAGTATGATCAAATGGTCTGCTGGGTGGGAGCCCTTGTGGGTCAGCAAATAGGTGATGAAATTCATTCAGCAAAGATTGTATAGGCTGTGGAATATCAGACGTTACTGTCTCTATCATGCATGCTAACAATTTTGAACCTGCACTCGGCATAGTCCCAAAACCTTTCTGTTGACTAAACCAAGCCATACAACACTAAGGCTGCGGAAACTTGATGCCATATAAACACACTTGCTTGCCTTGACACTGAAATGAGAGAGTCTTCTTAAACCAATTCAGTCATAGGGCTATACTGCTCTAGCCAATCCATACCCAGGATAATATCATAACACTCCAAAGGGATCATGCGAAAATCCGTGTGGAAACTATGGCCTTGGATGCTCCATAGACATTGAGGAAATTCTATGGTACAACGTAAGACACTACCATCGGCAATACGCACCCGAATTGGAACCTGAGCCCCCGACAATAGATGAGCAAACTTATTCGCGACAAAGCGAGTGAAGCGCGAGAATCAACCAACATGGTAACTAAATGACCTTGAACTTCACCTTGTAGTTTGATTGTTCCCGAGGTGTCCGCACTAAGCATAACATCTGTGGAGATAGTCATCAAATCTGCGTCAACCATAGAGTTGATATCTGCATCGCGGGGTGAACTCACCTCCTTGCTATGCAGCAAATCCCATAATTCTTCCACAACATGGAGTTGAACAGTTGGTCCACATTTGTGCTCCCGAGACCAGCGTTCTCCACAAGTATAGCAAAGGCCCTTGGCTCGTTGATAGGCACGAAGGGCGACCAGTTTTTCATCTGTGGGAGTTGATCTTGACTCATCATTACTCCTTCGATCATCAGCCTTAACCATATGAGTTGTTTTCCCTGGTGGTAAAGGAAGAGGTAATGCGATCGTAAAGCGGCGGGCTCGACCACTGAATCTCCTTGGCGAGGCTCTTTGCGAATGGATTCGAACTTCTTCGCAAAATAGCCAGCATAGCGGCGATATCCAAATCGGATGGCGATGCAAAACCACCGTTGATCGAATATCTGCCCGTAAACCATCCACAAATTGGGTAATAAAAAATATAGGATTCCATGATGCATGATGTGCTAGCAAATTATGCATGAGCTCATTGAATTTGTCAGCATACTCCGCTCACGAGGTCGTTTGGCGCGGCGATTGAAGTGTCAGACGAGTTTTTGCAATTCGTCGCGACCAAATCGACTACACACTGCTTCAGCAAAAGATTCCCAACTGTTGTGCTGAAGATGTGCGGTGGACGACTGCAACCAAAGTAAAGCTCCTCGTAGAAAATACATAGTTGCAAGATTCACCATATGATCGGGGTGCACAGAAAAAATGCGAAAATAGTTCTCACATTTGAGTTGCCAGGATTTTGGGTTTTCACCGTCAAACTGAGGAAAATCTACTTTCGGTGGTGACGGATGATAAGACCCCAGATGTCGACTAGATACAGCAGAACCATCATGTGGATGAGGACATAACTTTCGAGCGTTGAGCGTGCGGTGTTGAGATCGGCGGCGAGGCGGGTGATTCCCCTTTCCCAAAGGGTGATAGATCATCCACCCTTGCTGGTTCATGCTTGATGTCTGGCGATGGAAGAATCGGCGGCAGATTTCCCAACCGGACCGCCGGTCCTGGGTTACGAGAAATTTGAATCACTTGTGATCGCAACTCAACCACCTCCGCCCGTAGCCCCTCGACGGACTGCTCCGTCTCCGGCTTCCACTTCTGTAGTTCTAGCACCGCCGGTTTCATTTCCTCCACCGTTGCTTGAATGACTTCACTCTGTGGTTCCAATTTTTTGAGCAATTCACTTTGCGCCATGATCGCCTTGGTCAGTTCGGCTAACTGTTGATCCATCTCTTGCGATCGGATCTGTGCTCGAGTTCGGTAGCGTGGGGGGATCCAGGACTTGAGATGGCTCTGATACCAATTGTTACCAACCTCTCGTGACCTTTGCTTATGATTCAATGACAATATCAATACAAGTTTTGATGAAGTGTTTAGAAGAACAGGCGAGAGGAGATGAGATATGTGGGCGAGAGGATGAGATATTCGAAGAAGCGAGTCTAAAAGGTTGGAGGTAACATCATCCGTGATCTTCTAGATACGATCAACGCACTTTATACCCTCGGCTTCTCGGGTCTACTTGGTGGGCCTTCCTACCTCTATTGTCCAGGTTGTTGTCCAAGCATCTAACCCAATCAGCTTTTGGAAACCGTTTGTTGGGTTCCGTGTTTGTTTTCCTTTCCGCTTGTCTGTGGTCCTCCCGATTCTCCTATAGCCCATCCGGCACCGTGACAGATAGCGATATACTTGAATATGTTAATGGGGAGGTTACATGTCATATTGTAGTTATAAAAAACATTATTACCAGTTTGTTTCATTACGAGAGAATAATAGAGAGAAGAAAAGTAACGCTAGGTAGTTACAGTGTTATGCAAAAACGTTTTGTGTTCTTCCTCCTCGTGAGCTCATCTCCCTTGTGTAGTGTGCGTCCACTGGTAAATTGTATTTCCTGGCATAGTTTCTACACTAGTAGCCGGACGTATTTACCTCAGACAAGAGGCAGAGCAGGGACTCCATGTGGTTGCACGCTAGTGAGTCGCCGATGAAGGCGAATCGCTTCCCGTCGACGAGGTCCAGGAACCACTCCAGCAAGAACCGCGGCAGGTCGCGCCTATCGGGCTGCCACCGCCAGTACAGGTAGCCTGGATCCTTGCCGTACTTTGGCAGTTCACGTCGTCTGCCAACACGGAGCACGTCAAGTAGGTGTAGATTGGCCCCCGACTCCTAACCCATTTTCCCATTGACATGTCGCATTTCTCAACCTTTACTCCCACCAAACCTAAGCATGCACGCAGTACATAACAAAAGTTATCCGAGCTAGCACACCGAAAAAAAATACGGCGTTTGTTGGTAGACAATGGAAAAATCAATTTGATAGACACTAGTAAACTAAGAAATCATGGCTATTTGCAAACAAAAAAAAACGTGCTTGTTAAAACATTGTTATTTTGACATTTAAGAGTCAGAGGAGCATGAAATGTCCTATTTTAAAAAGAACGTTTGAAAAAATTGACCATTTAGATTACATAATTATAACATCCCAAAATGTCAAAACCAGAGTTATTATTTTCAAAAATAATCATTTATGCATTTTTGAAGTTTTTCAAAATTTTCTGCAATTATTTAAAAGGGGTTTTTTTCCCTAATTTCTAGTAGCTGTTTTAGAATTTTCAAAATTAATTAAAGCTTCATCTCTGAACTGAAAATAGTTTATTTGAGTTCCTAATAATCTAATCATCCTCCCAAAAAGTTTCATAATTTCTGGAGTTGGTTTGCTAATTTTCAAAATTGAAACTTGATTTCTGGAATTAATCAAATTGGAAATGATTTAAGAATCGAAAAATCCTTCTGGGTCAATTCATACGCTCGCCCGACTGCTCCTATCTCATTTCGTTTCGGCCCACGCCGTCCTCGCCGAAGCTGCCTTCTCGTTGCTATCTCCCTTTGCCGAAAGCGTAATTTCGTCGAGGCGTTTTCTCTCTCGTCACTTTCGCCACTGCCGTTGACTGGTGGGCCCGGGACCCAACCCACTTGCCAGACTTCGTCTTCCACCTCCTGTACCACAGCACGCGCCAAGCGCAATGCGACAACCAGCGCTAGCAAAGTCGTGTTATCCGCCGTTGCGGCTCTGCCCTTGCTTCACCATCGCCAGCACCATGCAGGCCTGCTTGAGCCGTCCTATCCCCACCAGCGTTGACGCAACGCCACGGTGCCCTTGAACTGTGAAGAATCCACAAAGGGAGTGCCCTCGTCTTGGCATTAAAACTCAAGCTAATCCTTTATGCCTCCTCACCGCTTCACGCTATCTCTATTGTGCCCATCTGTAGCCTCTCTCTCGCTCTGTTTCGCACAGAACGCGGTTATCGTTCTCAGCTCTGGTGTTCTCTCTACCGTGCGTCGTCAAGCAAGAACTCCCGTCCCAGTGAGTTCTTTCCTCACCACTCGCATCATCACGCTTCTCTTTACTCACTGATCACGTTACCCCTCTCATTTTAAAAGTTCCCGCCGTATTCCGCCGAGTACCAGCTTCTTCCTTATTTTCGCCCGCCGCCTTCCACTACATGTAATTCTCCCTCCCCAGTAAGCCTCTCGCTTGAACATGAGCACCTTAAGCAATCTCAGAGCACCCTCTTCCTTACCGTACCTTCCATTTGCAGCCCAGACTCACCGAGGAGTGTTGTAATCATCAACCCCTCCATCACCGCCGTTGCTCACCGTCGTCCGGCCACCACCAAGCTTCTTCGTCATTATCAACCACACCTCTGTGTTCGTGGTGAGCTCCCGAAGCTTTTGCGCTTCTCTCCTTATCTTCTCGTCGTAGTTAGCGTCGTCCCCATAGTAGCTGAGGTAGTGCCACTGCAGAAGCTAGTCGTGATTCCTGTACCAATGACCTGTAGCATCTGCTGCATACGAAGCCTTCCCGGGTCTCAGTGTCGCCTCTTTGGAATTCCCGCGTCGACGCCGTCACAAACCCGAGAGATCTCACCGCCTCCACTTTCATGTCGTTGTTTCTATTCACCTCTTCGACCGTCACAACTACCTGAGTGATCATTGTGGACTCCTCTATCCATTCTCGAGCTTGTTCATGCCCCTCGGCACTCCCTCACCATCGGAAAGCTCGCTAAGCTGACGACCATTGAGCCATTCTCCTCTCTCTGCTCTCTCTCACAGACAAGTGAGCCTCATGGTTTAGCGTTAATGGCATCATTAGTAATTAGATTAAGTTAATTGAAGTTAGTTAGTGCTAACGAGTAGCTAACATGTGGGCCTAGTCCTTAAGTTAATTAAAATTCTAATTTAAACTAGTATTGAGGTTTCAACCACTGACATGTGCGTCCCACAACCCCATTAACACCTCTGTGAACCCCGGTGCACCGTGGACTCGCCCACTGTCGACCTAATGACGCAATAAATCCAAATTTTCCTTTAGAAAGAAAATGAAAAATTAAAATAAAATTCCATCCACAGTGTTTCTCTTTTTCTTTTGGATTTTCCAATGAACCAAATTCAAATGCTAATAATTTTTGCATTTTAACTCCAAATTAAGTGAAACTTGTTTCTAAAATTTTCTAAAATCATGAGATTTCATAATATGCAAAAATATTTGAATATTATCTCTGTTTGAATTTATTTATGTCTCGTGGTTTTATTGATTAGGTGCAGACGTGTCGAGAATAGTCTGAAGTTGATTGTGGTGCCCGTGTCATTACCCGGAGGGTAATCACACTTAGGCATACAGATTACTATTTGTCTACTCGGTAGGATACCGCTCCGATGAATAGTAAGTCTTACTAAAGTCTACGCAACTGAACAATAAGATAGAAACTATACTCTTTATTCTTTGTACGCATGAGGCTATGGTTTTTATTACAAGTAGTAGTTTACAACAACAAAATGGGAATATGTCCCCTCACTTTCCTTCCCCGCTCCATTGGTTGCCTACTTGTCCCATTCGTCGAATAAGGAGTCCACCTCGCCCTGGTCCTCGTGGTACGCGCCCTCACCTCCTACAATCTTTTCAGCACTTGCGTGTCCTTCATCTCACTCGGGATAGTTCTCGG
This sequence comes from Ampelocalamus luodianensis, assembly GCA_036346255.1. Taxonomy (NCBI): domain Eukaryota; kingdom Viridiplantae; phylum Streptophyta; class Magnoliopsida; order Poales; family Poaceae; genus Ampelocalamus; species Ampelocalamus luodianensis. The sequence continues at coordinate 14,947,053 of CM070628.1, forward strand.
TCGAACTAGGATCTAACAAAGGAGAATAATAGCAAGATTGAGTATTAGTGTACTCAGCAAGCATTAATAGCCAAAGTGCACTGGATGACTCATCTCTGTTTGTTATTATATTTTCTAGATCATCTCTTTCTTGAAAATAAACAACTCGTTAAAACTTTAAGTGGAAGATTTTAATTTGGAAAAGACTACTAGTCATTCGAAAAGAGGATAGACCACTGGCGGTTCCTGTAGACTCCAATCCAGGTGATAGGCATGAATTCATGATTTTATTTAGCATTGTGCAGGCTTTGTACTACTTTATCCATAGCTACTCTGAACCCTAAATGAGCCAGGTTCCCTGCATTTCTTTTGATGTGGGTTTGAGTTCAGAATACAAAATGTTTTTCATATTACGTGATTACGTCTCCACCCATTACTTTCCATCGGTGCTAACCTTGTCACGGTGCTGACCTAGTCATCCACTGAGTTTCAGCAATGTTGGTTGGGGCGCTAACCCAACACTCTACCTTGCGCTACTATAACGCCCTGGATCCCCCACTTTGGACTTTTCTACTAGTCCGGGTTCTTCCTAACTCAACCCATGCAATGTTACTTACCCATTGTGGAGAGGATAATCACATAATAAGGTAGCATTTTACGCTTGCGAAAATAGTTGGCACTTAAATACAACATCGGATTGAGTAAGAGTTTTATTGGTCCTTATATATTAACCATATGTAAAGGGGTCCCACCTCTTCCTTTACCTCTATCCTGCCATGGGCCCCCTTTACCATCCTAATAACTCTCTTTCCTCATCTTATTCTCATTTCTTATCTTCTTTTTATTTTCATCTTTAATCCGATTTGATTTTGAGACATAGTTTTTATGCATGTACATATATGATACATCGATATACAGTTTACATTTAATATAACTAGCTTGATGTTCAAGAGATAAACTTGCCTTCGAAATTATAGAAAGATCAGCGTCGAAGAATTCCGGATCAGCTACTCCGGTCTGCGTTGGATCATCCTCTGTAATTTATATGGTAGCGTGAATAATAAATTAATAAATACTTAGTGGCATTTGGGTGCTACTAGGTGTACATTAATTAGATGATTTTCTTTGTTAGCACATTTTAAATTTAATAACATTTGACGTACCCCGTTAAGTTAGCACTATCCAACTGCGGTTATTCTACGGTCTACTGGCTCTAGGGTCGAGGGTGTCTATACTCGCGTTTCATCAGGCGAAGGCGAACTACGATATGTACTTGCATGGTACTAGGTCTATTTAATTTTATTCATGCAGATATGTCTAACGGGTTTTATTTAAGTGTATGCGCATTTACTTATTTCTCTAAATAAGCGGTCTTTGTTTAATTTAATTAATCTATCACAATTAGATTATCTACCACAATTAAATTATCTTCTAACGCATCAGATTATTTATTTAATTTAGGGAGTTTTATCGGTGATTAATTAATTTATAAAGTCTCTAATTACTTTTACGCTTTCCCAGATTTTATTTTTCTACCGATCTGGCTACTATTATTTATCTGTATGGAGTTTATAAATCCAATTTTCTGGCGATTTGCCCGAAACTCATAGGTAACGTGTCAAATTATTTATCTCATGCAGTGGTGATTTTATTAGATTTATTTTACCTCATCTACTCCGCTTTTAATTTTTCTACTGGTCGATCTACTGCTAAATATTCTAATGCGGTTTAAAAATCTATACTTCTAACGATTTGTTCGAAACATGTAGGTATGCTATGCACGCGTTCCCTCTATCTATTTGTATTTTTTATAAAATTTTTATTTCCTGGCCACTCATTCCTTTCCATTTTCTTTTCTTTATTCCACCATCTCTCCTACTACTTTCCCAGCCGAATGCATGTTGTTGCCTTTCTTCTTCTTCTTCTTCTTTGTTTCTTTGTTTCTCACCTTTTCCCATTTCCTTGTTCTTCTCCATTCTTTCACTTGCCTCCATTTTTCCTGGAGCTTTGCTCCCTGGCCGAATGGAGGCTCCATGGCTCCACCTCCCTCTGGCGTTGCCCCCTTCCCTGCGCCCCTACCTGCCGCCGCCGGCCTCTACGGCCCGACCCACCGCCTCTGCTCCATGCCCCCGCGCCGCCTGCTGGCTCGCGCGCCTTTGACGGCTTGCCCCCTGTGTTACCCGAGCTCGGCCTACCCGGTTCTTGGCTCGGCCCGCGCTCCTCCCCTGGGTTTTCATCTCCTTCTCTCCTTCTACGATTTCTAATTTTGTGTGTTTGATAATGCTTTGTGTTACTGATGTGGGTTGAGGTTGTTTATGCATGAAGAATGATGGGTGTGCTAGATGTGGCTATTGTGGCTTGCTATGGTAGGGTGCTGTTGAGGTATAACTTCCCCCTCTAGTCCCCCTACCCCCTTGCTCTGTGATGGCTAGCAGATGCTACTGTTAGTGTGGTGGGTTTGGCTTGGGGCAATAACAGACAAAGGTGAAAAATGTGGGTTACCTTGTTTGGTGGATTTGGGAAATGGCAGTCATATGGGGATGTGGCGATGCCGGTCTTGTGGTGGTCGTTCTCAATGGCGGACCTAGGATTTAATTTAAAGTATGTGAGTAAAGATTTTGAAACACAGACAAAGTGTATTACCCAAATCAAAAGAACTCATATGTGAACTATCTGCAATCACACCAATACGGTATATGACATTAAGCGGTATCAACAGTGAAGATAAATGTAGTACATCGAAATACCTCACTAATGAAGCTTAATTAACAACTTGCCACCAAGCTATCAAACATAATAATTTGAATAAAGATAGTACATAGAAGAAGCAACCTATCAAAAATAAATGGATTAGTAGTGTCACGATTAGTTAAGTATAAACTATAAAGATCGAGAAAAAGAGAAGTCAAAAGACATACCGCTAAAGCACTAATTACGATTAGGAGAGCGAGGCAATTTCATTCTCGAGATTTCATAACTTGAAACCGTTTCTTAATTTTATCACGATTAAGTCCTTTGAATATCTCTCACTCGATGTAGCACACCATCAAGTCATTAAGCCAATCATCGGATATCTTATTGCGCAAATCGGTCTTGATAATATTCATAGCCGAGAAGACTCTTTCAATTGATGCTGTTGCCACCGGTAACAGCAATGCTAACTCAATGAGGCGGTAGACCAATGGAAATACAATATGCCTTTCATTTTCAACCATCTTCATGGCCAAACTTCCAAGATCATGACAAACAATAAAATCATCAATTCTTCGCACATGAAGAATGAATGTTTCAAGTTGATCCCTTATAGTATACGATCGACAATGGAGAAATCATTATCATATATCTCCGTAAGTCGAGCAATCTTATCCACATTGAACTTAGAAAAAGAATCTCTTGGATCAAGACAAGAAAAGCATACAAGTAACTCTAAAGATACCTCGTTGAAGCGATGATCCATCTCTATGGTAATAGCATCAATAGCTGCAAAGAAAGTATCAACACGATAATGATGGTCTTGAGTTATTGTGATCCCATCCCGCCTTGATCGGCCCCATCTTGGTATTGCTTCATCCATATTTGGTACCAGAATCTTATTTGCATCACAAAATATTTTAACTTCTGCAAATAATGGCTCCCAACCGCCCATCCTCAAGTTGATCAAACGTGCTTTCACATCAACAAGCAATGACATGGCTTGAACAATGTTTTGATCCTTCCTTTGCAAGACCAGAGATAACTCATTTGTAATGCGAAACACTTTCAACATCATCTTTAAAATGAACACAAAGTTAAAGCTCTCCATTATTTTCATCAAACCTGCTGCTTTAGATGGATTACGCCCATCTTCATGCACAATACCTAGCACATTTATCACTGCATCCCACATTGACTCAATACAGAGTAAGGTTGTGTAATGAGAGCCCCATCTAGTATCTCCAGGTCTGGCCAAGCTAGTTTCTTGATGTTTCCTCTTCCTGCAAAAATCTCACCGCTCTCCAGCTTACCCAAAATATTTTGAGGGTGCTTCTCAAGCAATACATCCTTCCTCTTGCAAGATGCACTAGTGGTGGTCACAATCAAAGTCACATACTCGAAAAAATCATGGATAGACGAACAACAACTTGTGACAGAAACAATTACCAACTGTAATTGATGAGCAAAGCAATGGACATAGAAAGCATGTGGGTTCTCATCACGAATCTGTCTTTGAAGGCCACTGAATTCACCTCGCATATTCGAAGCCCCATCATACCCTTGCCCTCGTAGTCTAGCAATAAGTAAACCATGTCTAGCTAGTATCCCAACCAATGCTCTCTTCAATGCATTTGATGTTACCTCTGTGACATGTTGGAGCCCCAAAAATCTTTCCATGACCTTCCCTTTATTGTTCACAAACCTGTAGGACAAAATATAAAATTAGTTGAGTAGAACAATGGAAAGTTTCAAAAGAAATGATAGAACACACAATCAATCACTAACCTCACAATCACGACCATTTGCTCTTTGATGGATATATCACGAGATTAAATCGATAAGGACGGAGAAAAACCTATCTCCAATCTCTTCCTTTATCACATTAGTGACCTCTGGCACAACATTTCTAAGCCGCCTTTGAATTTTGGACAAGTCATGTGGGCATTCATAGGACATAGCTCATCAAATGCATGCCTCACTTCCTCTTTCCTTTCTTTGTACCAATCAATCATCTCTTTGAAATTACCCTTATTTAAGGAAGAAGAAGATTCATCGTGTCCACAAAATGTATGACCTTGCATTAGGAGATAACACACAATCTAAAGATGCGGACACACGAATATCATATTTGATTTTAGATTCCTTGGCATGAGATACAACCTTATGTGACAAACTTGACTTTTGGTTCTTAAAATCTTCATATGATGTCCTTGATTTATTGTGAACACTATTAGCCCCACCAACATGATCGAAAATGATTTGTATGCATTCTTCCAAGTCTTTGAACTATACTTTTGTAAAGACATCGTGACCAAAATTTTCATCAAGGGATCATGTCTAAAAAGCGATAGAAGCAAAAAGCGCATCTTTCTCCACACTATATTCCAACCAATCATATTTCTTATACCATGCTTCACGAAAGACCCTAAACGCCTTTCCATATTGTTTGCGAGGAAAATTATGACCAATTGGTTGAGTCGGGCCCTTCGACAAATAAGCCCTTCTAACTTGATCTCTAATGTTTGGATCAAAATTGTCAATTGGAATACGAAGTCCCGGATCAACAATAATGTGATCTGGATTAAACTCCTTAATACCTCCGGCTTCTTGTTGTGGTTGTGCTGCTTTGGCTCTCGCTTCTTGTGTTTGTGTTGTTATCGCGTCGCCGTCTACTTGTTCTTGTGCAACACCGACGGTTGTTGCATCAGCATCAGTACCTTGTGCTTGTGCTTGTGCGGCGGTACCACTAGCACCGGTACTTGGAGAGGAAACATTGCTAAAGTATCTCTTCAAATTCATTTCTAACCAATTAAAAACAATCATTCAAAATCAAGCACGATTCAATACTTCAATATAGATATCTCTAATATCTTCAATATCTTTCTATGATTATGTCTGTCCAATTTAATTTTAACAACCAATTCATTATTCAATATTCATATAAATATCAACTAATATTCTAATTCATACCATCATACCATTCACATTTCACAAATCACAAGTTCTGAAGTTTGCAACCATTGAATCTAAAGAATCAATCAATCACTGATTAAATCAACCATATCCACTCAGGCCTCAGCCACTTACTATTTGACATTACTCTCTCGGTCTCTCCTCTGTCCTCTCAGTCCTCTGCCTCTCTGCGGCGGCGAGGCGGGGAGGGGAGGCGGAAGAAGCTTGAGTGGGCGGCGCGAGCAGCGTCGCCCGGCCGTGGGCGCCCAGCGCCGCACCTGGAGGGCCTAGAGGCTAGAGCACCGTCACTCACCCTTCACGGCTCACTGGCGGCGGCGGGCAGACAGGCGCCCAGCGAGCAGGAGCGGCGGCCGGCGCTCGGCGGCTCGGCGCGGCGCTGGAGGCTGGAGCCACAGGCGGCAATGCCGGCGGCGGCGGCGGCGGTGCCTCGAGCTCGAGCCTCGGCGGCCGGCGGTGGCGCCTCGCCCGCTTGCGCCCGCTCTGGCCGGTGACCGCCTCAACCCGTCCCGCTTGCGCCTGCGCTCGCCGGTGGCCGCCTCGCCCCGCTTGCGCCCGCGCTGGCTGCCTCCACACCTCGCCCTGCCCTGGCTGCCTCCGCACCTCACCGGCTCGCCCCACTTTCGCATTGGGGATTTGGGGATTTACGGTTGAGACGTTGAGTTGAGGGCGTGTGTGACCGTGGAAGCAATGGCTGGGGCACTTTGGGCTTGCACTTGGGCTGGTGCTTGGTGGTGGGCCGCTTCGTGAAGACTGCGGCACTCAATAGCATGCGTGCGAATGATCGGCCCAGTTGAGCCACCCAGGCGCCAGCGGAGGCAACATCTTCTCCGACGCCGGTGCTTTGCTAGGAGGCTAGTAGAGAGAAAATACCACGGGGTAGGGGGTACCGGTGACCGGAGGAAGCTCTGGCATTCGCCAGACCTTGCCAGAATGGCAGGTCCGCCCCTGGTCGTTCTGTTGGTGGTCGTGGGCTTCTGTTGCTTCTGGTCCTCGTCTTGGCGTCGGTCCTGGTGTTCGGTGATGGTTCGAAGCCGTTGCCAACGCCGTTCCCGCTCCGTCATCCTCTTCAACACTTTTGGTCCTCTCCTCCTTTTACCTCTTCTCAGTGGGTGGGTTTTGGGGATGGTGACAATGGGGTGGGTTGATGTGGTGAGGCTTTGCTTTGGCTTGGTTGGCAGTGGCTTGCTTGGCTTTCGGTTGTGAAAGAATTTGGAACGGCTTCCGGCTTTTCTGCCGTTTCAAATGGCTGGTTTTTGGAAGCTGTTTTCGTCGAAGCCGCTTTCTCAACCAACGTACCAAAGCCAAAAGCCGGTGTGTGAGGCTTCGCCGCTTCCATAACTCGCGTTCCATGTTTACCCCTAATGTTTGGACTTATTTACCCATCGAATGCCACTCCATATAACCCTGCGCCAGCTACCCCCGCAAGCTCCTGCACAGCCGCGAGGCTCCCCCTCTTCCCCCGTGCCCCGAGCCCCAACTCCTCCTCTCCGTCGGCCCCACCTCTGCTTTGCGGCGTCGCCCCTCCTCCTCCTCCCCGGCTCCCTCGTCCCCGCCGGCCTCCTCCCCGGCACCCCTCCTCCTCCCGAGATCAGTTGGATCAACCTAGCGCCCTCCTCCACCTCCCTCCTCCCCGGCGCACCTCCTTCCGCGGCGGTGCCTCCTTCCCCGGCTCCGTCCTTCCTCGATACGGTTGCACCTCCTCCGCGGGCTCCCTCCCCTGTCGCCTCCTTCTTGGGCTCCCTCCCTCGTCACCTCCTCCTCCAGCTCCATCCCCTATCGCCTCCTCTTCTGGCTCCATCCCTGACCCTCCCCTGTCGCCTCCTCCTTCGGTTCCATCCTCCTCCCCCGTGCCCGGCCTCCTTCGTCGTCCCCGCCACCCAAGTTCCTCTCCTCCCGAGCCACCGTCGCCTCCTCCCTCCACCTCCCGAGCCACCGCTGCCCTCCCCTTCCTCCTCCCTCTGCGCCACCCTCCTCCACCTCCCTTTGCGTCGCCGCCTCCTCGGGCTCCCTCTGAGCCGCTGGCGTTCTCCCTCGAGCCACCGGCCTCCTCCATCCTCCCCGGCTCTCTCCTCTCTCAAGCCACCCATCTCCCGCCGGCGGTGGCGGCGGCCCAAACCCTATCCCCGGAGCCACAACATTTAGTCTTAACAATTTGCTCTGTTAACTGAATTGAACATATTTTCTTGTGTTTGATTGATTGTGGAAATGGCTATCTAATGATGCTATGTAATGGCAGATTCTTTGCTACCATGATGAGATGGGTTGGAACACGGAAATGGCTTTGAATGATGCTTTCATCTTTTTTTGTTTGATTGATCCCCCAGTGAATGCTCATGAGGTATTATTTGGTGAATACTAAACCCCCTGCACATATTTTTGGATTGCAATTTTTCCAATCTATGTGGTGAAAATAGTTATGCATCAATTATCGATTGAATTTGTGATGAATATATGCATCAATTTTTTTGTATAAGTTTGAGCTGTTTGCAATCGACCATTAGGAGTTAAACTAAACATGATTACGTGAACTCACGGCAATATATGTTGTTGGACATTTGGCTACAAATTGAAGTTAGATGCATTGTTCGATGATTTGCATATATGTTCATCCATTCAATTTCTGATTCATGCATATGATTTGCTTTGGAACAATTGGGCATTGAGCATCCAATTCATGAATAACATTAGTCTTGATGATAATTCTATGTTTGATGTTTGTTTATCACTTGGCCTTGCCATTGTTTGATTACTATTGTTGAAAATGTTGTTTCATTTTGATGAACTAGTTGTGAGTCATGGTTATTGTATATTTGTATCTCTTGGTATCTCATTGTATATGGCTCATTGTGATTGTAGATGCAAAATTCGTCAATTCATGTATCACCTACAAGTTTGCATTATGACCAGATCCTTTTGCTCATTAGTGTGAGTGCCTGTGCATGTGGAAGAAATTGGGTGGAAATGCAACTAGATTTCGATTGCGGACTTTGGAAAATGTACTCATGTACAATTCAACTTGATCTCAGATGATGTCCATGAGCCATTAATCTATACATGATTCAATAATGATTCTAGCAATTTACCATTTAACTTAGTGTTAAATCTAATCTTAGACTCCCAATTGATGATTGATATTAGATCAGTTAATATGCATCTTTGATTTACTACATGATTGGTTTTCTCTACAAAACATTATGGAATTGGCTATATTAATCTTTCTATTTTTGGGGGTACATGTGAGGGTGGGGGTGTCTAACTGCTGCCGATCACGGTCCCAAGCCGGAAAAAAGTGGAGGGTATGAATTATTTATGTAATAATTATGCTGTAATAATTAGTGTGTTAATATTTTATGCAAAGTGCGAATACAAAATGAGCTTATTGTAATATCTAGAGGATCAATGAAACTTGCTCAGAAATAGTTTACAATGACTATGAAGTAACTCTGGACACCTCAACATCTATATTGTAATACATGTTAATTGTAATAATTGTAAGATATGTTAATTGTAATAATTCTATATTATAATAATTATCATTAATTGCGTTAATTGTTGTTAATCGCGGTAGTTGTCGTCAATTCCGGTAGTCGTATAGGTTAATTGTGGTTTATGACGCTAATTGTGTTAAATTGCGGTATATTACAATAGTCGTCGTCAAATGCGATCAATTGCCCTAATTATCATTAAATGTCGTCAAATTGTCGCAAAATGTCGTCAAATGTTGTTAAATGTCGTTAAATGTTGTTAATTGCGTTAAACAGCATCAAACAAGCCATTACCACCACTAGGGGCATTTTAGACATTTCACATCTCGAAAGCTGCAGCAAGCCTTCTTAAAAGCCAAATAACCAAACACCAAATCAGAAAAGCCCAGCCGTTCAGCCCACAGCCAGAAAGCCCTGCAACACAACTAGAAGCCGTTTTTCATAAAAGCCCAGCCGTTCCAAACACCCCCTTTGTGAGGCCTTGTTGGCTTGGTGAGGTTGGGAATGGATGAGAGCTTGATGGCTTTGCTGCATGTGTTCCTTTGGTTGTGACTGAATGAAGTGGTTTGTGATGGTTTGGCTTGCTGTGTTAGTTGTGGAATGAATGAGACATTGTGGGGGGAGAAACTTATGAGGGAGGCTTCGGCTGTGATCCTTCCCTTTGGCATGTGCATTTCCCTTTTGCCCTTGCCCTATCCATTAAGCTCTCACAAGATACTATTTGGCAAATATCCAATGGGTAAAAGAACACTATTTGATGGATTTTCTGCGGTTCAGGTAAGTTGGTATTACGTGGGTGTTGGATTCTAATAAACGTCGGGTGATGAGACCTACCGAAGGGCTATGGTGTTGACTTACCTAGGTTGGTGCAGGAACCTCGAGGAACTTGGATGATCGACAACAATCTTCCTTTATCTCTAATTTCTATTTATAGATTTTGGTTTGCTAATGTTCCGTTGGTTGATGGCGGGCTATGGAACTACGGTCGGGTTTTAGTTGCCGAGGAATGATGTTGTGGATGGCGATATGTGGACAAGGAAAGGCTTAGCGACATGAATGCAATAATTTTCTTTTATCCTCTTGTAATTTAATCACGATTGTAATTTATATTTTACGATCGATATAATTAAATCTTGTAATTAAACCCAAGTTTGTAATATTTTAGTTTCACTTGCAATGGATTTTTTCAAATGACTCTGAAGTTTTATGGATGATTTATTATTGCATCAATAATTTACATTTTACATTTTGTTGTTGAATTCTGATTATATTATTTTATATGAAATTTTTTGGCGATGTGCTCAAAATAAATCTGAGCTTTATGATTTGTTCTTGATTAAAAAAATTTAGTTTACTGCTAATTACCGATTAGCGTTGTTTAATTTAGTTTAAATTTTTCGGGTTCTCACATTGATCTAGAGAAAGAATCATTGTTCAATGAGCAAGGCAAGCACACTCCTTTGATCATGTTGATCCTATTATTTTAATGTTATGTATATTGTTTGCTCAAACTATTATGCATTCTTAATTTGAGAAAATTGCTATATTATTATTTAGTATTTAGTTATCGCCAATTGTTGCATTGACCACTTTGAAAAATTGATACCCTTACTGTTGTCACCCTAAGAATATTATCCATTATTAGTAATTATATTTGTTGAATTTTAGAAAGGTATATGAAGCTTGTGCTTAGTTATGCTTAAGTCAATAATAGTTTCAATGGTGGAATTCAGTAAAATAAAGTTTTGGATACTATGGGAAAGTGATTTGAAAAATTTTGGATAGAGGGGTTACCCCTGTTGCTTAGGATAAAAATGTGAAAATGAAATGGTTTGGACTTGGGTGAGTGGTATGTTGAGGCCAGTGCGGTTGCACGAGAACTTCGGTTGTGTTGGTCTTGCACAGTAATTAAGGACCAAACTTTGATGTCATTGACCCAAGCATTATTTTAAGTTCAACAACATGTTCGGCATGGGTCAGACCTGGCCAAGTAATTTATCTAGTTCGAGCATTGAACATGCAAGCTATAGTTGGTAGGTGTTATCTGGAATGTGTAGACGATAGTAAAGGACAACCATGTCTGTAGGGCACTTGCATTAGACGATGGTAAAGGACGTCTATGTCTTACAAGTATTACCAACACAACTGTGAGCTCTCTTGATGATGGTAAAGGACATCCATATCTTGAGGAGTTAGCTCATAGGGCGGGCTGATCTAAGGGTGAGGTATTGTAAAGGCTTTGTTATGATCATCTCCTCTGCACGCTGAAGTGGATCGGATGCCCAAGAGGGGGGGTGTGAATTGAGATTCTTTTGATAATGAGCAATTAAAAATTCTAATCTTTTCTAACCCAATCTATGTGTCTATGGTTTCTAGTGATACCAAACACTCTTGCATAAGTCGAGTGAAGTTTTGAACCTAGATTCCAATCCTACACAATTCTAGTATCTAGTAATTTGAAAGGACAAGAAAGTAAATGTGAAAGCGTAAAATAGACAAGAGGCGCAACCAATTTTTACCAAGGTGCGAAGATTCGGTGATCGCCTACTCCTCATTGGAGTGCTCTCACAAGAGTATTGCTCGATTTGAAACCGTGCAAGAAATCAAGCCTTCTACTCGTGGTAGTCCTTCTCCGCTCTAGATAGGTAGACTCCGAACCTTCACAATCTTCCCGGTGGCTTCTCCAAGCTCCTCCTTGAAAGGTAACCAAGAACCATGCCTCCAAACCGTCTAAGAGACACTGATCTCAAAAGATAACAAGCCTAGACAATCACTTTAACCAAGTAGGGTCAAGCAACTAGAGTAATGCACACTAAAGGCCTATACTACCTCTGAAATATCTTAAAATATGCTCTTGATTGCTCTTGATCTTACCTTGGTATGAGTTGAACCTGTAGAGTGACCAAGAGTCTTAACAAAAATGTCATGTCAAGTATTTGTAGCCTCCTTGAAGAAACTAGACGTTACACCCAATTTACTGATAAATCAGCACCTTCTGGATCATCTGAAGCCCTTTTGGGTCATCCGAAAGCTTGAAGTCCAATGGTAAAAAAAACTAGCCATTGCAGGCCAAAAGTAACATCCGATAGCTTTGGATCAACCTTCCATCGGATGATTCTTTCCATCGGATCATCTGAATGTACAAAAGTTTACCCATGCCCAAAATCAACTCTTTGTCTCAATGATCCGCTTGCTTGTTCGATAGCTTCTAGATCAAACTTACATCTACATGATTGGCGAGGATTAAAACCTCTATATATTATCTTTAATATATAAAAGACCATACGTCTTCATGGTCGTAACCTTTGAGGTGCCACGACCTCCTTTGGTCGTAGAGATTCAGAGGTTACATAATGGGTACCACAGTGGACGAGGCCCAAGCCAAGCTTCCGGCCGGGAGGCTACTCATAGAAGGTAAGGCGATTCCAAGGTATATTCTCTACCGTATGATGAATGGAACACGTGCATATTCCATACGGCGTATCTTATCCAAGACACACGATGAACAACCTCCGTGCGGTTATATGTTTCATAGACATATAACCGCCAAGCAGTGATTCTGTATCAACCGTCACTTGACTCGACCAGAGCATAGCGCCGCATGAGCGCCTTCTCGGAAATGCGCCACCTCTTGAGGGCTATTTAAAGATGGAACACAGGCGGATCAAGAGAAAAAGGAGGAGAGAGCGAGAGAGAAGAGAAGCATGAGAAGAAGGAAGACAAAAGCACAAGCCATAGATTCGTGTAATAGTTACGAGTTAGCAAGAGGCAAGCGAGTCCTTAGGATATACCTTGTAAATTCGGTTCATATTAATAAAAAGCGGTCCCATTATTCACTGAGATTTCCCATGTCATTTTCTCCTTTCTATTTTACGTAAGATCGGCGTCTTGATAAATCGACAATGATCCTTTTCATTCGATCATCACGAAAGTACAAAGTTTCAGCTCATACCAAAAACCAACTCTGTCTCAATGATCCGCTTGCTTGTCCAAATTACCTATAGGATCATCCGAAATGTGTAACTTTCAACACCTTGAAAATACCGACCGGCTCAATGATATACTTCCTTGTCCGATAGCTATAGGATCATCAGAACACATCGACATTTCTCAAACTTTCTTTGTGTGTATCACAACTAGCTAAAAACCCTTTAATTGTATGGCCAAGCGAAAACAAAACCTATTACTACAATGATCTATCCCTAACTCCTTGGATCATTTCTAAAATACAAAGTTCTTAATCTTCAACTAGTTCCATGCTTTGCCATCAATGTCCATATATGGTCAACACTTAGCCCGCATATCCAAACCATCATTGAGACCTAACTTGAACCTATGCTTCACGAAAGAGTTAGTCTTGAAGATTAAGTTGTCATTAATTACGAAAACACAAAATAGGGGCCTAGATGCTTACAATCTCCTTTTTGGTGATTGATGACAACCAAACTAACACAAGAGATATAAAAGGATTTCAAGTATATGTCATGAGCAAAAGCAAAGCATATACTTGACAAGATAAGCACACAAAAGTATTAATCCAATATATAAGGAAAGTAAAGAACATGATCAAGTATATAACTAAAGAAAGCATGGGACAAAGCATATGTGATGTGGGCATCCCTAACACTTATGCATCTTCTCCTATTATTGGTTAGGCACAAACTAATGCGGGCGTCCCAACGACCGATTCGATACTAGCCAGGTCCAATGACGAGCTCGAACCAAGCTTCTAAACCAACGAGATGCTTTTGTTTCTTAATGAATCTCTAGTAACTATACTAAAATTGGCTCTGCCTCATGCAAATATTTTGTGCATTCTCAGTTCGAACATTGTGAAGACTTGGAAGCAAAGCAATGGAGGAGGACCTTGGAAGATCAAAGAAGTCACCTTATCTTTGTCTCGGCGGGCTCTGACCAGGTCTACGGCTCTACGACCAGGTCTACCGGTCTTACGACCAAGTCTCAAGCTCGACCGGTTTCTAAAGATATCGACCGGTTTTGAAGGCTTACGACTAGTTCTCCAAGATCTATGATCAGGTTCCCAAAGCTTACGACCATTCCTCGACCGGTCTTACAACCAATCCTACAACGGATCTACGACCGGTCCAACGGCGGGTCTCGACAAGGTCTTAAATAATATTTGGTGGATGTTGTACTCGGAAGAGCAATACTCGAAGGAAACATGTTCGGCGAGAGCGTGCTCGGCGGTAACATTACTCGGTGTGAATAGTACTCGATGTAAGCGATTACTTCGTTGCGAGCGGTATGATTCGATTAGGATTTGGAAATCGAGTCTTTGTCAGGCTTCGGTTGATTCTGTGGCCCTAGATTTTGGTAGCAAGATTTTGGGAGGTTCACTATAAATACCCTGTGACCCCATGTATCCGGAGACCAATTTTTGCATAAGATTAAAACATAGCTATTGCTTGTTCTTTCAAAGCAGAGTTCATGCGAGGACTTTGAGAGAAAATTGGGCGATCCATTTATTCATCACGCACTTCAAGGTCAAGTCATCGTTCCATTGGGAATTGGGGCTTGGCGATCGGCGCTGTGGTCTCGCGACAATCAACTATTTGGTGTGTTTTGGGTGATATCCAAAGAGTTGAGGTTCATGATTGTGAGGATTAAAACCTCTATATATTATCTTTAATATATAAAAGACCATCGTCTTCATGGTGGTAACCTTTGAGTGCCGACCTCCTGGTCGTAGAGATTCGGAGGTTACATAATGGGTACCACAGTGGACGAAGGCCCAAGCCAAGCTTAGGCAAGGTGACTACTAAATGAAAGTAAGCGATTCCAAGGTATATTCTCTACCGTATGATGAATGGAACACGTGCATATTCCATATGGCGTATCTTATCCAAGACACACGATGAACAACCTCCGTGCGGTTATATGTTTCATAGACATATAACCGTAAGCAGTGATCTGTATCAACCGTCACTTGACTCGGAAACCGGGCATAGCGCCGCATCGAGCGCCTTCTCGGAGTGCTGCCACCTCTTGAGGGCTATTTAAAGATGGAACACAGGCGGATCAAGAGAAAAAAGAGGAGAGAGGCGGAGAGAGAGAAGCATGAGAAGAAGGAAGACAAAAGCACAAGCCATAGATTCGTGTAATAGTTACGAGTTAGCAAGAGGGCAAGCGAGTCCTTAGGATATACCTTGTAAATTCAGTTCATATTAATAAAAAGCGATCCCATTATTCCACGAGATTTCCCGTCATTTCTCCTTTCTATTTTCGTAAGATCAACGTCTTGATAAATCGGCGGTGCGCCGTCAGTGGGAAGCATAACATGGAATCTCGGAAGATTTTCTCTGCTCATCAAATCTTTGTCCATTCCACATGCGTGATCGATGCGGTTATGGCGGAAGTTGGGATGAAGAAAATTGGTTCGACTTGGAGGACTCGCCGACCTCGACATGGATGCATGTATGCGCGCCATGGAGAAAGCGGAATCTCTTCATCATCCTCCTCTGCCGGCTCGCCCGAGGCGAAATCGGCGAACAACCGGATGGATGAAGACACACGCTCGATCGGTGGCGGTCTCGGAAGAAGTGTTTCCGACCAGTTCGTAACACCCCAAATCCTCGACAAGCCGGCCCTTTGGACGGCAAGAAAGGTGACGAAAATTCAACACCGCAACGAAGTTCAACATGCCTTTGATGCGATCATGGTTGATAGGTACTCACGGTAGCTTCTAGTAATTCCGAGGGCCAACCGACACTTAGTGGCGGTGTTAATGAAACCTCCATTGGCGTAAACCAAGTGGGGATGATAAAGCTAAGCATTCGATCGGCGATTCGCGAATCGGTGAGGTCCTTCCAAAAACCTCGGAGGTGCGATCACCGGCGCTCTCCGTCGTGGAAGCTTCGCGAAGCTCGAGAGGCTCTCGTTGATTACGATGGAAGCTCATCGGAGGACGCTCTTTGGAAGCACGAGGTCAATCGCGATCGAGATACGGATCACAATCGTGTGCGGTCCTCCACACATTGCATCGCCACCACGTCCTAATGGAGATGAGTGCGGGTGGTCAAGCACCAAATGCGGAGGGAGTGAAGCGGTAGATGTTCACGATTAATACGCTTGGTCCTTCCCAAACCAATGTGAGGACGGGCAAGATCGGCGAAGGTCGGAGGATGTAAGCCATCGAACACCTTATTACAGTAGAAATCCTCGAGACCTTTGGTAACTATACAAAACTGCGGCGAGTGGGGATATTTTAAATACTTACGACCACTTACTGGCGAGACTCAGTTTTGCCCAACTCGCGATTCAAGTATCGGAGATTATCCAACGGACAATGCGCGCACGAAGCTTATCGGGAGCGAAGGCACCCGAAAGTCGAACCATGACTTCATCACGGCATTCTTCCCAAGCGAAGCCTACATGATCGCGTTGGGGATCAATTGACGCTGCGACCACCACGGCGATTCCGACCAACCATTCACGAGGAGAGATTATTTCAGAATCCTCGCCATCGCCGTCGAGGCGAACCATCGCTTGGACACTGGTGATCTCCGACATCATCCGGGCGAACAAGCGGTCGGCGTTTTACTAACGTCTACGACGGATCGGGACATTGGAGCATCGACAATCTGTTCTAGAAATCGATCTCAACCGATTACAATCTAGTGCCTTTTCAAAGAAGGCGCCACGAAACTATCACGGTATCGAGCTTTCTCGGCGGGGGCTCCAAGGCATGCGTTGGCCAAGTAGGTTCCGGCCGGCCAATATGGATAAATTCAATGGGACCCAAAATCCCTTAGAATTTCTCGGATATACACCACCTTCTATCGAGCTGCGGTGGTGATGAAAATGTAATGGCGAATTATCTTCCTCGGTATTAGAAGGATCGGCCCGATCTTGGTTGTAACCTTCCGATCGGATCGTGTATACTTGGGAGCAACTCTGCGACCTTTTAATTGCAAATTTTGAGTGCGTATGATGCATACAGAAGGAAGGCGATCTCCATAGGATACGGTAAAAATCAAGCGAAACTCTCGGCGATATATTAAAAGATTTAGCCAAGTCGTAACTCAATACAGAGTGAGAATCTTCCGTTATCCAAGCCTTCAAGCGGGATTAAGAAATCGAAGGTTTCTGAAGGATTTAGCTATACATCCTCCACGAACAACCATCGAGCTCTTGACATGGTGACAAAGTGCGCTCACGGTCGATGAAGGTGTCGAGTGGAGCAAAACGTTGATCGAAAGGATAAGATCCCCAACTTTGGCTTAGATAGGACGGAAAAGAAACTAAAGAAGACTCTCAAGAAAAAGAAACAGCGAATAACAACAAAGAGGTTACGATTGTTCTGAAAAATCTACAAAAGGAAGAAAAGATTATCTTGGTGGTGGCAAGGCCAAAGCTCGACTAATGGTTACAAGAAAAACAAAAATGGTGTTCTCTTCATCACCAAGCGGGGACACGATTTGCGCAATTATCGCGCTTGGCAAAAGAAGGCGGAAGATTATTATGCGGTAAAGGACCACTCCGTCGATTCAAGAGCTGGAAACAAGCTCCAAGAAGGACAAAGATGGTGACGAAGAGATGGAGTACCAGAACCTCGGCACCGTTGATGTGATCTTGGTGGGTCTTCTTCGTCAAGTCGGGCGTCACTGAAAGCCATGGGCGAGAGGTCAACCTTACAGAACCTTGATCCGTTAAACCTTCAAGGTGGTGAAACAATAATCTCCTTCGACAAAGAAGGCGCCTATTCCTTCAACTCGACGGTAGGTTTCCAATTGTCGTTGAGCCTACTATTAATAAGCTGCAAGGTTAATCGGGTTTTGATAGATGGGGTAGTTCTTTGAATATTCTATTTGCAAGTGCTTTAGAAGATATCACGATTCCCAAATCCAAGGTAAAGCGGTGAAATATGCCTTTCACGACATAGTGCACGGGTCTCTTGCTAAACCAATAGGGCACTTGTCCCTACTAGTTACGTTGGAAAACAGGCAACCAGAGCGAGAAAAGTTTCATTCGATGTGGTGAACTTGAGCGCATACAATGCAATTCTCGGTCGTCGGCTTTAGCAAAGTTCACGATAGCCACGCATTACGGTTATCGAGTTTGAAAATGGCGGGACGAAAGGTGTAATCACGGTCGAGGTGATCGAAGATAGCCTACGCATGCGATCGGAAGTGTTTAGAGCTGGTCGATGAACTTCCGACCGGAGAACTAACACCGTTAACATGCGAGTCAAAAGTTCAAGGCGAAAATGACACAAAACCTTCCGACCGGTTGAAAGAGGTACAACTCGATGGGCGCTTCTCGAGAGGTGCCAAGATCTTGGTCGGGGCGAGGACTCGACCTAAATAGGAAGAGTCGCTCGTCTCCTTCCTCCGAGCTAATCGGGGCGTATTCGCATGGCGGCGTCGGCATGCCGAGTCCCGAGGAGTGATCGAGCATAGGCTAGCTCTGACCTAACAAAAAACGGTCAGCGAAGCTACGGCGTTTACTTTGATCGAAAGAAGCAATCGATCGAGATCAACAAGCTTCTCAAAGCGGGTTCATTCGTGAGTCGACCACGAGTGGCTCGCCAATCTGTAATGGTTAGAAAAGCCAGCGGAAATGGCGAATGTGTATTGACTTTGAGATCTTAATAAAGCTTGTCCAGAAAGATGACTTTCCTTCCTCGCATTGATCAACTTGTAGACTCTACTTACAGGTGTGAGTTGTTAAGTTTTTGGATGCTTATTCGAGGTACCACGGATCAATATGAGTAAACAAGATGAAGAAAACTTCCTTTATCACCCCATATGGTACTTCTTGTTATGTAAAAATGTCATTTGGTCTCAAGAATCTTGGTGCAACATTCCAAGGTTGATGCAAAAGACCTTTAGCCCTCGGTGGGTCGGAATCTTGAAGCCTCGTTGATGATCAGTGCGTTAAAAGCGTCAGCGGGGATCATATTCTAGACACGCAAGAGACTTTCAATAACTTAGGCGTCATAACCTTAAGTTAAATCGAGAAATGTGTGTTGGAGTTTAGTCGGGAAAGCTTCTTGGGTTAGAGTTTCAGCTAGAGGCATTGAAGCAAATCCAGCGAAAATCGCGCCATCGATCGGATCGCGATCAACCAAAGAAGGAAGTCCAAAGTTAACCGGTTGTATGGCAGCGTTAAGTGCGTTTCATAACGCGGTTAGGCGAAAAAGTACTACCTTTCTTTAAGCTTCTCCGAAACATGGGAGTTTGAATGGACTAAAAAGCAGCGGCACCTTTGAAGAATTAAGCGGTACCTTACGAGTCCCCCAATCTTAGTTTCTCCAAGATTGGGAGAAACATACTAATTTACGTGGCTGCAGCGCCACAAGCGGTTAGTGGTGTCTTGGTCGTAGAAGCGAGACAATGTTCAGCGACCAATATATTACGTAAGTGAAGTCTTACATGGACCAAAGAAAGGTATCATGGTACAAAAATTGCTCTATGGTCTCCTTATGGCTTCAAGGAAACTAAGGCATTATTTTGAGGCCCACAAAGTGGTGCGTACCTCTGGATATCCCCTTGGTCAAGTCACGGGAAGCGAGGAGTCATCGGGGCGAATATCAAAATGGGCGGTTGAGCTTGGGGCGTTCGATCTCCATTTTGTCCCATGAGCGACAATCAAGTCCCGAGCAATAGCGAGAATTCATTGCGAATGGACAAACCCCGAACCCACCCAGGGGCGAAATGCGAGCACCACGGCGAGTGGACAATGTACCGATGGTTCCTTGATGTTGCATGGCTCGAGGCGAGGTCGTCTTGATTTCCCCTCTTGGCGAACAAATAAAGTCGCCATTCGGTTTAACTTTCTACTACTAACAATGTAGCGAGAATATGAAGGTTTACGGCGGACTTGAGCGGCTCGTTACGCTTCGGGATTCGCGATTGCTAGTGGCGATTCTCAACTAGTAGCGAATCAAGTAGGAAAAAGTATCAATGCTCTAGTACCAAGATATCATCATATCGGCGAAATGCGAAACTTCGAAAAGCATTTCTTGGTTTCGGATCAACACATTCTTGAAAGGAAAACTTTCTGGCGACCGATTGGCGGATGGCTTCCACACGGACATCCGTCCATGAGTTTTCTCGAGAAACTCGATTCACCCTCGGTAGTCGAGCCTTGGAGGACATAGATGTTAGCAAGGAGGTTGCACACCTCGATTCTGCGAACATGGATGCTCCATAGGTCGATGATGGTTGGCGCCATCACGATCACGGTAGAGATTGGATGACATCGATCTACAATTATCTTGACATGACCTAATTCCAAAGATGATGTAGAGGCTGATCGCATTGCAAAAGCCAAATCATACACTCTCATTGAGCATTACCTTGTATAGCGAGGATCTCACGGAGTGTTGATGAGATGCATATCTCACTCGGATGGTATTAAATTGCTAGCGAAATTCATGGAGAGTGCGTGGAGCACATCATTCCTCTGAGAACTTTGGTTGGTAAAGCCTTTAGGCAAGGATACTCTTGGCCAAGCGCCCTTCATGATGCAAAGAGCTCGTGGCGAAGTGCGTGCGATGTCGATTTCATAGTCGACAAGTACATCGGCCGTCTCAAGCTTTGCAAACAATTCCTCTTTCTTGGCCTTTTGCAACACAGGAATTTGGACATTACAGGACCTTTCCCAAGAGCACCAGGGGGCTTTGAGTTCTGTTAGTTATGATTGACACGTTCACTAAATGGATCGGCAATGGCGGTTGTAAAACTACAAGCCGAAGCGCCAGAGGTTCTAACAAAAGCTTGATTACGGTTTGGTGTACCCGATCGTATAATCGCGATAGCGGTGCCCGATTTTTAGCGGCAATTTTCGAGTGCAGCGAAGAACTAGGTATCAAGATACATTTAAGCTTGATTGCTCATCCACGAGCAATGGGCGATTAATGACCAATGGTATCATAATGCAAGGGATCAAGCGGCGAGTATTCGATCGATTAATTCAATGATCGGGAGCTTGGGTTCAGAACTTCCATACGTATTATGGCGTTCGTACCACGACTAGTCATGCGGCCGGTGAAACACCATTCTTTATGGTTTACGGGCGAAGCCATGCTACCTCTAGAGCTTAAAATTAGTTACGCTCGAGCGATTCCTTTTCGAAAGTGATCGGTGTGAATGGCGACTTGGCGACATCAATTTCCTTGAAGCAGCGAAACCAAGCTTTGCTACGATCGGCGATCTACCGGCAAGCCATGCGTCGGTACTACTGATCGTAGGTGCAACCTCGCGACCTAGCGTAGGTGATTTGGTTCTTAGAAAAATTCGGATCCAAGCGGTGCAACAAACTTTCACCTAAGTGGGAAGGTCCTTACCAGCGTGGTCGAAGTTACGGCGAGGATCGGTGCGATTAGCTATGACCGATGGGCAAGTTTTGTCTAATTCTTGGAATATTGATCAATTCGTAAGTTCTATGTTTAATTTTATGTATTTCATTTACATTCTTTTTTCAATAAAGAGGCTTTTGCTTAAAAGCGATAAGTATGGTTGTTTATGCTTATTATTTGTCCATCTGGTGCGTATGTCATTCCGTTCTTTGGTTGGTGGAGAAGACTCTCATTCTCTCCGATATTCTTTTGATAGGATCTCCACTACTCATGGTTCTTGACTTGAATGTCACCGACCACCTTGGTTTTAGACGTGATCATTGCTTCAATGATACACGCATACGACAGACATTCTTTTCTTAAAGAATCATACAGTATGAGAATACCAACTCGGACGGTTTACTTGGTTTCGTTTCTTTCTTGAATTTGAAGATTGTTATTTTATTTCAACATTACATTTCTAATCAAGTTTGGCTCTTGGTGGGACACGAGAAAGCCTCTGGTGAAATCTCTCCTCTCTGCCGCGTGGTCACCTTGCTGGAAGGAGCTTCCTAGTAGCGGTCCTTTTCCTCTCGATCCTCATTGCCCGGTCGGATTTGATCATGAGCACGTTTAGCGACATATTTTAACAAATCTTTAGTTCTTGAGATTCGATCCGACCGGATCAAATATTTTCTAAACAACGGTACTTATCTCTTCTTTTCTTTTTCTTTGCATACATTCTTAATGCATATCTTCTTGTCGGCAAAAATCCGGTATTTGTTATGTCTTGAGACTACAAGTGGTATTTCATAGTACTTCGATAATGGACAAGATCTAGACTAGTCGAAATCGTCAGCTGGTTCCGACCACATGATTTCCTAGTATTTCCTAGATCGTTGTCATAGACATTATCAGCACTCTTACCATGGTCATCGTTATTACTCAATTTCCTGGTCTACTGCTTTCTTTTAGTAACGTTCATCTACTAACATAAGCAGTCGGGGGCTAGGAGATATATGAGTATTTAACAATATTGACAAGCGGGATCTTCTTTGACAAAGGTAAGTTTTCATTTACATAGTCTAAATATTACATCTGTTTACATATTAGGACCTCGGTGGTCGCTATGAGATGGAGATCAGACTTCCATTTCCCTGCAACTTTCTCTCAGAGAGGTTTTACTTCCTCGAAAAGTTTTGTTGCTTCACTCTCGAAGCGATCGAAGTCCTCTTCTGACTTTAAGGTTATGAGAGGATCGGAAGCCTTTAGTTTTGCTAAAGCAATACTAACCGATTACAATAGCTTCCTTCATTGTGCGGGCATGGTTTTCCCTCATAGTTTTGGCGGACCTTTGAGATCTTCAAAAGTTGACCAAAGTAGTCCATCTTTTCGTTGGATCTCTAAAGAAAGCAAGCTTGATCACGATCCCATATCGAAGATCGTCTTGTTAAGAGCCTTGATCTTCTCATCAAGGCCAAATACAAAAGCTTCCTTTTGGCCAGCGCAAAATCGAGGTCTTCTCCGCTCGTTCAAGTGCTCTGATTTTTACTGCAGTAGATAAACAAAATTAATGTACTCTTTACAATTGGAGTTATGGAATCTTGGTTAGGTCTCCGACCGATTACCTTTGATTTTCTTCTCACAAAGTGAAAACCTCTTTTTCTGGTCATCGCATGCTTGATCGGCCGGTCTTTACTCTGATTTTCTTCCCTCGGCTTTATTATTAGGGCTTCCTTGGCCTTGATCTCTTCTTTAATTTTCTCTAAATCTATCAAATATGATAGAAGAGAAGGATAATTTATAAGGAGAATTAAGATAATAAACCGTAGGAGATCAAAAGAAATGTACTTACTTCTCGGATCGGAGTGTTTTGCTCCAAAGTTTTTATTATTTGGGTGAGTCCTTCGATCTGACATAGTTTTTCGACCAAATGTTACAAAAACAAAAATTCCTTTCTTTAGCAAGCTTTCAAAGCGTCAAAAGAAAGAGTTGTAAGATAGTCGTAGAACACTTACAGAAGTGCCATATCATTATATTGGAGAAGATTGTATCTGGACCAATCTTGGCTTGATAGTCAGATATCTTTCCCGAGCTTCATCAAGTTCCTTATCCTCGATAAATCGGGGAGAAAAAGGGAATTTGTTAACCTCAGTATTTCTGGAGGAGGTGGAACTGTTGAGGGTCTCTGGGGATGACTACCTCAGGAGAAGGAGTAAGGATTACTAAAGGATCTGGCGAGATCTTGAAACCTGCTCGGGGCTTCTTTGCTACTTCATCCTCGGTAGTTTTGCTTTAGGAGTATCACAGTCGGGAGCCTCCACGACCACCTCTACCTCGGAACTTTTTCTGAGAGGTGCTGGTCGGACACGGCCAAGGAACACGGAAGATCTAAAGCGAGAGAGAGAAGGCAAGGAAGATCCAAGGTATGTATAAATCGACCTCTTCATTTTATATATATACCTTGTTGTTTTAATTTACCCTTGTAGCGCATCAGTAAAGTTCGTTCTGTGGCCTTCCTCTTCTTGTCAGCCGATTTCACGATTCTAAACGCTAGGGTTGACTAGATCTTGCACATCCAGCGATCGGAAATCGAGCGATATACGCAACCATTTGGTGAGGTCCTTGATCGCGGGTCAATAGATGTAGATTCGTCTACCTCCAATGATGGCCTCGATGGAGCGGAGGTTCTCGATGACCTTCTTTGGAAGATGCGGCGACCGCCTAAATTCATCATCAAAGATAGTTAGGCGATAAACATAATTTATCAAAATATTATTTGTGTTGGTTACCTACCTCTGGAAGACTTACATCTGTGTGGTCGAAGGAGATCGTATCATCAATTGGCTCAAATCTTTGATGACCTTGTTGATTCTCAACCCAACCGACTACACATCAAAGAGGTTTATGGTATACGATCAAAAATAATATGCACGATAACAAACGGCGATTGATGTTTCTACCTTAAGTCTCTCAATCCTCTCTTGGTGAAAGCGACCGCTAAGATCGAGAAAACTAGCCTTGTCGCGGGCTCTCCGTATGAGATCATCTTGATCCGGCTTCTAATCTCATCGAAGATAGATTTGTAAAGGTAAGATGAAAGATTTAAGGATCTGAAAATAATTAGCGAGATAGGAAAAGCTGGTCGAATCGTTAATGGCTTACCATTTTGGAATCTCAGTGCGTATCATCACGACCAATGTACGAGCATCTTATGTGCTCGGACCTTCAAAGAAGCTAACGTGGCGTGGAAAAATCTTTCACCACATGCCAAGATGTTAGACCTTTGGCGCTAAACTTGATTGCTTGACCCATTTTCCTCGTTTCCCTCTTTCTCGTAGAGGCGCCATCTTGGATTCTCGACGCCTTCTTACGAATAATAAAGGTGTCTTTCTTAGTGATCTTCATATAGAACCAACTCTTCTTCCATGGCGACCACGAAGATTTGAGTATATAAAAATGTACTCATCGGCTTTTCCATCATGGAGCGCAAGTGCACTCTCAAAGCGTCCCAATCGCTTTTCGGACTTTGTCATCTGTAGTAGTACTGAATAGATCCGGATCTGTTGGAATCCCCAAATGCGCTTAGAGAGATAGATAAAAATCGAGATTGGCGATGGCATTGGGCGAATTCACCAATTCAACTCCATAATACTCCAAAACTTGAGGAAGGAAGGAGTGAATTGGTGGCGAAATCCGCATTCGATATATGCGAGAAAAACAGGAATTTCTCCATCTTCCTTGCTGGGAATGTTCCCCAAGCGGATCTCAAGAAATCACATCCTTCTTTGGGAGCATCGATCTTCTCCAGTTCTCAACTTTTTCTCACTTAGGTGAAACCGACCGGTTGGTGATTTGATCAGACATGGTTAGGTTCTTTTGGGTGAGAAAAGCAAAGGGAGTCGGAGGTAGTTTTTACTCGGAAGATGAGAAAAGAAAGGAGGAAGTGAAAAAACCTAAGTTTACAAAAGGGTTTTATAAGCTTGAAATCCTAAACCGTGATAAGGAGTTGCAAAAAGTCCAACGGACACGAAACTCTTCAAATCCCAAGGCAAAGTTCTCAACTTTAAAGTGAATACAAACGCTTCAAATGCCTTTGTATTTAATAAGCGTCATCCGTCACGATTTCATCGGAAGAAAGGTGTTCACACGACCTATTCATTTAAAGTTCGGGGCTGGTGGCGAGATTAAAACCTCTATATATTATCTTTAATATATAAAGACCATACGTCTTCATGGTCGTAACCTTTGAGGTGCCACGACCTCCTTGGTCGTAGAGATTCGGAGGTTACATAATGGGTACCTGGTGGACGAAGGCCCAAGCCAAGCTTCAGGCAGAGAAGCTACTCATAGAAGGTAGGCGATTCCAAGGTATATTCTCTACCGTATGATGAATGGAACACGTGCATATTCCATCGACGTATCTTATCCAAGACACACCGTGAACAACCTCCGTGCGGTTATATGTTTCATAGACATATAACCGCCAAGCGATGATCTGTATCAACCGTCACTTGACTCGACCAGACCTAGCAGCCGCGCCAGCGCCTTCTCGGAAATGTGCCACCTCTTGAGGGCTATTTAAAGATGGAACACAGGCGGATCAAGAGAAAAAGGAGGAGAGGCGGAGAGAGAGAGAAGCATGAGAAGAAGGAAGACAAAAGCACAAGCCATAGATTAGTGTAATAGTTACGAGTTAGCAAGAGGGCAAGCGAGTCCTTAGGATATACCTTGTAAATTCAGTTCATATTAATAAAGAAGCAGTCCATTATTCACGAGATTTCCCATGTCATTTTCTCCTTTCTATTTTAAGTAAGATCGACGTCTTGATAATAAACAATGATCCTTTCATTCGATCATCACAGAAAGTACAAAAGTTTCAGCTCATGCAAAAACCAACTCTACTGTCTCAATGATCCGCTTGCTTGTCAAATTTTATAGGATCATCCGAATGTGTAACTTTCCAACACCTTGAAAATACCCGACCGGCTCCAATGATATACTTCCTTGTCCGATAGCTATAGGATCATCGGAACACATCGACATTTCTCAAACTTTGCTGTGTGTATCACAACTAGCTAAAAAACCCCTTTAATTGTATGGCCAAAGCGAAAACAAAAAACCTATTACTACAATGATCTATCCCTAACTCCTTGGATCATTTCTAAAATACAAAGTTCTTAATCTTCAACTAGTTCCATGCTTTTGCCATCAATGTACATATATGGTCAACACTTAGCCGCATATCAAACCATCATTGAGACCTAACTTGAACCTATGCTTCACGAAAGAGTTAGTCTTGAAGATTAAGTTGTCATTAATTACGAAAACACAAAATAGGGGCCTAGATGCTTACAATCTCCTTTTTGGTGATTGATGACAACCAAACTAACACAAGAGATATAAAAGATTTCAAGTATATGTCATGAGCAAAAGCAAAGCATATACTTGACAAGATAAACACACAAAAGTATTAATCCAATATATAAGGAAAGTAAAGAACATGATCAAGTATATAACTAAAGAAAGTATGGGACAAAGCATATGTGATGTGGGCATCCCTAACATATGCATCTTCTCCTATTATTGGTTAGGCACAAACTAATGCGGACGTCCCAGCGACCGATTCGATACTAGCCGGTCCAATGACGAGCTCGAACCAAGCTTCTAAACCAACGGATGCTTTTGTTTCTTAATGAATCTCTAGTAACTATACTAAAATTAGCTCTTGCCTCATGCAAATATTTTGTGCATTCTCGATTGAACATTGTGAAGACTTGAAGCAAAGCAATGGAGAGGACCTTGGAAGATCAAAAGTCACCTTATCTTTGTCTCGGCGGGCTCTCGACCAGGTCTACGGCTCGACCAGGTCTACGGTCTTACGACCAAGTCTCAAGCTCTACGACCAGTTTCTAAAGATGTCGACCAGTTTTTGAAGGCTTACGACTAGTTCTCCAAGATCTATGATCGGAGTTCCCAAAGCTTACGACGGTCCTCTGACCGGTCTTACAACCAATCCTACAACGGATCTCGACCGGTCCAACGGCCGAGTCTCGACAAGGTCTTAAACAATATTTGGTGGATGTTGTACTCGGAAGAACAATACTCGAAGGAAACATGTTCGGCGAGAGCGATGCTCGGCGGTAACATTACTCGGTGTGAATAGTACTCGATGCTTGATGCTCGTTGCGACGGTATGATTCGATTAGGATTTGAAATCGAGTCTTTGTCAGGCTTCGGTTGAATTCTGTGACCCTAGATTTTGGTAGCAAGATTTTGGGAGGTTCACTATAAATACCAGTGACCCCATGTATCCGGAGACCAATTTTTGCATAAGATTAAAACATAGCTATTGCTTGTTCTTTCAAAAGCGAGTTCATCACGAGGACTTTGAGAGAGGTGGCGATCCATTTATTCATCACGCACTTCAAAGGTCAAGTATCGTTCTATTGGAATTGGGGCTTGGCGATCGGCGCTTGTGGTCTCGCGACAATCAACTATTTGGTGTGTTTTGGGTGATATCCAAAGAGTTGAGGTTCATGCATTAACGCAGTGTTGACTAACGACATCGACTATTTCGCATCATCTATCCACGGTTCTCACCGAGAAGATCGGGCAACCCCATATCAATATGTGAGCATGATACATGATAAACAACATAGCACATGCTGTAATACCCCAAATTTAATTTCTGAGAAGATATAAATTAGAGAATGACCAGTGTAAGCGATTTAATAGAGAGGATTGAGAGGATTTGCAAAGGTAGACAACACCGGGCAGGGCTTTTGGCCCAGATTTTGGCCCAAGGTGGGAGAGGAGCAACCGGCTACAAGCGGGGAGGCAAAACCTAATCGCTCTGATGCCTGCACACTTTTGCTCTGATCTGCCGTCATTGCTACAGTACCCATGGTGCTACAGTAGCTGCCCCCTTGGTCCTTGCTGCCATCTCCTCAGGCGCAGCCTGCTGTTCTTGTGTGCCCGACCAAGCAAGAAGAGGGAGGAAGGTAGAGGAAGAAAGGAAAGAAAGAAGAGGGAGAAGAGGAAGGAGAAATATCTGGTGATGTTCATTAAGTGTTCTACAGCGGGTTCTCCAAAGGTAACCCCTGTTCATCGTTCGTTAAAGTAATAGATTTGTGTATCTTAGCAATGTCGGTTCTAGATTGCTTTCTGTCCAGAGATTTGGCGGGCAGTTTTCGTGTCCTTAGATGCAGAATCTGGAATCCCATCTCCTAGAGATATTTATATAATTCTCTTAGCTTTCAGTGGCCGCCAAGATCACCGGATTCCGACTTACGGATCAAAAGATATGAATTTTTAGTGTCGCTGTCTGTTGATCTGTCAGTTTTTGACAGTCTGTAGGAAACTGGGTTAAACCATTAGTTAAAGCGAAATCAGAGAATCTCGATACAACGAAAAATGTAGGTAATTTCCATACCTTTTCATAAAGATAAAGAACACAAGATTTGGACTTTCATGTAATAGTTATGGAGGTTTTAGTGTACTGTCCAGAGAACCCGATGTGAATTCTGATGTCTGATAGTTTGGCTTGCTAGGGAGTAAATGGCCGAATCAAAGGGCTCCCAACTAAGTTTATTTAGGTAATTTAATTACCTTTTCAGAAAGTCTAATATCATATTATTTGGATTCCTGAGCAGAAAGTTATGTATTTTAGAAGTTGACTGTCCGCAGTGAACACCAAATCGATCGCTAGAAACTAGAAGATTGGAAACACTTGGGAGTTTAGCGAGTTCAATTGTGTTGTTACTACGCTTTTGGTCCAGTATGTTGGTCTTAGATTGGGGTTATCTTATGTTCAGGTGGGAGCATGATTTCAGGGGGCAGCACCCTCTTGGCGTCCACCGTTCTCGCCGCGGTTGAGGCAAGTATTCGGCTGCTAACCGTTTATGTTTGCATGATGTGATTGTGATGTGCCTTGATCGTATTAGCCATGCATACCTATTTATGAGATGAGTTACCGTTTATCTTGATGACTGCTAGTTATGGTTAAAGATTCTTTAGCATGTTGTTAATGCTTACATGTTAATGTGAACACGTTGAATTCTTGCGAATGAAAAGAAGTTGTCATGGTGCATATGCATGTTGAGCATGTTGAGTCTTGGTTATGTGATAACCAAGTTTATATAGTTGAGTCCCGTCATGCAATGGCGGGCTTGAAATCCCCACATTACGTGGAATGTGGGCTATGAGCAAAGGTCCCCATCATTAAGATGATGGGCAAAGGTCCCTATACATATAGTGTATGAGCTCTTAGTCCTGTGCGGAGGAGCACGAGGCAAGAATGTCATCGACGGATGAATACCCGCGTGCTGATAAAAATCGAAAAGAGATAAAGTTCAAAGGAGCATTGCATTGGTCGCATTTCATAAGTTAAAGGCTATGTTTAGTGTAATGTTATTGTGAATTATCGATGCTATGTTTGTGTTCTTGTTTATGGCCTTGTTGATACTTATTTGAGTCTTTGGGCTCACTCTTGCTTTAATGTGTTTTTAGGTACCAATGGAATGAGCGACTTACATGGGGAGGAGTAGAAGTTGTTGCACTCACTACCTCACAATCTTAAGCGCTTTCGATTAGCTTCATCTGAAATAATTAAAGCTGTTTGAGTATCACCCATAGTTGGTCTTTGGTTTGAGTATTTGACTATTTGTAATAATGAGTTTTACAGTCTGGTTATGTTCATTCGATTAACATGCATGTTTGATTGAACTTGATTATGAAGTTGTTGATATATGCCATGATTTATTGTTGAAACCTTGGTATATTTGCTTAAACAAAGGAGACTCTGCAGAAAATTAGTAACTTGTGCTAGATTAGTTTAGTACCGGTAGCATTCGGGCTCATTGAGAGTTGGGGTGTTACGGTTGGTATCGAGCGGGCTTTAGATCCGTGGTTAATAGAAATATTAAATTGACACCTTTGTTACCTGATGAGTGGGGTTGGAATTACATTGCTTCGCATTATCTGTGTTATATTTCATTTGTTGAGCAATTGTTGAATTGCCTCTATACTATCTTTCTTGTTTATGATATGATATGTTATGATATTTTATATCTATGAATCTAATCTATGATTGCCATGAGATGATCATGTATAATCATATGTGATTATATTGCTTATGCGATGTCGATAATGGTTGTTAAGAAGTGGAGGCCGTGGTTGTGGCTTTGGACTTTGTCGGGTTATACCACCGTTAGTGGTGAGCGAATAGAGTAGTTACCCGAATATCATAGTTGCGAGGAGTTGGCGTGAAATTTGCTTTAGAAAGTTGATTTCTTTCTTGACCTCAAAATCTTGGCAAATTCTTATTTTTGTGGTGGATGATGAATTTCTCTTGGGTTCGTGGTTCATGTTAGTTGTTATGCGGTCTCTAATGGTTCTCTGAAATAAATATTGTTTTCCGATTGTTGGTAATGTTTTACTACTTGTGATCTTCCTCAATTGCCAATATTGATAATTCCATGGTGGTTCCTTCTTTCTCATTGGAAAGAATGACTCATGTATTTGTTTGATAGTTTGGGTAGTGAGAGAGTTACTTTGCAAGTTTGTTAACATGAGAAAGCTTTGGCTCTATGTATTTCTTTTGGCTTATCCCAGTGTTGAAGTTTAATGCATCTCTTTTTAGTGGAAATTGTTAAAATCCTTTTGTGATGCCTTGTTGTGGTTAAACCAGAAGTTGTAATCAAATAACTCGATATGGTATGGGTATCAAGTTGATTCAATGGTGTAGTGCATAATTAATATTAATTAGTAACCTTGGAAGTGAAATTAAGTAGATTGATGTTGTCTTCTACTAGTTCTTGATGAGCTTATATGAGTAGTATTTGAGAGTATGTCCATACCTATTTGGAGTCAAAGAGATATTAAGAAGTATGGAACCTTGATGAACTAATGCGGTCATTAAAAATCGTTTAGGTTGCTAGACTTGTTGAGTTCTTTGGTTCCCATGGATTAATTTAGATGTGTGGAAAGGAAACTAGAGGAAATGATAGATTTACATATTCCTAGTATGATTAGTTATTGAAATTGTGTACAACGGTGGAATGGATTGAATAACGGTGGATCTAGAATTTATGGGAGGAGTTCAATGTAGTTCTTCTATATAGAATGATGCGATGAATTTGGTTGTAGTGTTGTTAAGGCTTTGTTGATCGATAGGAGAATTGATTTTTTTAAAGTTTTAGTGTATTTATCTGCGAAATCCAAATATGAGGAGAACAGCTGATTATGTGTTTGTTTTTATCCATGTGGTTTGGGAAGGAAAGTAGGTATCAACTAGATTCCATAATAAAGCGATTGATGCTACTTGATGGTTGTAGTATAATTGTTGTGTGATGAAGTTTGAAGTTGAGCATCGCTAAAGTTGAAGCGATATGATATAATAGGTGGCTTATGCCCACATGATTGTAAAATAATCGGATGATAATGTGTCCTTGATGAAAGGGTTTTGGTTGGAGCTTTTCAATTGTGTAGTAGACCCTTCTAAACCTAAGAGGTTGATGTAGTGATGTTGTATGATTTTGGTATACTCTTGTTTTGAAGATGGGATGAAAAGGTAGTATGAAACAATTTGGTGAAACTTTGGGGCTTTCTAATGAAGCGATTGATGATAAAGATTCGTGTTGAGTGAATTATTCTTGATGTTAGTAAGATTATACATAAGAAATTGTGACTTGTGTGTGTGGTGATGATTCTTTTAGAAACAAAAGTAATTTGATAAGTCTTTCGTAATTTGGATTTAGTAAAAGTGTTTGAGTCTTGCGGTTGTGATTATTTGGACCTCTTGAGTATTGTGGTGATTGAGTTTGATTCGAGCAAGTGACACGTCGAAAGATTTTCTTAGTTCTTAAGTGATTCTGTGATTTGGGTTTTAAGAGCTTATCATGATTAAGTTGGCAAAGAGATGTAGTAATCACAGAGAATAACCTTCCTTGTTAAAGGAAGGAGTGAAGCACAAGTAATTAAGATTTAAGTCACGTTTCGCATCTTGCAGTTTATTTGAGTGTGCTTAAACCTATGCAATTGTTCTATAAGGGTTTATCAAATTTCAAAGGATTACGTTTTTCTCTTTTTGGTTGGTATTCGTTTTGGTGGGGCTTGAGCCTCATTTGTGACTTTCCTTTTGTTTCAGTACTTTGTCTAAGTGACTATCCTTTCCTTGGTCCGTGTTCCCTACGGGTGGCACATGTTTTCTAGTTGATGAAAATTGATTCCATTCACTCTTTACGTTTGAGAAAGGATCAAGCTATTCGTTTCATAGGAGTCTTTTGAAGTGTTTAATAATGTAGTTGTGAAACTTTGGGTTGGAAGTTATTCGATGAGTATTGGAGGATGAAAAATTTTTGTAATATAATTCTTTAGGAGAAGCTTATCTTATTAGAAGATTGTCTTTGGAGGTTAAACTAAATGCATTATTACAACTAGTAGAACCTATAGCGATTGTGATCTAAGATCTTTTGTTCATTTGGGTAGATCATTAGAATTATCAAAGCATAGACTCTTGATAAATTTATTAGAGTATGCGATTGGGTACTTAGTAAGATTGTAGAAGAGTTATGATGGTGAAGTTTAATGAGAATAGCGATGTGGAGAAATCTAAGCGTAATCTTGATTAAGGGGATAGTAGGGATTGTTGAGTTATTACTAGGTATGACTTGGCTTCAGCTGAATAACCCTCTAGGAGTTAGAATCTTTCTAAAGATAATTTGGTCGGAGATATGTTTACATGATGATGTTAAGGATTGAGTATGTTTAGATTGTGGGGTTTAGTACTCAGATCGAGGATTTCCCAATCTTTTACACTAGAATTTAATTGTAGGAGTCTTAGAGAGTCGAAATGGGGCTTGTGGTTTATGCTAGAATCTTGGTCGCTCCTTGATTATATGTAGAAATAGAAGAACAACGATGGATCCCGAATAGTGTGTTGATCATGGGTAGAATCTTTTGATATAATAAATGAGAATGTGTGATGTGAATTTGAAGTTGATTATCCTTAAGATTGAGGTGATGTGTTTGTGGGCGAAGGCCATCTGTGAGAGTGCGTTAGAAATTATTTACCAAAGTAACTCCGTTGGTAGAGGTTGGCTAGAGAATGTTTGATGGAATTCAGAGAGTCTCTCTACAATAGGTGAATGACGTATTCGGTTTGAGCATCGCGTGAGGTTGCCAATTTAAGAGTAATGAGTTAGTGTGTGGTACAATGACTCGAATCCATGTGGTTTAAGGAAAGTTAAATTCTTAAAAGAAAGAATTGAGAAAAGAATGTTTTCTCGGGTAATAAAATGCTCTCTTGATTCTTGTTTGAGCTGTGGTTTATATGAGAGGTTGTTTGCAATTTGAGTTGGCTTTATGTTCACATGTGTGATTCTTCTGGTTTAGAAAAAAAGGATTGATTTGTGCATCAGTGATTTTTCATTTGGCTTCACGTGGTGTTATTTGCAAACTCCCTAATTGAAAAGTGGAAAAGTTTTCATGTTAAATCCATAGATTTTGGATTGGGCTCACTGAAGGAACATGGTTTTGAGTTAGTTGCATTAGGACTCCTTTGTTTTCAGATTGAGTTCTTGGATAAGGGAGTTGGTACCTTGAGTTCTTTGTGCATCCCTTGTTAAAGGAGATGTTGCTTGCATAAGTAAAGTGATCGATTGAGATTTGGAAATAGAGTTCCGTGTGTTTTGTCTGACCGGTGTAATTGATACAAAGAGAAGTTTCACCAAAGGTGTGTTGGATAGGTCCCGATAGTTACTGGGGATTTGTAAGTTGGTGTTTTGCTAGGACCGTCTCGAGTCCATGCGCGAATCACAATTTCTTGTATGTTCTAGTGCTGAGTAGAGTACCTAAGAGGTCGAAGCTTGAGTTTTGTTAGAGCCAGTTGGCCAGTAAGACCTTACCTCGAGAGTTGTGTGTTGATTGTACACAGTAAAGGTCGATTCGAATGTTGATGTGTAAGACGTTGATATCCATCAAGGTGATGTGGTCCCCAAGTCAGAGAAGCGACTTGTGAGTTGGAGTCTTGCATGCATGAGCAATATCGAAATTGTTCCACAGGTCCGTGGTATTGTTGAGTAAATTGGGTGCTTCCTTGGCGTTAAGCGTGATTAGAATTCGAGGTCGAATTCGTTTAAGGGGGTAGAATGTAATACCCAAATTTAATTTGCTGAGAAGATATAAATTAGAATGACCAATTAGCAAAGCGATTTAATAGAGGATTAGAGAGGATTTGCAAAGGTAGACAACTTTGGGCGGGCTTTTGGCCCATGATTTTGGCCCAAGGTGGGAGAGGGAGCAACGGACTACAAGCGGGAGGGCAAAACCCTAATGCGCTCTCATACCTCTGCACACTTGCACGATGCGCTGTCATTGCTCCAGTACCATGGTGCTACAGATAGCTGCCCCCTTGGTCCTTGCTGCCATCTCCTCAGAGTGCCAGCCTCTGTGTTCTTGTTATGCGCCCGACCAAGCAAGAAGGGAGGAAGGTAGAGGAAGAAAGGGAGAAGAAAGAGGAGAAGGGAAGGAGAAATATCTGGTGATGTTCATCGTGTTCTGGCCGGGTTCTCCAAAGGTAACCCCTGTTCATCGTTCGTTAAAGTAATAGATTTGTGTATCTTAGCAATGTCGGTTCTAGATTGCTTTCTGTCCAGAGATTTGGCGGGCAGTTTTCGTGTCCTTAGATGCAGAATCTGGAGATCCCATCTCCTAGAGATATTTATATAATTCTCTTAGCTTTCAGTGGCCGCCAAGATCACCGGTTCCGACTTACGGATCAAAAGATATGAATTTTTAGTGTCGCTGTCCTGTTGATCTGTCAGTTTTTGGACAGTCTGTAGGAAACTGGTTAAACCATTAGTTAAAAACAAAAATCAGAAGAATCTCGATACAACGAAAAATGTAAGGTAATTTCCATACCTTTTCATAAAGATAAAGAACACAAGATTTGGACTTTCGTAGCAATAGTTATGGAGGTTTTAGTGTACTGTCCAGAGAACCGATGTGAATTCTGATGTCTGATAGTTTGGCTTGCTAGGGGAGTAACTGGCCGAATCAAAAGGGCTCTAAACTAAGTTTATTTAGGTAATTTAATTACCTTTTCAGAAAGTCTAAGATCATATTATTTGGATTCCTGAGCAGAAAGTTATGTATTTTAGAAGTTGACTGTCGCAGTGAACACCAAATCGATCGCTAGAAACTAGAAGATTGGAAACACTTGGGAGTTTAGCGAGTTCAATTGTGTTGATTAATTACGCTTTTGGTCCAGTATGTTGGTCTTAGATTGGGGTTATCTTATGTTCAGGTGGGAGCATGATTTCAGGGCAGCACCTCTTGGCGTCCACCGTTCTACGCCACGGTTGAGGCAAGTATTAGGGCTATAACACGTTTATGTTTGCATGATGTGATTGTGATGTGCCTTGATCGTATTAGCCATGCATACCTATTTATGAGATGAGTTACCGTTTATCTTGATGACTGCTAGTTATGGTTAAAGATTCTTTAGCATGTTGTTAATGCTTACATGTTAATGTGAACACGTTGAATTCTTGCGAATGAAAGAAGTTGTCATGGTGCATATGCATGTTGAGCATGTTGAGTCTTGGTTATGTGATAACCAAGTTTATATAGTTGAGTCCCGTCATGCAATGTGGACTTGAAGGTCCCCACATTCGGTGGAATGTGGGCTATGAGTAAAGAGGTCCCCATCATTAAGATGATGGGCAAAGGTCCCTATACATATAGTGTATAGCCCAATGAGTCCTCGTGCCGTGGAGGGCACGAGGCAAGGTCATTCATCGACAGGATGAATACCACGCATTACTGTAAATGCGAAAGAGATAAAGTTCAAAGGAGCATTGCATTGGTCGCATTTCATAAGTTAAAAGGCTATGTTTAGTGTAATGTTATTGTGAATTATCGATGCTATGTTTGTGTTCTTGTTTATGGCCTTGTTGATACTTGCTAGAGTCTTTGGGCTCACTCTTGCTTTAATGTGTTTTTAGGTACCAATGGAATGAACGACTTACATGGGAGGGAGTAGAAGTTGTTGCACTCACTACCTCACAATCTTAGAGCGCTTTCGCTTAACTTCATCTCGTAAATAATTAAACTGTTTGAGTATCACCCATAGTTGGTCTTTGGTTTGAGTATTTGAATATTTGTAATAATGAGTTTTACCGATCCACTGTTATGTTCATTCGATTAACATGCATGTTTGATTGAACTTGATTATGAAGTTGTTGATATATGCCATGATTTATTATTTGAAACCTTGGTATAGTGCTTAAACAAAGGAGACTACTGAAAATTCGTAACTTGTGCTAGATTAGTTTAGTACCGGTAGCATTCGAGCTCATTGAGAGTTGGGGTGTTACACATGCTCAAGCATGATATAAGATAGCTCCACATAATATGAAATATCTCCCCTAAGTCCATGCATATCAAGAAGTCTTACATGATGCAAATAGTACACACACAAGCATAGCACAAGAAAAGCATAAAACCACAAGAGCTATAGCATGAGTCCAAGTACAACAAGTTAGAGCAAGAAAGGCACAAGTACTGGGCTCAAATAAAAAACTAAACTAACACTACCACCTCTCTAAATCCTCTGATGATGGTCTCTCCCTTTGGCATCAAGCACAAAAGGGAAGAGCTGCCCAAAGCTTCGAGATCTGTCGTGTCGGATGTGTGAGTAAAGTGATCAAGGATCTAAATGTCGATAGACTTCAAGCTAGGGATTTTGAGTAAGCTTGGCAATAATTGGTGTGAGATACAGGGAGAGGAGTGGCTTAGATTGAATAAAATTTGAATATGCAGCCAGGATTAAGCTTTGAGTGAAATCCAATAGTTAGGAAGGATCAAGAAAGATCCGAGGGATGAGAAAGAATCCTTAAAGACAAAGGTACACAAGAACATGGCAGTTCATCATGGCTTACAAATAATATGTGGCTCAGACTAGATGACCTGAAGGGGTAAGAGCCTAAAACAAGTGCCCTATCTATCGGATGAGCCTGTTCAATAGGATTGTCTGTTCATCCAGATGATCCTAAGGAATCGGATGATCTAATCAGTTCGAGTAAGCAAGGAAGATGATTTTTGCTGAAATTTTGAATTCTCCCATGGTCCAAAGATCCAACACTCAACATAACCACATGTTTAGGACATGGTCAAATCGAGAAAAGATTTAGAACACCAAAATGAGACATTTTTAAAGAAGATATAGCTACATGCATATAGTTTTCCAAAATCATTTTTGAAATTTAGAAAATTGTGAACCAAATGAATTTGGTTAGTGTCCTTGGTAATGTATGAGTCTAATTTTGTGCCGTGCAGTGCAAGATATGAACATATCTTCCCAAGTGACTTAGACACATGTTATGCTAGAAAGCCAACAATTTTAGTGCATAATAGAATTTTGTTACTTTGTAAAACTTATTTTTTAAGATGTTGGCCAATATAAAGAATTTGGAGAAAACACTTGACCAACCTTTTTTACTTTCAAGATAATTTTTCAAATCATAATTTTGGACATAATTTTTTTTCAAATCATTTTTGGTCTCTTTTTGATGATGGAAATTTTAAAATCATTTAGAAACCATTTGATACAATATAGTACATTTGCATGAGAAAAGCATATTCCAAATCATTATGGCTAGAAAAAATAGGTCATTTTTCAAGATGCCATCTAGCAAAGTATTGATTTGTTCACATTTAGGGTTGCAACAAAGACACAAAACTACAAACAACTAAGCAAGCAAGGCATATATCACATATCTACATGGCAATATATTACAAGATAGGTAAATATGCTCGTGCAACGTTAAAAGAATCTATGATATTTAATTCACTCCTCAACTTGCAAAAATGGGCCTCAACTAAGGGTTTAGTGAAAATATCTGCAAGTTGATCCTCGGTTGAACATGGCTTGCACAATGTCACCTTTGCATCATGATCCATAAGGAAATGATGTCGGATATCAATGTGCTTTGTACACGAGTGTTGAACCGTCTTATTTGCTATTTTTACTAGACTCTTATTGTCACATAATAGAGGCATACTTTTGAAGGTGATCCCATAGTCTAGTAGGGTTTGCTTCATGTATAATATTTGTGCACAACAACTACCCATGGCAATGTACTCGCTTGGGTAGAAAGTGCAATCGAAGTTTTGCTTGCTTCTTTGAAGCCCATGAGACAAGGGATCTACCTAGCATATGACATCCCCCAAAGTGCTTTTATGATCAACTTTGCACCCGACATAATCAGAATCAGAATAGCTAAGCAACTCTAATTGTGTACCTTTGGGATACCACAAGCCAATGCCACGTGAGTGTTTTAAATATCTAAGAATTCACTTAACGACAACTAGATGCAATTCTTTAGGGAAGCTTGAAATCTAGTATACATACAAACACGCATATGATATTGGGCCTAGATGTCGTAAAGGTAAAGCAAGCTACCAATTATGGATCTATAGAGTTTTTGTTCTACAGGTACCTCCTCACATCTAAGTTAAGATGTGTGTTTGAAGTCATAGAAGTTTTGATGGGCTTTGCATCTTCCATTCCAAAGCGCTTAGGAGGTCCCTTAATGTACTTTTTGATAGATGAATATGCCCTTCTTCAATTGCTTCACTTGAAATCCAAGGAAGAAGCTCAACTCCCTATCATGGACATTTCAACTCTTTAGACATCATCTCGCTAAATTTCTTAAAATTCTTAATTAGTTGATCCAAAAATAATGTCATCAACATATATTTTGACATATGAAGAAATGATCATCACAATGCTTAGTGAAAAAGTAGAATAAACTTTCTTGATTTTGAAACCTTTAGCAAGTAGAAAGTCTCTAAGACACTCATACCAAGCTCTGGGCGCTGCTTAAGCCCATATAGCTCTTAGATAACTTATAGAATGGTTTGAGTGTTTAGGGTCTTGAAACCCTAAGGTTGTTCTACAAAGACTAGCCCTGAATAACACCATACAAGAAGGCGATTTAACATCCATTTATATAGCCCGATATTAAAACATGATGCAAAAGTTAGAAGGATAAGAATGGTTTCTAGTCTTGCAACCGAGCGTAATGTCTCTCCAAAGTTAAGTCCTTCAACTTGGGAGAACCCTGAGCAACTAATCTTATTTTGTTGCAACCAACACTACATGTTCATCTTATTTGTTATGCGAAGACCCACTTTATGCCAATGACGATGTGATCGTAGGGGATGTTTCATGGAGATATGCCTCAGAGGCAATTATATTGATGATGATATTTCATTGTATCCATGATTTAATAAATGTTCCTTGAATATTGCCTTTGTGTTGATTAACAAGTATGTGACTTGTTTGTGAAACTCTTTACTTGTATGGTTATTCTAAAGTTGTCCCTAGTCGGAGTTCATGTGAGGACACACGGAATGATGGATTAGCACATGTATCGTGTTGATGACCATGTTTCATGTGTCATAGACATGGGAGATGTCAAACCAATAATGTGGACACATGTTTAGAACATGGGGTTGGACCGACCCAACATGAGACATAGTAATTATTCTTATGGTTCTCTACACAATGTGTACGCCTTGTCCTTAGACTCGAGATTGTCGTATGTACTTGAGATGAATCGACCTACTTAGGGGCTATCAATCGCCTACTTCAGAATCGGTAGTTATAAAGGTAGCTTTTGGTTTGTCATGAAGCATGTTCTGTGAGGCATGGTCAACGAGATGGGATTTGCCCGCCTCACCCGAGAGATATCTCTGCCTCGAGTGATCTGGATCCAAATGCATGTAATATGCTACTTAAGGTTAAGAGTTAACCTAGTAAGGGATTCCGATCACAGATCGAGAAGAGTGGTCACCTTGAGCTCGATCAATATCGTGAGGCAAAGGGATTGGCATGTACATAACGTTGTGATGGTTCGTCCGATATGATCTTTACGTATGTTTAGGAGTTGGCACGCCTTGCTAGAGGTCGCTACCAACTATTAACCAAGTATGTGTACTACTGCATTATGTCTAAACATATGTGAACCATAGGGTCACACACTTAAGGGGCCAAGCTTAATCTGGATTGGATCTAAATTAGATCGCATTGAGTCCTAATGGGCCTCTATTCGTAGAAGCCCATTATAAGGACGCCATAAAAGAGGGCAGGGCGCTATTGGTTGAGGGTTGAGTTTTTCGTGACATCCTCAAACCCCGCCGCCACCCTCCCACGCCCTAGTCGCTCCGCGCGATCTAGTAGTCCTGCCGCGCCGCTTCCTCCCGCACGCGTGGATACCTTTGAGGCGCCGCAGACGTGGCGCTGGGACGAACCGCAAGAAAGGAGTCAGACGTGGGACGCCGCGACGAGACCCAGGAAGTAGTACGACTACTCCGCCTCGACGCATCGCATCAATCGAGTACGACTACACCGCCCTGACGCGCCGCATCAACTTCCGCACTGCTGCGTCTAGTGGTAAGACCGTGATCTATAATCTGCAGCGATCTTGGTTTACGCAGAATTTTTAATTTGCGCTTAGTGTAGCCTACACCGCTTCCCAACAAAGTATCGTGAGCGATTCTTTCGCCATGTTATAGGTTCGTGATTTGCATATGGCGAATATGTAATCGCAGATGATCGATGTGATCGATTGTATAGTTCTCGTAATGGATTGATCCGTTTCGCGGATCATGCCGCTAAGGTCGTGAAACAACATACCCCTACCGGCCGATTCGCCATCTGGTAGACAAAGGACACGTAAAACCAGCCATGAATGCGAAGATCAATATGATTGATCGACTAATCGAACTCAGATTAATAATCGATGTACCGTGATCATGTCGCTAAGGTCGTGAACAACATACTCCCTACCGCCGGATTCGCCATCGGGGTAGACAAAGGACACGTGAAACCGGTTGCGGCATGCGAAGATCGCATAAATTGGTCGAATCGAATAAAAGAGTTTCCATTTGTGGTAAATATGATTTGCCGATCAAAATCCTATGTAAAAATTGCATAGATTGATCTCTGTTTTTTACGAATGTCCTGGACGCACCGAGATACCGATAGGCGAGCCGCCCCTTCGAACCCTGATGGGGAAACCCCTCGACCCTCTATCCTGTAGATTGCATTCTATGCATAAACTTGTTTTTGCAGATGTATGTGACAGATGGCCTAATGTGTATGTGATGCATGTTTGTAATATTTGCATGACTCGTTGTCGTGGTACGCAACACTACCGAGCCATTGTGTTGTCAAAGTATTGTATTAACAGTCTCAAGCCGACTTGTGATTATTCCTAGTATCCATGTATTTTATTACTCTGTTATGAGTAATAGCTTATAGTAGTACTTGAGGACACATCACTTGGAGGGATGGCACACATGAACCATGGAGACTGAGATCATCATGGTGATGATTCTATGGCGATGGAGATCACCATGAGAAAATGGGCCATACCGAGTCACAACTGTGTGAATGCTATTCCTATTGTTTACTCCTATGCATGTTTGAATGGTAGAAGTATAGCGATCCTCACAAAATGTTAAGTTAAACATATGCCTCCCAATTAAACTTTGCACTATCCCATGTCTTGTAAATTGATGGTGGGTCTATAAAATTAGGGCACCATCAACTTTCCTTGACTAGATGGGTTTTGTATCGGATACTTACATGCATAAGGATTGGTGAACTTAACAAGGTTATCATAAAGGTTATGGGCCTTGGGGCATAAAGGTTGGGCGTGGGCATAGAGATGTCACCCAACAACAAGAGTCATATAGAGATATGATTAGCAAGGTGTTGTTATCAAGTACCTTGTCTCTAGAGGTGATGCAAAGCTCACTAGTAGACTCAGCATAATTGCGGATCTTGAATCGCTAAGAATCAACAGAGGGATGTTGATTTTAGGGGGAGTACATTCTATTAAATTTGTTTAATATGTGCTTTACTCTATCATGGTTTTATTTGTCTTAGTATTTTGCATTTCCTATTGTAGATCAATGGCATCTAGCAACCACGCACACCCTTTTGCTTTATGCATCGATTCTTGAGAAAGAGAAATTAAATGGAATAAACTATTCGGACTGGGTCCGTAACCTCGAGAATTTCTCTGTGGCGATAAAAGGAAAACGCTCGACACCCCAATCCCGTAAGAACTCGCAAATAATCTCGCTCACAAAAATGCCTACAAGAAAGCATGTGATGACTTCTTGAGATTTAGTCAGTTTTATGCTTGCATGCATGGAACCTGACCTTCAAAAGCAGTTGAGGATCGAAGCGTATGATATGATCATAGCGCTTAAGGACATGTTCGCATAACATGCCAGACCGAACTGCTCAATGTCTCTAAGGCTTTTCTCGAATGCAAGTTAATGTAGGTGCAACCCGTAGGCCACATGTGATCAAAATGGTTGGTTACACGATCGGACTTTTGATAAACTTGGTTTTCCAATTGGCCAAGAGTTGGCAATCGATTTCATTTTTATGCTCACCTAGCCACTCAGCTATGCACCATACGCATTTCACAACTACCATATGCATGGGGCGTGATAAAGGCCTTAATGAGCTTTTGTGTGGGATGCTCAAAACAAGCAGAGAATGACATTAAGAAGTGTGTGTGGCCTAGCCATGTGATGGCGTGCGTAACAAGTCTAGCTTCAAGAAAAGGGTAAGAAGCCATGGCCAAAGAATAAGGGTAAGGTTAAAGATATGATCTCGGCCAACGCCTAAGCTTTACTGCCGACCTCGAGCGAGATGTGATGCTTTATTGTAAAGAAACCGCCACCGAAGAGAAACTGCAAGAAGTACATGGATTCCGATGAATGTAAGAAGAAGGCCGAAGTAAGACTTCCACCCATGGTACACTTGTCATAAATGTTTTAGACATTTTCTCGCAGATTCTCCTATTAACTCTGGGTATTTGATACCGATCGCTGTTCAGCATTTGCAAACTCGATGCGGCTAATAAGAAGTAGAGGAGTCGCAAGAGGTGAAGTTGATTTTCGGTCAGAATAAAGCGCGGTTGTCGCGCTGACCGTCGCCCACCATGCAATCCCATTTTCCTTCAAGATTTATTATGGAATTGAATAATTGTTATTATGTTCCTAGTATGAGTCGAAACATTTTATCCCCTCATGTTTGATGAGAGATGGTTATTCATTTGCAAGTAAAGACAATGGTTGTTTGATCTCTAAAAATGGAATGTTTATGGCTTTTTATACCATTGTGAATGGGTTATTTATTTTAAATCTTGATGATGCTACCATCTTTAACATAAATGCTAAAAAGACTTCGACCTAATGATTTGAATCCCACCCACGCTTGGCATTGTCGTTAGGTCACATAGTGAAAAGCGCATGAAGAAGCTCCATGTCGATGGTCTTCTAACTCTCGCTTGATTTTGAATCATACGAGACATGTGAAGCTTGTTTGCTTGGTAAGATGACCAAATCACCTTTCAAAGGTTCTTTGAGAGTGGCTGCTGATTTGTTGGAAATCATACATACCGATGTATGTGGACCAATGAGCACGATCATAGAGGTGGATTTCATTACTTCATAACTTTCTAATCGATGATTTTAGTAGATATGGCTATGTCTACTTAATGAAGTATAAGTCTCAAACTTTTGAAAAGTTCAAAGAGTTCCGTAATGAGGTTGAAAATCAACGTACAAGAAAATTAAGGCTCGCGATTCGATCGTGGTGGTAAGATT
Organism: Ampelocalamus luodianensis; assembly: GCA_036346255.1. Taxonomy (NCBI): domain Eukaryota; kingdom Viridiplantae; phylum Streptophyta; class Magnoliopsida; order Poales; family Poaceae; genus Ampelocalamus; species Ampelocalamus luodianensis. The sequence goes on from CM070628.1 coordinate 14,991,186, forward strand.
TGAGTCATGAATTTAGCAATCATCCAAGAGTTGCGGATTGTTCCACACCTAACACCGCCCGAACGCCTCAAAGAAACGGGGTATCCGAGCGCAGATCGACCTTGTTGGACATGGTCTGATCGATGATGAGCCGCTGCATTTACCATTATCCTTTGGGGTTACGCCTAGAAACGGCAGTTTTCACACTTAATAGGTACCGTCTTAAACAGTAGTTAAGACACCATATGAGATATGGATCGAAGAGTCACAGCTTTGTCTTTTCTCAAAGATTTGGGGATGTGAGGTTGCTCTGGCGTTTACTACAATGGACAAGCTCACACCTAAGCTCTGATAAATGCATTTTCGTGGGATATCCGAAGGAAACCTTTGATATTACTTAACAAACCGACTCAGAGGGCAAAGTGTTTGTCGCCAAGTGGGTGTTTCCTAGAGAAAGAGTTTCTCAACAGGAGAAGGTGGAAGAACGCATTTTGAAGAAGTTCAAGATGAACCAATCTGAAGACTCGACGTAATGATGCCTATGTGGCGTAACAAGTTGAGGAACCCATGGCAAAGGAAGCACCACCACCAACGGCGGTCGGAAAGGGTTCGCAATGCGCGAGATATATTATTGTTAGACAATGATGAGCCTCACACATGCGCAAGCAATGATGGACCTGTACTCAGAAATGGCAGCAAAGCCATGAGATCCGAGATAGCATCCATGGGAGACAATCAAGTTTGGAATTTGCTTGACCACTGATGGTGGTTAAACCATAGAGTGCAAATGGATCTATAAAAGGAAGATTGATATGGATGGAAATGTTCATATCCATAAGCCTCGACTTGTCGCAGTAAGGTTTTTTGCAAGTTCAAGGAGTTGACTACTATGAGACTTTTCACCGTAGCGATGCTAAATCAATACGTGATCATTCTAGCTATTGCCGCATATTTCGACTATGAGATATGGCGCGTATGGATGTCAAAACGGCTTTCCTTAATGGAAATTTAACCGAGGACGTGTATATGATACAACCCGAGGGTTTTGTCGATCCAAACAATGCTAGAAAAGTATGCAAACTTCAAAATCCATTTATGGATTGAAGCAAGCATCTCTGAGTTGGAATATCTGCTTTGGATGAAGTGGTCAAAGGTTTGACTTCATCAAAAACGAAGAAGAATCTTGTGTTTACAAGAAGACAAGTGGGAGCTCACCTGTATTTCTAATCTTATATGTAGATGACATATTATTGATTGAAATGATATTCCTATGCTCGAGTCCGTTAAGACCTCACCCAAAAATAGTTTCTCAATGAAGGACTTAGGGAAGTTGCATATATTTTGGGTATTAAGATCTATAGAGATAGATCAAAAAGGCTAATAGGATTAAGCCAGTACTTACATTGGCACAAGTGCTGTTGAAACGGTTCAACATGGAGGAGGCAAAGAAAGGGTTCCTGCCCATGTCTCATGGCATAAATCTTGGCAAGACTCAAAGGTCTTCGACAATCGATGAGCGAGATCGCATGAGTAAGATCTCCATATGCTTCGGCCATTGGATCTATCATGCGTATGCTATGATGTGTACTCGCCCTGCATGTTTCCTATGCTCTAAGCGTTACGAGCAGATACTCAAGCCGATCAGTGAGAGTCAATCGGACGTGCAGCTAAAAACATCCTCAAGTATTTGAGAAGAACTAAGGATGTTCCAGTCTACTGAGGTGAGGAACAAATGTTGTAAATGGTTACACCGATGCAAGCTTCCAAACCGACAAAGATGATTACAAATCGCAATCGGGTTTTGTGTTCTTTGAACGTGGTGCGTAAGTTGAAGAGTTCCAAGCAGAGACTCGCTATGCCGACTCTACAACGGAGGCCGAAAGTACATTGCGCTTCAAGCAAAGAAAGGAAGGTGTTTGGATAAGGAAGTTCATAATCGAACTAGGTGTGGTTCCTAGTGTTGCGCCTCTGGATCTTTATCGTGATAACAAGTGGGGCCATATGCGCAAGCCAAGGAGCCGAGGAATCACCAAAAGAACAAACACATATCAGGAAGTGCTTTCTATCTCATTCGAGAGATCCTTAATCTGGAGGAGATTTAAAGATATGCAAAAATACACACGGATTTGAATATTTCAGATCCTTTGACTAAGCTTCCTCTCCCACACCAAGCATGAGGCCACACAAGAGCTATGGGTATTAGATATCTTCTAGATTGACTCAGTGCAAGTGGGAGATCATGGAGATATGCCCTAGAGGCAATCATATTGATGATGATATTTCATTGTATCCATGATTTAATAAATGTTCCTTGAATATTGCCTTTGTGTTGATTACCAAGTATGTGACTTGTTTGTGAAACTCTTTACTTGTATGGTTATTCTAAAGTTGTCCCTAGTCTGAGTTCATGGAGGACACACGTGAATGATGGATTAGCACATGTATCGTTGATGACCATGTTTCATGTGTCATAGACATGGAGATGTCAAACCAATAATGTGGACACATGTTTAGAACATGGGGTTGGACCGACCCAACATGAGACATAGTAATTATTCTTATGGTTCTCTCTACACAATGTGTACGCTTTGTCCTTAGACCCGAGATTGTCGATGTACTTGAGATGTGAATCGACCTACTTAGGGGCTATCAAACGCCACTCGTGAATCGGTAGTTATAAAGGTAGCTGGTTTGTCATGAAGCATGTCATGGAGGCATGGTCGGGCCGAGATGGGATTTGCCCGCTCACCGAGAGATATCTCTGCTCTCGAGTGATCGGATCCGTAAATGCATGGCCATGCTACTTAAGGTTAAGAGTTAACCTAGTAAGGGATTCGGATCACAGATCGAAAGAGTGGTCACTTGGAGCTCGACCAATATCGTGAGGCAAAGGGATTGGCATGTACATAACGTTGTGATGGTTCGTCCGACATGATCTTTACGATGTTTAGAGTTGGCACGCCTTGCAGAGGCCGCTACCAACTATTGACCAAGCATGTGTACTGCTGTTATGTCTAAACATATGTGAACCAGGGTCACACACTTCAGGGCCAAAGCTTAATTCGGATTGATCTAAATTAGATCAAGTATTGAGTCCCAATGGGCTCTATTCGTAGAAGCCCATTATAGGGACGCCTATAAAAGGAGGGCAGGGCGCTACGGTTGAGGGTTGAGTTTTTCGTGACATCTCAAACCCCGCCGCCACCCTCCCACGCCCTAGTCGCCGCGCGGATCTAGTAGTCCGCCGCGCGCCGCTTCCTCCCGCACGCGGTGGATACCTTTGAGGCGCCTGACCGTGGGCGCTGGGACGAACCGCAAGAAAGGAGTCAGACGTGGACGCCGCGACGACGCAGGAAGTAGTACGACTACCGCCTCTGACGCATCGCATCAATCGAGTACGCACTCACACCGCCCGACGCGTCGCATCAACCCCGCCAAGGCGCTGCCTAGTGGTAAGACCGTGATCTATAATCGCAGTGATCTTGGTTTCATTTTGTAGAATTTTTAATTTGCGCTAGTGTAGCCTACCCGCTTCCCAACATGTTCCACCAAAGTCCACACTTCATTACTGTGAAGTTGTTCAACTCTTTATGCATTGCATTCACCCAACCACATCACCAAGTGCTTGATCTACATTTGTGGGTTCCAAACAAGACACAAAAGAATAATGTTCACAAAAGATGCTAGATAAGAGTGAGTTTGAACTCCCTTACTAACACCCCAAGATTTGATCAACAGGATGATCTTTGGCAATGGGATAATGACTCTTGACTTGAGGTGAAGGAGAAGGTACTATATCCTCATCATCTTCCTTGGCTTCATCTTCATCAACTTGAGGCGCCATGGATGATGAGGGTTGAACTTTCACTTGTACCTCTTGATCATTCCCCTTTGGCTTGATATCACCAAGAGACGTATTCTTCATTGCACTTCTTATGCCTTCATCACCAACATCATCGAGATTCTCATGCTTTCCTTGAGAGCCATTAGATTCATCAAACTCTACATCATAAGTCTCCTGAGCAAGCCAGTTGCATTATTGAAGACACGATAAGCTTTTGAGTTTGAGGAGTAACCCAAAAGGAATGCGATGTTGTATCGCCTTTGGAACTTTCTAACATGGGTGCTTTTTTTTGTTGTAGATGTAGCATTTTCATCAAAACACTCTAAAGTAGGAGACATTGGGCCTTTTCCCTACTAAGAGCTCATATGATGTCTTCTTTAAGATCCAATGAAGATAGATCCGGTTGATAGCATGGCAAGCGGTGTTGATAGGCTCCGCCAAAAATCGATCCAAAGTACCATACTCATCAAGCATTGTCCTTGCCGAATTGATCAACATCCTATTCTTCCGCTCAACAACTCCATTTTGTTGAGGTGTGTATGTAGCGGGAAGTTTATGCTTAATGCCTATCTCATCACAATATTCTTCAATGTTAGTATTTTTAAACTCGGTTCCATTGTCAGTACGAAATTTCTTGATTGGGGTTTCAAATTCATTTTGGGTCTTTCTTGCAAACCTTTGAAAGTACCGTGAGGCTTTGGACTTGTTTTGTACAAAGAAAACCCAAGTAAACCTTGAGTAATCATCTAGGATGATTAAACAAAAAGAATTGCCCCTAATGCTCTTATAGGACAATGGGCCAAAGAAATCCATATGTAAGAGCTTTAGCGGTCTAGATGTGGACAAGAAATTCTTTATGGGATAAGAGTTTACCACTTACTTACCGGCTTGACAAGCACTACACAACTTATCATTCTCAAACCTCACATCCTTCAAGCCCACAACAAAACCATTTTTGAAAAGCTTTTTCAATATAGACATCCCCACATGTCCAAGACGACGGTGCCAAAGCCAACCAAGTAGCAAGTAAGCACGTCGAGATGCATGAGGCATTGGAGGAGAAATCCACAAGGTAAAGATTTTGAAAACAGGAGCCTTTGAAGATCAAACTTTGGTCATTTTTGTTTAAAACCAAAACACCTTATGAAAAGAGACAATGGAACCTTAAATCACAAAGTTGAGCAACGGAAAGTAAATTAGAGTTGAAGGATTCAACCAATAGAACGTTGGAGATTGAATAATTATTGGATATTGCCACATTTCCTTGTCCAATTGCTTTACTCTTGCTATTATCACCAAAGGTTATCTTATTGCTTGAATCCACACTTTCTTCTCTAGGTGAACATCCGTGAGTTGCCGGTCATGTGTTGGGTACATCTACTATTAATCACCCAATATTGGCCTCCAATCCTATAGTTCACCTACAAAAGTAAAGACAACGTCTTTGCTTTAGGTACCCTAATATTTTGGGTCCTTGTAGATTAGTGCATAGAGACTTAAGCACCCAAATGACCTTCTTTCATTAAGTATTTGAACACATATGAACTTAGCAACAAGTGTATGATCCTTAACATTTTGGAGCAAGTAGTGAGAGTCATAGATGATACTCTTGGTTGAAGCATTCTTGGATGAAGTGGCTAATGGACATGTAATGGGCTTATTGCCTTCACTATGGCACTTGTAGCAAAGTTGTCCTCCATCACGAACTTCATCTTGGATCTTATCCAACCACCTCCCTTGGGTACAACCTTGGGACGTATCCCAATCCTTCCTTAAGTTGGACCTTTGCTCCTAAAGAATCCAATCGAGAGTGGCACTTCCTTGATAGCACTTTGTTAGGCCCTTGTTAAGCATGTCCACATTTGCTTTAAGCTCCAAGTTCTCCTTCACAAGGTTAGTGGCAAATGAAGCAACACCACAAGAAGGAATATTGCAAGTAAGACTAGCATCTACTCTAGAAGAGCATGGCATATAAATTAAATTATTACAAGAAGTAGAGATATCGACCTTGACGGGAGCCTTTCTTGCTTGAGTGGCAATTTGTTGAGGATCAAAATTACAAGCAATACCCCTATCAACCATGGTCACGGCAAAATCCTTGTTAAGGAGAGAATCATGTTCAAGCTCTAGCTCTTCATACTTGGCACTAAGTTCCTCAAACTTAGTGCTAAGTGAAGTGTGCATTTTCTTGAGCACTTTGAACTTTTGATTATCCTTACCAAGATCCGTATTGAGCTCCTCAATCATTTCAACAAGCCCATCATATGAGGGAAGGGGGTCATGTACATTCTCATCATGCTTTGTCATGAAGCAAAATGGTGAGGTAGGAGGCGGTAGAGTGGACTCGGTGAGAGCAAGTCCGAAAAGGCCTTTTGGTTGTGTTGGACCTTCATTTTCATCACTTGAGTTGGCCTGGGAGCTCTCCTCATTGGTGATCCACTCTCCAATATAAGATTCCTCCTTTCCATTCTAATTGAGCTTCTTGAATCTTATCTTTTTGCCATCTTGCTTCTTCTTGCTCTTAAATGTGTCCTTGTTCTTCCTCTTGTTCTCACATCTTAAGCAATGTGTCCCTTCTCATTGCACTCATAGCATGTGGTGTTGGTAAAAGGGTTTTTCTTGTTTGACGAATGGCTTGACAAATATCTTATTCTCTTGTCAAAGTCTACCCTTGTCATTCATCTTCTTGAGAAGACTCCTTGTCTTCTTCATGAGCAAGGCCATATCATCAGAGTCATCAAACTTATCATCACCAACATGATCACTATCGTCTTCCTTGTGATCTCATTTGACCTTGAGAGCAATGTTCTTCTTGCTTGTAGGAGACTCTTCATACTCCTTCAAGAAAAGTTGTTGAGCGGTGAGCCTTTCCAAAAGAGCAGATGGCATCAAAGAGTTCAAATATCCATTAGTGAGAAGCACCACAAGCGTCTTGCACTCCTTGGGCAAAACCCTAAGCATTCTTCTCATAATTTCAAGATTAGTAAGAGTTAACCCGAGACCCTTCAACTCTTTCTCAATTCTATTCATGTGAGAGAACATTTCGCTCACTGCCTCATGAGGTCGCATCATGAAATAGTCGAATTGCTCTTTGAGAACATACATTTTGGCCTCTCGCACATTAGATGTGCCCTCGTGAATCTCACGAAGAGCAATCCAAATCTCATGAGTCGTGGTAAGATTGCTAACTTGATTGAAGACCTCAAGACTAAGAGAGTCAAAAAGTGCACTTCCACATCTATGGGTGCAAGTGGATTGCGTGGAGCCACAAAACCAAATTTAACTACACGCCAAACATCCAAGCTCAGCCTCAAGGTAACACGCCATGCGGACCTTCCAATAAGAATAATTTGTGCCATCAAAGAGATGAGCCCTACCAACGCTCGCACCTCACCGACATCCTTACTCAAGAGTAAAGCCCTTATTGAGCAACCTTGCTCTAATACCAATTGAAGTGGATCGGATGCCCAAGAGGGGGTTGAATTGGGATTTTTTTGCTAATGGAAAATTCAAAAATCTAATATTTTCTAACCCAACCTATGTGTCTATGGTTTCTAGTGTGGCCAAACAGCTCCTACACAAGTCTAGTGAAGTTTTGGTCCTAGGTTCCACTCATACACAAGTCTAGTATCTAGGAATTTGAAAGGACAAGAAAGTAAATGTGGAAAAGTAAAATAGACAAGAGGCACAACCAATTTTTACCGAGGTCTTGAGATTCGGTGATCTCCCTACTCCTCGCTTGAGCACTCTCATAAGAGTATTGCTCGACTTGAAACCTCGCAAGGAATCAAGCCTTCCACTCATGGTAGTCCTTCTCTCGCTCCTGATAAGTGGAATCAACCTTCACAATCTTCTCTGCCTTTACAAGCTCCTCCTTGAAATGTCACTAAGAACCACGCTCCAAGCTGTCTAAGAGATGCCAATCTTCAAAGGTAACAAGCCTAGACCCATCACTTTAACCAAGAAGGGTCAAGCAACTAGAGTGATGCACACTAAAGGCCTATGCTACCTCTCAAATATCTCAAACTATGCTCTTGAATGCTCTTGATCTTACCTTGTATGAGGTGAACTCAGAGAGTGGCCAAGAGTCTTAACAAAACGCCATGTCAAGTATTTATAGCCCCTTGAAGAAACTAGCTGTTACACCTAATTTCTCGAGAAATCAGCACCTTCCGATCATCCAAGCCCTTTCGATCATCCTAAAGCTTAACGTCCAACGGTAAAGAAAACTAGCCATTGCAGCCAAAATTAACATCCGATAGCTTCGATCAACCTTCCATCCGATCATCCCGAATGTACAAAGTTTCAACCCATGCCGAAATCAACTCTTTGTCTCAATGATCCGCTTGCTTGTCCGATAGCTTTTGGATCAAACTTACATTTGGGGATCCTTTCCATTCGAATCATCTTGAAAGTACAAAAGTTTCAACTCATACCAAAACTAACTCTCTGCCTCAATGATCCGCTTGCTTGTCCGATACCTATAGGATCATCCAAAAGGTGTAACTTTCCAACACCTTTAAAACACTAGCTTCAGCTCCAGTGATCCACTTCCTTGTCCGATGGCTATAGTATCATCCGAAACACATCGACATTTCTCAAACTTAGCCAATAGTGCTCCAACTTTGATTCCTTTGCAACTTCAACTTTACGCTGGGCTTCCTTTGACTAGAAATGAGCTAAACAAGCCTAGTGTGCATCACAACTAGCTACTCAACCTAACCAAGCTCAAGCTACTAGCCTAGACCCCTTTATACTACAACAAAGCGAAAACAAGAACCTATTATTACAACGATCCATCCCGACTCCTTGGATCCTTTCTAAAACATTAAGTCCTTAATCTTCAACTAATTTCATGCTTTGCCTTCAATGTCCATTTAGGGTCAACACTTAGCCCACATATCCAAACCATCATCGAGACCTAACTTGAACCTATGCTTCACAAAAGAGTTAGTCCTAAAAATTAAGTTGTCATTAATTACCAAAACACGAAATAGGGCCTACATGCTTACACACGCCTAAGTAAGCATATTATGATCGACATTATGAGTTGATCATATCTTGTGGGTAAAGTTGTAAATTCTTTGCAGAGTGAGATCTCAATCTATTCGAATAGTAGTGTTCGGTCATGGACATCACTTGGTGATACCATACTTGGTTAGATTTTTCTGCTTTCTAAAAATAGTTTCACTGGAATTGGTATGGATGGTGGATATCCATGCTCGAAAGATTTTGACACAGACCGCAAAAAATTGTGATGGAAAAGGATAGCATTGGATTACAACTACTTGCTCATATGTTATTTCATATTAAAGTCAAATGGATTTATAAGGTTGCTCTTGAAAAGGATAATATCTCTATTGCAAATAAAACTTGCTTTAAGCAAAGGAAACTAGATAGGACATCCATCTTTTGATATAGCTTGCATGTATTATCACCTTTGCTATAATGTCTAGTGGAGTACATTCTTGTACTTACCATTGCTTATTGAACAATTGTCGAGCAAGAAATTGAAGACCCCGCCATCCGCTACTTTATGCTATGGGATTTGAAGACGATGATAGTGCCAAATTCTAGGACGTTATTCCAGTCGGTTGCCCATGGGTTATGGCATACCACGCGGGTTATTTATCCATAATTATCATTTATTTCAGCTGCAAGTACTCTTAATTGTCATCTATTTGGCTGATTAGCCCAATTGTGTACGACTCGGTTTTAATGGCCTATGTTTGACTGCTTGATATTATGTGCTACTATGTTTTGTTTTTTCGTGTTTGGATATGATTCAATGTTATAAAATATGTGTACTAGTGACTGGTCATGGGACTAGCACGGTATACACATATGGCTCAGAATTTTTAAAATTCTGGGTCCACACAATATTTCAGCTATCGATAATTGATCCAACCAAACTTTGTTTAGAATTATTCAACAAATAGGACTTTTCAAACTTGTCTCTCTCAGATACCAAAATAGTATTATTTTAGTGGGTGCAATGTGTTTTAACAAATTATCACACTAGTGTCCATCAATGATTTTTCGCCCTTTAGCAAATGTAACACTTTTACTGTGATCCTAGAACCATTTTTGCCTACCATTATTGATTGGAAATGTCCATTTTGACCCTAAACTATCGTCCGAGTCCAAAACAATCTCTATCTTTAAAACCGTACACTTTGCATCCTTGAACTATCAAAACCATTTGCTTTTCATCCCTATATTGGTTTCATGAGTGGTTTTCTCCATGTTGGCATCCACACCACTGATGTTGGCTTTCCCACCCACGTAACAAGGTGAGAGGGAGGAGTAAGAAGTGGAGGTAATAGACTATGACAAGTTGAATCCAAGTTTTAAATATACTATTTACTTTTTAATTTGCTCTTGCTGACTAGGATGCCACGTCAACATAAGCTTTGCCTATTGGGATGCCATGTTAACCAAGATCAGTGATGTGGCCGCCACATGGCAAAATCCACTTTTCGATGAATTACTATCGATATTTGTGAGTTAAATGCTGGGGACACAGCTCTCGAGATCACATAAGAAAAGACAAGGGTTTTTAGACAGTTTGAGCCTTCTCCAAGAGAATAATAGCCCTACACCGTGTTCTTGTATTGAATGAGGTTACAAAGCACAACAAGCCACCAAAACTAAGAAATATTATCAACGACACTGCTTTGTGTTCGCTCTCTCCTTTTTGTCCGCCGCCACCGCTCTTATAAAGCGTTGAACATGTGGCGCTTGTTGTGCATCAGCAAAGACCTTGACGGTTGCTAGAATCGCATGTTGATATCAATTGTTGTCGTGAGACATCCTCCTTGCACGCTCACCGACGGTTATTGCTAGAGATGGAGAGAGGTGCGTGTAGTTGTTAGAGACACACACGCGCACATGTTGTATTAACTTCACACATAATCGAGAGTGATATACGTGGTCCCTAGTCGATAAGATATGACCTATATGTCCGTGAGACTTATTGATCATAGGGTGGTCGTGAGTTGACTGGTTGTACTGCACCATCCGCCAAGGGATGGTCATAACCTTCCATGGTCGTAGCAAGTATCACCGATTAAGGGTATATTCGAGGGCTATTTAGAATGCTATTATTCATAATGATTATTATAGATAAAAGTTTCATTAATTGAGGATTATTCAATCTTCATCACCACTCATGAAACTAGTCTAGGGGTGAAAAGTGAACAGTTTTGATAGTTCGGGAATGCAAAGTGGACAATTTTAAAGTTAGAGGTTGTTTTTCAGACTTAGACAACAGTTCAAGGTTAAAATGAACTTTTCCTTGTTGAATACACTAGCACATCACTCTGGAATAAAGGTGTAGCAGAAATCATGGCTTGCCATGGCATTTCACATAAATCCAGCTTGTAATCAGCTTTTCCCCAACTTTGTGCCGAAAGGCAACTCCACAAAAATAAATCACGTCCTTTTGAAATGGCACGAACAATCATTTTTTTGCACGTTCCTCAGTTAACATTAGCAATTATTAGTGTTATATTAATCTTAATGTATAAATTTGAAACATTAAGCGAGGTTACATCATGCAACGTTTTATTCGGTAAGGTGACACACATCACAGACCTAAACGAAATTTTCCCATGAAAGTGCATCATTCCATAGGTAATTCAAAGGAATTATCATGACCTTTGCTTTGATCTTTTGTTTTGAGTGGGTGGGGATAATTGGCTAGTGTAGTCATTTTATATCTCACAGCCTACATGCCAAGAGTACAATTCCAGAAAATTCATAGTGAAAAATACACACAAGTAACTTATCCAACCGCGGTTTGTCGGAATTGAACTAAGGTTATTAGCTAGAAAGACAATGCCAAACCGTTTGACCATGCAACTGTTGGCACCTTAATTTGCTTCGATACAAACACCCCACTTACACCCCACTGTAATAGTTGAGTTTTAAAATGTGAATTAGAAAATGATGGTTTTACGAGATAGATACTTTGAAATTCGGTGAAGGAGATGCAAATTTCACATGAATTTTACAAAAATTCTCATAAAACAGTTTAATTCCCGTGGAGTCGGAAGAAATTCTCCTGTTACAAACGATGTCCTACAGCATACTGGTCTGAAATAATATTTTGTAAGGACCAGGACGTACCATGTCCCGTGGATGTACTCGCTGTTGCCCAACCGAGCGCTGACATGGAGGGCACGTTGCACAGGCTGATCAGAATCACCAGCGCCGGCAACGCGACGAGGCAGATTGCAAATAGCCGAGCTTTCTTCCGCGCGACCCACCGCTTCTCCTCCTTGTCCTCCGAGTCGGAGGCCTCGGCGCGATGGGCAGCCTTCTTCTCCGCGGCCTGCGGGCGTTGTTGCGACATGCGCTTGCTTCTGCCGATGCCTACACTTTCTTCAGGCCCATTGTTAAGGCTGACCCTTCCATGCGTTCTTCTCAGAGTCGATCGGGAACCCGTACAAAAATTAAGATGTCTTTGCAGGCTACTTATTAAGCGGGGCGACCAAGCCCTATATACCGGGAGGGGGCATTGGAAATACTGCTCAACCCTAAGCGACAAAACAACTACTCCCACTCTCCTGTCTTCCTCTTTTTCCTTTCCTTTAGCTTTAATTGTTGTTTTTCTTCTTCTTCAGAGCATCTATAATAGTTCATATCACTTATTATTAAGGGATTGCCACATAAGTATTTTGATGATGCAGAGGAGAGAATGTGAGCTTATTTCTAGATAAAGAAACAGACAACTTGTTGGTACCAAGACATAAGAAACAACAAAATAGATATTGAAACTTGCTTGTTACGTGAAACTTGTTTTGTGTATAGCAATTAAAGTATGAATTAAAATATTACATATAAGCTCAAGAAACAACCTATTGAAAAGTTTATTTTTTTATTAGATTAAGTACACTCTCTTCTCTTAGTAACAAGTTAAGAAACAAATCATTGTAGATGCTCTTAGCTTTTTTTGAGACTTGCAGGCTTTATGCCTTACTTTTGGCTGTCTTGTTTGGACACCTCGTAACTTGTTTGAACACATCGTAACCTTGTTTAATGCATTAAGGGCAGTTCTCTTGCCGTTACGTAAAAAAACTTTACACCATTATATAGGGTAAACGTAATATAGGGACTGTTCTCATCAACATCCGACAGTTTCACAATCGAATAATTTTCCATAGCAGGCAAGGCAACGATTAATAGTTCCCTTCTAATTGTTAAATGCATATGTACTAGCTGGGCAGGATCTTGAGTGTCAGGCATTAAATCTCACCAAAAGAATTATTATTATTTTTAATTGGCTCTTCGAACGTAACTGTCACTCGCTGCAGTCTAAGTGCACGGTAGGGGTTTCATTTCTATCATTTCAATCGCGTGATGCTATTTTTGCTATTGTATTTCAAAAAAGGACTAAATTAGCTAAAAACTCGTGGGACATACACATGAAGACGTAAGCAAGGTTTGCGAGTGACTAACGGCAGTGTACCTTACCCTTAGCACTAGGGATCGAATAGTCTCAATACGAATACGGATCTATAATTTTAAAACGAATATGAATATGAATTCAACATTCTCGAACATGAATACGAATCGAATGTTGTAATGAATTAACCAATCGAATATGCACTCAATTCGGTCGAATGCGAATATGTTACAACTTTGCAACAAATCTCGTAGAACACCCAACACCACAGATTCGCACCAAATCAAGACCCCGCCGAAACATAAACGCCCGAGAAAAACAAATAGTATTCATATTCGTATCTAAGGAAAACGGATAGCATTTGTATTCGTGATCCGAAAAACAGATAGTATTCAGATCCGAGAAAATGGATAGTATTCTCCGATACTATCTCCGGATACGAATAACACCGATCATGGATACAAATACTATCTATTTTTCCAGCTAGTAACAGGATACTTAATAACACCGAATACAAATACAGATACTCCTAAATAGTACTTATTTTTCATTCGAATGCGAATTTTACTTACCACATTTGCATTTTTTCGGATACAAATATCGAATAAAACGAATCATCTTTTACCATTTTCCATCCCTACTTAGCGCCACCGTCCACAGCCTCCTCGTGCTCCCAACACGAGGGGTGACCTCTTCTTCTCTCCTCAAATCATAACTATCGGGCAGTGCCGACTCCAATCACCACTGGTTCACTACTGCCGTCGACGTCTCACCCCTCGCCAAAGGAAGCCCTGATCCAACTCGTGTAAATCTTTCTCTAAATGTGAGTTGAAAGTTCAAATATATTTTTCTCCTTTTTCGGTTAAAAGTTGCAAATTCCAGTAGAAAGTCGTATCGCCCCGTTTAAATATCTGTTCGCTATGAAGTTTTCTGAGAATACTTTCCATATACCAGTCTCTACAAACTTGGTAAGTACTACAATTTTCGTGGGGAATTCAGTAATTATTATCATATTCTGAAAAACCTTTTCGTGGGGAATTCAGTAATTATTATCATATTCTGAAAAACCCCTTCAAAATGTTGTAAATTGACAACCCCGATGGCCGCATCACCGTACGACCGGCGGCGGCGAGATCTCGGCAAGCCGCCGGAGCAGCATGTCGTTCCACATGTCAACCGGCCCCGGCAGGCACCAGTGCAGGCAGTCGTTGGCGTTGCTCGCCTGCCTCTTGTCGTAATGTCGTTCCGGGTGGCCGTCCGCACGCATCATCATGGCCTTTGTCACGTCCAGCACCCCGAACCTCTTGCTCCCGCTCGTCTCTCTCACCCTCCTCACCTCCTCGCTCTGCACCCTCCTCAGCTCCCACCCGATGCTTTCCAAGCTAATCTCTCCTTCCTCCAATGGCTGCGTCCTATTGCAGTAGCCGCCGTCGAACCAAGAGCCGTGCTCGAAGTGGCTCGGCGTGTAGGTCCGCAAGAGCGTGACGAGGCTGCTCTGCAGTCTTGGCACTGGGCACGCCCTCGACGGCCGCCCTCACGATGCGGCCGACGGCGTAGGCGATGCCGAAGTCGGTGAGGTTGGCCTCGCGGCAGCCGACGCAGCCGACGCGGCGACCGCCCTCCCAGAAGTAGTTGACGCGGAAGAACCAGTTGCCACCCGAGAGGACGGCGTAGTCGAGCCCGGCAGGCGGCTCGCCCAGATGGCGTCGAGCCTGTCGAGGTGGATGTCGAAGGAAGCGGTAGGCTTGCCGTCAGTATCGACGACCGGAACGGCAACCGCGTAGAACCGCGTCGTCATCACCATGAGCGTGAAGTTGTGCGTGGGGAAGTGCCATGTCCGTAAGTCGTCAGACGCGTCGGCGTACACGTCCGTGGGCGTCTCGGCCTGCATGAACACCTAATTAACTAACTCTACTGTTCTTTACTGGAATAATGCTGACAAGTATCTAAAAATGTTGGAGTACGTACATACCTGAGACAAGAGGCAGAGCAGGGATTCCATCTGGTTGCGCGCCAGCGAGTCGCCGATGAAGGCGAGCCGCTTCCCGCGGACGACGTCGAGGAACCCTCCGGCACGAATCGCGGCAGCTCGCACCCGTCGGGCTGCCACCGCCAGTAGAGGTGGCCAGGATCCTTGCCGTACTTCTGGCAGTTCTTGGAGTCCGGCAGCGTCGGGCATGTCAGGTTAGTGTAGATTGGACCATTCGGCTCCTCACCCATTTGCCCGTCGACATGTCGCATTTCGCCTCAACTTGTGTTCCCACAACACCTAAGCATCCACGCACTAGATTGATCACCAAAGAGCCAACTTACCAATAGGAAAAGCCAAAACTGTTACTCCATCTGTCCACAAATGTAGCAAAAGCTTGCAATTTACGATCATTAATCATCAAACATCTTTGGACAGTCGTTTGGCTGCAAATCGATATAATTGCAAGTTTGATGATAAATGATCAATGGTCGCATTTGCTTGGACCTACATACAGCAATTATTGTGTAGACTGTAGAAAAAAGGAAATAATAACGGAAATTCTCCATTGATTAGGAAGAGAGAGAAAAACTAGAAATCCCCACATTAACAGTGTATAAAAAGGAAATAACATTCCAGATTTGTTCTTTCCTTTCCAACCTAGGCATATGTGTTTCATACCTAGCTAGCTAGAAGCAAACTCTAAATAGTAAATAGAAAGAAATAGAAACGGTGTACGAAAATAGTAAATAGAAAGAAATAGAAATGGTGTACGAAAGATGAAACAAATTATAACCATCAACTAGAAAGGAACCAAGAAGGTATTCGGTTTGAGGAATGGGTCGGTAACATCACGGTAGAATGAGTTAGCCCATCACTATACCAATTCTATATAGCCTACCGATAAAAATGAAGGAATATTATACCACAAAAATCATCTGATGGCCTTTATAATAGACCGACGCATCCTAAAATGAGGCTATTCCCCGAACCAAGTAGTCCCTAACAGCTGAGTTGGACGGACTACTCTTCTAGCTAGTTGAGGAAAATGACACGGTGATCTCCACAACATGACATTGTGATCACAATATGCAGAGATCAAGGGAACGTGGAAAATATCTGGTGCATCCTCTCTTACGGTGCATCATTCGTGCATCTCACGTCTAAAAGTTTTGAAAAAATCTAAAAAATTGTAGATATCTGAGATGGTACATTCTATAGTGATGCAAAATTTTAAGATAAAACCCGATCGCATTTAGAAGATATGAAATTGACAAGCAGCTGGCATGAGTAGTATTCAACACTATTCATGCAATTTTTCTTTCCATGTCTTCCAAATACGAATGAGTTTCATGTTGAACATTTGCATGACTATAGAATATATCATCCTCTACATCTATAAATTTATTGAAAAAAATTTCAAAACTTTTAGACGTTCGATACAAGGATACACCGTAACGAGGGATGCACGTGATATTCTCGCAGGGTACGTACCTTGTCTTGTGGACGTACTTAGCGTTGCCCAACTGAGCCTCGACGTCGACGGCAGGTTGCGTATGCCGACCAGGATCACCAGGGCCGGCAACGCAACGAGGCAGATTGCAAACAGCGCGACTTTCTTCCTTGCGACCCATGGCTTCTCCTTCTCATGCTCCACGGCCTCAAAATGTTGTTCTGACGGCCGCTTGCTTGTGCCAATACCAACACTTCTTTCAAAGGCCATTGTTAATGCCGATCTGGGCTTTCTTCCCTGGTCAGTTACCTTTCTATCCATTTCAAGAGGATCAGTAGAAGGGGATAAACACAACAATAAATGGCATCTATTAGTAAGCGCGTTCTTACGTTTTGCTATTGGAGATCATGTCTTGTCTACCTTCTTTTCTTTCCTTAGTATACCAGGGAACCAACAATTGTTTCCTCCTAATTCATGACATGCGTGTGTACCAGGGTGGATCTTTTTTTAGGGGAATACCAGGGAGGATCTTGAGAGTGGTAAGTACCATCCAAAGATTTGGATTTTTCTTTTATGATTGATAGCAGTCTGAGCGCATCGGCATGCAAAATAGGTACTAAGATGTGGGGACCCGGGTTAATTTCATAAGACATATATCCTCTAAGATCTGAAATCCAATTTAATCTAGTTTAAGTAGCGGACTTGGCTAGCAACGAGGTAATCAACACTATTACAAAAAGATAATACTGACGCCTCATCACGCACGGTTGACCAAAACCGCTTGTATTAAATACAATCACTGACGGTTTTGGTTTAGCGACCGCTTGTGTTACAAGTCGCGCTAAAAACCGCTGCGGAAGAAGTAATATCACAGACGGTTTTTGTTTAGAACCATCCGTGATACTTTACGATGGTTTTCAACACTAATCGCTCAGACCTCCCATCTCATCACGCACGGTTTGTATTAAAAACCTTTCGAATAGTATTTGATTTTACCATGGCTTGAAATCACTAACACTTTGATTTTACCATAACTTGAAATACCAATCATCGCCGTGCCCCTATCGCAGTAGCCAATCCTCCCGCGCGCTCTACCGTGGTAGCCAATCCTCCGCCGCGGTAGGGTTTGGCAGGCGATGGATTGCCACGTAGGGCTTGGCAGAGGATGGGGTGCCATGCCAGGTGCGGCATAGGATGGGGTGCCACAAGAGGGGCGCGGTAGAGGATGGGGTGTCACAACAGAGCACGGCATAGGATTGGCTGCCTAAACCCTACCTCGGCAGAGGATTGGGTACCACGGTAGGGGCACGGTAGAGGATTGCTGCCGCGACAGGCACGATAGAGGATTGGCATTTCAAGTCATGGTAAAATCAGGTGCTATGGTAAAATTGCAAGCCATGGTAAAATCGAGAGTAAGAAAAATTCTAAGTCATGGTAAAATCATAGACGGTTTTTGTATGAAACCGTCTGTGATTCGCAACGCGGGAGGGCGAAAAATTTTGAACGCGTGCGTGGGAGGCAAAATGTTTTGGCGCTGTCCTTATATATTATAGCCACTCCAACCTTGTCTTTCATCAATCTCTCCCTCTCCTCCCCACACCGAGCCCGTGACCACCTCAATTCCCCATCGTGGTTCGGCGAGGAGACACAGCCGACGACGAGGAGGGGTGCGAAGGAGCTCCTGGTCTGCCGCAGGAGGTAGACTTCTGGAAGGTACGTGTACATCCCCAAAACATACATAATTTGTTGGTTGTTTGTTGTAAAAAATGATCTTAATTTTATGTTACCTAAGGCCTGAGCGCGTCGGAGGTTTTCACCATCTCTCCTTGGCGAGCTTGAGTCGAACTCGAACGACGTGCAAGAATAGCTTGTGATATGTTTGGTAAGGTATGAGAGGAGCTCACAAGACTAGTCCAAGAAGCCGATGAGTTCTTCACGAGCTTGGAGGCACAGATGGTTTCTAGCTAGTCGTTAGAAACCTTTGGTTTCTTTTCTATAATGTGTTTGTCATCGAATTTTAATTGCATGTTAGTTGTCTTGCTAGAGGTTGCATATGAAAACTATCTGTCCAAAGAATTGATTGGTTTGGCTCAAAATCTGATTTTTTTATAATAGAAAAACTATCACAGATGGTTCGAACAAGAACCGTTAGTGATAATTACTTATCACGCATTTATTCTTGTTCAAAATCGTCTGTAAAATAGATAACCACGCATGCGCTCAACAAGAATCACTCGTGATAAGTAAATATCATAGACAGTTCTTGGTCAGAACCGTCTGTGATAGATTTTTTCACAGACGGATGGCCCACGAAACTGTCTTTGATGACGTTTTTGAACCGTCTATGAAGACCTTTTCTGTAGTAGTGTGACCCGCATACCACTCAAGGTGTATGCAACAAGTCGATTCTCAACACCTAAGTCTACACTTAAATGAATCAAAGAGTATTTCAGAGCTTCGGATATGTGTCCCGTGTTAGCTCCCAAGATCAATGGCTAACACGCACATATCTTTATCAACATTGTACACCATCATACACAAGGCATACATTAATATTACAAAGTGGCATCCATAACTAGGACTTATGTCCATAATTTATACAAGTGGCCGATCGCCAAATTTAAACATCGACAAGAAGTAAGCAATAAAAACAAGTATAATACACCAAAATTCCAGGAAGGTGTGCCCAAGCCCAGAGGCAACCGAGTGGGGTTAGAAACAACATTTATTCGTTAGTGTTGCCGAAATCGACACTAACGAACTGATCGAGTGTGTAATCTTCCTCACCTAAAACAAATGGACAATCCGATTGAGTATAAAAGGTACTCACAAGTCTTACACAAAATAAAAAAATGTACGAGCTAGCGGCTGTCCAAAGGAGAGGAAATTATACATGCTAGTGGCTAATCAAAGAGGGCTTTAGTGGCTTAAGTTTTGCATAGAAGCACCAATTTTTCAGCCCTACACTCTAGTTTTTAAATGCCATTTAACAAACACAATTTTATCAAAAGAAATTTAAGTAACAAAGATATAAACATTGATCAAACAATATCAATGTGGCAGCCCACATTGATAAACTAAAATGCCACATTGATAAACTAAAATGCATGACAAACCGGTCATGCCGATACCAGGTTGTTGCCCATGTGAAGTTTTAAATTAAGAGTCTAATGATGATATCGTTCAAACCAAGTGTCGTCTGACACTGTGGACACGGCTATTCGAATAGATTAAACACCCTGCAGGGGGTACAACTTTACCCACATGACTCAATCAGCCTGCAAGCCTCTGGATAATGACATACTTCCTAAGGTATGTCACTGTAGATCGAGATTTAGTATTTTTAGTAAAGAGACCTTATTGAGTTGAATTCCCTTGCAAGATGAATCCCAAACCCAGTACAACCTATCGATAGAGCTTGCTAAGAGGGCATGCAAGTTGTGTTTGAGATATGGATGCAATGCAAAGAAAGAAAAATAGTGCCCTTGCACATTATAGAACATTGCATCCGATCCTACGAACATATGATCAAGCACATGATGTCCTCACACCACCGCAATCCAACCCAATAAAACCCTCCCTTACTTGACTAAACCAGCCCCAATCCAAATGTGGAAGTGCGTATGGTACTTGCAATGACAGCCCAAAGTTCGGTCCATAGTGATCCGACAAGTCTTTCCACTGTACTCAATTCTCATGCACGATGGCACCCACACTACCAACCTCTTATCTAGATCAAAACCAGTTTTAATAGGCAAAATTTAGACTCAAAAACGGATTCAAATACTTAGACAAAAGCATAAAGATAAAATGTTCAAGATTTTCCACGATTGACAAAAGTTAAACCCATCAACCGAACTAACGATCTATCGACTTGCAAGGCTAAGCTTTCATATAAAAGGGTAAATAATATCACATTACAACTAACTTAAGGATAATCAGATGGAAATATCAAGGATAACCTGCAAGAGTTAGGACATAGCTAACTAAACTCACAAAGTATCCATATATCAAAATAGCATGCAACCAATTATCATTGCAATTTAAAATACTATATTAACTAAATCTGGGATCAAGCTGGTGCAAGAGCACGCTTGCCTTCCTGATAATCCACTTGTTCAATCTCATATGCGTATTCATTCCAGCACTTCGGAATCTAAAGAGAAAACGATATCGAAATAAGCACCGAGAAAAAAAATCCAAAAATTCAAAATGCTAAAAAATGTATGAAAGTTATACAGTGGTGACATTATGATTTTAGATGAATTTAGGTAAAAATTTTAGTTCAATTGGAGTTCGTATGTGAAATTTATAGCCTTACAAATGTTTATGAGGAAGAAAATCCTAAAAAATCAAGTTACTATAGCTTTGGCGAATTTAATTATTTTAGTGAAAATTTCTAAAATAGTGGTGGAGACAGAGATTACATAACTGCTAGAGAATAAAATTTTATGAAAAACTGTGCATCATGTGGATATGATCCTAATCTTAGTGTGTTGAACAATTGGCAATAGCGCCGAGGTGTTGGGAGAAACCTCGCTGGTGAAGTTCCCGTGGTCGTCAGTCGAGGCGGTCCGACCGCCATGGTGGCGTCGACCGCCCGTTTTGGTTGTTTTGCTTGTGAGTGGTCGGCGGTCCGACCGCCGTGGGGCGTCCGACCGGCCAGGCGGTTCGACCGGCTACCGCCGAGCGGTCGACCGCCATGAAAGTGGCTTTGGATTTTGAGTGGGCCAAGAATAGAGGGTGTAGGCAAGAGAGGAGGTTCTACCGCTTGGTCCCATAATTTTGGAGCCTCCAGCAAAAGTTCTATTGGTTTGAAATTTCCAGAGGTTGCGGATTTGCCGAATTTGGCTAAGTCTTGATCGACGGCCGACCGCTTTTGGTCGGGCGGTCCGACGGTAGGGGAGCGGCCGACCGCCAAGGGTGGCACCGATCGGTTGTGACTTGGTTCATCGCCTCGCGTGGCGCGATGTGTGTTTGTTAGGTCAAGTTCATGTTCATTAGTGTATATGTGTTGCATGATGCATGTTTTGGCTAACGGGTCAAGTTGTGAAGAACTTGTTCCGGATTCGTGTTTGCTTGTCTATTGTCGCGGTGGCTTGCGTGTCTATGACACCAACGGCGAGGAGGATCGTGACTAAGCTTGGAGAGCCGAGGTTCGAACGATCAAGGACAACGGTGAAGTCGAGGACTCAAGCGAGCGCAGGATGGACATGGATGACCGAACAGCAGCTTCGATGCGATCGTTGGATCAGCGCGCGAGTCGCTGTAAGTGCTCGCGGTGCGTGGGATCCGGACGGAGAGACTTGACGACGTGGAGTCGTTGATCAACCTACACGTGGCGTAAGCGTGCGATTGCTTCACCAGATTGGACTTGGTCTTTGGAGAAAGATCGAGACAGGGTATTTTGTAATTTCACCAAATACCGCCTTGGTGACTTTGGCTAAACCGCGCGCGGTCGGCGCATGGTGAAGCGGTTTACGCCAATCGAAGATGAAGACGGCGCTTAAAATGCGTGCGTGTGTTAACCCATTGTGTGTTAGGGTCTAATGGGTGCCCTAATGGAATATTCCTAGAATCTAGCCTCCAAGATAAATAGAAGAGTGTGCTGGCCAGCACCTCCTCAACCCTTCAATTGGAAACCCTAGCTTTTGGTGTTAGGGGTTGGAGAGATTAGTGGGAGGTTAGGGTTCTAGAGATGGATTGATTTGAGTGCTCATGTGGTGAGCTTTGTCCTCCTAGATTGGAGTGGTGCAAACAACAATCTATCCTCTATCCAATCAATCCAAGGAAAGATTTCACTAGATGAATCTCTATTTTATTTTTGTGTTCATCCTCTCTATTTGAGATTTTGGGGCTTTCTTTGATCCGGGAGTTTTTACTTGGTTTCTTCTCTTGATCTAGCTTGCTGTGATATGTGGGAACTCATCTAGGATCATCTTGATCATCAATCACCCACGAGCAAGTCTCTAGATCAAGTTTTCATTTTTGCTCGTTTTGAACCCCCCTTTGGTAAAATGGAAAAAGGTCAAAACTTTGATGTGGATCTACTCAATCGTTGCTTGGAATAGGTTCGTAATATCCTTAGGAAGGTGTGTTCCAAATTTGATCAAGTTTGGCCGAGTAGATCAAAAGTTAGACCAATTTTATTTTCGGTTTTCGCTGATTTTCCTGTTCATCATGCTAGAGGTCGACCGCCCATGAGAGAGGTCGATCGCTAGGCAAATCGGTCGACCGCCTGCAGTGAGAGGTCCGACCGCTAGGCAAAAAGTCGACCGATTTTCGAGAGGTTAGACCGCCATCCGATAGGTCGATCGTTAGTAAATCGGTCGACCGCCGTGTGAGAGGTCCGACCGCTAGGTAAAATACTCGACCCGATTTCGAGAGGTCGACCGCCGAGACTCGTGATTTGAGTTTTTGTTGATTTTGCTTCGGGTTTTGATTGGATTCAATACAAGTCTTCATCGTGATTATTGATTGATATTCATAGCTTTCATAGCTATTGGAGTAAAGATCGTGTTGAATCCGATCGCTTGTGAAAAAGTTGAGCGACTCTATTCACCCCCTCTAGTCGCCTTCTCGTCCAACAAGTGGTATCGAGCCAAGTTTGCTCTTTTTTATCTTAACCGATCTTTGAGCATGGTGACTAGTGTGCCGACTTGTGAGCGTTTCCTTGCATCTTAGCATGATTCTTTTATCGTTGATGTGAGTCATGACAAGACGTTTGAAGATGCAATATGGTGTTGTCGGTTCAGGAGGGATTCTCCTGCGATATTTGTGGCGGTCTCTTTAGTTTTGATTGTCCTAGCTTCAGAGATAAGATACGCATGGAGCCTAAGGAGGAAGAGCCCATTGGTATGTGTGCAGCGGCATTTGAGGATGAACATAATGGAGAGCTTTTCGAGGATGATCACAATGACTCTTCCGAGGATGATCCTCACTGAGCTAAGCAAGGTAAGCAAAGAAAACTTGTAAATGTCTTATATTCATATGATTCTAAATTGCTAGCTCTAAGGATAAAAATGAAATTATTAGAAAGAGAGAATGGTGATTTATCTAATGAGCTCTCCGAATTGAAAACATCCATGTGTGCTTATAATTCATTACTTATAGACATGGATAACTTGAATAATTCTCTTGCATGCCTAAAAGCTGAAAATGAAATTTTGAAATCAAATGCTTCTATGCCATGTAATTCTTGTGTTGCCTTACATCATGAACTTGACAATGCTAAGTTAGAAATAGGCAATCTTACTTCTATGGCTAGAAATAATTGTGATTCTCATGTAGGCATGCTTGTTGAATTTGACAAGTTAAAATTGACTAATTCCATTCACCTTGAGCTATTAGAGAATGCTAGGGCTGAAATTATTGATATTAAAGCTAGGCCTTGTAGCATGTGCTTTGATTATGAAAATCCCTTAAGGATGGTTTAGTCTCTTGCAAGAATTGTGCTTGTTTAGAAAATGAAATTGATGCTTTAAATTGCTTGCTTAATTCAAAAGCATCATTAATTTCTTGCACATCTTGCATTTCTTTGAAGAGCGAGATTGATTCTTTGCGCGATGATATGAGCGCCAAGTCTTGTGACTCTTGTATTTGTCTTCACTCCAAAATTGATGTTTTTAAGATTTCTCTTGAATCTTTGTATTCGGAGTCGGAGTCTTTTTGTGCTAAAAGTGAGTCACTTGATGTTAGTTCTTGTTCCATCTTTTTGAATAGCTCTTCTTTAGGAGATTCGACTCTTTCAAACCTTTCTTGTGTTGTCCAATGTTTTTCAAAGGACAAAGGTGTTTCTTCTTCAAATGATACTACATCTTTAAAATAGAAGTATCATTACACCTTTTGTAAGAAAGATGGACACACTTTCGAGTTTTGCTTTCGCCATTTGAAATATGAGCGCCGAAAGCGCGTCGCACTCTAGGAACACACATAGTCTTTATCGTGGCATGTGTGAGTCTAGTGCCGATACGAGGACGAGTCTTGATGTTAGTTCTTTCGAACTTCTTCTTTGAGCCTTAATGGTGCCTTGTCCTCTCTGACCGTGTCTCCTAGTAGACCTTACACCATTGCTCTTTTGTGGGAAGAACGGACATCTTATGGATTTTTGTTTCCGCAGCAAAACATTTGCGCCGAGTTCATGCTTCTAAGTCTCCTAGTGGGCATAGTCTTTCTCATGACATGCACACTAAAGAGCCTAGCACGAAGACTCGATTTGTTGATGGCTTCTTTGACACCTTTTCTAGTGGTGTTGGACAACATCGTGGACTTGGTTTTCATGGTTATGGTTTTGTCCCACGAGCTGCCACGAGGCGAATTTCCGCCGCTTTCCAAGAGGTGGACCTCGCTTGTTCATCGAGGTACACACCCACGGCGAGGATGTGTGAGTTTTATTTGTGCTTCGTTGGTTCTTATCATGGTGCTTTCAAGGCAAGGTCGCCGCCACTTTTCTAGAGATGGACCTCGCTTTCCTCTTCGAGTTGTCCACTCGCGCGTGCCTTCAAGGTTGATGTTGGATCTTCTTGCATGGACCATCATTCGCATCATGCTAACTCACATAATGATTCGACTGCCTCTAGTGGTGGTGTGTCCAAGGTTTGGGTTCCCAAGCATTTGCTCTCTAACCCTTCGGGATCCAAGGTTTGGACACCTTGCCTTTCTCATGTGTAGGTACCGAGAATGCGAGTTGGAGAACATGGACTTAAAAGATTCTGATCTTCTGCTTCATTACTTGATTGGGACTCTTGATGGTTCTCCACCTCAATAATGGCCTCCAAGAGGTATGTGCTTTCATGATCGGTGTCTTCACATGTTTTGTGAGCAATCTTATACCTTCATGCATTTACCTTCATGATTATTCAATCTTGGCATGTTGTGCTTGTTTTGTGCTCACTTGTATCATATTGGCATGTGTTATTCTTTTGATATCTTTTATCATGCCTTTGCTAGTACCTTGCTTATGTATCCATGAACTATATTGTTATTCATTATTTCCATGGGTATATAAGTTTGGTTTTGTCAACATGAGCTTGTGCTGTTTTGTACCTTTGTTATATTGCTCTTGTTGATTCTTGTTTATATATCCATATAATATATTGTTTCCATGGTTGTATGAGCATGATGTTGTCATC
This sequence comes from Ampelocalamus luodianensis, assembly GCA_036346255.1. NCBI lineage: Eukaryota > Viridiplantae > Streptophyta > Magnoliopsida > Poales > Poaceae > Ampelocalamus > Ampelocalamus luodianensis. The sequence goes on from CM070628.1 coordinate 15,016,971, forward strand.
ATGAGCTTGTGCTGTCTTGTACCTTTATTATATTGCTTATGATTGATTCTTGCTTATGTATCAATGTATTAGACTGTTGTTCTTTATTTCCATGGATGTATAAGCTTGGATTTGTCTTCACGAGCCTGTGTTGTTTTGTACATGATTAATCTTGCTCGTGTTGATTTTTGCTATATGTATCCACATTCTTATTTGATATCCATGTTAGCATACCTTTTCCATGACTTGGTCTATAACTTGCTTTATGCTTACATGGTTATTGTGCTTTATTGTTAATTGTCGATATATGAGCTTTACCATAGCTTTCACTAGCATGCTTTACTTTTGATTGTATATTTGATGTGTGATATGCTATGTGCTTCTTTGCTTGCTCCTATGCCTTATTGTGGATTAAGGATAGTTTGAGTTTTGTCATATCTTGGATAGTATGTGCTGCAATTGATTTGTCTATCTTCATGCTCATGTCCTGAACTGTTGATTATATGCTTTAATGAGCTTTGGATCATTTGCTGCTATCCTTGCTAGTCGTGTGTCTTGGTACTGTTTTCCTAGATATTGTCTTACTAACCCAGTACCAAGGCATAGACTTCTTCTGTCTTTTTGGTGTAGCCTTTTCAGTTGAGAAGAAGAACATGTGGTCCAATAAGTGGTCAAAACTCCATTGTTGGTTCTTCTTCATTTGTGCATTCAATGCTTGCTATCACTTCTAGCGCATTTAAGGAATTTTGAGATAAGGATGATGGGTGAGCGCAACTACTTTTGAGCTTCAAGGAATGGATCTTCATCCATCATGACTATATCTCACCGCCAAGCAGGTGACTCAGTTCGAGCTTTCTACCTTACTTTTATGTATGGTATCCCTAGTCTACCTTACATAGCATTTGGGCTTGTTGAGTTTAGGGTAGATAGGAGGTTCTGTTCTAGCACGTGTCTTTTCTAAGCACTCTTCTTATCCCATGGTTTGCTAGGATGCACTCTTCTCACAGCCTAGGTTGAGCTTGTTTCCCAATCACTAGTCCTTAGCAGGTTTTTGAGTTGCCTGTAGGTCTGTTTAGTGTTGGTGTTTCGCTCCCTAGCTTTTCGAGTTGCTTTCCCTAGAGATCTTGTGGAGTTTGAAGTCTTTTGTGCTAGTTTTTGTGGAGTCCAAGGCTCATGGCAGATCTACCTCAAAGCTTTTTGACCAAACAAGGTTTGCCACCTTGAGAAGCAAGTTAGGGATAATTTATCCTTTTGGGTTGGTTTGAGGGGGAGTTTGTTCTTTTCTGAACCTTCCTTGTTCATCTGAACTTTCTTTGTTCATGTAAACGTTTTGTGGATCTTTTCTGATACCTTCTTCAAGTGGTATTTTCTTCGAATCCTTTTCGGTCTTTTTAGGCTTTTAAGTCTTTTGTGTATCTCATTGTATCATATTGCATACAAATGAAAAATCCAAAAAGATACATTGTAATATAAGCTTTACTTCTTCTGTCTTTTAAATTGATGAAGCTTTGCTTATTACCCTGTTAAGCTTTAGTATTTCAATTCTTGCTCAATATTGTGTCTAGTTCTTTAACTTGCTAGAATTATCATGCTTTCACATGTGCAGCAATGTCTTTGCTAAATGAGCTAGCACTTTAAGACAACTTGAACTGAAAATTGCAATTTGTGGATCTTTTAGCTAGTTGCTCAACTAGTGATCTTTTGTGACATTGGCCCTCTCAAAATTGCTTTGTTAGCTCGAATCTAGAATTGATCATCTTTGAGCTTTTGTTCTTTTAAAAGAATCTAAAAGAGCCCTTGTGCAAAATGAAAATGATCTCTTTGTGCGAAAAAATTGATCTCACCAATTCTTTCTCATGAGACGGCTTGCCACTGCACTAGGTATGAACTCAGGGGGAGTTTTGGATGACCTAGACCACTCTTTTAAGCTTTTGTTGCTTGGGATGGTCGCGGCAAGGCTTGAGATCTAGCACATGGCTAATAATACAATTTGTCAAATTGGTTGAAGCTTAGGAAGAGATTGTGGATGGCTCCTAGTCCAGGATCTTCTTTACTAAGATAGACCTTTAATCAACTTGAATATTCATTGCAAATGGAAAATAGTTGAAAATTGGGCTTTTGACAAAAACTTGAGCAAAATGATTCAATTCAGAACTTTTGTCTCCTAGATGGCCTTTGCTAGTTTCTGGATCTCACAATGACATTCTAACATGGCCATTATCACTTTAGGATACCTGTTGTTGAACTTGCTAATTTTGAAGCGTTGCTTAATTTAATCCAACAACTTGTGGTATTTTGAGCTCACTAGCTTAGATTTGCTATACATGTCTTAATATGATCTTGCTAGCTTTGTGTGCTTGTTGTATCTTGAGTAATGGTAGAAATGTTAGCCTGTTCAATTGAGTAATCCCCAAAGCTTCTCTTTACTAAAAATTAAAAAATTAAAACAAAAATGAAGCCACCCCATTGCACTTCATGCATGCTCTTTCTTTTGCTTCTTCCATATTGTTGCACTTGTTATCTCTAGATGAGAGGAAGGGATGGTTTCTTGATGAATCCATTATCAAAGGGGAAGAAGTTTTGGCAAAAATATGAAAAAGAGCTTTCAGGATAAGGGGGAGAAGTTCAGGATGTTATGGGGAGAAGTTTTGTAAAAGGGAGAAGAAATGGCTTCTCATTGTCAAAGGGGGAGCTTTAGCTTTTTCTCTTGTAAAATGATGATCATAGTGAGGGGAGTATTGAAATTGCATTCTTTTGATCTTATTGTCGCTTTCGAATTTGAATTGCAATTCTTGAAGACTCACAATGATCTAAGGTCAAATAGAACAATTGTTCTTTCATATGGACCTTAAGTGAGATTTTTGTCGATTCTCTGGACTTTGAAGCTTTCATGCTTTCTTTTGCCTTATCTCACCTGCCTATGCTATTTTGAAGCCAGCTTGGTCATTTCCATTGCTTTCTCTTGCATATGGACCAAGTTGTGCCTTTGCGCGAAAACGTCGGGTATTTTTATTTTTAAACCCTCCAATTTGTATTTTTGAGAAGATTGCCAATGTGTTCATCAAAGGGGAGATTGTGGAGATCATGTGGATATGATCCTAATCTTAGTGTGTTGAACAATTGGCAATAGCGTCGAGGTGTTGGGAGAAACCCTCGTTTTCGGTGAAGTTCCCGTGTCGTCAATCGAGGCGGTCCGACCGCCATGGTGGCGCCGACCGCCGTGTTTTGGTTGTTTTGCTTGTGAGTGGTCGGCGGTCCGACCGCCAGTGGCAGCCGTCCGACCGCCGGCAGGCGGTTCGACCGCCACACCGAGCGGTCGACCGCCATGAAAGTGGCTTTGATTTTTGAGTCGGCCAAAATAGAGGGTGTAGGCAAGAGAGGAGGTTATACCGCTCTTGGTCCCATAATTTTGGAGCCTCCAGCAAAAGTTCTATTGGTTTGAAATTTCCAGAGAGGTTGCGGATTTGCCGGAATTTGGCTAAGTCTTGATCGACGGCCGACCGCTTTTGGTGGCGGTCCGACCGTAGGAGCGGCCGACCGCCAAGTGTGGCGGTCGACCGTTAGACTTGGTTCATCGCCCGCGGGCGCGATGTGTGTTTGTTAGGTCAAGTTCATGTTCATTAGTGCATATGTGTTGCATGGTGCATGTTTTGGCTAACGGGTCAAGTTGTGAACACCTTGTTCCCGGATTCGTGTTTGCTTGTCTATTGTCGTGCGGTGGCTTGCGTGTCTATGACGGTCAACGCGCGAGGAGGATCGGACTAAGCTTGAGAGCCGAGGTTCGAACGATCAGGATGCCGTGAAGTCGAGGACTCAAGCGAGCGCAGATGGATATGGATGACCGAACCGCGCCGGTGCGATCGTTGACTGGCGCGCGAGTCGCTGCAAGTGCTCGCTGGTGCCGGTGGATCCGGACGGGGAGGCTTGACGACGCGGAGCCGTTGATCAACCCACACGTGGCGGCAGCGCATTGCTTCACCAGATTGGACTTAGTCTTTGGAGAAAGATCGAGACATGGGTATTTTGGTAATTTCACCAAATACCGCCTTGGTGACTTTGGCTAAACCACGACGCTGGTCGGCGCATGGTGAAGCGGTTTAGGTCAATCAAGATGAAGACGGTGCTTTAAAATGCGTATGCAGTGTTAACCCATTGTGTGTTAGGGTCTAATGGGTGCCCTAATGGAATATTCCTAGAATCTAGCCTCCACTATAAATAGAGAAGTGTGTGGCCAGCACCTCCTCAACCCTTCAATTGGAAACCCTAGCTTTTGGTGTTAGGGTTGGAGAGATTAGTGGGAGGTTAGGGTTCTAGAGATGGATTGATTTGAGTGCTCATGTGGTGAGCTTTGTCCTCCTAGATTGGAGTGGCTGTAAACAACAATCTATCCTCTATCCAATCAATCCAAGGAAAGATTTCACTAGATGAATCTCTATTTTGTTTTTGTGTTCATCCTCTCTATTTGAGATTTTGGGGCTTTCTTTGATCCAGAGTTTTTACTTGGTTTCTTCTCTTGATCTAGCTTGTGTGATATATGGGAACTCATCTAGGATCATCTTGATCATCAATCACCCACGAGCAAGTCTCTAGATCAAGTTTTCGCTTTTTGCTCTGATTTGAACCTCATTTGGTAAAATGGAAAAGGTCAAAACTTTGATGTGGATCTACTCAATCGTTGCTTGGAATAGGTTCGTAATATCCTTAGGAAGGTGTGTTCCAAATTTGATCAAGTTTGGCCGAGTAGATCAAAAGTTAGACCAATTTTAGTTTCGTTTTCGGCTGATTTTCCTGCTCATCATGCTAGAGGTCGATCGCCCATGAGAGAGGTCGATCGCTAGTAAATCGGTCGACCGCCCGTGAGAGGTCCGACCGCTAGGCAAAAATTGACCCGATTTCGAGAGGTTAGACCGCCCATCCGAGAGGTCGCATCGCTAGCAAATCGGTCGACCGCCTGTGAGAGGTCCGACCGCTAGGCAAAATACTCGACCCGATTTCGAGAGGTCGACCGCCCGAGACTCGTGATTTGAGTTTTTGTTGATTTTGCTTCGGTTTTGATTGGATTCAATACAAGTCTTCCATCGTGATTATTGATTGATATTCATAGCTTTCATAGCTATTGAGTAAACATCGTGTTGAATCCGATCGCTTGTGAAAAGTTGAGCGTGCTCTATTCACCCCCTCTAGTCGCCTTCCGGTCCAACAAAACCCAATTGGATTAATCTTATTTTATGTTCATATGATTTTTCAAAGTTAATTGAATTTTTAGTACAAAAACAATTCTTTTTCTGAGTTTAATTCTAACATCAAAATTTTGTATGACTGTAGCATGTTTCAAAACTATTCCAACTTAAAGTACAATAAAATGGAAAGTAAAAAATTGATTGCACTCAATTTGGAGTTAAAATGAAATACTTATGAATTTTTGAAGTTTAAACCATTTTCAGTGCAAAAGTAATCCATTTCGGAATTTCTAAACGTATTAATTACTTTTTATACTCAGCTTGAACTAGCCTCACCACTAATGATGGGGTTCGCTGATAGGTTTTTCTTTTCATTTAATTCCCGAGAAATCCCTACTAACATGTGGGTCCACATGTCATTGTCTAAGCTCATGGAATAGTGCATAGACCGAAGGTCCACACACTGCAATAATCGGTCCATGGACCATGGAGCGTTTATCAAAGCAAAACCGGTTTCATTAACTCTCTCTTTCTGCTCACGGGCCTACTCGTGATAGACACATCAACGAATTAAATCCGTAAGCTAATCATCACTTAACCCTTAGGGCATGTACAATGGTATAGACAGCTGCTGTCTATAGCAACTATCCATGTCACCTATAGACAACACTAAAGACAGCTCATACAATGGGTTGTGATAATACACCTGCTATAGGATTGCTGCATAACACACAATCTTTATTGCTTTTCTTGGTTTTGGTGCTACAATACCGCAGGATTATAGACAAGAATATTCTCTCTTCGCTCTCTTTCATCCACGTCAGCAAAAATCCTATATGGCAAATGCTATAGACGGCTGACATAAGACCATTGTACATGCTCTTAAGTCCGTGATTTGGTTAATAAATGACGCTACAGTAATTGTTCGAGTTCAGACAACAAAGCACGCGAGGTCATGAACTTTGCTCAGCATCTCGCCGGTGTTGTGGTTCATGGCGGCGCCATCCAAGCCTAGAAATGGGATCCTTGGATTCTTGCGAACATACCAGTACCAGCGGTGGGAGATCCGGTGGCCTACAGCAGCGGCACGACGGCAAGAGGCGACGCGACGGCTAGAGGCGATGGTTGAGCTACGGCTACATGCCAACTTCAAACCCTACAACGTTCCAAGCGAATTATCGTGCGCATAAGAAACTAGGAGTCATAGTGAACCTACCAAAACCACGAAGAGGTCCGGAGAAGCACAGTGGAGCTCCGGCAACGTTAACCAAGACGGCGGTGATGAGCTACACGTGGAGAAGACAATCTAAGGAAGGAAAAGGTAAAAGAGTGATCGGGCATGATTTAGTGAGTGTAGGAGATGTAAGCAATTAGAAAATTTCTTACCAGAACGGAGATGGGGAAGATGGTGGTGACTCCGGAGACGATGAAGACAAGCTTGTGTTCCCGCTTCTTCACTACACGGCAAAGCTTCATTTTAGAGAAATAAAAATGGCATGCAACGAAGATAAGGATGACGAAGAAACGAGAAGATTTACGCTAGAGAGGACGGAGAATGGCTGGGTTTGTCTACTCGGTCGAGAGAGAGAAGGTGAGGTTTTGAAGGGCTTCCACGACCGAAAAAGCTACGACGTCACATCGTGGTGCCTCTGGATTGGACAGCGACAGCGGTGGCAAAATGGCATGAGGCCGCATGGATGGAGACGCACGACGCAGCGCCACCTCCTAATGGCGCACTCGTAGCCGGGCACACATGGGCGGCGCGTGAAGACGGCGCCATCGGCGTGTGGGCTCGACGCCGCCACAGCAGCAAGCCGCGCCGGAGTGTGGTGCGAGCGAGTGGATTGGGTCCGATCAAGTCAGCTAGTTTGGGTTCGGACTAGGTCTACACAGTTGATAGATTTAAATTCAAAACCTTCTATTTTGACCAGTGATGAAAAATAGCAAATAAATTTAAAAAATTCTAAAATTTTGCAGAGAGGTTCCTGGGATGACATAGAACTCATATAAATTTTATAACCTCATTGTTCATGTTTTATTTGCTTATGTTTAAATCCTTAACAGCAAATGTTTATGTATTGAGTATAGATTTTTCTCAAGGCTAAGTTGTATTCTAAAAAAATTATAAAAATCATATTTATTCATGATAATTATTCTAGTATTTAAATAAATTATTTTCCAGAGGCTTCACAAGCATTATTTCCAGATTTCTTTTGGAAATTCTATTTGAGTTTAGGGTTTCACTTTGATTTGAATTTTTAAATGCAACAATTTGTGCATATGTCTAAAATAACATGTATGCTCATGAGAAGCATATAAATTCCATTCAGTGAAAATTTGGGGCTGTGACATAAGACATGCACCATAAGCACATACATAGTTTGGAAATGCATTGCATACGATGATTTTTCGTCGTACGCTTGTACGCTGCCCTAGCAAGCCCACCCGCACCACCCCTGGTTGCCTGCCCAGACACCCATGCCACCTCCCGGTCACCCTCATGTGCCTCTACCTTCCACCTCCTCCTTCGATCGGCTTCGCGCGCCGCCTCCCTCCTCTATATCGCATCCTCCTCCTCCGACCAGTCCCGCGTGCCGCCTCCCTCCTCCCCAAACTGCGCGAGAAGCGCCTGCTCGCCCGCGCCTTCGCCTGGCCGCCCCTGCATGCCTCCAACTCCAACCGACCCCGCATGCCGCCTCCTCCTCCTACTCCGACCGGCCCGCTTGCCTCCTCCTCCGACCGACGCCCACGCGCCGGCCCTCCCACCCGCCTGTGCCACCCTTGAGCGCCCATCTCGCTTCCACGCATTGTACGTGGTACGACGATAAAATCATCGTGTGTGTAGCGGGACTCTACGTAATTTAGCAACTTTTGCTCCAATGTGTCACTTCTCGCCAACCACAATCACGGGATCCACAGTCGAATTAAAAATCTCCTTTCCCCTCTTTGTCCTAACTGATTCATGCATCCTTTCAGCTGTTGTGGTGTGTCAGATGGAGAACAATTATGACGAGGATTAATACTTAACAAATTTATTACAGTGGTTGTCGGTTCATGGACTCAGCCAATAAGCTCCATGTATACCCGTGGTCGAGGAAAACATGCTTAAATCGCCTTGAGCATCGACCACCCATTGGTCGGATAAGTACCACCACCAGACATGTGGTCCCCAACTATTTGACAGAGTAATATGTCCATTGCAATATACCATTAAATGGAAATGTGCGCTCATGTCTCTTTGACATAACCGCACAATTTTGCCTCCTGCCTCTGACAATAATTGATCCATGCTTATGTGTGTCAAGAGACTCACTGACAACAACCAATGCCCATGTGAGAGATCAAGGAACCACAAGGCATCTCTCTGCAGATAGCAACAATCATCCCTTCGATGCTATATAAGGGGCAGAGTTAGACGATAGAGAGAGGGAGAGATCAGAAGCATAGTCTATGGTCGCATCCTGAGCACGGTACATCCCCCATTGTAATCTCATTCAATACAAGACACATGAAATAGGGTTGTGATTCTCTTCGGAGAAGGCCTGAACATGTCCAAACACCCTGTCTCCTCTGTGTAATCCCCTAAATTATGCCTTCTGCATTTACTTTGTAAGATCAACAACAATTCATCGATAGTTGGTGTCATCCGTGGGGAAGATAACGACAAGAATAAGTTCTCCATTGGCCCTCATGTGTTTATGGCAGATGAGTGGAATGAGGAGAGCTTGTTTGACCTTGCGGATTACGCGGGGATCAACATGGATGCCTACTATGATGAAATCTAGTGGGACATGATCTTGTCCATGGGGAATGCATGCTCCCAAGACTTGTCACCACCCCTGAGTCAACACCCCAACAAGGCACACGAGGACTCGCTACAACCAGCGCCTCAATGCTCGGGTAGGAAATTAGAATCTTCTGAGGGCAAGGGCCCAAGCAGCCAGAGGCGACATTAATTAACTGTTTGAGGATTTTGACCATGCTGAGGGCTCCGTCCTCAAGGGCCGGAATTCATTAGACGATGCTCGAACTAATGCGCCAAACCATGATATAGCAAATTCCAAAGGCTCGTTGTTACTTGGTATCCTTCACTTGCGACTAGCAAGCACTGGAGACGATCGGGGCTCTAGCGCCTGCATCCAATTGGTTGTTTGAAGAATACAAATTCATCCACATGTGCAACCTCCGAGATGGTTATAACCTGCATTACCCTCCGGAAGGGGTTACACCAAGTCATTAGGCACCTCTTTTGACTATTCCTCAAGCTAGGAGGGTTCGATTACTAGCGGTTGTCGTGAAGTCTTTGCAACGATCGATGATCCCAATCACGCCCCGCCGTCGCATCTGTGGACTCCCGAGGTTCATCCTTTATGAGGGATGGTCAGTATGGCACAGGAGCCCCCCCCCCAAGTGACAGAGGTCTCAACTCTAATGAGCGCCATGAACATTCGGAGATGATCGTATTTCACCCCCGTGAGCTCACATGTCGCCCTCTGGCGTGGAATATCCAAGACCCTATGTGTATATTGTACTAGTCTCATGATCAGTGGCTAGTACACACATTCACAACATTTGGTATTTACATCCATACATTCGCATACAAAAGTAAAGAAAAGGGTACTTAACTTTAGCAGTAAAGTTATTACAACAACAACCAACCGACCAAATAAAAGCGTCATCAGAGTAAAAGTATAGCAACAGAAGAAATGATATAAGTAGCAAAATTGTAGTGGCATGCTCATCCAATCCCGCAGGCAACCAACAAGAAACAAAGCCTAGATAGACCCGTCACCGAACCCTCAGGTTCTGGGTGCAAAGAACGTGTCATCTGTCGTCGGGTCATCTACGAACTCTAAACAACAATATAAGCAAGATCGAGTACAATACGTACTCAGCAAGACTTGTAGTGTATCATAAAATTATATTAAATGCAAAGCTATCAACGAATGATGCTCTACTCTACAAGTTATTTTGCTTAAAGCCATTTTATTTGCAATATTCATCAGTAGTAATTTGCAATGGAATTTGAAAGAGCAGTTAAATAGATATAGGACAGTAAGTAAAGAATTGAACAAATAATAACATCTTGTAACCCTTCTCGGTTATGAGCACAAAAGAAATAATGAAAACAACTCGCAACCCTCCTCGGCTGTGAGCCACAATTTATTTTCAGCCATAGACATGGCAGTTAACTCAATAAAATAAAACCCCAAGTCATTGCCCATGTTTTAGACAAAATAGTTTTTTTAAAAAAATCAACACTACAGCATACCACCGCACTAAGCACGCCATAATCATGAGCACAGCCTATTTAAATAGATTTACGCTCAGAGGTGTACAACTTTACACATAGAACACGAATATTCCAGTTGTCAGGGATTCTCTATATTACTGCTCACTGCCGAAGGTAAGCAATCTAGAGCTCGCGACGTAGCCTTTACATCACCTAGTCCTAACCTTGCACTAGCCCAACGAATATTTCCTCACTCGCCCAGATACCCTCCGCCGAGTGAGGCCCTCACTTACCTGGATACCCTCCATCAAGTGAGGCATTCGCAGTTGTGTCAGCAAGCTTTGTGCCCAATACCGTGGTGAAGGGAGCCCATTCGAACATATCTACCTACGTGCAAGGCAAGTTTTTCAATGACTTAGTTAGCTAAGAACATATGATCATACTCTTAGGTCTTAGTCCCAGAGTTGTTGTTTCACCCCACTGACTGGCAAGGATCTCCACCCTATCTACTAGTGAGTCCTTAATTGACCTGGGCAAGGATCTCCACCCTATCTACTAGTGAGTCACAATCCTCACTTTCTCATAGTACATTATAACTCGTTCGTGTCTAAATCTAGGTTTTTTATTTTATTTTCATATGAAATAATAGAGGTACCCACTCTGGATATTTTTCAAAATATCCCAAATTCACAAATTAACATATTGTCCTTTTATCATTTTTTCGAAAAATATAACGTTCTAGTAGTAGTTGTGCGATAATCGCACTCAAAAATTCCCAAATGACATTATATCTTGTCTAACCCATATTATAATTGTTACAACAGTAAGGGATCAATATTCCAATGAGATATATGCAGCAAGTAGGAATTATAACTACCGATTTCCCAATCATAGAATTTTCATGCAAAACATACACATGTGCATAATAGATTTTGCAAAACAAAGTAAAATAAGTAAAATACTAGAATCAACATGATCAAAGGAGGTGCTTGCCTTGCTCTTGTAGTTCGAATATATGGTTGGTTGGTCGTCAAATAATCACTCGAGTAATCGACGTTTAATTCAAAAGAGTCAAAATGAATTAAATTACACCAATAAATTCAACAAGAACCAACATCAAATATTTTTACATATTCTCGTAGCTCATGATTTTAGATGAATTTAGAAATAAAAATCATTTAATTTGGAGATTTTATGTGAATGCTATTATGGTTTGAATTGCTCGTTTGGAAACTCTAGAGAAAATGATAAATATGCTTTCTAACAGAGAAAGTGTATTCTCACGCATGTACTATTGAGGTTTGTGCTTTCCAATAAGGAAAGCGTATTCTCCTCGTAACTAAAAGTGTTTTTCCATTTTTTTTGACTTTCTTATTAACCCTAACAAGCGCGCCCACTTGTTAGTGACTTGGTTCACAAGAATAGGCATGGACTAAAGTCCACGCGACTCGCCACCGGTCCATGGACTGAGCTCACCGCACTTAATGCACTAGGCCCGCATGTCGCTCATTTGGAAATACCGATTCATTTTAGTTTTTCTTAATCTTTCGCTCGGTCACACATGTTAGCAACTTACGATAACCAATTGATAGCTAATCATTGCTTTGGCCTTAATGATCGAGTTTTGGTCTTAATGACCTTCTCTAAAATTCATGTAATTTTCTGCTCTTACATTTTTTATTTGTTTTTTTAAGAAGTTTTCACATAAATATTTTGGTGAATTATTCCTGGGAGATTATGCTCAAAGTAATTCTCTCATTTAATATTTTTACTTTGTTTTGTCTAATCTCTTTTGAGTACATGTTTGTTTGTATTTCATGTTTTGCTTTTAAACCAAAAGTTAAAATTCAAACATGGGTAGATTTCAATAAGCAAATGGTCAAAGTATTTTTTCCTAATGCATTTATAATAATGATTTCCAAAGTTCATATTTTGGGATGTTGCAACACACCACCTCCAAGGTAGATGACCCAAAAATTGCTAGAAGACTGAGGCTTGCCGACAACCACAACTTCCCAATGGATGCACTACCACAGAACTACTCATACACTTCAAAGAGCTAATGGTTTGCTTAGAGATCCTCCACATGGATTGGCAAGGGCTGAATATGATGCTTTCGCCAAGAACTTTCAAGGATTATTCAAGAATCCATGACAAGAGCCGAGAAATATAGGCTCACACATTCTCTGATCTAGTCCATATCATATATCTAGACAAAGGGGAGGAGGCCAGAACTTCGTCGACCACAACGATTTGTTATTCCGCCGACTTTCGCCGAGGAAAGGCAAGAAAGAAGTCGACATACACCACCTCCACCACAACCAACGATCTCTCAAGGTACTAGCCAACCACATCTCGCCATAGGAGATCTACATCATCGCCTAGATCATGAGTATGATTACTCTAGAAGGACAACTGTCCAGGATCATTTAGGTCTAGTAGTGACTGGTTATCGACGTAACCGATCACCTAGTGAATATAACCCAACCTTTTCACAAATTCTGGAATAGGCGTTATGATTCCATTACTGGATGGCGAGCATTTTCATCGATCACCGAGCGCTCATTGGCCGAAAACTCGACAAATGAACATGGAGAAATTTGATGCAGGGTTGAACACCCTTGAGTTTCTCCAAATTTACACAACAGCTATCCGAGCAGCAGGGGGAGAACATGTAATGGCCAATTATCTCCCGATCGTGCTCGAATGATCTTCTCGTTTGTGGTTGTTGAAGCAGCCACCTGAGTTGATCTACTCCCGGTAACATCTCTGTGATTTGCTGTTAGCCAACTTCCAAGACACCTACCACCATCCTGGCAAGAAGGACGACCTGCATCACATGTGTCAAGAGCTGGATGAGACGTTGTGTCTATTTATCCGATGCTTCAGTCAGGTCCGAAAACACTATTCCAAAAATATTTGACTCATCAGTCATTCGAGCCTTTAAGCTGGGAGTCAGGAATAGGAGGTTCACATAAGATATTGTTGTATCACCCTGGCTATGCGGAAGCCAAGATATTAACTAAAAGACTAACATACATGAACAATACGAAATACTTTCATCCATCTATCAACTAATAACCAGTAAGAATCAACAATTGATAGAATAAATATAAGAATTGAAACAGAATTTAACAACATAACAGACTCTATTTACCTAATCATGAAGAGGCATCTATGATAATCATATCAATAGACTATACAAAGATCTTAGGCAATTACCAATTCAATCATATCCTAAGAAAGGATAACATCAACCATCATACTCTAGTTATTACAATCCAAATATTATCGAAAGAAAGGTAATAACAGGTTCGTCTAATTAACAAGTGAATAATGTGAAGTGAATGAATGATTCGTGACTATTCCTCCCAAGCATGTGTCTTCAATGTTTACCTAAAACAAGTAAACATGACAAGAATGAGTCCACGACTCAAGTACAATGTAACAATATGAGCCATAATCAATAAGAACTAATAGAATGAATGAGTAAGAACATAACATCACATTATAGAATTCGAATGTAGGATGAACGAATAGGAACATATCGCCGCTAATAGAATTCGAATGTAGAATAAACGAATAGGAACATGACAACATATTATAGAATATGAATTTAGAATAACAGAAATCATATGAATGAATGAAATGTATGAACTCCACTTCTGTTTATACCGGTATAGCTAGTGACTCACCCGTCGGTGTTCACTTAGGCCCGCATTTAACAAAATGCGGGGATCCAAGGCTCATATGAAGAATGTTTCATACGGGAATCCAAATCTACCCACTTTAGAATGGTGGGTCTTACGTGCCCATACTGAAATTGATGGGTCTTTACATTCCACTCCCGTGGATGAAAAATCAACAATGAATGAATGGAATGAATTATGAATAATGAAAGACATCATTTCATTAAACATGGATTAACGAACATGAAAAGAACACGAAGCATTGAATCTACTCATGGATCATAGAAATAAAAAGATGAACAACAAGCACTCAAAGATTCACCAACAATAAGAATCACAAGGTACTTGCCCATATTGGAATAATGGAACTTCACTACTCACTTTCGTGGATGTACATGAAAGAAGGAATGAATGAATATATCAAACGTAAACATATTATCAAATAATCATGGTATATTAATTATGAAGAGAAATAAAAATACTGGGATTACTCATTGCACATTCATCAATCAAGTGAAATAAATGGTAATCAAGACAAATCAATTGTGCTTGCCTTCGAATCGCGATGCATTAGGAGGCAAAGACGGCCACCAATCTCTAACCCTTCCTCCTACACAATTGAATTACTTGAATAATATACAACGCGAATAAGATGATAATCGCAACACTTAAACGCATATCCCTACACAAGGTTCACAAGATTATTTTATACAATAAGACCAACATGTCTAGCGGAATGATAATCTAGACAAAGGGTACTAAAATGTCATATCTTTTGCTCAAACTCAAAACGGAGTGATATCAGATCCTATGAAAAGGTATCAAAACCTCCACGTTAGTCTAGTTGGCGGAAACTTCCAATTCGGCCAAAAACCTGGGATAGAATTCAGTGAAAGTTTAATACACAATCTGTCTAGCAGAACTATACGTCGGTAAAGAAATATTCATAACTTCGATTGGTCTAACCAAAACCAAAAATTCTTACTATTATAGAAAGCTAAAGACACCATCTTCAAAATCCTAGTTGGCATGACACCCAAATTTTGCCCTTAACAAAATATGGCACACGGGTCAAAACTAATGACAGAACCTGACATGCTTTCTGGATAGTTAACTTGAAACATGCATAACTTTTATTCTAGAAATCCAAATGGGGTGTTATTTATCACTACTGAAAGCTAATGAGATTATCTACAAAAGTCATTATGGGCAAGACTTCTGAATCAACCTCTAACTATGTCATATTTTAACAAATACAATGATTGTTAATTCTCATCGACTTTCGGACAGCAGCAAAGAATTCATCATAACTTGTAAACCATAACTCGGAATTGAGTGATCTTTGCGTCCACTGAAAGCTAAGAATGAAACCCACATAACTCTGGAAGATGGGATCCTCAAATTCGAAATCTAAACACATGAAAACCGTCGCACAAGGTACTGGACAGAACTATTCTAACTTCAGTAGGGATTCGATCCACTAAACGTAAATAAATTCGCATCTAAAACAACCTAAATAGCAAGGGGAATCCATAGTTACCCTTGTAGAACCACCGGAGATTGCTGATAAAATCCCACGAAGAAGTTCTCCTTCCACTCTCTCTTCCTTCCTCTTCTTCTTCTTCCCACTACCGCCACAAGCAAAGCAGGAAGATGGCGCCAGTGGAGAGGAGGAGCAAGAAAGCATTTAAGGTACTATAGCATGGGATATCAGAGCAAGCGCCACTCGTATCACGATGACTATCAGAGCATATGTGGCTAGGGTTTGGTCCCTCCCTTCCTTGCCTTCTAATGGGTCGCTAGCCCACTCATGGGCCTTGGGCCACTATGTTCGGTTCCCCTCTCTCAAAATTGGTTATGCCCATACCTCTCCTAAAATTCTGAATTTTAACTTAATTCCTCTCTAATCTTTACAACATTCGATATCAAATAATTGGGTATTACAATTGCCCTTAACCCTTCGGTTACAGTGTTGACCTCTTCGATATGGCCAAGTGCTACGCAACTGCTACAGAGGTAGTTGAGTGGAATTGGATGGCCGACGACGATGACAAAGGATCCTAACGGGAACGGGACATAGATAAGAAGAAATAAAAGCATCCCAACAAATGAAAGAGCAAATCAAAAATTAAAATGCCATCAACAAAGATCTCGAAGGAGGTGCTCACTGTTGCAGACAAAGTGCCTCGAAGCTCTAAAACATACTCCGATCAAAGCAAAGGTAAACACCCTAATCAGAAAATTGAAAAGCCAATGTGGTGTACTCTCCATAAGAAATAAGGACATGACCTTCGAAATTGCCAACTTTTTCAAAGAAAACCTGAGGACTACTGTGAGGACCCCAATTTATTTCGCTTGTAATGCTTAACCAACCACCTGGTCCTAGCATCACAAATCAAATAAATCGATCTCTAGATATGTATACTTCCTAAAGCAAGATACACACCTGTTACAAAATTAGCCATCAACTCCATTCCAAACATAGAGTCCAAACACCACACTACCAAACGGAAGATAAACAAATAGTAGAGTTATTACGCATAAAGGTCGATGTGCCAAGATACATAAATAACAGAGAGAAGACAATGAAGCAAAGTGCCATAAGATGGCTATAAACAAAGCCAATCGCTGTGCCTTCAACCCACAAGGCATCCGACCGACCGCCAAGTCTAGTCGCCCACGAAACGGCAACACAACCACGTAAGTGAGGCCCTTGGGGCTCACCTTCTTCCTCCGCAACAAAAACATTAGCAAAGCACCGAGTACAAAGATTGTCTTTGTACCCGCAAGACTCGACGTGTGAACTAGCGCACTGCTCATATGCTACATGCAAAGCTTGTTTAGTGGAGGCCATATGTTTCATTTGCATAAGGCCAATTTTCACTTGCAATAATATAATACAGCTTGAAGGCAAGTTTGCAATTGTTTTTAATGTTGAAATACAAGAAAGGTAATACTAACAAAAGAGAAAGATAAACAACCTAGAGGTGACTATCCCAATAGTCACCACAACAATAGCACGAATCCCGCATTCGCATCACCCATCAAGTTTTAATTTAAATGTTGTAGTCTAACTCTTGGAAGACCTTGCCAAGCGTGTCCATAACCTAGACGAGGCTATTCGAATAGTTTTAAACCCTCGCAGGTGTACCAATGTACCCACACTTCGCATCGCTTTAAGCCAAAGCACACTCCAAGGTATGCTTCGCATGCCTAAGTCCTACGAGACTTTTTCCAATATTGTGTATTAACTACGAGCCGCTGTATGGATAGAAACCCATACGCTACATGGTAAAGCCGAAAGACAACTACCCACTCAGATAAAGCTTTTGACAACTACCATGCTCCCACCTCCATCCCTCCCGCGACCTCCCGCGACCCTGAGCCAATACACGCCAAAGTACTAGGTCAAGAGAGGTCCCATATACTCTAGTGTGGTTAGCACGCAAAATGCTTGGTCTGTAACAAGATGTTCGGTCCTTGTTGACTCTGCACCATTCCAGCCACACCCAAATGATCACACCAATCATACCATTGTGCCCAAGTCTAAATCATTTTTGTTTTCAGCTTTAGTTTTGCAATTAAACATAGCAAAAATGTCAAACATAAAGTTATAGAAGATTTTGTGTGATCAAGGTTACCGACTAAAGTCGATAACCGCCCGCTTCTACCGATAGCTACATGTCTAAGCAAATTGACCCGATCTACTAAGTGACAAGAGATCATCCAATGACCTCTAATCACAAAGAATAACCTAGGCTCGTAGTAGAGATCAATATTTTGTCTACGTGATATGCAACACGATTTAACTAATCAATTTAACACAAATTTAGCAATGCATACATACAAATTAAACAAAATATTAGACTTTAAAATACCGAGATTATCATGATCAAACCGCTTGCCTCGGTCGTTGCTCAATTTGTTATGAGGGTCATTCTCGTGGTTGCCGCAAATATCGGGCTTCAACGATAAAACAAATAACAATAATAAGAGCGAATAACACCGACAAAACTCAATCACACAATAACAACAAAACATACCAAACTCACACAACAACCTAAGCATGATATAACAAAATTTTAGAAACAGAGAACAAATCATTTTAAGTTATTAAGAATTTTCTATGAATTTTCTAAGCTAAAAATACATCAAAACACTAGTTAATTGCTTAACAAATTTTCATGAATGAAAAAAGATCTAAAACCTATCCCGATAATTAGTATACTAAAAATGAAATTTTATGTAATTGGTTTCACTGATTTGGACAATTATAGAAAGAGATATACATTTTCTAATTTAGAAGATACATAAAACATCCTTTAATTAATTAACAGATTTTTGCTACAGATACAAGGTTGAAACTAATTTTAGTAAATACCACATTTAAAATGAAAATTAACAAAGACTCGATTCATACGATTTAGATAAAATTGAATTAGTTATGCATTTTCTAAGTTTAAATGAATTAACAAAGGCAATGTAAAACACATTACGTAAATACTAAAGCATTTATTCCTTTTTCTACCCACCGCCAACTAGCCCCAGACATCGATCGGATGGGCTCACAAAGTGCCGACCAGACACCCGCTCGCCGAAGGTGATGTCAAGGCGTATTCTAGGAATACGCCTTCGCTTATCAAAGTGTACTTCTAACATATACTCACAGAGAAATACGCTTTCCAACAGAGAAAACGAAGCATCAAAGTCGCACAACCACCAATCGACAAAGATGGACCCACATGGCGTTGACTAAGAGAATAACATAACGGTTGGATTAAAGGATTTCTAAACGCGACAACAGAGAGGCCCACAAGGCGTTGATACAATAAAAGATGATTAGCACTAAAGAGGAGGTTAGAGCTAATGTTGCCGCGGCTCACCGGCGACCACGGGGCGTGGCGCCGCCGCACGACAGCTTCGCGAACCAGAGGTCTCGTGGCGAGTGAGTTATACCTTCAGTTCGCAAAGACTCGCGAACACGGCGACGGTGACCGACCTTGAGGATGCCACGGCGAGCCGGGCGCGAACGGAGGCGAGAAGAAGATGCGCTCCCACGCGAGGACGCTATAGGCTTCTAGAAGATTCCGAAAGTGCGCCTCAGCCCGCCTTGATCCTGTGAGCGTAAAACATAAGGCGATGGCGACGGCGAGGTCCGAGACGGCCGGAATTGCGCCGCGCTAATCACCGAGCTTGAGAAGAATCGGTCGCACGCCCGCAACGATGCACCAAGGATGAAAACGGTCACCGTTAGACTCGTGGATCATGGCGATCCAAAAGGATCGACGATGAGGTAAGAGACTCACCAAGCACAAACGAGCTCACGGACCGAGATCGCCGGAGGCGAGACGACGATACCACCCCGGTGATTCATCGACGCCAGGACCCGGCCGGGCAAAATGGAGGCGATCGAACGTGGATCACGGTGGTGTGGTCGCGGCTCAAGGGCGGTTCGACACGGCCGCGCTTACTTCGCCAACTCCACAAAGAAGAAACCGGCGGAGAACTCACGAAAGCAAAGGAGACGGCGGGTGAGCTCGAGGCTTTAAGGAGTCACGGCGATGCTTCTCGATCGACACGAGGACGTAAAGGTGGCGCGACGAAGCGTGCGTGGCACGCATGCGCTGCTGCGTCGCGAGCTCCGCGTGAGACGCGAGAAGACGAGGGTGATGCCGACAGGATGGCCCACTGCCGCTGATAGCGCGGCGCGCGAGCCGAGTCAAGCGCGATGCGAACCGTGGTTTGACTCGACCCGGCCGGTACGAACGTTGGATCTAAACGGACGGTCGAGATTGATGTATGCATTCGACAGTCGCTTGCATACGCGAATGTGGATCGCTCGATCTGCATCGGACGGTCAGATTGGACGGTGCAGCTAAGTGGCGCGACCGAGCCAAGTGGTGCGGGTCTGACTCGAGTCCGAAATGGTCCGAGCCCGAGGAACGTGATTCCCATTTGAATTAGAAAGACAAAGAAAGTTTGGGGAATTTTTAGAGGTAGCTCCTGGCTCCAAAAATTTCGAAATTTTATGGAAGCTTACTGAACAGAGGACAACCTTGTGTAATTTTTCCAGGAGTTTTAATGTATTATATTTCTCCCAATAAAATTCACAAGTTGCTGTCCAGAGGTTTGACCAGATTTCTAAACTGGTTTGACTTGGGCATTTGAAATAGCAAACAAAATCTAAAAATTGTGAAATAATTCAGGGAGGTAGATAGGATGATCAGGATGATAGGAAAAATAATTTCAGAGGATGATCACAAGTTTGAAAGCTAAGAATTGGTTGACAACAATTTCCAATCACAAGAATTAAATTCCAAAAATTGGAAATTGCTAGGGAAAATTTGGAAAACTTCCAAATGATTTCATAAGGCATCAAAGGTTTTTATTTCTCCTCATAATTTACATTTGAAATACAAACCCTAAGTTAGGGCTGTTACAGGTGTTTGGACTCTATGTTTGGAATGGAGTTGATGGCTAATTTTGTAACGAGGTGTGTATACTGCTTTCTGGGAAGTATACATATCTCGAGGATCAGTTTATTTGATTTGTGATGCTAGGACCAGGTGGTTGGTTAAGCATTACAAGACAAATAAATTGGGGTCCTCACAAAGTTGGTATCAGAGCCATTCTGACCGTAGCAACCCAAGCATAGTCGTCCTTAGGATATTTTGGAAAGGCTTATTTGCAAAATATAAAAAGGGTTTATGAAAACCTAGGCAGATTCTCAGATTTTACTCCTTACCTATCTTAGCCTTCTACTCTCATCTTACTCTAAATTGAGTTTAAAACTTGGTTTCTCTCTTTCCTTTCAAAAGATAGTTACTACCAGAGAATCACTTTGGGAGAACCATAGAGAATTAGTCTAATTAAAATTTGTGGGGGCATAAGGGTAAGATATGTATGAGTTTGCTAAGTGTATGATTTTTGTCAATTGGTTTTGTAACTTAAAAGTCTTGTGTTTGTTTGTGCTGTTAGTAAGTTATTTGCAGTGGGTTGTCGACTTCGTGTTTTCCGGCTATTGTTAACTTGTCTTAGTGAAACAGATGGCCGGAGAACGCGTGGCGCCAAGCAGCTGGTCATGATGAGGAGCTTCCTCCTCCGACCATGGTCGAGGTCCTCGCCGATCGAGCGAAACCGCATGGACCGACGCGCATCTTGGAGGTTATTGCTAGGAATACCTCCACTCGCCGGTGGTGGCGCCACCGCACTCGCGGGACTTGCGAGTTCCTCCGCACGCAGCCACCGACTTTCTCCCGCCTCGAGGACCCTCTCGATGCGGATGATTGGTCGCGCATGGTTGAGCGTAAGCTCAACATAGCTCGCGCCGCACAGGATAAGGCACTTCGCGCCCCACCGCCTGAGGGCGCAAAGACTCATGGTGGGAGAACTATCTCGCCATGCACCGCGGGCCATGTGGTCGCATGGGAGGAATTCGTGTCGGCTTTTCATCGCCACATCCCCGATGGCCTGATGAAGTCAAGAAGAAAGAATTCTCGCGCCAAGCAAGGGCGCAACTGCGACTGAGTATCTATACGAGTTTAATCATCCGCTCGCTATGCTCCGGGAGGTGGCTTTATGAGGCTAAGCAGAGAAGTTTATGGATGGTTTGTCCGAGGAGCCACAGGACAGCCGCTCTATTGTGGACTTTCACTTTCGTGCCTTGGTTGATAAGGCCATCATTGCTGAGCACAAGGCAAAGACGCTGGGCGAGTCCCGCAAGCGCAAATGGGAGGCACATCAGTCTACTCACACCACCGCCGCCCTGGCCGGGCTAGCACCGTGGGCCTGTTTTTTGCTCCACCGCGCCGAGGCCATCTCGCACCAACTCGCCCACCGCAGCCGTGAGCCAGCACACGCGCCGCGATCCAGCAGCAGGTGGCCTCGCAATCCGGCGGCCGAGGTTACTTGTTTTCGCTGCCACAACAAGGGCCACTACGCCAACACTTGCCCTTAGAGTGTTGCAGTAGCCCCTCGTCCTAATGGAGGACGCGGCAGGAGTGGTCACCCACCGACTGTAAGATCGCCCGTAAGACCCAGGTGCGAGCAATGGTCGAGTCAACCATCTTTCACCGAGGAGGCTCAGAGGCGCCGGATGTCGTGATGGGTACACTTCTTGTCAATTTCGCCCCGCCGCAGATATTTGATTCTCGAGCATCGATTCTTTTATTTCAAGATCATTTGTCGCTAGTGGTCTTCACTGTTCCTTTGGGAGTTCCTTTGCTCATTCGCCTCCCGGTTCTAAATGAGAGCAACAAAGGGTAGGATTTTTGGCAAATCTTATTCGCCTGGGCCAATGAGTTCGATGTGATTCTTGGCATGGATTGGTTGTCCCAACATTTGGGACAGATCGACAGCTAAGAAGATGGTTTTCTCACCAACCTTATGGCGAATGTGTCGATTTTTCCCCGCACCGCAAGGGTCGCACCTTTATGCACTTGTAGCAAAGCCGCTTTGAAAATTCGTGAGGTTCCCACTGCTTGTGAGTTTGAGGATGTTTTCCCGATGATTTACCCGGGATGCCTCCAGCTCGAGACCTTGAGTTTGTCATTGAGTTGCTGCCTGGCATCAGCCCGATTTCAAGGCGCCAGACGGATGCCTCCCAATGAGCTTGAAGAATTGAAGAAGCAGCTTGGTGAGCTCCAAGCTAAGGGTTTCATCCGTCCTAGCTCATCTCCTTGGGGTTGTCCGGTGATCTTTGTGAAGAAGAAGGACAAGACTTTGCGGATGTGTGTTGATTACCGTCCTCTCAATGAAGTGACGGTGAAGAACAAATATCCTTTGCCCCGCATTGATGATCTTTTTGACCAGTTGTCTGGAGCTCAGGTATTCTCCAAGATTGACCTGAGATTGGGATATCATCAAGTCCGGATCAGGGCTGAGGATATTCCGAAGACGGCTTTCACTACTCGTTATGGTCTTTACGAGTATACTGTCATGTCTTTCGGTTTAACCAATGCTCCATCTTATTTCATGAACCTCATGAACTCGGTATTCATGGAATATTTGGATAAGTTCGTGGTGGTTTTCATTGACGATATCCTTATCTATTCCAAGACTGAAGCAGAGCATGCTGAGCATCTAAAGATTGTTTTGAGTAAGTTGCGGGAGCACCAGCTATATGCGAAGTTCAGCAAATGCGAGTTCTGGTTGAAGGAAGTGGCATTCTTGGGCCTTGTTCTTTCAGCTGGAGGCATAGCTGTGGATCCCAAAGAAGGTCGTGATGTTCTATCTTGGGGCAGCCCAAGTCAACATCGATGTGTGAGTTTTCTGCTTAGCGGGCTATTACCGCCGCTTTATCGAGAACTTCTCCAAGATCGCAAAGCCAATGACCGAATTGCTCAAGAAGGACAAGAAGTTTGTGTGGACCTCTCGCTTGTGATGGGAGCTGTGAGCTCAAACAATGCTGACTTCACCCAGCCTACTCTTCCGATATCCACAAGAGCTTCGATATTTATTGCGATGCCTCTCGCCGTGGACTTGATGTGTTCTTATGCAGAAGGCAAGGCGCTTGCCTATGCATCCGTGCAGCTGAGACCTCATGAGCTCAACTATCCCACCCATGATTTAGAGCTTGCCGCAGCGGGTTCATGCACTCAAGATTTGGCGCATTATTTGATCTGAAACCGCCGTGAGGTGTATTCGATCACAAGAGCTCGGTATTTTGTTCACTCACCAGATCCAACCTCAGCAGAGGAGATGGTGGAATTGATCAAAGATTATGACATGGGTATTCAAAGATCATCCTAGCAAGGCCAATGTCGCCGATGCACCGAAATGAAAGGTGTATCGCAATACTTTGATGATCCAAGAGCAACAACCGCACTTCTGCGCACTTCAGCGCCTCAACTTGGGATTGGTTGAGCATGGTTCCTTGTCGCCTTGGTTGTGCAACCAACCTTGGTGGATCAAATCAAGTCAAGACAAAGCAATGATGTTGGTGTGGGTAAAATCAAGCGTAACATCAAGAATGGATCACCCAAATGTTTTACGTAAGATGAGCACGGTGTTGTGTGGTTTGGGCAGCGCCTCGTGGTCCCAAAGGTCCCCGAGTTGCGGATTTGATTCTCCAGAGGCCCATGATTCCCCTTGTCTATTCATCCCGGGCCACCAAATGTATCAAGATCTCGCGCCGAGATTCTCGTGGACTCGCATGAAGCGCGAGATTGCCGTGTTCATGCCGATGTGACATATGTTGTCGTGTCAAGGTCGAGCATCGCGCTCAAAGCAGTCTTCTTCACCCTTGCCTATACCAGAGTGGAAGTGGGATTCAGAGGCATGGACTTCATCACACGGATTGCCCTGCTCATCCAAGGGAAATGACGCCATTTGGGTTGTCATTGACAAAGCAACTAAAGTGGCGATTTCCTTCCTGGCCAAGAGTCACCCGTGTGGAACCTCTAGCCGAGCTCTATGTATCAAGGATTGTGAGCTTGCATGGTGTACCCAAGACGATTGTGTTCGACTGTAAGGCTGCTTACCTCTCGATTTTGGCATAGTCCGCAGGAGGCCATGGGAACTCGTCTTACTTTCAAAGACGCCTATCATCCTCGATCGATGGTCGATAGAGCACGCCAACCAGTGCTTGAAGATATGCTCGCGCTCGTGTTCTTTCCTATGGGAAGAATCGAGAAGAGTTTGCCGCTGCCGAAGTTCTCTTACAACAACATTTTCCAGCTAGTCTCTGTGATGGCACCGCTCGAGGCATTGTATGGGAGGCGATGCGTAACACCGCTGAACCGTCGAATCGGGAGAGGCGCTTCTTGGCCCGGATTCGATCAATGAGGTGGAAAGTCAAGTGCGCTTGATTCGGAGCACTTGCGCGTAGCTCACCCGCGTAAGAGCTATGCGGATCGTCGCCGCCGTGAGTCGAGTTTCCAGCCCA
Organism: Ampelocalamus luodianensis; assembly: GCA_036346255.1. Lineage (NCBI taxonomy): Eukaryota > Viridiplantae > Streptophyta > Magnoliopsida > Poales > Poaceae > Ampelocalamus > Ampelocalamus luodianensis. Next base: position 15,041,937 of record CM070628.1, read on the forward strand.
ATGACTTTGTGTATCTCAAAGTTTCACTTTGAAGGGACACCGCCGCTCGTGTCAAGGGCAACCGCTCCTGCATGTTGGGCCTTATCGCCATCAAGAAAGTAGGAGCCATTGCATACCGCTTGAGTTGCCGCTACACTTGAGGGGTGCATGATGTTTTCCATGTATCGCAATTGAAGAAGTGCTTCGTGTTCCAAATGAGGAAACGCCATTGGAAAATATCGATGTGCAGAAGATCTGCCTTATCGTGAGCGCCTGCTCAGATCCTCGAAGAAGTCGAACGCGAACAAGGAACCGTGGTGATCAAGTTCTTAAAGTTCAGTGGTCAAACCACTCCGAGGATGAAGCCACTTGGGAGCGGGAAGATCGCTCTCCGCAGACTACCCGCCCTTCTTCTCCAGTTGATCGTAATCTCTAAGCAGATTCCTGTAAGGGGGAGATTTGTATTTCTAACTTAGGTTTGTATTTCAAATGTAAATTATGAGGAGAAATAAAACCTTTGATTCTCATGAAATCATTTGGAAGTTTTCCAAATTTTCCCTAGCAATTTCCAATTTTTGGAATTTAATTATTGTGATTGGAAATTATTGTCAACCAATTCTTAGCTTTCAAACTTATGATCATCCTCTGAAATTATTTTTCCTATCATCCTGATCATCCTATCTACCTCCCTGAATTATTTCACAATTTTTAGATTTTGTTTGCTATTTCAAATGCCCAAGTCAAACCAGTTTAGAAATCTGGTCAAACCTCTGGACAGCAACTTGTGAATTTTATTGGGAGAAATATATTGCATGAAAACTCCTGGAAAAATTACACAAGGTTGTCCTCTGTTCCAGTAAGCTTCCATAAAAATTTCGAAATTTTTGGAGCCCAGGAGCTACCTCTAAAATTCCCAAACTTTCTCTGCCTTTCTAATTCAAATCGAATCATCGTTTCTGCTCTGACTCACTCAAACTCGAGTCCGACCCGCACCACTTGGCCTGGCCGCCACTTAGCTGCACCGCCCAACTCGACCGTCCGATGCAGATCGAACGATCCACATTCGCAGATGCAAACGACTCGTCCGAATGCATACATCAATCTCGACCGTCCGCTTTAGATCCAACGCTCAAGACCGACCGGGTCGAAGTCAAACCACCGGTTCGCACCGCGACTTGACTCGGCCGCATCGCCGCCGCTATCATCGACGAGTGGGCCATCCTCGCCAAGATCACCTCGCCTTCTCCGCTGCCTCACCGGAGCTCGCGGTCGCTACAAGATGCGCGCCACGCAGCTCGCCGCCGCCACCTTCTCGCCCTCGTGTCACCGAGAAGCATCGCCGCGACTTAAAGCCTATGAGCTCACCCACTTCGCCTCCTTTGCTTTTCGTGAGTTCTCCGCCCGCTTTTCTTTCGGCCGGAGTTGAAGCCGAGAGAAGCGCCAGACGGAGCCGCTCTGAGCCCGCGATCACACCACCGTGATCCACGCTCGACGCCGCCTCCATTTTGCCCACCGGTCCTGGCGCCCAAAGGAATCACCAGGTGGTATCGCTGCCTCGCCCCGCGATCTCGGCCCCGTGAGCTCGCTTGTGCTTCGCGAGTCTCTTACCTCATCGCTCGATCCTTTGGATCGCCATGATCCACCGAGTCCAACGGTGACTTCGCCATCCTTGGTGCATCGCTGCGCGTAAGCGACCGATTCTTCTCCAAGCTCTGACGGATTCGGCCATGGCGCAATTCCGGCCGCCTCGACCTCCTTCGCCGCCATCGCTTTATGTTTTCTCGCTTCCCGATCAAGGCGAGCCGAGGCGCACTTTCCGAATCTTCTAGAAGCTCGTAGCGCCCTCGCCGTGGGATCCGTGATCTTCTTCTCCGCCTCCGCTCGCCGCCACCGCCGCCGCATCCTCAAGGTCCCGGTCACCGCCATCGTGTTCGCGAGGTCTTTGCGAACTCAAGGTATAACTCACTCGCCCGAGACCTCCCCGGTTCGCGAATCGTCGCGGCGGCGCGCCACCGCCTCGTGGTCGCCGGTGAGCCGCCGCAACATTAGCTCTAACCTCCTCTTTAGTGCTAATCATCTTTAGTCAGACACGCTTGTGGGCCCTCTCGTTAATCGCTTAGGAAATCTTTAATCCAACCGTTATGTTATTCTCTTAGTCACCGCCATGTGGGTCCATGCCGCCGCTGGTGGTTGTGCAGCTTTGATGCTTCGCTTTCTCGTTGGGAAACGTATTGCGTGAGTATATGTTAGAAGTACACTTTGATAAGCCAAGACGATTCTAGAATACGCCGACATCACCTTCTACGCGGTCGTCCTGGTCAAGACTTTCACGGCCCGCCAATGCTGTCCGGGGCTAGTTGGCGGGTAGAAAAAGGAATAAATGCTTTAGTATTTCAGAATGTGTTTTACAGATCGTTAATTCATTTAAACTTAGAAAATGCATAACTAATTCAATTTTTATCTAAATCGCATGAATCCAAAGGTCGTTAATTTTCATTTTAAATGTGGTATTTACTAAAATTAGTTTCAACCTTGTATCTCAGAGCAAAAATCTGTTAATTAATTAAAGGATGTTTTATGTATCTTCTAAATTAGAAAATGTATATCTCTTTCTATAATTGTCCAAATCCCGTGAAACCAATTCTCAGAAAATTTCATTTTTAGTATACTAATTATCGTGATAGGTTTTAGATATCGCTTCTGCTCATGAAAATTTGTTAAGCAATTAACTAGTGTTTTGATGTATTTTTAGCTTAGAAAATTCATAGAAAATTTTAATAACTTAAAATGATTTGTTCTCTGCTTCTAAAATTTTGTTATATCATGCTTAGGTTGTCGTGTGAGTTTGGTATATTTTGTTGTTATTGTGTGATTGAGTTTTGTCGGTGTTATTCGCCTTATTTCAGTTATTTGTTTTATCGTTAGGCTTCGATATTTGCATGCAACCCCGAGAACGACCCTCCGCAACAAATTGAGCAACAAAGAACTGTGCAAGCAGCTTGATCATGATAATCCCAGATTTTAAAGTCTAATATTTTGTTTCAAATTGTATGTATGTATTGCTAAATTTGTGTTAAATTGATTAGTTAAATCAGAGTCGCATATCCTGTAGACAAAATATTGATCTCTACTACCGAGCCTAGGTTATTGCTGTGATTAGAGGTCGCTGGATGATCTCTTGTCACTTAGTAGATCCGGTCAATTTGCTTAGACATGCTTAGCTATCAGAATCAAGGTTATCGACTTTAGTCAGAACCTTGATCACACAAAATCTTCTATAACTTTATGTTTCAAGATTTTTGCTATGTTTAATTGCAAAACTAAAACCGAAAACAAAATGATTTAGACTTGGGCACAATGGTATGATTGGTGTGATTCGTTGTGTGATCGAATGGTGCCCGAGTCAACAAGGACCGAACATCTTGTTACATCGAATCAAGCATTTTGCGTATAACCACACTAGAGTATATGGGACCCTCTTGACCTAGTACTTTGGCGTATTGGCCCGGTCGCAGGAGGTCGCAGGAGGGATGGAGGTGGGAGCATGGTAGTTGTCCAAAAGCTTTATCCCGAGTGGGTAGTTGTCTTTCGGCTTACCATGTAAGCGTATGGGTTTCTATCCATACGAGCGCTCGTAGTTAATACACAATATTGGAAAAAGTCTCGAGGACTTAGTCAGGCTGCATACCTTCTAAGTGTGCTTTGGCTTAAAGGCGGCTCAAGTGTGGGTACATTGGTACACCCTCGCAGGTTTAAAACTATTCGAATAGCCTCGCCCTAGGTTATGGACACGCTGGCAAGGTCTTCCAAGAGTTAGACTACAACATTTAAATTAAAACTTGATGGGTGGTACGAACTGATTCGTATATTGTTGTGGTGACTATTGGGATAGTCACCTCTAGGTTGTTTATCTTTCTTTGTTAGTATTACCTTATCAGATTTCAACATTAAAAACGAATTGCAAACTTGCCTTCAAACTCGTATTATATTATTGCAAGTGAAAATTGGCCTTATGCAAATGAAACATATGGCTCCACTAAACAAGCATGCATGTAGCATATGAACAGTCCGCTAGTTCACACGTCATTTTGCGGGTACAAAGACAATCTTTGTACTGTGTGCTTTGCTTAATGTTTTGTTGCAGAGGAAGAAGGTTGTCGGGACCTGCATTATGATTCTCGAACCCTCTCAGATATCGCACTAGTCCAGATCACGCTAGTGCACACGTGGTTAACACAGTAAATATCGATCCACACAAGCGATAAATAAAGTAAACGATTAGTTTGAATAACAAATAAGGGTTTTGACCTTATGGTCGAAGTTTACAATTATTTACACGCAGGCTAACAGAGAATAAACCGCAATGAACGAAAACTCCAACGTGGATCCCACCAATTCACCACAGCAACCAACCGATCCGCACTTAACGAACGATCACCTTCAACGAACCTCCTCGAAAGCAGCGACTCCTCCACTTCTGTAGGTTTGGACGCAAGTTTTACAACAAGCGTGAGTACACAACCGTACTCGCAAATCATACCACAGAATGCAATGTATGGATGCAAGCTTATTCCAAAGAAAAGGCTTCTGTAGTTCTTTTGCATAAAAGCAACATTTGCAATTGAATACGAATAATAGATTGAAAGCATAGTTCAAAACAAATAGACAATATTAATTTAACAGTTATTTTCACAAGACACACAGCTAAACAGATTATTTCACATAGCCATATGATTGAGATCACACAGCTCCCATCCCCACATTTTGTGAAAGCTACCCTTATGTGAAATCACCGAAAGCATGTCCATGATCATGACGCGCTATTCGAATAGTTTATTTAACACTCATGAGGTTGTACACTTTACCCACAAGATACAACTAGTGTAGCAAGCACCAATCGTAACAAAATAGTTCGAAACTTCATCTCCAACATTGACATTCCCCAAGTGCTTACAAACCGTTATACATATCACATAGCCCATGCATAACACACACCGCTGGACAGGACGATTTAATCCTCCCGTGATGCAACCACCAAGTAGTCACACCTCCACCCTATCACAAAGCCTAACCTACCACCGAACATCAATGTCGAGAATCCATAACTTACTAAGTTAGGCCCGCCCCATACCGTGCATGTGGTCGACAAGAAGGCCTCACCAATGGCGCACAAAGTTAAGTCCTTAATTGACCAGGCAAGACTTCCATATTCTAACTAAGCCACACAGATTATCATACCCATCACATAGTCCACCATGTCACACGCCTCCACCACTTGCCCCACCCAAATCCTTTACCACCCAGCTGGTTTTAGTGCAACACATGCCATCACGAAGTAATAACACATAGCACACAGCCTTACACAAAGTTCCATAGACACTTAGTCATATTTAATATTTGCGACTACATGAGATGATGATTCGTGAGCATGGCTAAGCAATTATACTCGTGATCTAACCAAACCACGTTGGTGCTACAATATTACCAACTCATAACGAATCTAGGGTGACAAGGATATATGACATACAAGGCCAAGGTGTGATAACAATTTGATAATAACTATGCCCAAAGCATTTAAATAAATAATTAAACTATAATGCAATAATTTAACACAAAGTAATTTGAAAACTGGGTTCAAGATGATCAAAGGTATGACTTGCCTTGGAAAAGGTCTATGTACTGATCTTGGTCTTGGGGTGCTCCTTCTTCCACAAAATTTCCGACGATCGACGCTCACTCGCAAACGAGACACAAACAAACAAAACAATTAAATAACAGAGGCAAAACAAACTCCAAAAATTAAATAAAAATCTCAGATAAATAGATCTTGAATTTAGACAAATTTAGAAATTTGAATGGGCTCAATCGAGTTAGATGCAAAAGTTATGAGCTTTGAAGATTGGAAATACATAAAATGCTGAAAATCAGATTTCATGAATTTCTCAATTATTTTCCTAAAGGAAAATCAGATTATTGCGCAAGCGGCGCCACCGTGATTTCGGAAAAGATAAAATAAAGAAAACTCGACATGTGGGACCACATGTCGCTGGCACGCCACGATAGACTGGCTCACCGAGCCTCGAAATGTAACCGGTGGATCGCCGCAGCGCGCGGCGACACGCGCGCCACGCAGATGACACGCAAGCAAACGGCCGAGGTGGACGCTAACACGGCTGCCACGCCGCACCGACGGCGATAACGGCTCGAACCAACGCGACGGCGAACGGCGGCGATTCACCGGCGGTGAGTGGTACTAGCATGTAGAGGGCGTTATTGCGAACATATCGGTGCAACACCGATGCTCGGTGGACGGTGGCGGTCGGCGGCGAGCAAAGAGCGGCGAGGGGCTTCGGCTTGACGCAATGGCGCCCGGGTGACGCCCGCGAGACAAAGGCTACCAGAGGTAGGAGCCCGCGCGGCGTCAACGGTGCGCATTTAAGAGGCGCGGCGCACCGACGGCGAGAACGAGCTCGCCGGAGTTGCGCGCGCAGATCACTCCGAGCTTTGCGCGCTAGGTTAGGGTTTCGAGCGGCGGCGCGCTGGTTGGAGTGCGAGACCGAGGGCTTGCCTCCTATATAGGCGGCGGCCGGGAAGGTCTAGGGCACGGACAACCAAAACGGCACGAGCGGCGGCGCGCGAGGAAATCGGAACCGCAGTCCGCCGAGACGACGATGACGTGGCGTGGTGGGACCCACACGCCGAGAGACAGGCGCGGAGTCCGCGGTGAAACGCGCGCACCGCAACACGATTTCGAGATCCGACCGCTGGATCTTGATCGAACGCCCAAAATCAAAGAACATTCGACAACTCCGCTGCCTTGCGCAAGATCTAGCCGCCCATCCTTGATCGGACGGTGGAGGATGATCGGGCGCTGAGAGAGAGAGAGAGGGGACTCGACACGCGGCCCGCATGTCGTGGAGGCGCGCGCGGCGAGCCGGGCCGCGCAAGTCGGGTCGGTGGCGAGAGAATGGGCCTGAGGCTTGATTTCGCCCAAAGGATTAATCGAGATTTTAAATAGGTTTTCAAATTTAGAAAATACCGTAAATTCAAATAAGCAATAGAAAATAGCAAATGAACTCGTAAAAATTCTAGAAAATCTAGAAAATATATCTCGAGCACATAGAACCCAAATAAAATAGTTTTGGTTAGTGTTCATGTTGGGATTATTCACATCAAATGTTTTTGATTGTAAAGTCCAATATTAAGCTTTTGAAATTAAATTCAAATAAATCCAAATGGTGAATTTTCTCCTACTAACTATTCAAAGGATTTTTAAGGCTCAAAATTGGGATGTTACAAACCTCCTCTTAAAGGAATCTCGACCAGATTCAAAGAAGCAAAGAAAAGGCTAGGAACTCTGGCCAGCTCTTCTTCACGCTCCCACGCTGTTTCTCCTTCGAGTGGTTGCTCCACCGACCTTGCAAAACGAACGGCCTTGCTTCGTGAGCGCCCGCGACATCCAAAATCTTGACCGCCGCTCCTTGTAGGTAAGGTCCTCTTAGATCAATTGATTCTAGCGGGCTTGCTCTTCCCAGCACACGAAGGCACTACTTCAACCGCGAGACATGAAAGACATCATGCACTCGCTAACGATCGCGTAGCTCCAATCGTAAGCAACTTCTCCACGCTCCAAAATCTTGAATGGACCAACATACCTAGCAAGCTTCCTTTGGCATGAAACCTTTGACACCTCCGAGCGAGTCACCAAGATAAACGAAATCCTCGTTCAAAATCGAGATCTCGACGACGATTATCGCGATAGCTCTTCCGCTCGATCGAGCTATCTTCAATCTTTCTTATCATGGCCACTTGCTCTTCGCTCTCGAATAATGTCCGACCGAAACCGATCGCTCAAATTGCTTCACTAATTCAACGGGTTCTACAGCATCACCATACAAAGGCTTCAAATGGTGACATTTGTAGGTCGGCTTGATAATCGTTGTTGTACGTAAAATTCCGTGCATATGGTAAACTTTTATCCCAACGGTAGCATTAGCTAGAGCACAAGCTCTCAAAGATATCCTCCAATATCCGATTAACCCTTTCACCGCCCATCTGTCTCGTGGATGATACGCAGATCAAATTCGATGGTACCCAATGCTTCATGCAAGCTTTGCCAAAAACGAGGTGAACCGAGATCCTCGACCGACACTATCTTCTTGGGCACACCATGCAACCGACGATTCTAGCCATGTACAATTCCGCAAGGCGATCTCCGAGTATGTGGTCTTGATCGCAAGAAATGGGCGACCTTGGTTAGACGATCGACTATTACCCTGATCGAATCGTGAACCCGATTGGGTCTTGGGTAAACCGTGATGAAATCCATTCCGATCTCTTCCCACTTCCATTCTCGAATTTTCAACTGCAAAGAAACCCGCTGGTCTCTCGTGTCTCGCTTCATTTTCGATGTGTGTCGCACAAGGCAACGAACTCGCGACTTCGCTTCAAATTTGGCCACCAAAATTTAGTCTTAACATCCCGTACATCTTGGTACTTCCAGGTGGATTGAGTACTTTGAGTCATGGGCTTCCTTTAAGATTAACTGTCTCGCACTTCGATATCCGTACACAGATACGCACCATTAACCTGCAGTATGTCTTGATCATCTTTGGTGAAATCTTGAATTTCCTCCGCCATCTTGAGCTTGATATCCGACAACACAGGTCCCTTGGTTGTGCTTCACGAACTGCTTTTGTGGTAGACTGCATTTCCAAATTGGCCACAAATCCTTCGAACACAACTTCTAGTTTTAGATTCTCAAATTCTTCATAAAGTTCTGGGCAACTTTTCTTTGCTTCCAAAGCATTACAAGAACTCTACGACTTAGAGCGCTCCAGAACTACGTTGGCTTTTCCGGATGGTAGTGGATTCCAAGATTATAATCCTTGATCAATTCTAACCACCTTCTTTGTCTCATATTCAGATCGGACTGGTAAAGATGTACTTCGGACTTTATGATCTGTGGTAGACTTCACAAATGATTCCCGATGAGGTAATGACGCCTAAATCTTTAGAGCATGCACTACGCAATGCAATTCCGCATCATGAGTAGGGTAATTTCTTCGTGAGGTCTCAATTGCCTTGATGCATAAGTTTACGCTCTTCCTTCTTGCATTAGGACGCATCCTAATCCTTGACGCTAAGCATCACAATAGATATCAAATCTTGCGAACATCCGCGTAATCAAAGATCGGGCCGAGGTCAATCGCTTCTTCAACTCTTGAAAACTTCCTCACAGCCGGAGTCCAGTGAACTTTTTTCCTTTTTCAACAATTGCGTAAGAGGCTTAGCAATTGATGAGAATCTTCGATGAAACGGCGGTAATAACCCGCCATTCCCAAGAAACTACGAACTGAAGTTACGCCTGGCCGCTCCCAATGTAGTAACGCTTAACTTTACCGGGTCAATCGCTACTCCTCTACACATCACGTGACCAAGGAAATCCACTTCCTTCTTCCAAAATCACACTTACCGAACTTGGCATACAACCGATGTTCCCGAGTTTTCCCAATATTATCCTTAAATGTTCTACGTGTTCTTCCTCCGACTTGGAGTACACTAGATATCATCAATAAACACAACTACGAACTTGTCCAAATATTCCATGAATACTTTATTCATCATGTTCATGAAATAGGCAGGGGCATTAGTTAGACCAAAGGACATGACTAAGAACTTATAGTGTCCGTACCGTGTTGAGAAAGCGGTTTTCTGTGATATCCTTAGGACAAATCTTTAGTTGGTGGTAACCCGATCGCAGTCGATCTTTGAGAATAATCCGGCCTTTCATCCGATCAAACAGATCATCTATCCGGGGTAGTGGGTACTTGTTTTTGATAGTAACCTCGTTGAGAGAACGGTAGTCAATACACATCCTCATACTTCCATCCTTCTTCTTGACAAACAACACCGGCGCTCCCCATGGCGATTTAACTAGGTCTCACGAAACCTTTCTCAAGAAGTTCTTCTATCCGCTTCTTCATCTCTACCAATTCATCTACCGGCATCCGATAAGGTCTCTCAAATTGGTGCTGTCCTCGCACTAGGTCGATGACAAACTCAATGTCACGATCCGTGGCATTCCCGTAATTCTTCCGAAACACATCCGATATTCACCGACCACCGTACTTCTTCTAAGGCAAGGGTCTTCGCATCGCTTACTAGCAAATGTCCATCACGAACTAAGGTGGCTAGAAACTCTACCTTGTTTCTCCGCGCCTCGATCACTACGGCTCTTCGCCACAATCTAGCACGACTTTATGCTTGGATAACCAATCCATGCCAAGAATGACATCTAGGGTTTGGGTATCTAGGACTATTAGGTTGGCTAGAAACTCAACTCCAGCCTATGAGTAACTTAGCTCCTAAACATCCCACTCTAGTACTTAGCTCGCTCCAGCGATCGACTAACAGAGTATGCTTAAGTTGCATAACTTCCAATTTATTCTTGGTTGCAAACATTCCGTAAACAAACGAACGCTAAGCCCGTAATCAAACAAACCGATGCAGTAATCGAGTTAACCGTAAACTTACCCAAAGACGACGTCCGTGATTCCTCGGCTCCTTCCAGGTGACGTGGTTGACACGCCTCGATCACGCATCGTGGTGCTCCTCCCGCTTGACCGCAACTTGTGAAGCTCCTGGTTGATGGTCGGTGCCGGTGTCCCGATGGCGAGCTCCAAGGTTGAAGCGCATCGAGTGATTGTTCCCTTTGCGACATCGTTGGCAAAATGTCCTGGCCGACGACAGCGAGCGCACTTTGTTACGCTCTCGTTGCTTCTCGGATTGGGGTTGACAGTGTGGTTGCGGAAGTTCGGGCACCGACGGTGTGAAGTTGGTGCAGTGCTCAACGGTTTGGGGTGGAAACCGTTGAACTGCGGCCGCACTATTCTTGCCCTTTGCCGTGATTGATGATTCCTTGCCGAGCCATCCGCGCTTATGCTATCTTCCAGCCTCCTTGCGCTTGTCCTCTAGAACAAAGGCTTTGTTGACCACTCTTGGAAATCGTGAAAGTATGGGCGATCAAACCGACTTGTAGTCCAGTTGTTTAGTCCTTCAAAAGCGACCGCGGCCTTGTCCGTGGCTACATCTTCCGCCGCAGAAGCGAGCTAGTTGAGAAAACTTGTTGAGGTAGTCGACACCGACATAGCCCCTGCTTGAGAGCGCGAACTCATCCTTCGTGATCGATAATGCCTCTCGCACATGATACCGCGAAATGCCGCAGAAAATTCCTCCCAGTGATATCCTCGTGGCGCCTCATGGGCGGCACAGGTTCTCCCACCATTCAGAATGGTGCCTTCCATCCGTGAGTGGCATACGTAACCTTTTCACGATCACAGATCGGGTGATCGCAGCCTTCCTTTCGATAACCCCGAGCCAATCATCCGCTTCCACCGAGAGACGTGTCCAGAAAATGCTCGCGACGGTCCTCATGAATTTCGCAAGTTTGATGGTCCATGGTGACCATGAGCACCGGGCTCCAAGCCGTGATTGTTGTTGTTATTGTTCGTTGTGCATGGCTTGCATCCGAGTCATCATCGATTCATCACCGAATCTGCGCCGCCATGAAAGCTCCAAAGTTTTGCAAGTCAATTGGGGTGCTTATGCGAACCGCCTCGCACTGGTTGCTCATTGCCTCGGTGTCGGGTACCAAACCACTTGCAGCAGCCTCGACGAGTTTGAACCATCCGCGAAGCTCCATAGGTTAGATAAGGTAGCAAGCACAAGATAAGTTGAGAACTGCTGTGGGTAGGTTAAACCCAACAAAACACATACCAAGAAACTCAAATGAAATACCTTTATTAATAGGGTCTTAGCATGGTCGCAACAAATGCCTAAGGGCCTTTGCACTCATACTGCACACAAAAGAAACAACGACCTAAGCACACAAAACTACCGCCTAAAGGGCGACTCACTAAATCGAAATCGCTAAGCTCAAAACCGAATTAAGACCAACTACTCGAGAAAGCCTCCACACCCGCGCGACGCTTCCCGACGGCCGAGACTCCTGGTGAGCCAAGATCTTGGCAACCGATCTCGATGCCCTCGAATCGTGCAAGCAGAACAGCGCTCCCTGCAACCGCTCACCGCTCTTCCGCTCGATCACCCTCCGATCCACCGGACCTTCCTCCCGATCTTCTTCAGATCCTCCTGGGTCTTCCTCTTCTTCGTGGACTTGGTCAGAGGATCTCTGCGAGTGGCGACCTTCTCTTCACCGCTTGCAAGGCTTCATAGACATGATCCAACTCGCGATAGTTCTCTCCAAAGCTTCCTCCCGGGCGCCACGAACGGGCGAGGTGCACGATCAGAAGCGCTGCTCTCCTTCGTGGACGGTAGCGTGGTCGGCAAGTCCACACCGCAGCCTGGGTGGTAACGAAGACGGTGTCTTGAAGCTCCCGCGCGAGATGTTGCGATACGTAGCATGGCCAAGCGCGACGACTCGGATACCTTCCACCAAGTGATCTTCCTCACGAGACGCGAAGGTTGGCTCGCTTTGTCGCTCCTCCCGGGCGATCGTCAGCGACAAATCACTCCCTGCTCGCCCATTCATCGTCCAGCTTGTTGCCGACGACAATGACGATCAAAACCTCCAAGAACTCGGAGCAACTTCCAAAGTTCGGCACAGAACCTCCACAACGCCACCATAGGTCTCATATGCAGGCATCCACAAGACAGCATTTAACAGGTAAGAGCAACTTTAAAACAATGGAGAGAAGAGATTATAGCAAAAGTTGAGGCGAGAGAGATATGAGAGGAGTTAAGCAATAGGTTACTCTTGCAAGTTAGTTTTCTTTAGAAAATAATTTGGACTCTCTAAAGACGGCCGATCTAACTAAGGTCAAGACCTACAACAAGATGGCTCGATACCACCTCGCGGGACCTGCATCACGATCTCGAACCCTTCACAGATAATCGCACTAGTCCAGATCACACTAGTGCACACAGGTTAACACAGTAAATATCGATCCACACAAGCGATAAATAAAGTAAACGATTAGTTTGAATAACAAATAAGGGTTTTGACCTTATGGTCGAAGTTTACAATTATTGCCACGCAGGCTAACAGAGAATAAAATCGCAGCTGAACGGAAAACTCCAACATGGATCCCACCAATTCACCACGTGCAACCAATCGATCCGCACTTAACGAACGATCACCTTCAACGAACTCCTCCTCAAAGCAGCGAGACTCCTCCACTTCAGAGGTTTGGACGCAAGTTTTACAACAAGCGTGAGTACACAACCGCATTTCGCAAATCATACCACGTAATGCAATGTATGGATGCAAGCTTATTCCAAAGAAAAGGCTTCGTAGTTCTTTGCATAAAAGCAACATTTGCAATTGAATACTTAATAATAGATTGAAAGCATAGTTCAAAACAAATAGACAATATTAATTTAATAGCTTATTTTCACAAGACACACAACTAAACAGATTATTTCACATAGCCATATGATTGAGATCACACACCCCATCCCCATATTTTGTGAAAGCTACCTTATGTGAAATCACCGAGCATGTCCATGATCATGACGCGCTATTCGAATAGTTTATTTAACACTCGAGGAGGTTGTACACTTTACCCACAAGATACAACTAGTGTAGCAAGCACCAATCGTGAATAAAACAGCCGTAAACTTCATCTCCAACATTGACATTCCCAGCAGTGCTTACAAACCGTTATACATATCACATAGCTCATGCATAACACACACCGCTGGACAGGGACGACGTAATCCTCCCGTGATGCAACCACCAAGTAGTCACACCTCCACCCTATCACAAAGCCTAACCTACCACCGAACATCAATGTCGAGAATCCATAACTTACTAAGTTAGGCCCGTCCCATACCTGCATGTGGTCGCACAAGAAGGCTGGGCCTCAATGGCGCACAAAGTTAAGTCCTTAATTGACCAGGCAAGACTTCCATATTCTAACTAAGCCACACAGATTATCATACCCATCACATAGTCCACCATGTCACACAGCCTCCACCACTTGCCCCACCCAAATCCTTTACCACCGGGCTGGTTTTAGTGCAACACATGCCATCACGAAGTAATAACACATAGCACACAGCCTTACACAAAGTTCCATAGACACTTAGTCATATTTAATATTTATGACTCACATGAGATGATGATTCGTAGCATGGCTAAGCAATTATACTCGTGATCTAACCAAACCACGTTGGTGCTACAATATTACCAACTCATAACCAATCTAGGTGACAAGGATATATGACATACAAGGCCAAGGTGTGATAACAATTTGATAATAACTATGCCCAAAGCATTTAAATAAATAATTAAACTATAATGCAATAATTTAACACAAAGTAATTTGAAAACTGGGTTCAAGATGATCAAAGGTATGACTTGCCTTGGAAAAGGTCTATGTACTGATCTTGGTCTTGGGGTGCTCCTTCTTCCACAAAATTTCCGACGATCGACGTCTACTCGCAAACGAGACACAAACAAACAAAACAATTAAATAACAGAGGCAAAACAAACTCCAAAAATTAAATAAAAATCTTAGATAAATAGATCTTGAATTTATACAAATTTAGAAATTTGAATGGGCTCAATCGAGTTAGATGCAAAAGTTATGAGCTTTGGAAGATTGGAAATACATAAAATGTCAAAATCAAGATTTCATGAATTTTCAATTATTTTCCTAAAGGAAAATCAGATTATTGCTAAGCAAGGCCACTCGTGATTTCGGGAAAAGATAAAATAAAGAAAAACTCACATGTGGGACCCACATGTCGCTGGCACGCCACTGAGACTGGTCTACCGAGCTCGAAATGTAACCCGGTGGATCGCCGTGCGTGCGTGCCGACACGGCGCCACGCAGATGACACGCAAGCAAACGGCCGAGGTGGACGCCGACACGGCCGCCACGCCGCATCGACGGCGATAACGGCTCGGGAACCAACGCACGGCGAACGGGCGCGATTCACCGGCGGTGAGTGGTACTAGCATGTAGAGGGCGTTATTGCATAACCCATCGTGCAACACCGATGCTCGGTGGACGGTGGCGGCTCGCCGCGAGCAAAGAGCGCGAGGGGCTTTGCTTGACGGCAACGGCGCCCGTGACGCCCGGCGAGACAAAGGCTACCAGAGGTAGGGAGCTCCGCGGCGATGTCAATGGTGCGATTTAAGAGGCGCGCGCACCGACGGCGAGAATGAGCTCGCCGGAGTTGCGGCGCGCAGATCACTTCTCCGAGCTTTTGCGCGCTAGGTTAGGGTTTCGGGCGGCGCGGGTTGGAGTGCGCGAGACCGAGGATTGCCCTCCTTATATAGGCGCGCTCGGAAGGTCTAGGCACGACGCCAAAACGACCGAGCGCGCGGCGCGAGGAAATCGGAACCGAGTCCACCTCGAGACGACGATGACGTGGCAGGTGGGACCCACACGCCGAGACACAGCCGCGTGAGTCCGCGGTGAAACGCGCAACGCAACACGACTCGAGATCCGACCGCTGGATCTTGATCGAACGCCCAAAATCAAAGAACATTCGACAACTCCGGCTGCCTTGCGCAAGATCTAGCCGCCCATCCTGATCGGACGGTGGAGGATGATCGGGCGCCTGAGAGAGAGAGAGAGGGATCGACACGCGGGCCCGCATGTCAGTGGAGGCGGCGCTGCGGGCGAGCCGGGCCGCGGGTCGGGTCAGGAGTGAGAGAATGGGCCGAGGCTTGGATTTCGCCCAAAGGATTAATCGAGATTTTAAATAGGTTTTCAAATTTAGAAAATACCGTAAATTCAAATAAGCAATAGAAAATAGCAAATGAACTCAGAAAAATTCTAAAAAAATCTAGAAAATATATCTGAGCACATAGAACCCAAATAAAATAGTTTTGGTTAGTGTTCATGTTGGGATTATTCACATCAAATGTTTTTGATTGTAAAGTCCAATATTAAGCTTTTGAAATTAAATTCAAATAAATCCAAATGGTGAATTTTCTCCCTACTAACTATTCAAAGGATTTTTAAGGCTCTGAAAATTGGGATGTTACAAAGGTGAGCCCCAAGGGCCTCACTTCTGTGAGTTGTGTTGCCGTTTCGTGGACGACTAGACTTGGCGGTCCGGTCAGATGCCTTGTGGGTTGAAGGCA